>CM068367.1:986782817-987436868 GCA_034769895.1 Magicicada septendecula | reverse complement strand
AGGCGACCAGGAGTGCCAAGCGTGGAGAAACGACCCTGCGGCGGCTACAGCGAGAGGATACCGGGTGGACAACGGCCTGGTTTGGAAGGACAGACGCAACCAGGAACCAGGATTGTACGTGCCGCCGAGTGTCCGCATGGAGGTCATCAGGCACTTCCACGACTCCCCTGAAGCCGGTCATCTGGGAGCCGAAGAAACGTTTCGGGCCATCGGCAAGGACTTCGTCTGGACCGGCCTAACCATTGATGTCCGCAGATACGTCCGGAGTTGCAGAATATGCGCCCTACACAAGCGCGGCGCAAATCCCGAACAGGACCAACAGCGACCTCACCGACCCAGGAGATGTTGGAATACTGTCGCCCTGGACGTCATGGGACCATATCCGCTGACTCGAGCTGGCAACCGGTACATCGTAGTGGTCACGGATATGATGTCGAGATGGGTGGAAGCAAAGGCCGTGCGCAAGGCGGACGCCGACACCATTATCCGCTACCTGGAGGAAGAAGTGTTCCCTCGTTGGGGATACCCAGAGGCGTTGCTCACCGACAACAGGAAGCCGCTCACGGGCCACAAGTGGAAGCAGATGTGCGACAAGCTGCATATACGACCATGGACTACAGCCAACTACCATCCCAGGGCGAACCTGACCGAGCGGTGCAACGGCGAGATCAAGAAGGCGCTGCGGATCCAGCTCCATGACTGCAAGGACCATGGCGACTGGGACAAGCGGTTGCCGGCGGTTCTGTTCTCGCTGCGGAATCGTGCAAACGCCGCCACTGGAGTGACACCGAGCGAGCTTCTGCTGGGCAGAGACCTACGCCGACCAGGCGACTGGAGTCGGCCACACGCAGAACAGGACGTCCGGCCAATTGAGGAATGAGAAGAGGCAGCCAGGTCACACCAGACCAAGTATCAGCAACAGCGGTATCCGGAACGGAGGACACAGGATCCTACACTGGCCATAGGGCAGTTGGTGTACGTCAAGAGCCACGCCGGACCAGCCAAAGGACGGAGGTACCCTGGATGGGAGCCAGCCTGGGAAGGTCCCTTTAGTGTTGCCGCAACCCTCGGCGGCCAGATTTACACAGTGGAGAAGGACGGACGTCCATACAAGGTTCACCGCCAACGGGTCAAACCCGCCGGAGAAGAACAATGGGCTGGCCACCGGAGAGCATTCAAGACCCGGGGGAGTTGTGACGTAGCGAGGCGAAGATCTGCTCTCGGCGCCAGCCGAGACGTGACACGAGAAGGCGAGGCGAGCCAATCAAGGATCAGCAGCAGCATGATTGGCCTCGACGTGACCATCTAACGTGCTCGAGGCGAGCCAACCAGGGACCAGCGGCACTCTGATAGGTTCATGGCACACGACCTGTCAGGGCATAAAAAGAGCGCCGCTAGGCATTCCATCGGACGCCTTGAAGACAGCCGGAAGAAGAGGAAGAAGGAAGAATGGAGAGCACAGGAGAGCCAGTGATGGAAATCGACTGGGGCAGCAGCGGGCTCTACATACCGCTGCTGAAAGAAGAGGACAGCAGTACGCCCGGAACAGCGGACGCAGCCACCGAACATCACAGCGCGGCTCGGGCGGCGTACGCAAATGATGTAGCGTCCTCGACAAACGGTCCTTTTAAGGACCTCAAAAACGATAGTGTGTACGATTGGCGCCATTTGTCCTGTGACAATATATATATATATATATATTTTACTTTAGTCTTTGTTAACAGTTCACATATTTGTACATCTAATTCTAATATTAAAATTTAGTAGGCCAATATCATTTTTAGATTGCTAACTATTGATTTTTACCTGCTGTGTAAATTTAAATTTTTCAAAAATTATAACTTTTTAATAGGCCTACAATTTGTAGTTAAAACACAATGATGAAATTTTATATGTTGATTACTAGTTACTAGAAGAATATTTTGAGAAAATTTCAGATTTTTTTGTTCAGTCCCTTTTGAGATATACCAATTTGAAAATCAGCAATTTTAGCCAAATCTCAATATTTGAAGGCTCGTAAAACCTAAAGGATGGACGTAAATGATCTCAAATTTTAATAGCATCTAGTGGTCTATTATATCTTTGTGGGAAAAAAATATTTAATGTGTGTTTTCATCCCTTATACGAAACAAATTGTTTTAAAATCGTTAATTCTAATCAAAACACGATTTTCTAATCAAGTTTTAGGTTACTTCCTTAAAACCTAACAAATTTTTGGTCATAACATGAATTGTAGATGGTTTCATATAGATTAAGATCGTTTCTATTTCAACTTGATATCGTAATAAATAAAATAGTTATTTAACCTTTTAATTTTACCGTTCACCTTTGAAAATGCCATAAATGACAGACCCTTCTAAACAAAATGGCCACTAGAAGCCAAAGTGTTAGTGATAAAAATGTGAAAAAAATCGTTTTGTACTCCCAGATATATACAGAAACAGAAAATGTATAATTAAAAATAAAATCAAATATGTCAGCAACAAATTATTTTATTATTGGTTGATTTCATATGGATTGACCCTTACACGAAATGATGAAGTTGTTGCCAAAACATCTGCGTATTTTGAAGACTTCGATAAATCATACTATTATAAAGGATGGGATCGAAATGGTTGAGCATCGTTGGACTAAGTGTGTATAGTCTTGAAAGGAGATCATGTTGAGAAATAAAAAAGATTTTCCCCCCAAAATTGTGTCTTCTTTATTTTTGCACTGATTTATCAAACACCCCTTGTACTGTATAACCTTAAATCTCACACCCTTCAAAGGCAAAGTGTATGGATAAGATAGTTACTTTTAATTATAGAGCTTCAAGTTATCAGTTCGTAACTGTTAAGTGAGTGTGCTGCAGTGTGAAGAAAATTTTAAAAGTTCAGTATAACAATTAACCACACTGCATACAATGATTACACAGGTCACGTAATTTAATATGTGGAGAAAAACTGAAAATCACGTTGCTGGGAGAAAATATGGTGTTTTAGAAGATATGTGATGTGTTACTGATAAGAACAAAATAGATCCATAACAAGCAAGTAACAATAAAGTGCATATTTGTAATACAGAAGGTTATTTACTTTTTTCCTTTTGTAACTTAAACATAACAATTTTAAGACCCGCACACGCGTTTTCTTATTTATTATAGGGCGGTTAATAATAAATTTGATTTCCTGTAAAGCTTTCTCAGTTCTGAGGTGGTACACTGCCTGCTTATGCTTAATTGTTTTGAAGACAATAATAATAAAATTTTAAAAATAAATTCTTACGAAGAAACACAGAATCAGTAGTTTTTGACAGTCTCTTAGAATAATACTGTCATGAATATTTTTTAAATACAGTAAACCCTCGATTTAACGGACCTCGGATTTAACGGACAGAATTTGACAGACACAACGGGGCAAAAAAAAAAAAAAAAACATCAAAGCATGATGTTTTTTGAAACGTATAATGTGCATAAACTGCAGACTCTCCTGTTCTGGCACAATATTGCTTGGCTATCAGAGCATTCTTTTGTTTCTTTTCTTCTTGTTTCTTGTTTTGAAACACGCAAATTTTCTCATCTTCAACTGTATTTGATGAGAACGGAGTATTCATCAAGAATTCATTTAATTCTTCACGATCCCTGTCTTTGCGTTGTCGTTGACGCAGGCGTCGCACACGTTCAGTGGAAGACATCACGACGACTAACACTGAACAATATACACTGATATGCATCTTATTTCACTGTAAAATATTCGTCCATCGGCTAATACAGCAAGCATTACAGTGGCACGTAACTTTTCATTTCCCGTAATCTTTACTGTTACAGATTTAGTTCCCTTTTGGTCCACAGTAAATATACGTAAATAAAAAATACGGGCGTTTCATCGGCATTTACCATGTGTTCAAGTGAATAATTATGCTTCTTGCGTAAATGAATGACAAACCGCTGATACTGTAAGAGTTTTTCTTCGTAGTCACTCGGTAGTTTTAGCACGAGTGATGTACGTCATTTAAGCGTAAATCCATTTCGCCGCATCATTCGTCTTTTACACCCAAAGCTGGCTTTGAAACCAGAAACTTTTAATTCTTCTGCAATTTCTAAAGCTTTTAATTTTAAAACATGTCTAGTGACAGGGAGTCCTTGCCTTCTTAAAAGCCATATGTATTCACAGACGCTGGACTCTACTGCAACAAAACGCCCAACTTGAGGTCCCGAGGAATGCTCGTCGCGCAGTATTTGCATTTAAAAGTCGTTCCTTTCTGTTTTCTCCATCGTCGAATACAGGATTCATCAATATCGAATTTCCTTGCGGCTTCGTGATTGTATGTTTTTTCTACATTTTGTATCACAATTAATTTATAATTCGCATCATACGGGTTACATTTAATTTGATTTGACTGTGTGCCTTTAGTCTCCACAATATCACTCATACCGCAAATGCACTACAAAAACGCCGAATGAAAACAAAGTACAGATAAGCGATGTTGTCACTGTTACAATAGCAAACCACACTGGTAGTTTACCCGTTTTTAGAAACATGTTACTCACACCCCTCTACTCATCCTTTGTCTTGCTGCCTACAGAAGGGTGCGAACATGCGCGCATGAGCACGCACTTACACTTTATCTTCCTATTCTTTCTTCAGTTTCCTGTTAAAACATTCGGTTGTAGTCATAAATCATAATGCCAGAGTTAACTACAGCCAGGCAAACTGCTGTTGCTTAGGCAGTAAACAACCCATAGATACCAAAAGCGTTCGTCCCGCCAGAAGTCAGGTATAACTTCGAATTTCGTTAGCGCGTGAATGCAAGCCACATGCCAAATTAGCGACCATGTTTTTAGGAGGAAAAGTGCGGCTTGTATTCGGAACAATACGGTATTTGCATGATATTAATAGTATTAAAATTTCAAGTGTTATAGGCCTATTTGATTTAAATATATCCTCAAAAAACAAAATTTGCGATTTAACGGACTTTCGATTTTACGGACACCCCTCAGCCCCAATTAGTCCGTTAAATCGAGGGTTTACTGTGTCTTATAAACCAACCATGATAGTAAAAAAAGTGGACATCAACCTGGACTTTACTTACGGGTGAAAAGGAAACAAAAAGACTAACAATTTGGTACAATAAAATTACCTATGTAAAACATGAATACCATGAGAAAATGCTGTTACAAAGGTTACATTATTTACAGCATTTCTTAATTACAAATTTTCTATAATCAAACAAAATTAGAGAAACTTTTTTTGTCTCATCACCCATCTATATGTTATACACTTGAAGTGTATAATTGGTAAACTGAATTATATGAACAAAATACAACTGAATATATCATATTCTCTTCAAGAAAAACAGAATTATATTAGAATGTTATTCTCCTGAAATTCAATGATCTGAGAAAACACTTGTGGTTATTTAAAATTATATTATTTGAAAGAAAACATCTGGAAACATATAAAACAAATGGTACATTACCTCATCCCATAACGATTTCAATGTACTGTAGTCAAGAAAGGCATTTGTCAGCAACCTGCGTAAGGCACTTGCATCTTTCCTCTCAGATACACTTAGCCTTAACAATGGTGCAAAGACGGGTCTCAGCGTATTCTGCCTTTCCAGAATTACTTTTAATCCTTTAATGATTTCTTCTTCTTCTTCAATAGTTGTTGTATGTTCAAGCAATGCTTTTACCATAGCAGCATTATGGTTGTCTCCTACTCCTTCCCCAGCTGTTAAATGTTCTACAATCTGCAATACACAAATACATCAATTATTAATTATCTAGCCAATATTCCTCGTATAGTAAATATACATAATAAGAAAAGAAATACTTAGTAAGGTATAACAAACACATTCTATAATTATTCATAGGACTGCACTGAAAAAAAATTATTCATTACACTAATGGAGCTTACGTATATGACAATATTCTTCAAGATGTAGGCCAGGAACAACTTTTCTCTTCTAAAAAAAGGTCAACATAGTTTGAACCAAACTTTGTATGTATTATGTAATCATATACAAACAAATTTTAGATTAAAATTTTTATGTAATAAAATACTTTTAGCAAGGTAATCTAGTCGTGGTTGTAGCAACAATTTTTCCAATTCAATATATTTTTGTTGTAAAAATCTTGTTACAAATCCTCGTAAATAATGTCACTCAAACTTCCACAGCAAGATCTTAGGACAGCCTACTTCATAACTGTATTTTTAATTTAAAAAATGTATTTCCTGCTACATAAAGTACAGGCAATTACTGCCATTCTGCTAAAAACATCAATATGCTTCTATGATCTGAGGCAATATATATTCTAATTTCAATAAAAATTATGTCTTCACTCATGATCTAATTCCAATGTTAATAGAATTCCAACAGACAAAATCCACACCAAAGAAAATTGATACACTTGAAATTTTTCATAACGTTTTAAGGCTTTCATGGCCGGAGTCATCTTCATTAAAATTATTTTCTGGGCTGTTGGGCCATGGTCCTCTCTTGTAGAGTCAAACATTTTAACTGCAGCTGCAGCAGTCATCTGCATTGGGCCTTCTGATCTGCTTCTCTAGTGACTAAATGACAACGCAACCCAAATCATCACACTTATATAGCTGTCCGGGTGTGGGCTGCTATCCCATTGCTCACCTGTGTCAACAATGCAGTTTGACATATATCAATGGTAGTGATCTGAGAACATCTGAGCCACGAAGGATAGTGCAACATAGAGGATAGTCTTAAACGATTGCGCCAGGAAGGGATGAAGATACATAGTTATTGTTTTTATTCTTTCATCATAAGTATTCATCATGTTATGAATTTTAGGGAGTCTTCGATATTAAATATTAGATATGTGAAAGAATTATGTATTCGAAAATGTGTTTACAGCAATTCTATAAAGTTCTTCAGTTTTAACTTATAAACAGATTTCACGATATTAGGTTAGTATGTCATAAGTATGGCAATCAAGCAAATTTAATAAATGCTACCAGATTATTAATCTACAAATTGTTATTCAACAATATAGACATATTTAGTAACAAATGGCTTTTTGTAGATGTTCATAATGTAGTGTCAAATCAACTTGCACACTATAGCTGCGAATACAATTCTACTCATATGTTAAATCTTACTACATACAAAATCTAATTAATAAAAATTGTAGTACCTGATATGAAAGTCTTGCTCTATCAGCAGCATTAAATAAGTCATCATCTTTATTGAGTAGAACTTTCGTACTAACCCGAAGGGTGAACGAATTGAGAGTCTGATCACACTTTTGCTTAACAAGACTGTAACAGTCGCCGAAACCTTTCACAACTGCTGCAAATCTGTCCAAAAGCTGATACCTAAATTTTGAGAAACATCAATTGTCAGTGTATACCAGTGGCAAAGTTTTTTTTAAAGTTTTCATATAAGGAGTGTAACATGTGCTTACAATTTACAGTTGGAAAAAAATAATTTGCACAATTACTACAGTTGCTGACATAAATTATTAAATACTGCAGAAATAAGTCTGTACTGATTATATGAAGAGAACAGTAAAGACCAAGTACCTCACATGTCAGCTGTAGATATCAGACTGCTTACAATGCACACTGTTTATAATCACTTCTACTCCAACGCTGAAATGCAGTGACTATGTATGATTGTAACCACTCAAACAGGACTAAAAAGTATACAAAAAAAAAGGATGTAATAATTTGGGTTTATGATTTAAATGGCTTATATAATTTGCTGAAACAACACAAAATTCTAAAAAAGCCACATTACTTTACACCTCACGCTTAATCTGTCTGGGCAAACCCATAATTTCCTAAGTGAACTGTTTGAAATTGACAAGGGATAAACATAATGAATTAGTTGAAGAAAACAGACACCTTGTGTACTACTGGCTGTCATGTGACCATAAAACAAGTGAACCTTTGACAAAACGTTTCCATGTATCTTCCCCTCCAACTGCCAGCCAATGGATTGACAGACAGCTTTACCATCCTTTGTCTCACTAGTTTGTTTCATACACACATGCTGTACCATAATTATTGCAATATTTTCAATTTGTCCACTTATTTCTTAAGTTGTTCATTAAAAATCATCCAATTTAATGCATAAACATTGATTTCCAATACATAAATTAGAGAAAATAAATAAATGTACAACATTCAGGACATATGATATACTATACATGATATATATAAGTCATGAACTGTTTATGGGTAACTCTTATATGTCATGCACAGGGCAGAGGCAGATGGTCTCAACAGACAGTTCAAACACAGGTTGTTAATTAAAGTGGGTGACACGCATTAGTAAACAAACTTTGATGGAAGCAGAAAACAGCTGAATGTTATGTCTCCAACTGTCTACACAACAGCTTACTTACATTATCACTGAATGATTAAAGCCTATTATCACCATGTCTATTAAGAGCCATACCATAATCTCATGAGACAAACCATAACACACTATTTGTATTGATATAATCCAACTTTAATGCATAAATGCTAACTGCCTGAATTCCTACAGTGTCCATACAATGCATCATTGTCCCAAGCATCTAACACATATACCACATTCAAATACACAATATGCACATAAAATGGTTTATGACAAATTTAGATGATAGTAATATGATTTTGTTGATATGTATTGTACTATAATAGACATTCCCATTTACTGTTATGCATTCATTCCACTAAGAGTACAGACAACGTAATAGCTAATGGCTGTATGTAAACTAAAGCATCATAAAAAAGTTGAAATTATTGAATATGCTACCCAAGAAAATGTTTTCTTGTTGCCACACACCACAAACAGTATTGCAATTTCAAGTTGTGGTGCCCAAGTTGTGTAGTTTGTGAACTACGAGTATAATAATTTACAATTTCTATATTTATTACTTTATCACACAATAATTCATGTTCATGTTTTTTATATTATACTGTTATTATGCTTTATGTATGAAAACTCTAACATATCAATAATTCCAACTATCTCTGGTCCCAATTAGTTTGGCTCATTGATTCTACTATATCAATGAACTAAGAAGATTTCTTGTATAGTAGAACTTGGCTAATTCGAAACTGAAGGGGCCAGTAAAAAATTCGAATTAGGAAAGTTTTAATAAGGGTAGAAAAATCAAATCAAAAACTGAAATTCAGTAAAGCAATATGTTATTTTATTAAACAATTTCCTTATACATATGTATTACAAACGTATAAACACGTTTCAGTACAAACTATAGCATTTACAGTTTTCTAAAAAAGCTAGACACTTTTGATTGCATTTTGCAGTTAATACACTGAGTTGTAGTAAACTCTTCTTCAAGTTTATTAAGTGCTTGGAAAATAGCGTCACTTACGTTCTGCTGTCCTTCAACAAACCGTCTCAAGTCTTGAATGTAATTTGATGCCTCTGAAGCCATTGGAATCGGTATCTCTGGAAGTTCTAGCTGGTCCCCTTCTTCATCTGAAGATGCACCATCATTTCTTTTGTTCATAACATCCGCCACGATCTCCGCATCTGTCTGTTCACCGCACACCGCCAAGTCTTCATCCATGTTTACAAACTCTTCGTAACGAATGGCTGCGTCATGTCCAACATCTTCCCAGTTATCCGCAGTGGGTATGACTTCTCTAGCAGCTTTATTCTCCTCTTCACCTTCAATGTGGCAGAAACCACCTTTACGAAAGCAATTAGCAATTGTTTTTTGGGTAACTTGGTCCCAAGCACTGTTGCACATGCAGGCAGCTTGAAGGATGTTAATCTTGGTAGTATTTTTGTGCTCATCTAAATAAGCACCTGACAGAATGTTTTGGACCACAAGCCATCTGTAAAATATCGGTATGGAGAACCATACATAACTTCCATGTTCTAACATTTATATTTAAAATCATTTTCGAAATGAAATATTACCATAGAAACTACTTCTTTCTACTTACTGCTTCAGCCTTAACCACAGTACTGTGGTCACTAACGTATACCACCTCACGTTATCGCACTCGATTTTCACTGATGATGGAAGTCGATGGCATTGCCGGAACGTCTGGTTTTGTAGAAAACATTGGACTACGGCCAAACATCCCGGGAAGGAATTTTAACAAAAACTACTTCTTTGTTGCCGATAACGTTGTACACACACACACACACACACACATATATATATATATATAATATAAAATATGCATAAAATTAATGGTTTGTATAAGTTAATGTTTGATCTCCATTAAGTAGTGCTTAAGTTTCAAAAGTTTTAATATTATGATGTCCGTAATTAAAACATCAGAGCGGGTTTAGTGTGTATGAGGGTACACCGTGGACAAAAATTTTCAACATTTCCTATTGAGCGTTGCTTAGAGTAAAGCTGCGAATCTACAGTGTACATTTCATAGAACAAACACGCGGAATAGAAGGAGCGCTCCAAAGTCACTCATGGACCCTCAGCATCTTGCAGAGGGTTCATTCCCTAAAGACGAAAATTCTGTCTATGAATCGTTCCTCTGTAAACACGTGCAGTTACACTGCCCAGCGATCCACAGGAAGCAAATCGCTATCCACGCTGGACAATTTTCCAGCTTGCACGCGTTATGTTGGTGTAGATTTCGGCACTTTCCATTTAAAAAGCGTGCAAATGTAAGAAAATAAACATGAGTGAGGCCAGAAATAACGCGAATTTTGTGTGTGTGTGTGTTCCCTGCCTTTTTATTGCAGTAATCATAATAATAAAATGGAAACGTAAACATTACATAATTGAGATATGCTTGCCTGCCACGAACGATATATTTTCTCTTACATGATTTACATTAAAATGAAAAAATTATAATTTTATTGCCTGGCAACAAAATTATTTTATTTTTAACAATTACCATTGTTTGAAAAAGTTTAAATGAATTTTCAAGTACTTTACTGTTGTTAAAACGTAAAAGGTTGCAGGTAAACTAACCCTTCTCCTTAACCGATCTTCACCAAAATCAAAAGGCCTTGAGATCACTACAATTCAGGGATGTATGCAAAAAATTATTTGATTCTGTTTGAATATGCGGCAGTTACCGTTCGTCATAAAAAAAATTACCCTTGATAAAAAAACGCTGCAGGTAAACTACCCCTTTCCCTTAACCGATCTTCTCCGAAAACAATAGGTCTTGAGTACTCTACAATTCAGGGCTGTATGCAAAAAATTATTTGATTCTGTTTGAATTTGCGGCTGTTATCGTTTGCCATAGAAAATACCCTTGTTAAAACATAAAATGTAGCAGGTAAACTACCCCTTTCCCTTAACCGATCTTCACCAAAAACAATAGGTTTTGAGTACTCTACAAATCAGAGCTGTATGCAAAAACTTATTTGATTCTGTTTGAATTTGCGGCTGTTATCGTTTGCCATAGAAAATACCCTTGTTAAAACAAAACGTAGCAGGTAAACTACCCCTTTCCCTTAAGCGATCTTCACCAAAAGCAATAGGTCTTGAGAACTCTACAATTCAGGGCTGTATGCGAAACATTATTTGATTCTGTTTGAATTTGCGGCTGTTATCGTTTGCCAAAAAAAAAAAAAAAAAAAAAAAATTACCCTTGATAAAAAAAACCGTCGCAGGTAAACTACCCCTTTCCCTCAACCGATCTTCACCAAAAACAATAGGTTGTCAGTACTCTACAAATCAGGGCTGTATGCAAAAAATTATTTGATTCTGTTTGAATTTGCGGCTGTTATCGTTTGCCATAGAAAAAAAATCTACACACACACACACACACACACACACACACACACACACACACACACACACACACACACACACACACACACACACACACACACATTTCAAAAAACGACTTTTTTTCATGTTTTGAGTGTAGTACAATCAGAATCTGCAATAATGTCGAACACGATTTTTTTTGCCATCACCATTTCCTTAAGGAACATGGAAGTAAAATGCTTAAAATTTTTTAGTACTCCTTGGTCCATATGTTGAACTACTGAAGTCATGTTTGGGGGGGAAAACACAACCTTTACATTTTCCATCACAGGAATAGTGTTGTGCGCTGTACAGTTGTCAATAAACAAGATGATTCTTCTGTTTTGATTCCGAAATTTCCTGTCGATTTTCAAAAGCCATCTTTCAACAATTTCACCTGTCATCCAAGCTTTATTGTTTGATTCATATTCAACTGGTTTTGTTTTTACATTTTTGAAACAACGTGGGTTGGCTGACTTCCCTATCATTAGCGAAGGCAGTTTTTCCGAGCCATCCATGTTTGCTCCGACTAAAAGTGTTATGCGCTCCTTGCTGTGGTTTGCCACCACTACAACTTTCTCCTTTAAAAGCAAGTGTTTTTTTAAACACTAGTTTTTTGCGTCTATGTTACAAATGTCTTTAGCATCTCTATCAGAAATCATTTGCAACAAATCCTCTTTCCATGAATTTGCAGCTTTAACATCAACAGATCCACTTTCCCCACAAACAGTTTTGAAAGACATGCCATTCCTTTCTTTAAAACCATCAAGCCAACCAGTGCTGGCCTTAAAATCATTTTTCCCTAAGCTAGATGCGAAATCCTTAGCTTTGGCTCTGATGAGGGGCCCACTGACTGGAATTTTTTTGTCCCTTGCTTGCTTAAACCACTTCACTACACATTCATCCACATCAGGATTTTCTGGTCCTCGCGCTCTTTTCCTATCTTTGTCGCTGGCTTTACACACACTATTCAAAATCTCTTTATTTTTTAGATACATTGACAGTGTATTTGGCGGTATCCCAAATTCCTTAGCAATTTCAGATTTCTTTTTTTGTCCCTTTTCCATTTCCCGAATAACGGCAACTTTTTCGGTAAATGTCAATGATTTGTATTGGGTCATTGTTGGTTTTGAAAGGGCCATGATGAACACACAACACAATAAAACTGCACAATAAGCATCGCTAAAACACATCAGTCTGTATATACAGTACTGTATAAAGAAAGGAACGGTCTCTCACTACAGGACACAGCTCGCACAGTAGAAACTCAAAAAGACTTAACCCTTCCACGAATGCAGGCAGACTGAACTGAAAGCAACAGTGAGGGTGGCTGACTGACGAGGCGTGGAACAAGGGACAATGGCGGACGGTACCGTTACACGAGCCAGTCACATGTCATCGCGAGATACTGGCGCCAATTCCACGAATTTGACACAAAGGACAAGCGTCTGTTCACAAAGGACAATGCCTGCTTGCCTGTTTCCAGTCGTGTCTCTATTGTTACGTGGTCTAGCCCATACTGCAGGCGATTTTTTGTAGTTTGAGCAAAATTTTTATTTCGAATTGACCAAAAAAAGTTCAAATTACAGACAATGTTTCTGCACGGTTTTACATAGGATATTCAAGGGACCACGGTAAAAGTTCGAATTATCCACGAATTTGATTTATGTACGTTCGAATTAGCCAAGTTCTACTGTACTACGAAGTTAATTAAGACGTTTCTTGTACATAGTATGACACGTTCCTTGTGTATAGTATGTTACAAAACAAATTCTTCATATGGAATTGTATGGAACTTTGCTTGTAAGTTACTGTGCAACTATACAATTAACACTACAGCAAATACAGATAATAGTAAATTAATTCCTTACTTCATACTTACAGTCTGGAGCAAATAATCCATTTTACAATTATTTTTCAAGGAAAAATTCTATAACTGATGCCATGATTGGTAACATTGTAAGGTCTACTATAAACACACATTTTCAACAGTTACTTAAACTGGCATGCAGTTTCATATTGATTGATGATGTTCCTGTTTAAAGTTTTACCAGCCTAATCCTTACTTTTTCTTCATCTGATTCCAAAAAAGTCTGTGAATAAATGGCATACTATTGGAGATCTTTATTCCAGGTGCTGTTTAAATACGATGAACAATGTTACTTGTCTTTACACATTTATATCTTTTAATGTTTTTGTTACTGTATAATTCTATCACTAGATACTCTTACTGAAACCATTCCTCTTTTCAAATAACTCTGGTCTCAGAATTCAGTAACAGTATGTTTTCAAAATTTTATCCTGCCTTCTTCCAGTCATCGGACTGGGACTGGTTTGTAGCTCACTGAGTATACCTGCAGCCTTTTTTACAGATTTTCTCAGATATATGGGACGTTTAACACTGGGTCTGTATTGCTAAGAAGGACATTACTAGGCAGGGAGGGATTGCCATCACTGGGAGGGAGAGCAGTTGTATTAAATCCAAATATTATTTTTGTCATGGATGGTTTATGAACTTAACCCAAGCCACTTTTCCCAAGTCACTTTGGTGTAGCCAGCTAATGACCAAGTACACCATGGCCACTACTGAATATAATATACAGGATTTATATGAGGTACATTAGCAGACGACCTACATAATTCAGAGCATACATTAAAAAGTTTAATTCTAAAACATTCACCCATTTTCTACTAATGTACATTTCAATATTGCAACACAATCTTTATGCACAATTATGTTTCTTTTACAACTGTTTATTATATGTTTGGATTAATAATTTTAGTGTAATAACTTACAAGCAACAAATACACTGCATTATTACAAGTTATACTTACTTTCTAAGTGCTTCAAGAAGTAAAGAGGGCGCTAATTTAAACATTTCATAATTTAAGAGAATAATGCCTGGTCCACTCTGCCCGTGTATTTGTTCAAGCCAACTAAGGAATTCTGTCAGTGCTGAAATCTCACTTTTTGTTTTTAAGATCTGTAAACAAAAACAATTTTAATACTGATCACTCAACACTAAAAGCAGGGGAATAACTGAAAAAATAATATAACTTGCTGTACACTGTTATCTTATAACTAATATTTACCTTGCCAGTTTTTATGTCCTTTAGCATACGGTATCGTCCCACATTTACTGTACAGATTAGGTGGCGTTTCTTTGACAGCATATCGATATTCTTATAAGGCATGACATATTGTGAATATGTTTTTTCTGGTGTGTATGCTGCTATCTGACATATCTCATCTATTAGTCGCCGACCCGTTGTATCTAAATCCCATGCAACTATGCGATAATCTCCAGCTGGTAATCCGACCTTCTTTGCTGTAGCTGTTGTTGTAGACACCATTTCCAATGTTTTAAACTAAAACACATTAACAACACTTTAAACAACCGAACTTCTTTACCTTTTATTTTTAATAGTGTTAACAGTGGTTAAAAACTTCTTTTTTTTTGACACAATACAAAAGTACAATATTCACCATTATGATTACTGAATTAATAATTCGTAAAATTTTAAGGAACCTGTTTTAATATATAAGGAAGAACATACATTAATAACTAAAGTGTATGGAGAAAATTTCATACACAACTCATCTACCATAAAGTAGAGAAGACAATCAGAACCCTGGCACTGTTGGTCAGATGATTCTGGCAGATACGATTAGAATAACAATTTTCACTGATTAGCAGAAAAATGAGAAGGGAGGATGGATTAATTTTAGTATTTAAGAGGTACACAACAATTCAGAAAGTGTGTAAAATAACATTCCTGAGACTGAAGGTAGTAATTACCTCTTACAAACACTAGATTCCCTATAATGAAGTTTGGATGTACCATTTAGTATGAAGGCCATACATTCAACCACATGTTGATAAACTTAAAAATAAAACAAAGAGCACCATAAATATAATCAATTTATGTAATATAATAATCAGCAAGTTACAGCAATATTTAAGTAACATATGTGCCGGTAACGTCTTGGAAGATGAGAAAATTTAAGTTTAAAATTAAATTTAACATCCTTACTATGAACTTAGTTTGAATCTACAATTTGCTTATGTTTTATGCAACCCCATTAAATTAATTTATGCAAATTAAATTTAATTAATTTCAATGTTTTTTTAATACCCGTACTAAAACACTTCTAACTAGTCAATTTTGCTCACAGATTATAATTTTCAAAGTGGCTGTTTAAACTAATAGTGTAGTAAAAATAATGTTCTCACTGATACCTATTTAAACCTTCACACACATAACATATTATCACTACATCCTATAAACACTATCATCCCTATATCCTATTACTGTCTTCTTATATTACTGTTTTTCCTACCTCTATACACAGTAAACTCTCTTAACATCGGTTCTACAATCACTCTGATAATATACAGTTGCATCTAAAATTACATATTTGATCAAGTGAAAAATTGTTGTATAATGCTAACTGATGCAATAATGTTAATAACATTATTAATGATTGCTGCAAAAAATATTGCTAGTTTTGATGAAGATCACCTGCACATATATATATATATATATATATAACCTTAAATAACATACTATTAAGTAGGCTGTTATGCAAAGGGTGCTTTCAATGTACATATATCTCTTTATGGTGATATAAGTATACCAGAGTCAAATTACTGCAACAGTTTATCTGGTATAATTGTAGTTCAGGTAATTATGATATTTGTAGTCAATGCTGATATTGCTGTGAAATATTTTTTGTTCTATTCTTCTATGTTATATAGTTCATTATTATTACCATTTCTAGTTTGCTGAGATTATCATAGACATCTTCAGGACGGATTGTACAAATTTTCATCAACAGACTACAAAATACATAGAATTACTTTTCACTTGTAAACCACAAAAGTATATATATAGGCCTATATTTTTCTTTATTTTCACTGCCATCAAAGATGTTTTCTATGATACCTATTTGGTTCTATATACCGTTTTTTACATTTTATTTTGACATGTCTATCAACACTCTTGAGACAAGTCACTGACAACTGGAATATACAACTAATGTAGGGGAATATTTGAAACTGAAATGGCAATTTTGTGTTCATCTGAAGTTAATAACGCTGCTTTGTTAATGCTCTTAATATTAACATGTAGGGTATACCATATGTAGAATATTACTGACATATATACAAAACTAAAAAAAAAGCACTATATAATAATGTCTCTTTGTAGCGAAAGTTTTCTCAGAACACCACCGGGCAAGTAGTTAACCGATACCGATATCTGCTGTGTATGTTAGCAGATACCTGCATTAACAGTAGTCTATTTCTTCCTCCAAATGTATTTTATAAAGGGCCAGCCTTCACTAAAATAACGGTAAACAAAAAATATATCTCTTTATCAGAAATTTCACAAATTACGAGTTTAACATGTGATAACCTTAAAAAGCTATTACAAACTAACGCCATACATCTAATTAAATATTAAAATTGACCAGTTTCTGTTACTACATTTGGTTTTCTGAATCGTAATGAACTGGACATTTTTGACGAAATTTTGCAAATAGGCCTACAGATAAACAGATTATGAAAAATTATTTCCCATCTTTAGTTCCGAAGTTACATAACCACATTTTGCACTGAAATGAAACATTGGCTTTTAAATTTACTTTTAATTTATTACTATTCTCTATCTAGTAAGCCTTAACGTGTTATGTCAAGTACTTGACCTCATGACAGGCTCACAAAGTAGGCGTAGATAAAGCCTTACTACAGAATTTAAATTATCTTAGCAAAAATGAATTACAATAGTCATAATCACAAAACAAATTTATGAGATTGTAGTACCTAATAGCAATGTCTGTTTCCGATCACTCTTAAAAAATACTGTCGCTCACTAACACTCCTAGTTAATAAAAAAAAACTGAAATGCGTTCCCGCACGTGGAATGAAAGATGAGAGACAAAAGACGATTACTTGATCCAGCTTGGACTTGATCAATATAAGTCATTTGTTTTATCATCTGCGTTTATTTTTTGTCATGTTAATGTTACTGTTAAATTTAATTGTTAAAGTTGTACCAGTTCTTAGAAGCCAATAGATCCTACTAATTTAAATTTTGATGTCTAAAATTAATTTACAATTTGAAGAGTAATATTGTTTGTAAATCGTTAGTCACAATTATTACATTTCTTTACATACAGTTCTATTTATGGAAGATATTTAAAAATATTTTATTTCAGTTAACTACAGTATTGTACCGGTAATTAGCAGCATGAAAACGCGTTCCTTTACGAAAATTATAAAGTTAAAATAATAAATGGACGAAATGGTATTAGCGGGTGAATTTGGCGCTAATATTCGAAGTCACATGATCATAACATGCTTAACAATGTAATTTATATATTATAATAAAGTAGTATGGTATAACCAAGGCGTAACTATCATATGGATTTGCCGATATAAATTTAATTCACTGACATAATATCTACTGTTGTTATGTAAGTTTTCTTACACAGAAAATTAAAAAAAAAAAGCAGTTGTACAACACTTAATGGGCCCCACCTGTGGACATCAGGTAGCTTAAAGGAGCTATTGTAACACGTTGTATCAGACGGCACTTGAGAAATACATTATATATATTTTCAGCTGTTACCAGAGCAGCTGCATACACTTATTCTTTGAAGGAATACTAAAGAGGCTTAGTATAACATACTATTTATTAGTATGTTTATCTATAATAATAAAGAAGTATTTGATGTTATATAACAACTAAGGTTTATTAATGTAGCTTAAAAATCTTATGTGTTTATTAGAAGCTTTAAATTAGGTTCCCATTTCCCTTAATGTATTTACAAGAAAAACGTTTATACATTATTTACATTTTTTAAATTGTGAAAATGTAAATATAATCACAGAAAACGAGATTATAACTTCTTTCTATCCATTATACACTTTTGGAAGCAAAGCTTTTGTATATTTATAACATGAAACTACAAAAGATCAAAACAGAATGAAATACAAGCTTTCTGTAGTTTAACAGAAAATACAACTTATTCACTTGCTGAAACCATGCTCTGAGCATGTGTAGAGCATGCTTAGTAACACTACTTGTCCCCACTTGTAAGTATAGGCATAACTATTTAATGTCAGCGCCAATTGCACTGTATGAGCATGTATTTAAGTCAATTACTTAACACTAGTGGTCGCCCAGTGGTCGAAATTCGACCGTAATTCATTAAATTTTTAAGTTTGAACGTTATTGAGGTTCTTTTGTCAAAGAGTATACCTCTATAATCATTGCATATAATTTTTTTGAATTTTGTTCTATTACGTCAGCTGTGAGCGTGTACAAATACGTCATTAGCGTGTGTTATTTGCCTTAATTCCCTGCAATACCTATGAAATTTAAAATTTAATTTTAGTAACAGTTGAAAAAAAACACAATTACAGCTTGTATTCATATTCATTTTTTGATATAATTCATTGTCAGTTTTAATTTTTTCATGTTATTATTGAACTAAATAAACGCTAATAAAAATGAGACTTGACATTCATAGAAGTATAAGATACATTGTTTTCAATTCCAGTGGATTACATTTCATTTTTGGTAAGGTACAAAATTCGAAAACAGTTTGAAGATTATTGCTACAAAGCTTATATAATTTTTTTATTTTTTTTTCTATGCATTAATTTTCGAGTTATTTGAAAAATATGAAAGATAGGAAAAATGAGGTTTAGCTTGGCTAAGCCATATTTAAAAAGCAATAACGCGTTTTTTGACATTTCCTTGGGTTTTTTTTATTGCCATACTGACCAGGTTTTGCCAAGGCTACACAGTTATTTTGCCTATCTTTTTCGAATTATATAAAATTTAAATAAAAAATTAATACAAAATAAAAAATGAAATAAAAAAATAAGTGCCTCGTATTTTTTCATATATTTTTCATTAAATAAAAAAAAACGGGCGGTTAAAAAAATAAATTTGTCCATTGAACTTAAAATAGTTTGAAAGTGATTTTAATGATTCAGAACTTCTGTGTAAACGACGTTTTTTGTAAAAACTCTTTCATCATTTGCTAAATGCCCTTGGCCATTATATTCGGAAATATAAAATCTCAAACCATCGTATGATCAAACTCTACTTGCTGCGACGTACAATTGACCATGTGTAAAAACTGGCTGCATCAATAAAATTCCAATTTTTTCGAATGTTTGTCCTTGAGACTTATTTATTGTCATCGCAAATGCAGGTATAATTGGAAATTGAGTTCTTTGAAAGTTAAATGGTAAAACAGTACCGGAATGTTAAATTTATACGTGGAATCAAAATTCTCTTATTGCGTGCGGTTCCAGTTAAAACTTCGCAATCAATAGCATTACGATGCATACACTTGATGCGCATTCTTGTTCCATTGACTAATGCTTCCTTTGTATTTAAGTTTCTGATCAGTAAAATGATGCAATTAACTTTCAATACTAACCTATGTGGTGGCAAACCACTAATAGTCAAAGAATTCAAAAACTCTACTGGATAGTTATTGATTTCATTGTCATCATCACAAATTATTTTATCGTAGCTATGATATGTTTTCTGTTCACCTGGTATTCAATTAAGTATATCAGTATTAATAAAAGTACAATCATCATTTTTAGGTGCTAAAATAACTGACTTCAATATGTTATCTGAGAGTATGTTTTCAGAAATATTTCCATACACCTCATTAATAATATTATTTTCATCTCCTATTAATTGCTGAGGTATTTCAATAATATTTTCACCAAACTGAGGGAATTGTGGGGCTTCATCATTACCAATTTTTTTCAAGAATTCGACAAATTCTATTTCACTTGGTAAGGCTCTCATATTTTGAGTAAACGTTACTTTATGAAAATAAACAAATTTATGCCAACTCGTGACACAATTTTCAATTAAAGTTGCACGTGATCCATGTGGGACAACTGGTAAGATTTGCCGAAAATCACCGCACAGAAGTATCGTTTTCACTCCAAATGGTTTATGTTTATCATTTTCATCGCATAGATCCTGCAATAATCTATCTATGATTTTCAACACTTGCAGTGGGCACATAGAAATTTCATCAATAATTATCAATGATGATGAATTTATGTAACGTCCATAGCTACTATTTGCGGTAATATTCGCTACAGAATTTTCCAAAATGGGTATAGGCAATTTAAACACATTGTGTAAAGTTCTACTTCCAAGTAATAGAGTTGAAGCTGTGCCACTGAACGCTGTTGCAATGCAACTAAGATTAAGCGAATTTAATTTGTGAATGATTGCTGTTTGTGTGAATGTTTTTCCACAACCTGCATGAGCGGTTAAACAAAAAACATTAGATCCAGTATCATGGTGCAAAACTTCACGAATCACACGATCAATTAGATTACGCTGTTCAATATTTGCAGTTTCATAATGCTCACAAAACAGAAACTCTTGTTCTATTGGATCAATAGCATTTGCTTCGTCTGTTCTCTGCGAATACGTGGGAACTGGTAAACCAAGTTCTTGACATGACAAATTATGAACATTCAAAATATCTTCAATTTCTAATAGAGCTGTGTTAAAGGATACTTCTTCGTTGTAATCTCTCAAAAAATCTTCACTAAGATATACTTTAAATTCATTCCATAACGCCAATGCATTGGCTGGCACATTTAATGCACAAATGTAACCAAATAAATTTCGCATTTGTTTTGGTGAATGTAATTCTTTTGCTTCATTTAAACATTCGCGCCATTCATTATCATTTGAAGCAATGCCGCGAGCATGGCATGCTTCAACAAAAGAAGTGTGTATAATTCCATTGTATGTTCTAACATCCTCAAATGATTTTGGACCACAGACATGTAATAAAAGCAATCGTAAATGGAAAAGTTCGATGTCTTTTGGTGATACTACATATATGCGTGTAATGATTTTATCACCTCCACGCCTTCTCTTCTTCCATTTTTTTCGGGAATCTTCCCACACATAATGCAAAGGAATTTCAATATACTTATATTCATGCGCTGATGGATCTGATCGATTCAATTCACAAAATGCTAATAATTTTGTTTGTCTTGCATTTTCAATTGCTTGACGTTCTTGTCCTTCTCGAAAGTAAACATTCTGTCTACGCGGTAAATGAATGTCAAGTCTAACGATGACATGTGATTGAAAATGCATTGGTAATTCATAGATGCGCCATACAGCTTCAGTTGATCCGACATAACGGCCATTTAAAAAATTTGTGACTTCATCAATTTGTATTTCTTGACCTGGTTCATTTCTCTCTGAACCTAATTCAACAGATGCACTGTCATAGCCTTTATACACGTATTTATAAATGTATTTAACACTTTTAACTGTAGTGCATACTTCAACATTTATATGGCAATTAAATTTGGCAAGTAAATACGGATTGTATGGCACAACATAACGATTGTCGAGGCAACTACCGCGAACTTCAGCATTAATACCATTATCACGCCTTCTGTATAATGGATATCCATTTAATGATTCACATGTAAATTCATTAAATCGTTTTGTATAATCTTTTGTGCATTTTCCATCTCTCATACATACAGAATTTGGATTAAGTACACCGCATGGACCATGCATCATGTGTTTTACAACATATTCATGTAATGTAGGATGTGTTTGAATGTTAGGAATCTCCGCAGATACAACTTTATCAATATCGGTAGCGTTAACAATTTTATCTTGCTCATTTAAAGAGAGTAAAATGTGAGCATGAGGCAATCCTCTCTTTTGAAACTCAATTGTATAAATGAGTGCTTCAACTTTACCGAAGATTTTTTTTAGTGTAAGGCCCTCAATTAATGCTTTCAGTTTGGACTTGAATACACGCACAACAATATCAGGTCGAAAATTAGCTGACTCATCTACACCAATATTGCTAACTATTTCAGGCCAACTTGGATTGCAAGTCATTGTAATAAACAAAGAAGGCTTTCCGAAATGTTGTACAATTGACATTGCATCTAAATAATTCTGATACATATTTCTTGGAGATCCACTGAATGAAGGTGGTAAAATTACTCTACGGCCAACATTATTGACATTGGGGTTCAATTCTAAATAATCTGTTAAATTGTTGTAAACTTCAGACCTAAGACTTGTTTGATTTTGTCGAATGAAATGTAACCTTGTGCCCTCTATTGTCACATACATATCAACTATCCACTGCAGAAATAATTTTTGTGAATGGTGCAACATGCTAAAATCTTCTCTAATTGCAAGTCGATAGGCTGCATACTGAAGCATGGTTAATTTATTTCTGTGCGCTCTTGAATTAGACGTAGTTGGTACATTATGAGAAATATTGATATGCCACCCAGTATCACCATTTGGAAAAAGTAATGGATACGCTAAAGGGTCCAATGATGAATCCAAAACAGAGATATGTTTAATGGTACCATTAACTTTTGAAAACGAAACCATATTTCGTTCAAAGGGTGGCTCACCATCAACTGTACTAAATATTACTGCTACATCAGTTTGAACTGCATCATTATAACGGCGTAGATCTAAATCACGATTTACTTTAATGAGCATACAAATTTCTTTATTTTGATTTTCAACTCTCTGACAATGATCTTTCATTGCAATGAATAACCGAACGAAAGGATTAATGCGTTCCAATTCAAGACAGTTTTCACACATTATATTGTTATTGCATGTTTGATTATAGTGTTCACGTAATCTATAATTGACAGCAGTGTCAACATCATAAAAATATAATTGCGCATAACATGGTGAGCGACCATATCCAGCAGTCATTGGACCTGATCTGTGATAAAAAACATCATGTATTTTAAAATGATACACTCCACGTGTAACTGTATCCGAAATTTTAGCTTCTGAGCTAACCATAGCAAATGATGAATTGTATTTACGAATGTTTTCAAAATAATTTTTTGACTTTCTTTTTATTGAAGGTTCATTTGAAGTAAGTCCATCATACAATGATTTAAAGTATTCATTTTGACTTAAGGCTGGTAATATTGCTTTACCCTTATGACAACATGAAGTGAATGCAGATTCGAAATGTTTTGCATTGCAAAACCTGCATTGAAAATGCATTAATCCACAATCAAAAGTATTAAAATTTCTTGGAATGACATGCATTTAAATGTATCCCTCAAAATAATTTCATCATTTTGTATACTATTTACACTATATATATTTGCATTTGGTCTATTATCATTTTGACTTTCACGCGAATATATATTCCTTCTTCTTTGTCTCTCACTCCGACCCGTCAATGTTATACTATTTACACTATTTAAATTTGCATTTGGTCTATTATCATTTTGACTTTCATGCGAATATATATTCCTTCTTCTTTGTCTCTCACTCCGACCCGTCAATGTTCTATGTTGAGGCATAATGGAAGTAGGTGCGAATATCTGAATGTAAAAAAAAACATGTAATGAAATTACTGAAACTAAGATTAGACAGGGTTTAATTTAAAAATAATAAAATGTACTCACTTTTTTGAAACCACCAATAATAATTAGGCGAGAGTAAGTCAATTCAAATTGCTGCTACAAAATTTTCCTTTTGCAACAGGTGTATATTAAGCAAGCTGTATTTCACTTTCAACTGCACATTAATATATAAAACACAGATATCTAATATACAAAATATAAAATAAACGCTTTTTTGCCTTGACATACACTCCACAGACTATTGAAAAAGGAACATTTGAAATCACACAAAATTCACAGCTCATTCAGTCAATTTGTCAGTAATTATTTGTTGGCAACATTTTAAAATTCTTTGGCGACAATCTCTACTCTGTGCGACTGTTTGACCACAGACTATTATGTGTTTGACATTGGCAGTATGAACGTACACTAAAATGAAAAAATTATAATATTATTGCCTGGCAACAAAATTATTTTATTTTTAACAATTACCATTGTTTGAAAAAGTTTAAATGAATTTTCAAGTGCAAACGAATGTTTTATTTTATTAAATTTAATGTATTTGTAACACATATTATATATAAATTTTAGCTTTCTGGACTCCTTCTCCATATAAACTTTAACTATGCCAAATCTCACACTCCTCCGTGCACGCAATATGCTTAAAAAGGGGTACAAAGTTTTCTCTTCACGTATTAATATATAGATTATGGTCAATAATTTAGATAACACTGTTTGCATATAATCGCATTTGTCATTGTTTCTTGGCTCTGCCCCCAGTTCATTAATTAGACTGTATATTTTCATCTGTATCAGTGTTGTGTTATGATTTCAGTTTTGTCTTTTGTTGCATAATTGTCAGTGTAGAGATGTAATATTAATGTATTTCCGAAGTTAAGTGTGTATATGTTGTGTTCCCTATAGTCAATATTAATCTTTTCTTTTTAACATGTCTGTGTTGTGAAGTACTGCATAGCCAAACACAGGAAGTAACCACACGATATCAAGTTTCCCACACTTGATAACTTTTTATTTTTTATGTTTATTTATGCAATCTATTAATACATAACAATAAGCATAAATGTTCACAGGATACATGGTATGAAGAGAACAGGTCCACTGACTAGTTCTCTGTATGAGTATTTAAAAATAACATATTATGTACAATATATTTCGAGTGTTAAAGTCTAAGTAAGTTCAGTGGAAATGTTAATTTTAATTGTCTTGTCTGCATGCTGTTGACTCGTAGATTTATGGCTAGAGGATTTATGTACTCTTCAAGCCGTTTCATGTATCTTTTGCTGAACATCGCAATGGTTTCACTGACTAAGGGCAGGTCCAGCTCGCTACATTTGTTGCTGAAAAACTATGGTGAGTTGGTTATGGCATGCATTACCTTGGTCTGGAATCTTTCCATTAAAGAGATGTTGGATTTAGATACAGTTTTCCAAAGCTGTAAGCTGTATGTCCACACAGGCTTGAAGACAGTATTGTATACCAGCAGCCTGTTTCGCATTGACAGTAATGATTTTCTGCCCAGGAAACAATAATATTTGCGAAACTTGGTCTCCAATTGTTTCCTCTTCTTCAAACTGTGTTTTCCTCTTCTTCAAACTGTCGTTTCTTCTTCTTCTTTGTTGTGATGATTTTGTTAATTTGTTGACATGTCAGTTATTGGTCTAGATGGATGCTCAATATTTTATAGAGTCAGCTACCAGGATAGCTGTGTTATTTAATCTCACAATTGATGTTGTCCTGTGAGATTCTGTGAAGTTGATGTAAGCTGACTTAGTGTCATTTAATTTTATTCTCCATTTCTTTGCCCAAGTACCAAATTCTGTAGTAAAATGGTTGCTTCCACTGGATCTTTGCTTACAGCAAGGATTGTAGTATCATCAGCATATGTAGCAGTAATCACATCATTGCTAGTTGGCAGATCTGCTCCATAAATGAGATACAGAATAGGACCCAAAACACTTCCTTAGGGAACTCCTGCTCTTCTTGGGAACAAACTAGTAGTTACATTTTCATGGCATACTCAAAAGTGTCTTTCCTGTAAATGTAACTGTAAGATAAGATGGTGAACATGGATTCAGACAAGCTTTTTTTTTAATTTATAAAGTAATCCTTGATACTGAACGTTTTCGAATGCTTGGCTGACATCAAGGAACACCAGTGAACAATAGCTCTTTTCTTCAGATATTTTCATTATTGTGTCCACTATTCAATGTACATGTTTAACCAAAATTCCAGTCTTCTAAATCCAAATTGATGATCAGGGATAAGATCCTTGTCTGTGGTGGTATTTAACCTCTTCACCAGTAATTTTTCCATGATTTTAGACATTATTGGTAAGAGACTTATAGGCTGATACAACGTCACCTCATTTGGTGGTTTCCCAGGTTTGGGTATGGGTATGACTTAGGCCACCTTCCACTGAGCAGGAAAGTATTTCTGTCATAATACAGCATTGAAAAGTTGTGTAGCCATGACTTACCCTTTCCAAGGAAGTTCTTTCATGAGTTGACCTGTTAGGAGGTCATAACCCCGCACCTTTTTATGATTGACCTCTGTTTTGATAATCTGTTGGACTTCTCTCGAAGTAACTGGCTGCACATACCCATTTTGTTGTTGCTATGTAGCAAGAAATTCATAAATTTCTTTGTCAGTATTTGTATCAGTAGATGGGTATGGTTCAAATATGTCATACAGATATTTAGCAAATGTTTCATTCTTTTCCCCATCTACTTTTGCACAAGTTTCATCAGTATTTGTTATGAATGGAATTTGCGTACACATTTGTTTTAGCTCTTTTGTAGCTGTCCACAGAGCACAGTCTGTATTATGTGATCAGTGGCGGATTAATGAAATTTTGTGGGTGGGGGCGGTTGCCTGGAAGAGAAAGAAGATCCATTATTATAATGGATAATAACCTAATTCCGTAATTATTAATAACCTTAATAACCTAATTCCTAATTAATAACCTTAATAACCTAAATTCCGTAATTAAGTAATACAGGAACAAAAAACACTGGTCCACATAATACGTAAGGAGCCACTTACATGTTGTCTTCTGTTTTTTAGAGAAGAAAGCTGTTATTTTTGAAACTCGTTTCATGACGCACAAAACTGAAAAACTCGACACTGTTAAGACGAACTGTTTGGATAGGCTACTGAATTCTGGGCGAGCTGTCTAACAATAGTAGCAATGACAACAAGCAAAGGAGTTAAGTGTCGTACGGGCGACGCGAAGCGCGCGCTGCTGTGGCAGATCGGAAAACCCTGCTAATATTTGGCGTGCACAATTCGAGAGGAGGGGGAGCACAAGACACTGGTACAGGTAGTACATTCTCCCAGGCACACAAAGTATGGTGGCTTGGGGAATACGGAAGTAAATGACTAAATCTACTGACCAGGGCTCTAAATTTGCGTGCTTAACTTTGATGCAGATTACAAAAAAATTACCATTTGATTTGAATTTAGTTCCCCCTCTCGGGGGGGGGGGCGATCGCCCCTCCCCCTTTAATCCGCCCTTGTATGTGATAGAGTTAAGTTGAAAAGATATTCTTCAAATGCGTCATTCTTCAGTTTTCATAATTGTTTTTATAGGTGCCTCTGGTCTATAATATTTTGTCCTTTGGGTATCTAGATGGCATCCAGATTTTTCTTATGTCTTTTTTCAGCAATCTTTCCCTGATGATAAGAGGACAAGTAATGTTTTTTTTTTTTGTACATAATGGAGTAGCTTCCCATGCAGCTTTCTGTACTAGTGATACTAAGGAATCCACTCCATTTTCAAGCTCTGATGGTGATTTAGTGCTGATTTTCAGATTAATTTTGTTAGAAAGTATATCTCTGAACATATCCCAGCCAGTCCTTTTGTTGGCCAGTTTTACAAGTTTTTCATTGTGAGTAATCACGAGTTTTGAATCAGACAGCTCCATGTAGAATGTTTTTTATATTGTATATTTCCCAATTGTTACTTTTCCTTTTTAGGTTTATGAAAAAGAGGTTTTTAGGTTCTTTGGTTACTTTGTTCAGGACAGTCATTGTTTAGACTACTTTATGCCCTTCTCATCACTGTTTTTTATGTTATTATGGTCTGTACTGTGATATAGATTCCTTAGTACTACGTTATACAATTTGTCTTCTGGTAGTTTATATGCGTGTCTTACAATGTTATGCGTATCTAACCATTCTTTGATTTTTTTGTAGTTTTCTATACTATTTGGTTTGAATTTTCGCCTTTTTCCTGACAATAGCTTACATGTGAATTTGTCTGAAGCATTTCCAATTAGTTTTATCAGATTCAGAACATCTTTGGTAACTCTGTATAGTATGAATGGAGGTATGTGTGTAATCTGGGTTGAAAAAGCATTAGGGTTTGTTTCTTGTACATTAGCTAGAGCTTCATATTGGTTTTCTGTTTTTATTTGACTAGTTTCAGCATGATACTTTGTTGGCGATTCTTGGCTAAGTGGGCTTCCCAAATTTCTTTTATGTTTACGACTGTGTGGTAGTATTAACTGAAAATTATTTGATTTTAGACACATTTACTTAGGGCTCAGTCTCTTCCATGATGGATTATTCTAACATAGATTTTCTCTATGTTCTGACATATTATCTTGGTTACTGAAGGTATAACAAACTGTTGACTATGTGTATTCGGAAGTATAGACTCAGGCAGACCGTATTCTGTTGCTGTTGATTGAGGACATAGATTTAATTGTAAGTGCTGATGTTCATTTAATAGGTGTTGGCGGAAGAGATTATTTAATGGTATCATGTGTAGTTGATTTGAAGAAACAAAAGTTTGTGACGGTGTGAATCCTGTTAACTGATGCTGAAAGTTTGGTACAACCTGTG
Source organism: Magicicada septendecula (assembly GCA_034769895.1). Lineage (NCBI taxonomy): Eukaryota > Metazoa > Arthropoda > Insecta > Hemiptera > Cicadidae > Magicicada > Magicicada septendecula. The sequence goes on along the minus strand of CM068367.1, from coordinate 987,407,852 downwards.
GTTGACCTTGCGTTTGTGTTGGTTGCTGCCTCTGCATGAATCTGCTTTCACATTATAAGCCAATTATAATTTCAAATACAAAACCTTAACCTCACCTAAAAATGACTATAAATCACACTTCATTTAACGTGAGAACTCTAGTTTTTAGCCAATTGAATGACCTACAACAGTGATCACTTTTTACAAAAATAAAATAATTTTCCCTTCATAATTTTTTAAACCTTGGTCAGCTATTTGTTACACTTATTAACAAATAATTTAAAAAAAATTTGTTAGTTTTCAACTATGCCTTATAAATTATTGACTGTAAAAGATAAGTATATTTTAGTAGCCTTACAAACAGAAAAACTTTTAAATAAATATGGCAAACTCTCTATCGTCTACCTATTGGTTTGGAATAGTTGTGTTACAGTAGGTAACATAGTCTACCGCAGTTGCAGATTGCTTTTACACAAACTACCTCTACCTTTCTTCTTGAGAAAAAATACAGCATTGACTTTTAAACGTTTAAGCTTAAACAACATCCTTTTCAACAGAGTAAGGCAATGAAATTTTTCTCTTACAATATTCTTCTTAACAGTGTTTTTAATCTTTATAGTAACCATATAAAGATAAGCACCACAGAACTCTTTCTATTTGACTAGATACAATTTGAAAGATTAATATTATTTTATCAATTTTTATGATTTCAGGAAAACACTTGACTAAAGATTGCTCTCAATAAAAAAGAACAAAAGAAATTGGTTTGTTTTAATTTTTCAAAATCTTACCTATGTTCGTCAGCCAGGTGTTTCAGTTATGCTTGGTCTTAATACCCAAAAAAACTAATGCAAAGCTAAAATTATCCATTTAAATAATTGTGTCTACCATATATACACTAATAGTTACTTCAGTCAATGTTTAAAACAACACCAAAACAATACAAACTCCAGTGCCAATCCCCTCCACCTCCACTCACACACAACCTGTTAACTAAAAACCGTTATACATAAAACTACTGACAGTTTGTGCATTCTGTATCCAAACTCACTGAAGAAGGAGAACACCACTCCGAAACAACGTATGAGAAAATACAACAAGTAAGTTCACAGTGAAAGTACCAACAATACTAATAATGATTATTCATGCTTGTTAGTGAATGAATCTCGAGTAGGCTTAAGTTTATAATTGATGTACTAGTGTTACACCTGAAGATGAACACAGATCGTTTAGTGGTTGAAACAATTTGTGATAAACTTTACAATGGTTGTTGTCTGACCTAACTCTTCTGATAATGTTTACCTACCACTGAAAGTTAGGTTTAAAGAAGTACAGTCATACTGAGTATGTGCGCTGTATGACATGGGATCATACAACAGGCTATTATGAACAGATAAATTAATTATTAATGATGGTTACTCAAGAGTGTTGTTTAACATTTACTTGTATACTAACAGAGATTTAAAAGAAAATAGAACTATGAAAATACAACAATTACAATGTTAATCCTATTCTGGTAAAAGAAATGTTGGTTTTTACTTGGGTGTGTATAGAATTTTCTTTGGTGGGGGGACTGGGATATTTCCTGATGCATAAGATGTGGAATTGTCACATGAGCAAAGCTCATTAATACATAAATGATTTTAAAAATATATAATCATGGTATGTTTTAATAAGATTTACTCATTTTGAAATTCCATTATTTTAGTGTAATAAAAAACTAAATATATGTGTGTGTGTGTGTGTGTGTTGTAACGAAACAAAATGTTACAAAAAGAATAGTAAATAATAGTGAAATCCGATCCAGAGAGGAAACAAGAAATAATAATTGATAGCAAATTAAAGGAAACCTAGTTGGTTTGACTTATTTAATATTATCAAGAAACCAAGAAATAACCCAGTAGAATAGGGCAGTAAACAAATCAAAATTAAATAAATAAACCTAGTAGGCCTAAATAATCAAATTACCCTGAAACACAACTAAACCCAATAAAGAGTACCTACCCATATAAATAAAATTGTATTAATTAAAATTGTATATGCCTATAATAAGGATAGAAAAGGGACACAAACCTTTACAGTGATGAGTGTTATAATAAGAAATAGCGACACAGACTACCGTTAAACAGTGTTAATTATTTTTTATGGAAAGTGTTTTATTGTTATTATTAGACAGAATTTTAGTTTATCATACAGACAATAGTTTAGCAGTATAAATAAACTAAAACTGTCAAAAACAATTATTATTATTAAGAGTTTTGTTGTATGTTATAAGATTTTATGTCACCAGTTAATTTATGTAAATATATTTATTTCAGGTAGTCAAGGTAGAAATTACAATCAACCATAACAAATTGTTCCACCACATATCATAGAAATTCAAATTAATAAGGTTTTACAGTTATAAACTGAGGCATGTTTAGTATCAAATTGTTTATAATTATCTAATTAATCATCATATAAACATTGCATGTATCATTAAAGTATAATAATAAAATTATCTATTAAAGGTAATTTATAAAATGTAAAGTAATTAATGGGTATCGATCATATAACATTTAACCTGTACATAAATGGCCAATCAAAATTTAAGAAGTTTGTATGAGTTCGGTGACTAAAAAAGAAGAAATAACACTTAATTGTTAATTGTGATGGAGAACAGTTTAATAGTGCGTGTCGAGATGTTATTAAAATAAAAAAATATAAAATCGCTAACTCGTTTGTGAAAGAAGATCTGAATGACCACTATTGAAGATAAATAATTCCTCCGCTACAATCATTTCATGAACCAGTAATACACACAATCAAGAAATTATCCAGAATAAACCAGAAAACGTTCAGCAATATCGCCTAGATGTGTAAAGTATAATTTGACAATATTTTTATCCAACAAGGAACAACCACTAGACAATATACCAATTTACACTAACACTAATCACTAGTAAACATTTTAAAGTGAAAACAAATTCCATATCTGAACGAAACAGTGATTACAAGGAAAACATTTATTTGTACACATTCTAATAAACTTCATTATTCTGTGAGACGGACAACGGCAGCCATGATGTTGACGTCACTCTAACCTACAGGCATTTTACGAAGCATTGAATCTCGTCAAACTTTGTATGTTATTTAATATATAATTTTTGTAATATTTTTTAGATTATAAGTAATAGATGATTTGTAAAGGTACTCTATATTGTTAATTATCATGTAAAGGAACTTTTCGTAGCAGCCACAAGAATTCCCACGAAATATATTAACATTATTTAATTATTAAATCCTGAGATAAATATCGATTGTGACAACCGTATGTATCGAATGGAATTTTCCAATAATTTGAACTTATATTACAGAGATTAAACCATTATGTTAATAAATCATATCCATGCGTTATTATTTCAGGAACATAATATATTATCAGCATTTATTTTATAATTAACAAGGATAAGAAGACTTCGGGGAGTCATTGGAAGTACGCAAACTGCAAAACCAAGATTAACCTCAAATAATAGGTTAAAGCCTAATATCAAAGGTGACTGGAGAATTGTTTGGGATGACTCGACCGCTATTTTTTGAATTCATTTTGGAGTTCTAACTACTGAACTGGAATAATTATAATTCTGATTCCGAAACCAAGGCAGAATAATTCAATTCTTTTACTTATATATTTAAATCACATTCGAAAACACACAACATAAATATTCCACGATCAACTGATACACTATTTACAACTATTTAGTACAAATTAACATATACAAGGAATAACACTGGCAAATTATTATACCATTAAGATACTACGGGTACACGTTAAGTAATAGTGTATTCACACACTTGTTAATACAGTTCTTTTCTTGATAAAGAAATTATTTAATTTATACTAGTTTACATCATGTTTTTTCTATTTGGAACATGTTATCAGTATCAAGCAGTATGCTCATCATCAGCCATATTTAGTATAACTAGTGGATTCGGTTAATAACAAACATATATAACATACATTTTAGGCAATGCAAATTTATTTAATGTGGAATCAGAGAAAACCAATGTACAGTGTTCTATACATTAGATAAGACAAAATCTAATTTTCTTAGAACTTCATCGGTGAAGTTGGAACACTTCAAAATTTATCAATTACTTGCTCATCACTTATAAAACTGTCCTGGTGAATGGAAAATAAAGCGAGTCCATTAAATCTACATTCAGATATTGTGTTTCTTAAACATTACTTCAGCTGTCTAACATTAGAAAACTTTCTACTATCACAACAGACACTGGTAAGATTAGAATACCCAATATTAAAAAAAAAAAAATTAATATATTCAGAAAATAGTCTTTATCACATACCAGAATAGCATCACCAGCTTTTTTTGCTTTTTGGTGTGTAGTTTTAACCTTCCTGTTTCTGATTTTCTCTTCATAATAAATGTGATGTGACTCGACCACTTCTTTATAGCCCACTCTGAAAATATACTTGTTCTGGAGTAGAAAATCATGTTTTTTCTTAAAAAAAAAACATGTAAATTCTCCACGCATTGTAGACAAATTATCATACCTCTGACCTGACATACTATTTGACATACATTATTACAGTATATATTATGGTGTTGGCTAAGCATGAACCTGTAATATCAGGTTTTTCATCATACACAGGTATGAAATCAAAGAAGTTTTCTTTTACTGTCACCGAGCATTCTCCCACGAATTTTACACAAAGGGAAAACTGTTTGACTGATGTCAATAGTTTCAACAGCTAAACCAAAGACATATTTTTTATACTTTTAAGATTATTTTTGGCTATATTAAATCAACAAAAACTGTTACTAATTCATTTAGTATCCCAGAGCTTATGATTGTCTATATACTTTTACTCCTAGTTTCTAAATGGTAGCTTAGCTCTAAATAGCCTCAATCATTTGGGTTATAATTGACACAACCAAGTTTGTTTAACAGCTGTGGAATGTTATTACAATAGACCAGATTTTCTTCTTCACTGAAGTATTGTACAGAGATCTTTTTCTCTGTAAAACGTCACAGAGGTACCAGCAGCAAGTAAGTTTTTTCCTTTAGTCTTGAAACTAAAAGCTCAAATTCATCTTTAGGAAGATTCAGATCTCTTACTAAATCATTCAGCTGTCTCTGTGTGAGTAGCTCTGGCGCATCAGATGTTTCAGGCATGAACTCATCTGACTGTAATGGCGATTCACTACTGCTGGCTGTATCTGAATTAAACAAAACACTATTATTTTTAGGCAGTGTAGGCACTGGAAGATCAGGACCATGGGGTACTGGTCGAATAGTAGATGGTAGGCCTGAATATGTAATTCCTTTCTTATTCTTGGCATTTTAACCGTTCACCAACCTCTTCTCCAATTTCATCTTCATTAACCCATTCATCATCATCATTTAAATTTTCTTCATCATCAACATCATCCTCTTCTTCTTCATCATCATTTTCTTCTTCTTCTTCTTCTTCTTCTTCTTCTTCTTCTTCTTCTTCTTCTTCTTCTTCTTCTTCTTCTTCTTCTTCTTCTTCTTCTTCCATTTCATTTTCATCATCACTTTCGTCAACATATTTCTTCGTATTCCTTCTCAACCTCCTCCTCCTCATTCTCTAATTTTAATTTCCAATATAATTATTCCTCTAGTTGTTTATTTCCTCTCACTAATAATTTAGCAGGTTGTCTATACTCTTCCTCTAGTTCTCTATTTAATTGTTCCCTCATTTCTGCCCATTCTTGTTGCCATCATTTAAAATTTTCCTCCCGTCGTTTATCTAATTGTTCGAATATGTTTATTCTTGCTCGTCCCCTTGCCTCTGAAGAAACCGACGCGGTTCCGCCATCGGTTACTTCGTCGACTATTTTCGTCTCCCCCCTTTGGTTATTAACTTTAAATTCCCCTTCTTCACTACCGTTGATATTATAGTTACTTGCCATTTTTACTTCACTATTTTTAATTTGATTAAAATTCCTTAACTTTTTACTCTTACTTCGTGTTAACATTAATTATTTTGTAACATTTCATAAATATACTTCTTATTATCTACCTCATCTCATTCTACCGAGCTTATTTAATTCTGACTTTAAGCTCCATGTTGTTGAGCGCCAAATATAATATCTTTTTACAACTGCACCACGTTGTGGCGACAAATATAATAATAATTTAAAAGGCTCCCATTTTTTGATGTCGATTATAAAGATTTATATTATTTATGATTTAGATTTTAATATCTGTTACTAAATACATCTACTCATTATTATCTAATTCATTAATTCGGTTGGACGCCAGAGCAGAGTATCCCAGGGTTTATTAATAAATAATAAATCGTTTCGTTAAGATACTAATATTCTATATTATTCCATTCTTCTTACAAATAAGGCATCTGACATTTTATCATAAACATTATGATTTCTAATATAACATTATTGATATGCTTAATACACATTTTACTACTAACTTCAAAGTATTATTATTCTTCAAGATTACTATTATTTACGTATTCTTCGGTTAACAAGCCGCAATATTATATTCTATTCATCTGACACACACACACACACACACACATATATATATATATTTTCAATACTTTAATTAACATATAGCATAATATTTCTTAACTAACATAACTTTTCTTAATAATTATTATCTGCAGTACTGGACTGCTATAATTAGAATTCTATTCCTATGATATTTCTTTTCATTCCCTTAATTATACAATGATTCTACTAAATACCCTTTCTAGTATGTCATATCACATAAACTGAATTGTTAGTATCTGAACAAGTGTGGGTCTTTTGAGAATGAGATGAGTTATACTTATGGTAGATATTAATTTTTATGTTTGTATATTAGAGTTGTGAATTGTTAAGATTTTAGATGTTACTTGTTTGCCGGATTCCAGACTCTGATTAGTTGCTCTACGTTGCTCATTACACTTCACTTTCACTAAACATAATTGATTATCACTTCTTAAACTTGAACCACACGCTCGCATTGTACTTAACGTCACGCACATAAAATAAATATACTTTCTCAACTCAACTTCATGCGCATATATGAAATATCTTCCTAATACATACTTTACGCGCACTTATAAAACATTTTTCTTATACTTTACACGCACTAATAAAATATTCCTCTTTATACTTTAACGTGTTACTTCTCGATTTTTATTTAGTGAGCTAATCTATACGTTTTAAAAACAAACTATTATGACATTCCATTACAATTATATTATTGGAAGCTTGTACAGATTAACGCAGATTTCCCGTGCTTGTCTTGAAATTTACTTTTAAAAAACTCTTCTTTTTCACTTGCTTCTCTCTTTTTATAGTTTTTCTACTGATTCCATCACCACCGTCCTGGTTGTTGATACTCTCATTGGTCAGGGTTTGAAATATTCCCCGGTGAATTTGAAATTCTCCATTCCTGTCTCGTTATTTTCTCGCGCGCTGGCTGAACTGACGCTATTGCTTATTGGTCAAACAGTGCGGGCATGTAGTTTTTACTGTGTGGTCGCTTAGATAGCTAAAAACGGCGCTACTTTCTAAAATCACAATAAATATTGGGGTGTCATCTTTTGTCTTCTGAAGGACACTGACCGGCTTTTCTAACGGTACATGCCGTTTTTTGCTGTTTCTGATACACAAAACATTTTATGCGTTTATGACATACTAGGTACAGTCATCTATTGTATATTTATTTCGGCTGGCGACAGACTGTCGGCACACAAGCCTCACCCTGTTCATTCTTATTCTACGTATTACTTACATCTATTTGTATTACAAATTCATATCCTACCATATCTCTATAATTATTATTAATAATTGAGTTTTTTTATTTACATTTATATTGTACATATATTGAATTAATTTATATATATTGTAACATGACATGTGGAACAACTTAATACCATACCTGATTTAATGAAGACTTTGGTTAAGAAGCTAACAAGAAGAACAATATCTTCCAAGATGATAGTGAAGAGGAACGACTAACCATTTTAGACTGACTAGTAAGACAACTGACCGTACCCAAATTAATGATTTAGTCTAAGTGATGCAAACTATCTTCAACCCCAATTATGACATGAATTTTCAATAATGACCAAATAAAGAATTATAAAGACAGACGGCTTATGAACCAGGACTATAAAGAAACAAATGGTTTCATTTAATGTATCATAATATCCAGAGAATCAAAATACAAATTGAGGGATAATAGGCCCAAACATGTAATATTATGTAAAAGAAATATTAGTAAATAATTAAGTTAATTGATGTAATGAAAATATAAATACACCTGATTATAGATACTTGAACCATACAGATAATTGTCACATATAGCGTTCATAAGATTGTCCAGTAAACAACAAGGAATAACTTGTTCACAATAACATTTATAACAAGAGTGAAACCCATATAAACAGTAAATGTAACAAGACTATTAGAACTGTGTGGTGAGGTGGAGCAACAGTGTTCAATTCATTGTAATTTTTGTAAGTCAGACATCAGTAAGTATACAGATGTTGAAACCCATATAAACAGTAAATGTAACATAGACAGTGTCAGAGTAATTAATAAATTAACTGACAAAAGACTAATGAATTAGGGTAGAATTTGTTTTGTAAAATGTGCATGTTTTATGTTTTAGCACAGTGTTTTATATCATGGTATTTGTGTTGTGTTTTTTGTATGTAGCAGGTGATACAGTTAGTTTAAAGGAATATCAATTAAATGATATTAATTCCATTTTTTTATGTTGTGTTAACAAATATAACCATAGAACTGGTGTTAAACCGTGATAAATTGATTGACAAAGCAGAATAGACTATATAAAGATGTTTTGCTAAGTGTCAAACAATTATACAGTTTGAGTAAAAAAAAAAAAAACAGTTATTTGTGCAAAGATTCAGTATAATCATAGCCATGTGGGCATGAATTTAACTATTAGAATAATATATCTTTTGTATTGTTAAAATAACGTTATATGTTAAACAATTTTGATGAGTGTTAAAAGTTAATTTAATTGTTAAAGATTTTAAAACATGGTGATGAAAATAATACCAGTACATAGGCCAGGTGAAACCAACTTTAGTAAATTTTGAATAATAATGTTTAGAGATTTTGTAAAACAAATGTGAAAGGGTAGATGTATTTATAGGTAATAATGTATACAAGGAATATAGAAACAAAATAATACATATCAAGTTATTTAAGAAAATTTTCAAATAACAAAATTGTAACATCTGTAGTTCTTAAGTAAAGGTAGGCATGTTTAGTGTCTAAATGTAGCAAATGTAAAGATAAAAATAATGCTGATAATGGTTTTAAATTCCCATTCAGTACGGAAAAGTTATGTTAATTTAAAGATTTTGAACAAATTTAGATTCTGAAATAATGAAAGTATATGACAATGTATATCCGAATTAGCCAACCAGATTCCAAGTTTACCCTTAGCAACCAGAAATTTCGGATAAATAAAATGAGACTTCTTTGACAACGATCTTAGTGGATAGACGCGTTTGTAAAACGTCCTACATTATATAATATAAATTGTGAAAAAACGTTACAAACATACAAATACAGTTAGAGGCACACCACACGAACTTTTTACAATAACAGAAGAACACCCATTATACGGAATAGAAGAAACAAGAACCAGGAAGAAGATCTGAAGTGGACGTAGGACAAGGAAGAAGATCTGACGTGGACGTGGGCCCTATCTTCAACCAGGAAGAATACAAGAAGAGGATTTGGTGATTTTGACATCTTATTATATTGTACTTCAACACCCACATTTGTATACACGACTGTTAAGTACTAATCAACTAAACTACAGAAACCATATCACACAGACACTAAGAACACTCACTAATAACACGATTTAAGATCGACACCTTTTCAAACACAACAAGAACCCTTGATTTACTTAATAATTATTAAAGCCTACACTGAACATAACCTTTTAGAACTGGTAACCACTATACAACTGCCTGTGTGCACGTTACACTCTAACATTGTAATATCCTGTAATTGTAAAACTTGTATTTTGATTTATAGTGTAATATTTTGTTTAATTGTAATACCCTAACCATATACGCCCTGAGATAAATTATATTTTATTAGAAACGTTAACAAGAGCATTGTTTTGGTCTCGAAGAAATACTGAATGTTTGGCTACTGCTGCCAACTGGTAAAAAGAAGACTTATAAATTGCGCTACAATTGCGATTATCCTGTTCAAATTTATTAAAACAGTTAACCAGTGTTTTTTCAGAATAAAGGATTCCTGTAAGGATATATATGTTTGATGCTATATGTTTGTGTCGTTATTATTGCTGTTACATTTAGGAAATAAAATTCACAGATTGCAGCGGACACGACGGTTGGCAACGGTGAGTGACGTCACGGAAACGTGCGGTATAGTGGGAGCAAGCGGCAATTTACGAAACCATTCGCCGTCCTACATAACACATTCATAATTACAAATCGACGACTCCAGTGTGAGTTAGTCGCTACATTATTTATCTATATTATAAATTGACACTTCCAACGGGCGGTGTATGTAATTCAAGTGCACACAACACAAAAATACAAGTGACCTATTCCTCATAACATTGTACGTAACGAAATATTCTTATCGTTACAAATTGACGAACCCGAAGTGAGGCTACATTTCAATAAGAAGTAACCCTATATAAGAAAAATATTGGTTACAATATTTATGTTGTATACATATTGAATTAAAATATAACGTTCCCCAGTAACGTTACATTTAACTCCTTTACTTCATTACAAATTAAATGGTTTACAGTATATGTTAGATCCCAATTATCATTAAACAAGATCATTGATTGATTAGTTTCTTTAATTCTCAGTAATTTGATGATTTAATTAGCTAATTTGAACCCTACCTTCAATTTAGACTTTTCTCTAGGCCCCAGTGTTAGTACACTTGCCTTTTTCTAATAATATCCTATACATTCCTTAATAACTTTCACAAAGTGTTGTTACATTTATAATAAATTGTTAGTGTGTTAAATTCAACATTTTTCATTCATTTAATTTGTTTCATTAACTTATTTACTATTAATTTATAATGTTGGTGAGGTTTACAATTTGGCCTATGTATTGATGTTAGTTCTATCACTAAGTTTACAATTATTTCAGATTGGTATTACCCTTTCTGACGTACAATTCCAATAAAATCCTAACAACTAAATTGCCCTTACTTAACTACAACATAGTCTATGATTAATTAACATTATTTAAACATAACAAAGGTGTTCTCTTAAACTAAATTTAATCCCAAGCATTCAATGCTATGGGTTCAATGAACCTCTAATACAACAAATCAAATCTGTCTTCATCTAAACAGTTTATTAAAATTAACATTTATTCAGTCTATTTCTGTTTTTGTTTATTGATTTAGGGATTTACCCTGGTTCCCCTCACTATTCACTGTATTCCCTAACATTATCTCTAATAATTTTATCTAGTCTTGGGGAATAAGGAACATCACTTAATTTGCATTATTAATTGTTTATCAACTGCACTTCCAAATTGAATTATGTATTGTATATAAAAAAATAACTCAACTTCTTGTTCATCATTGATAGGTATTATGCTGTTTGCTTATTAGTAGTCACTTTTCACAATAAAATAAGTTACACTTGTCCACCTTTAGCCATATAATCTTATGTTATGACATAATTGCTTTTATCTTTTGTCTTGAGGTCGTCTTATATCTAACTAAATATCACTATTGTTTGATGACTCGGAACACTAAGTTTTTTATAAGTGAAATCGTAAAGATTTACCTTACAGCCTAAACCGGCTTTCACCTTTAGAAGGCTTCATCAGAGGCTGCCGTAGGTAGCACTGTCCGTCTTGTTGTTGGCGACGGGATAGTTTTTCGAAAGATCGAAGCTGTGTGTGTGTGTGTGGTGAGATGTGTTCGAATAATGCGTACGATTTGAATTGTGTCTGTTCGTTTAGGATGTCATTTTTATTTGTTTTTGTGTGTTTGTATATTTCTAATTGTTCTAGAGTGTCTAGTTTTCGGCCTTTTGTGTGTACGTGTAGAATGTTCATGTTATTGTCGATGTTTTTATATGTGTGGTTTGCTTCAATGAGGTGGTTTACGAAGGTGGATCCTGTAGTGGTGTGGAGTGCCTTTGTGCTTTCAATGTATCTCTGTTTGAAGCTACGTCCTGTCTGGCCTATGTAGAATTTATTGCAATTTGAGCAATTTAGCTTGTATACGCCGGGTAGATAGAATTTTGTTTTGTGTTTAGTGTGTGCGTTTTGATAGTGTGTGTTCTGTTTTGTTAGTAGTTTTGTAAGCGATTCTGTATCCTGCTTTTTTGAATTTGTGGGCAATTTTTTTCAGTTTGTTTGTTGATGTATGTTAGTGTTATGAATTTGTTGTTTTCTGTCTTTGTCTGTTGTTTGTTTTGTGTTTTGTGTAGGAGTTTACTGACTATTGTTCTGTCATATCCGTTAGATTCTGCTAGATATTTTATCGTGTTTAGTTCGTCTTTGTATTCTTTTTCATCTAAGGGGATGTTGTTAAGTCTATGTATCACGGTTCTAAAAGCAGCTAGTTTGTGTTGTGTTGGGTGATTGGAGGTGTTGTGTATCAGTGTGTCAGTTGTAGTTGGTTTTCTGTATATACTGAATTTGTGCTTGTGTTCTAATTTTGTGATGGAGAGGTCTAAGAAATTTATGGTATTGTTGTGTTCGTATTCGGCAGTGAAGGTTATGTTTTTATGTATTTTGTTTATGTGCGTAAGTAACTGTTCACATTGTCTTTTGTTCCCCCTGTATAGTATTACAGGCCGCCCGAATAACACAAAATATCGCACAAAGGACATACATAAAAGAATCCATTAAACAACTGTATAAGAAAAAAGACGCCCTCAACCGCAAAGCACTAACACTACACCTACAAATCGCCAACACATACGGACACAGTTACATGACTGAACTAATAAATCACACAAATGAATGGACAAAAAAACAAATACATAACATACAGACGAAACATGACAGAAAAATAAAAAACCTGACACCAATCAACACAGATATAATTCCCTCGCACAAATTCTACCCATGTACAGTAAACCTCACGAACGTCACACTCACAAAAAACGAACAAACACTCCTTGATAAAGGTCTAAAACATAACATACATTACAAACATAACAACCAAACACTAACAACGCTCATAATTGACACAGAAACAAATATACAAAACACAGCACCAGAACATCAAGACACTCTAAGACATAATATAAACAACATAATAGGAGTACATAAGACACCCGACAACAACAACCACAACTCAGAAATACACACAGCCATTAAACTGAGGGAAAAGGCACACAAACACAACATCACATTTGTAAAAGCAGACCAAGGCAACACGACTGTAATTATCCGCACAGACAACCTACACAAAAAAATACAAAACTTCATGGAACAGAACAACATCACAGAACTAAAACACGCGCCCACCGACAGATACCAAAACTCAGTAAAACAACTAGTCAACAAAGCCAAACACATAATGACACATAAACAAAAGCCCTACATGAAACAAATCCGACCATCAGCACCTACCCTCCAAGCGCTTCCCAAAATCCATAAAGAAGACATTCTGATCCGCCCCATTATCAACTACCGTAAAGCCCCTGCACACAAACTCGCAAAATATCTAGACAAAATTATTAGACAACACACACAAATAGACAACAACATTGCAGTAAAAAACAACACTGACCTAGTAACAAAAATAAAAGACATACACATCCCCCATAATGCCACATTAGCCTCCTTTGACATTAAAAACCTGTACACAAACATCCCCATCTCTGAAACAATCACCATCCTACAAAACAAACTCAAACAAAAAAACACACCAGACGAACTTATCAACGAAATAACAGAAACTCTGAACATTATCACAAAACAAAACTACTTTACTTATAACAATAAATACTACACACAGAACGATGGCTTACCCATGGGCTCCCCCATATCCAGCATTCTAGCAGAAGTCTTCCTCCAACACTTAGAAAAAACAAAAATACTCACAAACAATGACAGGCACTCACATAAAATACTATATTGGCACAGATACGTTGATGACATTCTAATACTATACAGGGGGAACAAACGACAATGTGAACAGTTACTTACGCCAATAAACAAAATACATAAAAACATAACCTTCACTGCCGAATACGAACACAACAATACCATAAATTTCTTAGACCTCTCCATCACAAAACTAGAACACAAGCACAAATTCAGTATATACAGAAAACCAACTACAACTGACACACTGATACACAACACCTCCAATCACCCAACACAACACAAACTAGCTGCTTTTAGAACCGTGATACATAGACTTAACAACATCCCCTTAGATGAAAAAGAATACAAAGACAAACTAAACACGATAAAATATCTAGCAGAATCTGACGGATATGACAGAACAATAGTCAGTAAACTCCTACACAAAACACAAAACAAACAACAGACAAAGACAGAAAACAACAACTTCATAACACTAACATACATCAACAAACAAACTGAAAAAATTGCCCACAAATTCAAAAAAGCAGGATACAGAATCGCTTACAAAACTACTAACAAAACAGAACACACACTATCAAAACGCACGCACAAAACACAAAACAAATTCGATCTACCCGGTGTATACAAGCTAAATTGCTCAAATTGCAATAAATTCTACATAGGCCAGACAGGACGTAGCTTCAAACAGAGATACATTGAACACACAAAGGCACTCCACACCACTACAGAATCCACCTTCGCAAACCACCTCATTGAAGCAAACCACATATATAAAAACATCGACAATAACATGAACATTCTACACGTACACACAAAAGGCCGAAAACTAGACACTCTAGAACAATTAGAAATATACAAACACACAAAAACAAATAAAAACGACATCCTAAACGAACAGACACAATTCAAATCGCACGCATTATTCGAACACATCTCACCACACACACACACAGCTTCGATCTTTCGAAAAACTATCCCGTCGCCAACAACAAGAAGGACAGCGCTACCTACGGCAGCCTCTGATGAAGCCTTCTAAAGGTGAAATCCGGTTTATGCTGTAAGGTAAATCTTTACGATTTCACTTATAAAAAACTTAGTGTTCTGAGTTGTCAAACAATAGTGATATTTAGTTAAGTAACGGACACGTCATGGACAACGAAATCCAAGAATTTATATCTAACATCTTTACTTAAACTTAAGTTACATCGTTTTTATTTTATGGTATTGTACCTTTCTTATT
Source organism: Magicicada septendecula (assembly GCA_034769895.1). Classification (NCBI taxonomy): domain Eukaryota; kingdom Metazoa; phylum Arthropoda; class Insecta; order Hemiptera; family Cicadidae; genus Magicicada; species Magicicada septendecula. The sequence goes on along the minus strand of CM068367.1, from coordinate 987,392,523 downwards.
TTATCTTTTTGGGGTTTTATGTTTACATTTAGAGTTATAATTAAATTATATTTAGTTATTTTGTCATGTTCTTATGGGTTTCACTGTTCATTCCTATGGACTCTTTTAAATAATTTTGGTAATTCGTACTTACGGCCCTTTATAATGTGGTATTGTTTTTCAATACTTATTTTTCGATTCAGTGGGTTTGTTTATCCATGGTTTTTCCTTACCTGCTCCTATTCTATCTGGGTATATCTACTCTATAAGTTGGACTATAATCATCTTCCTATTATTTATTAGAGATTGTATGTTTGGTTTTAATGAATTTGATTTCTTTGGATCTAGAATTTCAGTTTACTGTTGTTATTTAGTAATTATTATAGTAATTATTCTTTATGCCAGTTTGTTTTTATTTTATATTTGCTTATTCTTGAATTATAATAAGGTAGATTTTCTGTCATGCTACAATATGCATCAAGAAATAGACTGTAGCAAAAAGCGTTTGAAATAAAGAATGATATGACAACTACACCGTGTGGATCAAAAATCATGTTGGTTCTATAATTACAGACAAGACACTTTGAATACCTTGCTATAATATATAGTCTATTTTAAAAAAGAACTGTGTTGTGAGTAGCCTCAGTAAAAAACAAATGGCTTATAATTTTTAATTCATCAACTCTTAACTAAAAAGTACAAAGTCTTCTAATACTGTTGTCATTGTTAAACAGCTTATTAGAATCCTTCTCAGACCTGTTTTGTACAGTCATCAGTACACATGCTGTTTATAATAAAACTATCAATGATGTTGCTTAATGATAATATAATCAAGCCTGACAGTTTATCTTATTCTTTCACTTCACACCAACCAATGAAATCACTTGTTTTATGCTTTGCACTGCTGCTTGTACAATTGTATGAGTAACTCTTGTAATTTCCATATTGCTAGTCATAACATTCCACTTTGCTGCTGATATTTGAATAAGTATATATTCGGCAAGTGATATTTACAAAAATTGAACAGGAAGTGGGTTGAAAAACAAAATTGGAATAAATGGAAATAAACAATTCACCTCTTTGCTTTCCCTCACTCTTTCTCATACATTTTCTTTCATTTCCTTTTTTCTTACTGAATGAGCATGGGGTCTCAAAAGACAGAGTACTGTGCAGCTGCACCTACCACTCACCCCTAAATGCTGATTCTGAGTACAGACATGGCTGAGTACCCCACTAAGGTGACTGAAATTTGTTTCCCAATCACTGAGAGAATCCATAACTTCACACACTGATATATGACCACTAATACACACTACAAAATTAGAGGAACGTACTTAATAATTCAGCCTTTTCATTTAATCCATATTCATCTTCTTCTTATTCTTTTCAAAAAATAATATTTTCGAACCAGAATCTTTCATGGGACTCAAAAATAGTTTTTTTATTGTTTGTTAGCAGAACTATTGAACTTGAATTAAAATAATTCTGAGTACTCTTCACTTTCAAACTCGAATAATAACCATTCATACATTGCACTAAAACTAAAAACCTTCATTATTACCAGTTTAAATTTATAGTCAGTCTTTAAAATTTGAAGACTTCATATTTAATGCAAATTCAAAGCTAATGAATTGTTATTGTTGCCCTTATTGGTACATGATGTTTTATAAATAATGTTACATAAATTGGTAAAAGTTGTAAGAATTTTCAGACTTATAATTGTTGACTAGAATAAAATTATATATTCTATTTCTGTAATCTAATCATAAGTCATTTAAATTTTAAATAAACTTTAATAAATAGTTGTGTTTTCTTAAGCCAGTCTTTCTCACCCTTTTTGGTAATGGAGACCCCCTAAAAAATTATTTTTTCCTTACAGACCCCCGTCTACTCTTTACACATATACTCAAGCATATATGTTAATTGTTTGTACAAATATGTTTATGCAGAAACCAGCTAAATGATATAAATACATGTGTATGAATCATATCATTAAACAATATTACAAAAACAATTTTAGATTCCTGTAGTTTTGTCCAAAAACTTAAAATGCTTTTGTACTCATTATCAGCAAGTTCATTAAAATTTAATAGGTAGCAATATGATCACATTTTGATAATGCTGCCACCTGCAATATCCCTTTAATGAGAAATAATTCCCACTGAAACAATGTTGTGTTATTATGTATTTAAGATAACGTTTTTGAACACTATTTATTGCTCCTCAACATACTATATGTATGTTAACAGATTACATAATTACCAGTAATAATGTTTTGAGTATGAAGGACAGGCTAATTACAAAAATTATTTAAAAAGTTGTTAGTACAACTTATTAATAACACAGGTCTACAATGATTTTGCTGTATAATATTTTGAAGTGTCTCTTTTTATTAATTTCCGTGTGCTGATTACAAAAATGATGTTCATTTAATTGCAACACATGACATTTCTTTGGAACTGCACAATCTATATATGAGTAATATACCTATGAGTATACAATCATGTGTTGGAGTGAACCTGTTTGAAAGAAGAAGTAAAATAGGTTTAGGCAGATGGCACCATTGACAATGTTGTTTGAATGTGAATTCAATTATAGGAGTTATTAAATATTTCGTTTTTTAAAGGAAGAAATGAGCTTTTACTTCTATATTTTATTGCCAATATCAAACAACTCCTACTTTCTATTGTTTTCAGCTATATGGCATTTGATATTATGATATTTATGAAATGTTACAAAATAATTAATGTTAACACGAAGTAAGAGTAAAAAGTTAAGGAATTTTAATCAAATTAAAAATAATGAAGTAAAAATGGCAAGTAACTATAATATCAACGGTAGTGAAGAAGGGGAATTTAAAGTTAACCAAAGGGGGGGAGACGAAAATAGTTGACGAAGTAACCGATGACGGAACCACGCTGGTTTCTTCAGAGGCAAGGGGACGAGCAAGAATAAACATATTCGAACAATTAGATAAACAACGGGAGGAAAATTTTAAACAATGGCAACAAGAATGGGCAGAAATGAGGGAACAATTAAATAGAGAACTAGAGGAAGAGTATAGACAACATGCTAAATTATTAGCAAAGGAAATAAACAACTAGAGGAATAATTATATTGGAAATTAAAATTAGAGAATGAGGAGGAGGTTGAGAAGGAATACGAAGAAATATGTTGACGAAAGTGATGATGAAAATGAAATGGAAGAAGAAGAAGAAGAAGAAGAAGAAGAAGAAGAAGAAGAAGAAGAAATAGATGAAGAAGAAGAGGATGATGTTGATGATGAAGAAAATTTAAATGATGATGAAGAATGGGTTAATGAAGATGAGATTGGAGAAGAGGTTGGTGAAGAAATTTGTGAAGAAGCTGATGGTGAGGGTGGTGAAGAAAATGGTGAGGATTCTGATGAAAAAGAAGACGAAACCAAAGAAGAAATAAACCAGAAGATGGAAGTGGTGAAAAAAGGATAGGTGAAGAAACAGAGAAACAATCAGAGGACGCGCCAAGTGTTGAACCCACTGTAGGCTCAGATCAAGATGCTGGTTCGAAAGATCAAGTTTCTCAGTCAGAAGATAAGTCCAAAGAAATGGAACCAGAAGAGAGTGCTGCTTCAAAAGGACCAGATACACAAGGTGTTGGTACAGAAAAGAAAGATGAAGAGAACATGAAGCAAGATACTCAAGGTTCTGGTGACACCAAAATGGCCCTTGTGAAAGAAAAGGAAGTTCAGGAATTAAAGAAAAGACACAGGCCAGATGAAGGTGATGAACTTTAGAAAATGTAAATGAACCTAAGCGAAAGAAAACAAAATTGGATGATTGTAAAGAGAGCATTAATGAAAGCTATAGTCAATTTAGAAAAGACATTAAACAGAACATGACACAACAATTAAGTGAGCACAGAGTACAAGTAGAGCAGCCAATCAGTGAGAATAAACGCGAGAACCGAGAAGTATCGACAGATTCGAGAGGGGAAGTGAGGGAAGTAGTGAAAGAAGAAAATGAAAGTGAAGTAGCAGATAAAGACTGTGATGTTAATGATAAACCCTTAGAACGAGCAGTGAAGGAGGATAATTACAAACAGTCTAAGAAGCTCAAAAGGTCTGATTTTAAAGTTCTTGTACCTGCACTTTTCAGTTTTCAATGTCACCTGTGTGATTATGTATGTAAGAATTGGAATGCATTGTGTACACACTGTATGGAATTTCATCAGATTCAAGCTCAGATAAAATTCGATAAATGTGAAAAAATATTTCACAGCAAGTCGTTGTTGAACCTTCATGCTAGGTCTCATGTGCCAAAAGAAGAACGCATTGTTTTTCCATGTCACCTACATCATAAAAGGTTTATCAGTAAGTCAGCAGTGTCAGCACAGTTAAAGGCAAGTTACCTTAGAGAAAGACCGTTTGTGTGTGAGCGGGGTGGACACAGTTTTACATCAAGAGGCATCCTGCAAAGGCACTTAACAATTCATAGTGATGAAGCCCCATGGGATTGTTCTAAGTGTAACAAAAACTTCAAAACAAAGTACAGATTAAAAATACATATGGATAATCATCAAGACACAAAGAGCTGCATTCAGACACAAACCATGTTCAACACCCTATGTATAGAAGAATCAGACGAACATGCAACTTTATTAAAAGACGGATATTTATCAGAAAGCAAAGAAGAAGTGAGAGATAATGAAAAGGTGAGATACAAAAACAATAAGTTTAAAGATAGTAATTATGAATGCGTTGAAAATGAGAATTATGAGATGGTGCATATAGAACCAGAATGCGTAACAAAAACAAGAAGTAGAAAAAGGAAAGTTGTGGCAGTACGTATTAGGGAGAAAGCAAGAGGCAGAGGACGTCATAGAAAACGGGAACAGACTGTACCCAGAATCAAAATACGTGACATTCCTAAGTCTGTGAAACAAAAAGGAACAGGTAGCAGTAAGATATCAAGTGGAGAAGGTGTAAGACTGATACAGCCTATTGATACTGACAGTCCAGAGGAATCTGTAAAGAAAAAGGTTAAAAGACCAAAATTACGTAGTTCTGAAGAAAGAAATGATCATAACCATGCTCAGAATGATACACGCTGTAACGACACCAAAATTCTAAAAGAAATAAGCGCGTCTATTTAAATCAAGCATAAATAATACATATAGTAATATAATAATAATAATGGAGCACAATATTAATGACAATAGGTCTAAGAGAAATTTAATGAACTAATTAGAAAATGAACTTGCTGAAGAAGAGTTGCAGTATAAAAACAGATAGAATAATATAAGGATAATTAAAACTACTATATTACAAGAGGTATTGAATAACAAAGGTGAATGACATTAAGGCTAATAAATCATTGAACTCTGAAGTGAAGTTATATAAAAGAGAAAGAAATCTACTTAAGAAATATACCAACAGTAATATTGAATATAATAAATAAATGGAGTTATTGGGAGGCAAGGTAGAATAAGAAAAAATTTTCAGAAGATAAAAGATTCCAAGGATGTGTATAATGATAAGATTTTTAATTATTTTTATTTATAGAGTGAGAAAGCTAAGGCACCACTCTAGAATTATTTTATGGACAGCAGCCAAAGTGCACTGTACCAGGTATGTGAATGTTCGGATGAGCAATTGGACATAAAAGGCCCACTCAACACCGATATTCATTCATAATACCATATTTTAATATAGGGGTAATCATTTAACATTAGTATGGAATCAATGTGAATAAAAGAATGGAATATATAAATAGAATACACAATGAACCAAGAGAAAACTCAAGAATTACAATTCGTTAAAGCCACCCATATAAATAAACAAACTCCAGAGATAAAGAAGAAAATAATTGGTATTGACAAGAAAGGTAGGTTTCAATTTGCCTATAATAATGAAGAATTTGTTTAATATATGTCAATCAATCTTATCACCAAGCAATATTAATACCATAATATCATACACTTCAACTGTTGAAGACATCACCAAGCAATATTAATACCATAATATCATACACCTCAAATATTGAAGACATCAGCAAGCAATAACAACAAATTATCTAAACAAATCGAAATCAAAATAATTTGAAATAAGAAACAATAATAAATAAAAGTGTGAACCTATTTACAAACCAAAAGTCCTACAACAGACATTACTATGACAGATTACTATACTATATAGACAGTACCCAGTTAGATTTGGAGTAGTCCATAAACAAATAAATAATGATAATAAATTTAATGAATAATGAATGAATCAATTAGAAAGTCATATAAAGTACAATACAAATTTAGAAGTAAATGTAAAATGTAATTAAGATGTGTTACAAATGTAATATAAGACAAGTGTAATTAATTGGTAAGAGTATGTGAGATACAGTGGTAGTCAATTAAGAATAACTGTGAGTGGATAGTAATTATAAACAATTATTTAATGAAATGAATTACTAATCCATAGTAGCAGAAGATACTGGCATTAACATTTAGTTTTTCTTTATTAGTGTTGAGTTATATAAGTTTAATAGATATTAATCACACAGACAATGGTTTAAAAGTGTGCATTCAGTTAAGCCCTAAAGTGAATTATAGTAATTAAAATATAATTGTTAATTAATAGTTTGTTTATATTAAAAAAAAATTAATTAATATAAAACAAGTGTAAGCAGGATCGATTATGAGTCTTCCAATATAAAAATATAACCAGTCAACATAGGCCTAGATGATTATGTTCAGTAAATAATAAATTATTCAAAAATATTTGTCAAATTACAAATAACTATAATATTTGATATTAAAATTGTTCATAGTTTGTCAGATAAAATAATATGTAAATTGTATTAAGTATTATGATGTAATAACTAAAAAGCAACTTGTATGTAGAAGGTAAAATAATGTATTATATAAAAATAATATCCTATGACAACTAAATCTCAATTTGAACAGATATGACCAGAGTATTTATGTGTATCCAGGAAACCAAAAGAGAGAAAAAGAATGTTGTTGATTATTATTAAAAAATATTAAGCCAAGAAGGAGAGTTGAGTGTAAATTTTGAAAACAAGCTAAATATTTATACAATAAACATATGAATATTATTAAAAAATAATATAATAGAAAGTAAAAAAACCTTATATCAAACTTTAACAGAAATAAGATTCAAGTAAAAAAAAAGAAACAGCTTAACAAACCAGCCTTTAAATCTTACTGATGACACAAACAGAAGAGCAACTACACTTAGATTGAATTAATAACAAGACACTGGACTTCAATCACAATATCCCAACAGAAGGCTTCGGACCACGAAAGTGACAAGAGTTAACATTTATTGAACACCAAAAGAAGTGGATTCCTTCATTTTGACAACATAAACAAACTAACATTGGAATTTTTCATCACTGTGACCAGGAGGCTGTGTGAAACCAAACTGAACCGATAAACATTGTGTAACGTATATATATTATTATAATTAATACTCAATTTATATTATTCATTATTATTATTGTTTGTAATGTAATGTACTTTCTATACTTGTTTTTTCTTTATAATTACTGAACCTTTATATCAGCCAAAAGAACCTAAAAATAATATAAACAAAGAGAAGAGAATCGACCCTGAGATTTACAAATTATATTAATAATAGTTACACGAAATAGACTATAGCAATTTTTTTGAATAAAATTATAATATTAGTATTATTATTACCCGATACCATTCCATGTGTTTTTGTTTATATAGAAATAGAATTAACAAGGGTAACTAATGGATGTACACAAAGAGAGGGATAAATTAATTTAAAACCTGTCTTGTGGTAATTTGACACATCCAAGGTGAGGCATAAAGAATCTGTAATTCCTGAAGGGTAAAAAATTGGTGAACCCAGCAGTGGGGTTTTTAGAAGATATTGATAAGGAACAACAACGGGTGGTTACAACGCACAGATAATCGTGAAATGTTACATAAAATTGTGAATATAATTAATAGGGAATTTGAAAATAAAGAATATTAAAATTCCTTAACATGAAAACTGTATATGTAAATAAACTTAACAAGAAAAGATTTGTACCTAACTTAACATGAAAATTTGTATGTAACTTAACTTAATATGAAAGACTTTGTACGTAACAAAACTAATGAAAAAAAAATGTGTGTAAATCCATGTAATGTACTAAGAATAATGTAAATTAAAGGAGATAGTGATTGTTTAAAATATATGTTAATGTAGTGGGTAAGTGAGGGTGTGAAAAGGTAGTACTATGTAATTTAGAAGTTAGGGTAGTAAGATGTGAATGACTGCGCAGTGACTGTATGGTGTCAACCAACCCTTGGAGAGAAAGTGAGAGTGACAAGCTAAGGGGACAGGTTTTGACCATATTGTGAAAGTGTGTCATACCAAAATTGTAAACAAACCCTTCATTGAATGGTTGTGCAGTAAGAGGCATACAAAATGATGTCCCAAATTCTCTAAGACAATTATGGAGAAATCATTTTGGGGGACAAATGTAACTTTACTGGGGAACGTTATATTTTAATTCAATATGTATACAACATAAATATATATAAATTAATTCAATATATGTACAATATAAATATAAATAAAAAAACTCAATTATTAATAATAATTATAGAGATATGGTAGGATATAAATTTGTAATACAAATAGATGTAAGTAATACGTAGAATAAGAATGAACAGGGTGAGGCTTGTGTGCTGACAGTCTGTCGCCAGCCGAAATAAATATACAATAGACGACTGTACCTAGTATGTCATAAATGCATAAAATGTTTTGTGTATCAGAAACAGCAAAAAACGGCATGTACCGTTAGAAAAGCCGGTCAGTGTCCTTCAGAAGACAAAAGATGACACCCCAATATTTATTGTGATTTTAGAAAGTAGCGCCGTTTTTAGCTATCTAAGTGACCATGCGGTAAAAACTACATGCCCACACTGTTTGACCAATAAGCAATAGCGTCAGTTCAGCGCGCGAGAAAATAACGAGACAGGAATGGAGAATTTCAAATTCACCGGGGAATATTTCAAACCCTGGCCAATGAGAGTATCAACAACCAGGACGGTGGTGATGGAATCAGTAGAAAAACTATAAAAAGAGAGAAGCAAGTGAAAAAGAAGAGTTTTTTAAAAGTAAATTTCAAGACAAGCACAGGAAATCTGCGTTAATCTGTACAAGCTTCCAATAATATAATTGTAACAGAATGTCATAATAGTTTGTTTTTAAAACGTATAGATTAGCTCACTAAATAAAAATCAAGAAGTAACACGTTAAAGTATAAAGAGGAATATTTTATTAGTGCGTGTAAAGTATAAGAAGAATATTTTATAAGTGCGCGTAAAGTATGTATTAGGAAGATATTTCATATGTGCGCATGAAGTTGAGTTGAGAAAGTATATTTATTTTATGTGCGTGACGTTAAGTACAATGTGAGCGTGTGGTTCAAGTTTAAGAAGTGATAATCAATTATGTTTAGTGAAAGTGAAGTGTAATGAGCAACGTAGAGAAACTAATCAGAGTCTGGAATCCGGCAAACAAGTAACATATAAAATCTTAACAATTCACAACTCTAATATACAAACATAAAAATTAATATCTACCATAAGTATAACTCATCTCATTCTCAAAAGACCCACACTTGTTCAGATACTAACAATTCAGTTTATGTGATATGACATGCTAGAAAGGGTATTTAGTAGAATCATTGTATAATTAAGGGAATGAAAAGAAATATCATAGGAACAGAATTCTAATTATAGCAGTCCAGTACTGCAGATAATAATTATTAAGAAAGTTATGTTAGTTAAGAAATATTATGCTATATGTTAATTAAAGTATTGAATATATATATATATATATATATATATATATATATTATAACTATAACATTGCCAAACCCTGATCATATTTGATATCAATAAGTATGTAAAAAATGCCAAGAAATAATATATTTTGATAAATAAATGATAACGAGAATGAAAGTAGTAATTATAATTAAGAGTGAAGGAGGAAGAATAGTAAACCAAAGGTGATTATTAAATAAGAAATACAAACTAGACTGACAGACAAATGACATTGACCCAACCCCAGAGATTGGCCAGATATTAACCAAAATAAAGCGAGACAAGATGGAAGTGAAGGAGAAGAAAAATGATTTTAAATAATGGAAAAAACCAACTACAAAGAAAATAAAATGAACCAAGGTGATAAAACACAGACAAATAATGTAGAAGAGGGAAGGGGGAGATGATACCATCTAATATCATAAAGGAAACGGAACCGGTGATTAACCAATATAAAAAAGAAATGTTAATATTATCTATGTGACAAATATAACTCATAATTAATAAAAACCCATTAAATAAAAATACACTAACCCACGAATTAGTAGTATATGTAATTAAGAAATCTAGAAAGAGATATGAACTCATTAGATACAAATAAAATTTGTAAAGATAGTGAGATAGTGAGAAATATAATGAAAATAATCAAGTGACAAAGAGAAATAATAATGGGTTACCCACCAATAAACGTGTAAAATAAAAAGTGATAACAGTGAAAGTGATGTGTGAAAAAGGATATTGTAAGCAACAGTATAATTAAAAAGATAGTGATAGATAAGTAAACACTCAATGAATCAATGATGGACCAATGAAAGATTTAAGAGTGGAATTGTAAAAAATTTATATAGTTAAGGGTAATTAGAGATAGTGTTTAGATTAGAAATAGATAAAGAATACAATATTATTCAGGGGAGAAAGCCCAGGTAAAATAAACTGTTTGTGTTAACATGGGATGTAGAAAAGTAGTAGTAAAGACTTAAGTAATTAAAAATATAGTTGGTAAATACCCTATGTTATGAGGGAAATTAAGTTAAATAAGTTTACAAGAAGTAATGATGTTTATTACTCAGAGTAGTAGCAAAGAAGGAAATTAATGTTAAAAACAACAGTTACTAATAACTTGTAAAGAATTGTTTGTTTCAATTATGAACAGGATATGGCTGGAGGGAACTTACAGTCCATAGGCCTAAGTGTTATATTTTAAGTATTAAGACATAAAAAATAATCCTGACATATGATCAGAACAAAAACAAACTCAAGACACAACAACCACTAAACAAATCAATTATAACAACAGAACAAAAACTTTGTAATGAGATGAAATATAATTAGAATAATTTAAATAGAAATAATCAATGGCTACTAAGGCCTAGGAAATGTATAACTGTCAATGATAAATAATTGCAAACTGTATAAAAACAACCAGGAGATTAAGAAATTCAAGGCAAGTAAATAGCCGAGAATAATTTATAAATCAGTTTAAAGAAAAAATATTAGAATAAGAACTTAGTTTAAAGGAGAAATGTAAATACCAAATATTAACAGATTTGTACAAACATTGATATTTCATAAAACCATACATTATGGGATACCAAATTAATCTTTGAAAGGAAATAATAACAGTGGTGATAATATTTAATATGTAGGGAAGAGGACTGAAGAATTTAATCAATAAGAAGATATGCAGTTATTTTGAATAAAAATTCAAAATCTGATAACAATAGACTACTTCAGAATTAACCAATCGGGAGTAATTGGTTACTATGACAACAGTCGTTTGGTGTCTAATTACCGTTAGATTTCTTTAGTGGATATATGACGCTTTCGTTGAATAAACGCTAGTTTTAGAATGACCAAAATTGTCAATTAAAACATCAAAAATCTCAAAAGAAGTTACTAGCAAGTGAATCCCAAGAAGGAAGACGATGACTGGAACAATATAACTAATGTCGAGGACGCATTAAAGAAAAAAGAAAATAAAATCCTGCCAATTAACTTGGAAAAGGTGCCCGAAGTCCCGAATCAATGCAAATTAAAGATGATTGCAGCATAACTCCTTAATACCAGATCGAATGAGCTCGTCCTGTCTACTGAAGTGATAAGTACCTATTAAATTACCCAAATTTCTAAATAAACTCACGTTAATTATTTCTCACTAAAGGTCGAAATCTCACTAAACTGATCATAATTACTTTCAAAGATTAAAAAGAATACTAAGTCACTGAAAATTTATAAACTGACAAAGATAACCTGTTGTTAATTACCAATAACTTGTAAACACTTTTACTACACTACACTAAACAAATTATACCTACACAATATGTTATTTAAGTACTTGGATTTCGTTGTCCATGACGTGTCCGTTACTTAACTAAATATCACTATAATATTGACGACTCGGAACACTAAGTTTTTTATAAGTAAAAACGTAAAGTTTTACCTTACAGCCTAAACCGGTTTCACCTATAGAAGGCTTCATCAGAGGCTGTAAGGCCGGCTACTAACGACAGCCTCTGATGAACAAGCGTCTACTCAACCAATATCCAAGCTGAGGAGCGACCAATCTGGCGACGTGGTGGGGGCACTGGAGGGGCGAGCGAAGGTGCGTCCCATCACATCTGTTAACTGTACGGGCAGACGCTGCTTGTGTGATACATTTGGATTCTGGGCTGACAAGCGTCTGCCCGTACGATTAATAGATGGGATGGGATGCGGCTGCTTTCTATCCGAGTCTTTATAGACTTGACGATAAACCTGTAGCTTATTTTCGGTTTGTTTAGCTGTGTGCGGTCTTCCTACGTGTGTTCTCTCGTAAGCAGAAATACTTACAATATTTTATGTAATCGTTCAGCGCTACAGAATGCGAATGTTTCATACTTTTGTCTGACATAACCTCAGTAACAGCGTGTTACTTGAAATTTGAGGATTACTAATTAACTGTCTTCACACATCTGTTCCAAATTACACACTTATCTAAATCACAAGTTAAATTAATCACACAAAATCTGGCCATGGTTGGATTGTACTTAATTAAGCTCTGTTCAATTGCTATTACAATTATTAGTACGCATAGCGAATAATTATTTGTTTTAAATAAATAACAATTGTGGAGGCCAAATTATGCACATAAGGTGATAAAAATACTTTACTGTATTAAATGTACAATTTATTGGTTTTACAGAAAATACCAGTACTTACACATGAATGGAGAAAATACCAGTACTTACTCAGACTGCATTATCAAATATATGAATATATATCGTTCTTTATAACATATTTTAAAACTTTTGATATTAATATTTTCAATTATACGTTTTAAGCACCTAAATTTTTTATAATACATTTTAGGTTACCTTTTACTGAGTAGAAATTAAACGAATTCATGTAGTATTCATGTTCATCTCTTAAACATTCAAATACCTATAGCTGGTCTTGGCAAGTAGGTAGCATGCATAAGACAGTAACTCTTCACAGTTATGGAACAGTGGTGATATTTCAGTTTGACACATTCAGCACTCTGCTGTCTGTAACTAAATTGTAAAATAATTGTGCTCCAAGTATAGACAGCATAGTGATTTCTGAAATCACTTATTTCAGACTTATGGTGTGCTATACACGACAGCAAATTTAGAAACACATTAAAGCTTGAAGGTTTTCATCCTAGAAGTTACACAAATATGTTTTGATGTCTGCTGTTGAATGACATGGTTTCTAAGTCCAGCATTTTTATCGTCATATAACTAAGCAGTGTTACATGTGGTAACTGTTATCAAAAGTGTTTGTATTACATTTTTTTTTGTTTACTTTTATACTTGTCTATAACTGCAACTGAAATTTAAAATTTTTATGATTTTCCATTTTGAATTAGAGTTATAGCAGATAAATTCAGTATTCCTGCTGACACACTTAACAACTGTTTATAAAAATTGCGAACAATTTTACAAAACAGTATTTTTTCTAACTCGCATGTTATAAAATGATTAAAAACTGTCAGGTATCCTGACATTAAATCCTGGATATCAAGTATCATGATATTACATCCTGGATATCAACTATCCTGAAAAAGCAAAATATTTTCAAAGACAATTGCACCCATTGATAGCCAATTAGACTCTCCAAAAGGTGGGAAAATAATTATTTTCTTAATTTAAATTTTATTTGTAACATTTTTTAAATATCGGTATGGAGAACCATACATTACTTCCATGTTCTAAGATTTATATTTAAAATCATAATGGAAATAAAATATTTCCATAGAAACTACTTCTTTCTACTTATTGATTCAGCCTTAAGCACAGTACTGTGCATGTGGTCACTAATGTTATACCACCTCACATTATCGCACTCGATTTTCACTGATGATGACAGTCGATGGCACTGCCGAAACGTCTGGTTTTGCAGAAAACATTGTAGGTCTACTGTGCCCAAACAGCCCGGGAAGAAATTTTCACACTAAACTACTTCATTGTTGCCGATAACGTACTACATATATAAAAACATGAAACGTTGCAGGTAAACTACCCATTTCCCTTAAATGATCTTCACCAGAAACAATAATTCACGACTACTCTGCAAATCAGGCTGCATGCAAAAAATTATTTGATTCTGTTTGAATTTGCAGCTTTTATTGTTTGCCATAGAAAAAAATCTTCACACACACACTTTTCGAAAAATGACTTTTTTCATGTTTTGAAGATAGTACAATCAAAATCTGCAAAAATCTCAAGCACGATTTTTTTTGCCATCACCAAACTTCCATTTGTTTAAGGAACATGGAAGTAAAAATCATTAATATTTAGTTTGAAATTAGTCGTAATAATTGTCTTAATTTCTTGCATTATTTTTTTAATAGTTTTAGCAAAACTAAATAAAAGATCAATCTGTTTCACTAACTAAAGGACGTTGTCAAGGGATAACAGAATGAATGAATACTCAAACATTATGTGTTATTTAAAAACCATGTATATTCTTTATTTATACTGTACATTCACTTACAAAACAACTTTGTTTATATCTTCTACATAACAAGCAGTTTATTTTCAACATTTCAGCACCAACCCGTTAACTTATAAATTTCTTAATATACTAATAAATAGATCACAATACACTTTTCTTAACAATTAAGTACAAATTAAGAGGCACGCAAAATTCTGGGTTACCAGTATATGTTGGACTAACAAGTTAAATTCGGTATTTGTGTATGTAAATCCCCCTTTTAATGGCTAAGTTAAGTGATGGGCTAGAAATTTTATATATATATTTTATAATATATATATTATAACGGAACCAAATATTAACTATTTGGGGTTATATGTTTACCGCATGCTGAAACCATATTTAAATAAAAATTAACAGTTAAAACTCCATTTGAATGTAGCGCATTGAAAATAATGCTGTGTAAAGCAACGCACACGTGGTCGTTATGTAATCAGTTCGCTGTACAAGGAAGCGACCACACCCAAACTGTTAATTATTAATATCTCGGAAACTAATAAATAAAGGCGAAATCCAACATAGCCAAAATGTTTGCCGAGATATTAATAATGACGTGTGCAAATTTGATGCAATATAATTAACAAATGTAAGAGTTAATTAAAATAATTAAATAACTTCTGTTAAAATAGAGTTACAGTAATGAGATTTTAGTATGTTATAAAGATAATAATTTGTGACAGATTGTATATTTTAGATTTCACACAACTTGATTTGCAACCAAGTTATTGCAAAATTAAATAAGTACAGGATATCCTGAGCGACAAAGTGGTTCCGGCGGATAATTAAATATTAGATAATAATTCTATTCTCCGTCTGTGGGAACCAGACTTCATTCTCACGGACTAAGGGAATTCTAAATTTTATGTGGTAGGGAGAGTGTTTCGACCAATGAAATCATTTCATGCAGCCCCGGCTACTGCGATGTTTTCTGGTGGAAAAATCACTCTTCTGTCAGTACTCACGAAGTTAAGACGTAGTCCTTCGATCGTCTAGTAGCCAAAGTGGTGAAGATCAACAAGAAGACTCTACGTGGTCAACACACACGCAATTACGAACACACTAACTACAGATCATCTGTATAGCTCGTAATTGTTGCGTAAAGGCGAGATACTCTTCAAGACATCAACCAAGCTTATTGTGTACTACCAGTTAGTCATAAGCACGCAAGAGATCCACCCGACTTCAAGACCAGACTTCAAGAATACAGCAGAGAGGCCGTCTAAATTATTGGTTAACAGCTGACGAGCAGAGCGACCGCCCGAACGAAGCACACACACACACACACACACACACACACGCTGACGTGCAACGTGCAAATCGACGGAGAACAGGAAGCAGTTCCAGCAGACAACAGCAGACGTTAAAATATTCACAAACAGCAGGGAAGCAGAGTGTTGCCGAATTTTGAACTCCACGACCGAATCCAGCAGTTCTAAGCAGATTACTTTCTCTAACCAAGGACTCGAATCGACGAGGGACAAATCGGGACGACATCCTCTTCAGTAACAGGAAAGCAAAATCCACTTATTTATTTTTCAGATCAAATTTTCTATTTTTCAATTAAAACATTGTAATTCAAATAATTCAGGTGCCAAACAAAAAGCAAAGACTCTAGTAATTAAAAAGTAAATTCGTTGTGATAATCTGTATAGCAGTTTAAGGCTTTAGTAAGTTATAGTTAAGAAATAGAAGTAGTATAAAAGCGCTATACAAATCTTAACTGACAATCTAATCTTAGATCATACTGCAGTAGATCAGAAGTAGAATCACTAGAAATGAAATAACGTGAACTAGACTGTCACGTCTAATTTATTTTAACTAATTATGCAAATTAATTTTAGAGTTTTATATTTTGTTTCATGAACACGTAGATTCAAATTAATTAAATAAATTTAATTAAATTCAAATCAATTAATAAAGTCAAATTTAAATTGCAATTAACTCGCAAAGAACGAGTTCAGTTTCTTTCAACTATTAGACAATCGAAAAACATCGATTCATTGTATAGACTATAAGAAAATTCATAAGATTATAACCATTCTATTCTTGTGTGTTGTTGGTGTAATAAACAACGTTTTATTACCCCATATAACAGTGTTTTATTGTTGTACGATAAAGCCTACCAGTCTCACAAAACTCTCCCCCTTTAAAGTAACCCATTATGTGTGTTGTTGTAATAATTTGAGATTACTAGCTTGCGAACTTCAAATCCAAAATCCACACGCCCTAGTCGGAAGAATCTGCAAGATCAGACAGCAGGTGGGTACTCACACACAACATTACATTACAATAACGCATAGTAGTGTAGTTATAAATGTCGGCCAACGTGGGGCCCGACAAACGTACGTCAAATTGAATTCACGTTCCGAACAAGAGTTATAAATGGCTTGCCCGGAACGTGGGGCACGATCAAATTAAATTAAATTAATTAAATTCAATTTAAATTTAATTTTCACTTTAAAACAAACTTTGTTGTTTTAATTAGTAAAACAGCTGGCGTCCAACTAAACAATCCCCAAAGAGTTTTGTGACTGGTGTGTGTACAACAGTAAAGTTATTGTGTGTATTTGAAACTGTTCTGTGTATTTTAAATTGTGTATATTTGACATTGTTGTCTATTTAAAATGGATATGGATAAAATACTTAAACAAATACAGTAAATGAACGAGAAAATGAGCGCGGAAATGAAACAAGCTAACGCGGATTTAACCGCTAAAATAGACGCGAAATTTGAACAGAGTGCAGCCAATGCTGAGATAAATATCGCAGAATTAAAATCTAATATCGAAGCGCAGAGAGTTAGTCTAACCAAAGCATTAGAACAAAGTAACGCTGACATAAACGCCGAGATTAAGCAAAGCAATAAACAAACCACCGAGAAAATAGACGAAAGCGTGAACGAGTTAACCGCTAAAGTCGTTGAAATCGGTGAGAGTAATAAAGAGCTAACTGTGAAAGTCGCGGAAATCGCTGAAAGAGTAAATACGGTCGATACTAAAATCAATGAACGGTTTAAGGTTTTTGAGACCACTATGCAAAAATCGTTTATTGAACAAGTAACACGTATGGAGGGCCGGTTCAAAGACCACATAAGCCGTTGTGAAAAGCAAACACTAGAGGTTTCCAAAAAGGTGGAATCCCTAGAGGTAAAAATTCACGCGGACGTGACTGAAACGCAACGACGAGTAGATAAATTAGACGCTTCAATTGTAGAGACGCGGTCTAACATTGACTCTAATAAAGAGAGTGTTTTACAAACGTTAAGCGACGAGATTTTGAAAGTACGACAGGAGGTAAGAAGGAGATCTGCTCCAAATATTTTGGTACAAGGCCCTGTCGACGAGAAAAATCGCGTGTATTTTACGGGGGAAAATAACGAAAACCCCATTGAATTTTTATTAGCATGTGAGAGTGAAATGGCTAGAGTAGGTTCCCGACTAGAAGATCAAGACAAAATACAGTGGGTGGTTAACGCGATGCGTGATTCGGCGCGTAAGTGGTATAACATTGTACGCGATAGAGTGTCCACATACGCGGAGTTCAAACAAAAATTTGAAAGCCGTTACTGGAACTCGCATACCCAACGACTTCTGCGCAATGAACTGGAATATGGCCGTTTTGACAAGAAAATGAATATTACCGCCGAAAATTATATAATCCAGCAGGTTGAGTGCGCGAAGCATTTAACCCCAGCATTTGCGGAGATTGACATAGTCACCAAGCTTGCCTACCATTTTAATCATAATATTAGAGTAGCTGTATTTACCCAGGGTATTCGCACGGTAGACGAACTCCTCATTCTAGTGTCCCAAAGTGAGACGGTTTTTGATTTTGGTGGGTGGCGTTATAATCCCGATTTTCGCCGAAATAATGAAGGGCAGAATACGCGACTACAGTACCATCAGCAAACGGATCAAAAACCGAGTACCAGTTCTACTCCACCCCAAACACCGTCAAAACAGCCAAATAAAACCTTTGAGTACAAGGGAAAACAAAATTTTGGTAGACCAAAGGGGCAGGGTAAGGGTAACGATGGAGCACAAATTAGAGCGATTCAAACGGTCGAATTAGCCAAAGCTGATAGAACTGAAAAAGACAGCGACTCCCACGGCAATAAAAATTCGAACAATAAATCGAAAAGTTACCAAGCTACAAAAAACGTGCCAAAATGCGCATCCAGCAAGGACGCGCTATAAATTCGGCAAAATTGTGTAAATATAAGCATGTTAATTATAAGGATTATATATTGTGTGAAATGTGTACTTTTAATTATGTAACTTGTGTGCCCGTTAATAATGTGTTCCCACCGGATGTCAGGGATCCGTTGCTAGAATCCGGTCCCACGCGACAAAGGCCCGTGAGCGCGGCGTGTCCGGTGTTACACGCCTTTGTCAATAGCGTTCCCACGAGAATTCTGTTGGATACCGGTAGTGTTGTATCCGGAGTCAGTGAAAGGTTCCTGCGTACCAATAAAAAATATTTTCGTACGGCCCCATCACTCCCAATCAATCAATTTTATATACGAACCGCTACCGATACAAAAGAAAAAATTGACACTCAATACTATCTAACTATCATGCTAGACGAAGTGCAATTTGAAGTGTGTGTAGTGGCTATAAACAATTTAATATGTGATATGTTATTGGGGGTAGATGTATTGGAACAAATACGTGCGGAGATTAACACCAGTGAACACTTATTAAAATGTACCATAGACAATGTTAGTTACACTTTTAAACTGAACACACAGACACACACACAAAACCATGGTGACCCAATTAAAATCACACGGCCGCCAAAACAAGTAATTCATTATAAAGAATGTGAAGAGGGGGAGACCACCTTAGATTCCCGAACTGAACGGAGATTGTCGTCGCTGCAAGAAGAATTCAGCGATATCTTCAGTGAAGAGCATTCAATCTCGTCAGTGTATGAACACAGAATCCACCTCACAGAGCCAGAGAAGTTCATAAGGAGAATCTACCAGGTCCCTATAAAATACCAGGCCGAGGTCCAGCAGGAGATACAGCGGATGTTGGAAGAAGATATTATTGAAAGATCTAATAGCAGCTTCCTCAACCCACTGCTGGTCGTCCGCAAGAAGACTGGAGAGATCCGACTCTGCCTGGATATGAGGAACTTAAACAGTCTCGTAGAGAAAGAGTTTGACTGCGCACCGACAGCGGAGGACCTCTTCATTAAATGTGAGGGAGCCAGGTACCTCACGAAGCTAGATCTAACAGCAAGCTTCTGGCAAGTCCCGCTGTGTGAGCAAGATCGTAAGTATACAGCATTCATATTTAATAACAAATGCTATCAACATAAGGTGGTACCTTTTGGCCTTAGCACGAGTCTCGCTGCGATTGTGAGATGCCTCGAGAGAGCTCTAGGACCTGAGGTAGACCCATACACGGTAATATTCGTAGATGACATCCTCGTCATATCCCGCACGTTGGAGGAACACTTCGAGCACCTGCGGAGCGTCTTCCAGAAGCTGAGGTTAGCAAACATCAAGCTCAAGCTACACAAGTGCGAGTTTGTAAAGTCCCAAATTAAGTTCCTGGGACATATAATCTCAGCTACAGGTATCAGTACGGACCCAGAGAAGCTCAGGAGTATTATGGAGTTCCCGGTGCCCAAGAACCTCAAAGCACTGCGAGCATTCCTTGGACTCACGGGATATTACAGGAAATTTACCAGCAAATACGCAGAATATACAGTCCCGTTGCTACAGCTGGTACGCAAAAATATAAAGTGGAAATGGGGTTCTGAACAGAACGATGCGTTTGAGAGGGTTAAGGGCCTGTTCCAATCTAATTTACAATTGTTCCATCCACAGCAGGGTAGGAAGTATGTAATGTACACTGACGCTAGCGAGTACGCTATCGGCGCCGTGTTGCATCAAGAAGACGAACAAGGTAGTCTTCATGTTGTAGCATACGCCAATAGGACGCTCAAAGGCGCTGAGTTGCACTATTGTACTTCCGAGAAAGAAATACTCGCCATAATAAACGCACTCAGAAAATTCAGACACTACCTATACGGTACCCATTTCGAGATTCACACTGATAATCAGGCGTTATCGTTTATATTAAAATGTCGATTAGCAAATTCCCGACTAACACGATGGGTGTTAGCTATTCAGGAGTACTCCTTCACGATTAAATATTGCAAAGGATCAGAGAATACCACCGCAGACACTCTAAGTAGATATCCGCCCGTAGAAAAGGAGGAGGTATATGAAGCAGCTGACGACGAGTTGAGAGTGTTAAATATGCAATACACGGTCGCGCCTGAAGCTACTAATATGCTACAGAACTTAGGACGCGAGCAGGACGATAACCTCGCACTCCTTGCTAAAAAGCTAATGTTAGCAGCTCACCCAAATCCTCACTATCTTATACAAGACAACATATTGTATAAATTGTTACAGGGCGAATGGAAAGTGGTATTGTCTCCAGCGATGCTTGCGTGTATAACACAATCTTTACATATAAAAATGGCGCACGCATCTCCTGTAAAATGTGTCAAAATATTGCAGGAGGACTTTACAATAACCAACATGTACCGTAGGGTAAAGAAACTGCTAAAAACATGTTATCCATGCCAGACAGCGAAAGTACCAAATGTACACACTTACGTGCCCATGGCCAATGTGATAACGGAAGGTAAGGGACAGATGATCGCCATCGACTTTCTGGGACCATTACCCAAGGCTACCAGAAATCTAAAACACATGGTAGTTTGCGTCGATGTGTTTACTAAAAAAGTTAGCCTTTATGCGATCCCTAGGCCCACCACAAAGTCCGTTTTAAATATTATACTTAATAAGTATATACCACAACATGGACCAATAAGAAACGTACTTAGTGACCAGGGAAAGGAGTTCCAAAACAAACACTGGGCAGCCACCCTGGAACGTAACGGTATCAAAGCAGTCCTACCCTCGATACGACGACCACAGGGAAACCTTGCCGAAAGGGTGAATCGGGAAATCGGTAAAATGTTCCGTATCTATTGCTATAAGGAACAAAGTAAATGGCCCGAGTTCTTACCATTCTTCGAAAAGGCAATAAATGAGAGTTATCATGATACCACGGAATACACACCAGCAGAATTAGACTCTGGAACCACGCCAGAGAGGTTTTGGGATAATTATTTAAGTAAGCCAAAGACTTATAATCTACCTCTGCCGGTGCAATGTAAAAATCAACTTGTGAGGGAAAGAATAGTTGAAAAAGGGCGAAAAAGGGCAGACAAATTTAATACGACTCACAAACTAACGAACTTTATAGTAGGTGAAAAAGTACTGCTCAAGGCGAATCCTGTAGGCCGACGAGACATAAATGTGGCTGCAAAGTTCTTTCGTTTATATAATGGACCCTATCTGTTGGCTCAACAACTCGCACCTCACACGTTTATCGTTACGACGCTGGACCGAACGAAAACGATCGGTAAATTCCATGCGAGCTCTTTGAGAAAATACTTTGAGTAGCATGGTGTTCCAAAGCGCGTCGCGACGAAATAAAAAGACTTTAAAAAGATAAATAGTATTTAGAGTTAATAATAATTGTATTATAATAATTAAAATTAAAATAAGTAATTTGTGTTTTATAATATTATTAATAATAATTATAGATAACTTGTGTACTAATAATAATGTTTTTCTATAGCGGTAAATAATGAGCGTATACAACTGAGTGAGCGAGAACAGCGGCAGGAAACAGTTACGTCACGCGATAACTACCTGACCCACATATGAAACTAGGTCAAGCAATTAGACGCGCGCCTGGCGATAACGGTTTTAAATACTGTCAGCAAAATTCCTTTATACGCGTGCCATTATTTATAAACAAAGGCTACTACTCGTTTTAAAAACATTATACGCAATAAGTTGCAAATATGATAGTTTAATACATGTATTTAGAGTTAAATTGTATATAATGCAATAACATTAACACTTGTGTACGTGTCTTCAGAATAAGTAATACAATGTATAGTTAATAAGAATAATGATTACAGAATATGTGTGTAATGATTAAGAAAAAAAAAATAACTGTAATTATTACATTCATTTTTTTTTAAAGCGGGTGTGGGAATATATAACGGAACCAAATATTAACTATTTGGGGTTATATGTTTACCGCATGCTGAAACCATATTTAAATAGAAATTAACAGTTAAAACTCCATTTGAATGTAGCGCATTGAAAATAATGCTGTGTAAAGCAACGCACACGTGGTCGTTATGTAATCAGTTCGCTGTACAAGGAAGCGACCACACCCAAACTGTTAATTATTAATATCTCGGAAACTAATAAATAAAGGCGAAATCCAACATAGCCAAAATGTTTGCCGAGATATTAATAATGACGTGTGCAAATTTGATGCAATATAATTAACAAATGTAAGAGTTAATTAAAATAATTAAATAACTTCTGTTAAAATAGAGTCACAGTAATGAGATTTTAGTATGTTATAAAGATAATAATTTGTGACAGATTGTATATTTTAGATTTCACACAACTTGATTTGCAACCAAGTTATTGCAAAATTAAATAAGTACAGGATATCCTGAGCGACAAAGTGGTTCCGGCGGATAATTAAATATTAGATAATAATTCTATTCTCCGTCTGTGGGAACCAGACTTCATTCTCACGGACTAAGGGAATTCTAAATTTTATGTGGTAGGGAGAGTGTTTCGACCAATGAAATCATTTCATGCAGCCCCGGCTACTGCGATGTTTTCTGGTGGAAAAATCACTCTTCTGTCAGTACTCACGAAGTTAAGACGTAGTCCTTCGATCGTCTAGTAGCCAAAGTGGTGAAGATCAACAAGAAGACTCTATGTGGTCAACACACACGCAATTACGAACACACTAACTACAGATCATCTGTATAGCTCGTAATTGTTGCGTAAAGGCGAGATACTCTTCAAGACATCAACCAAGCTTATTGTGTACTACCAGTTAGTCATAAGCACGCAAGAGATCCACCCGACTTCAAGACCAGACTTCAAGAATACAGCAGAGAGGCCGTCTATAAATTATTGGTTAACAGCTGACGAGCAGAGCGACCGCCCGAACGAAGCACACACACACACACACGCTGACGTGCAACGTGCAAATCGACGGAGAACAGGAAGCAGTTCCAGCAGACAACAGCAGACGTTAAAATATTCACAAACAGCAGGGAAGCAGAGTGTTGCCGAATTTTGAACTCCACGACCGAATCCAGCAGTTCTAAGCAGATTACTTTCTCTAACCAAGGACTCGAATCGACGAGGGACAAATCGGGACGACATCCTCTTCAGTAACAGGAAAGCAAAATCCACTTATTTATTTTTCAGATCAAATTTTCTATTTTTCAATTAAAACATTGTAATTCAAATAATTCAGGTGCCAAACAAAAAGCAAAGACTCTAGTAATTAAAAAGTAAATTCGTTGTGATAATCTGTATAGCAGTTTAAGGCTTTAGTAAGTTATAGTTAAGAAATAGAAGTAGTATAAAAGCGCTATACAAATCTTAACTGACAATCTAATCTTAGATCATACTGCAGTAGATCAGAAGTAGAATCACTAGAAATGAAATAACGTGAACTAGACTGTCACGTCTAATTTATTTTAACTAATTATGCAAATTAATTTTAGAGTTTTATATTTTGTTTCATGAACACGTAGATTCAAATTAATTAAATAAATTTAATTAAATTCAAATCAATTAATAAAGTCATATTTAAATTGCAATTAACTCGCAAAGAACGAGTTCAGTTTCTTTCAACTATTAGACAATCGAAAAACATCGATTCATTGTATAGACTATAAGAAAATTCATAAGATTATAACCATTCTATTCTTGTGTGTTGTTGGTGTAATAAACAACGTTTTATTACCCCATATAACAGTGTTTTATTGTTGTACGATAAAGCCTACCAGTCTCACAAAACTCTCCCCCTTTAAAGTAACCCATTATGTGTGTTGTTGTAATAATTTGAGATTACTAGCTTGCGAACTTCAAATCCAAAATCCACACGCCCTAGTCGGAAGAATCTGCAAGATCAGACAGCAGGTGGGTACTCACACACAACATTACATTACAATAACGCATAGTAGTGTAGTTATAATATATATATATTATAATATATATATTATTATATTATTTTATAATCGGCTACATTAATAAACAATTAATTAATTTACATCTTCTTTTAGCCAACACACTTGATTATCATACATGGAATAATAAATATATTAATATGCTTAAAATACTAAATAAACACAAAACAATTAAATTTAACACAATCAATAAAAAACTTAAAAATCTTCTAATAAATAGTACACCTAAAGAAGATAACCAAAATTTACACACATTAAATAATAACCACACTTTTTACCCAAAATTCGTAAATTTATCTAATATTAAATTCACAGAAAATGAAATAGCTACCCTAGAATCATCAAACAAAACAAATTTTAAAAATGTAAACAAATATGTAATAGATAATATCATAGTCGAAACTGAAAACGCAATTAATAATGTAGAACAAGAAAAACAAGATAAAATAAGAACAGAAGCCTCAATGGAAATAATAAAATTTGTTATTTTAGATACGTTGATGACACTCTGTACATTTCCCAAAACAATGGTATAAATATAAATAAAATATTCAACTCCATAAATAATTTACATTCTAAAATAAAATTCACGTAGAAGAACAATGTAATAATAAATTCAAGTATTTAGACTTAACAATAAAGATAAATGAAACAAATTTTGAATACGCAATATACAGGAAACCTTCTCAAACTGACTTAGTAATACCAAATACTTCTAATCATCCTCCCCAACACAAAATGGCAGTATTTAATTCCATGATTTACCGAATGCTTAGGATCCCATTAAATAACACAGAAAGAAACAAAGAAAGAAAAATTATCCAACAAATAGCAGTTAAAAATGGATACAAAATAAAAACTATTAATAAATTAGAAAATAAAATTAAACATGAAATCACTAATAAAATTCCTAAAAACACTACATTTAAAAATTCATCTATTAATAATAATATAAAATATACAACCTTCACTTATTACGGAAATATAACTCAAAAACTATATAAAATATTTAAAGATACTAATTTAAAAATATCTTATAATACAGATAATATAATTTGTAATAAAATAAAACCTAAAACTAAATCCAATACTCACAATAAAAATGGAATATATAAAACAGAATGTCCAGATTGTAATAAATTTTACGTGGGCCAGACGAAGAAAATAACTACGAGATAGATTCGTTCAACACCGCAATGCATATATAAAACCAAATATTTATAAATCTAATTTAGCCACACATTGTCTAAATAATAACCACCAGTTTCCAAACATTGAAAATATAAAATTAATTAAAAACATACAAAAAGGTCAAAAAATGAATATTTGGGAAAATCTTAACATTTACAAACACAATAACAATAATTTATTAATTAAAGAACAAACCCAAATAAAAACAAAACAAGACGATCTATTTAAAATTATAAATTTACTAAAAAATAAAAATAAAAATGAATAAAATATAAACAAAATTTCAAATATAACCGAGAAAACAGCTGCTGAAGAAAATAAACATTAAAACAATCGTTAACTAATCGACCTAAATCGATTATCAGTTATTTTATTTTACATTAAAATCAATACAAATTTGATTATTCATTAATTGTATATTAATAGAATTATTTCGATTGTTATTAATTCACTTATAAACCTCTGATGATACTGATATTTTTCAGTGAAATGTGCGTCAGGTGTTAAAAAGAATATACAATATTATCTACTTGCAGAAGAACAAATTGAAAACATCACAAATTATATATATTTTAATATGTTAATTTTTACAGAAGTCATATTTTACATTTTATATATTTACTCTAAACCTCAGACATTAGACACATATGGAAATATTCTGGCATAAGTTTGTGTAGCACGAAGAATGTTTATTAAAGATTAATGACATATGTGTCAAAGTCGAAAAAATAAAAAGTTACATAACTTATAAACAAATAAAAAGTGTGTGTGTGTGTGTGTGTGTGTGTGTGTGTGGTGAGAAATAGGAAGAGGTAAATACAGCATGTTTTACATAATAAATTACTTTTTATAATGACCTATATAATATTTTCTGCTTCCATATACTTAACCAGTACACAAGATGTTAGTAGAATAAATCTTACTAAAATCTATTGTTCTTAATGCACAAGTTTGATAATAATACTGTGATTACAAAGTGTATAAAGCTCAGTTCAGTTGTCTGCACTGATGGAGTTTACCAAATTATAAATATAAGTATGAACTTTCAAAAATTGTTTATTGTTTTATATTGATATTGTTACAACACAAATAAGCCACCCCAGTACCAGGGATGAAAAAGATAATTTTTAATGTAAATATACTTCATACTAAATAAAATGTTTAAATATAAATAAAATATAAAAAACTATGACACATATTTTTGTCAAATTGATTAATGACCAAACCATAATTAAAATCACAGTACAGAGCATTACCATTGTTTTATTTCATAGGAAGTTGTATAATATATGTGTGTGTTAGCAATTTCACTGAGCAGACAACTAGCGCCCTTGCCAAGTGGGCAATACAATAAGCTGTACAGAGCCGGGAATCATTTGAACGCTCCAGCTGTCAACGCTGATAACACCAATCTAACTAATTAATTCACAAATTGAATTGTTTTAAAATAAAGAATTTGGCGCCACCTGGGACTCGCAACCCCTATGAATAAACAGGTAGGTTGTACTGATAGTTGAGACCACGCTACGGACTTCGGTAGCAACAACCATTAATGTAACGACAGGTGTGAGACGAACACACCACACTAACACTTTCTACACATAAAAAACACGTGTACACATTTTACAGATACGACCAGAATTTAACGTTACAGATTGACGAATCCAACGTGAGATAAGAAACGAGTGGTTATAATATTTATTAAAGATCTTTGTATGACAAGCACTGACAAAGAATGCTAAAGCTAAAGAGTGTTTTACAACTTGCTTGTACTTCACAAGCACATCTGACAGTCTAGTTTATCATATTTACTAAACCTAAATTTAAATTAATTTCTTAAAACTGGTACACATACATAACAGGAACAATGAGTACATTTTGCCTTTAGACCAATGAAATATACTGATTAATCTTTCAGTATTTGCAGTACTCATATACACAAACATAATTGTTAATGAGATCTTGATGAAAAATATGTTGCCAAGAAAATGTTTCCTAGTTGTCAGTTGATTCCATATACTTCGCCACCCTTTCGGTAATCCGCATTTGCATAAATTTTGTTGTTTTTAGTTGCAAGAGCACAAATTATTGAGCCTCTATCTGTGTACCTTGATGTTTTATGTCCTAGTTTTTCAAAATTCTTTATTATTTCCTGTAAAATAAAATTAGGCATATTAATTAGTAAATCACAATTAGTAAATTAACAACAAAAATCACAATTTACAATTAGATAATTATATTCCATATAATGTAGCAGCGTGAAGAAAGTATCAAATCAGTTTCATCCACTTCAGGGAGAGACATATTAATAAGGAATAAAAGGAATGTATAAATATATGTGTTGCATATTGTAATATTTATTTTTATTTGTTGATGTAGAAATGTTCTAAGTCCCACTAGTTTGGGGGTCAATTAATATGTAAAGTAATACCAGAAAAATTAGTTTTGTTTTGTTACTAAATTAATTAGTAAAATAATATCCTTTTATTTCCTTTCTTAAAATTTTAATTATAATAGTAAGTTTATTATAATAGAATCAAACTCCTCACTAATTAATTCAAATTTTCGCCACACCAGTTTGAGCGGCAGGCTCGCCAACTTACGCCTTCTGTGATACTTTGGTACTCTGTTATATGAATGAGGAATGACCACTTATATTATTATCTTTGCAGCTAAAATAAAGGAAAACTTGCAATGATATTATTATTAAATAATATATTTTATTTTTCTTGGTTTATATTCAAAATCTTATAAAGTTATATTATTGAATACAATTCGTTAATTATTTCCGGCTGCTCAGTTGGTAATGTCAGCGTTTTGTTGTCAGGGATCGCTAATTATATACTTCAGTAATAAATATAATTATTTATTGTGCATTCGTTTGACCACGGAATAAACACACAGAAAAAAACCGGAAAAGTACCAAAATACCTTTGTGGAATATAATCACAGAGTGCTTTATAAAATTAGTGCACAGTGTGTAGGTTATAAAAATACAATGCGTAGGTTAAGACAAACTGAGAATGTTAATAGTTTATATCTTTTTACTGTCCACTCTTAAATCGTGGTTTAGATATAATAAAGAATAGAGTTTCTTTTATAATATAGATAGTTCTATAATGTGCTATAATTTTATTTTATGTGCTATAAGGAATGTTGCAACCCCATCTATTTTGGTACTTTTCTTTGTTTTACAACATTTACCTTATTAATTCATAATATACTATAGTCATTCAGTATACTATAATATTATTCAGTAATCATGTAACATTAAAATATTAACATAATCAACTCAATATTGAACATCCTTGAATTTCATTAACTCTGATATCCTATATCTAATGTAATCATAACAGTCATTCAAGGTAAGTGAACCCATAACATTGGTTTTATTTAACATAGTAATCTTAACAGTGATCAATAATATATTATAGTTTATCTAAGGTCCATTTTATACTATTTGGTACTTTTCTCTACAATTATATATTCTTTGGGCTATAATGGGAGGTACAAAAATACAATGTTACAATATATACATACTGTATACATTTTTTCCTCTATTGCAGACATCAAACTTATCTGTGACTTTTGTATTACACAGTAACAGCTGATCTGATTTTTAAAATTCTTTCACCACCGTGTTTATTGAAGTTTGAGAATGGTTTTAGCATAAATTTTAACCGATAGTTTTAACAGTTTTCAAAAACAGAGTCTTCAGATGGTTCCACGTCATGAAGATTCTTTTTTAATTTTCATGTAGTAAAATTTTCGGCATGCGATAAACTTTCGTTGTATGAGAGATAGCTATATGGTGTCAGCGAGTGAAAATTATAGAAAATTCCAAATATTATTTTGGTTTTGTTTCAATAAAATCGGCTTTTTCGTTTTCGTGATATTGGCGTTTTTGTAAGAAATTTAGTTGGCGGTTTTATAAGAAATTAATTGGTTGGCACATGCAGCGATTTTTCTTGTAACGATTTTTCTTAATAATAAATATTACCTTAATGTAAGCATATTTTAACATTTATTATATTATTCTATTTAATAATAAAAATTTCAATTTTCATGTAGTACCTTAATGTAATTTCATTATTAACAAGCAAATCCAAAGCAATTGCCTGGATTTGCTTCTTGGAGTTAGTGTCCTGTACCCGTTTAGGTTTTGTTTTGAATTGTCTCTGTTTGATAATGTTGCCATACTGGTGTGCAGTATTTTCGGTGACCTGCAACGCAAAAAAAAAGTATCAAACACTACAAGAAAAAATCTAACTACATCTAGTTCTCGTTGTGTAGTTTAAAGTAAACATGTCCCGCTTGTAGTACACTTAAAACTAATTGTATCAAATTTGTCGACTGGTAAGGGTGGATTTACTTTTGGTAACATGAGTTCACTTAATGATACCTACTTAACTGTTATTTTTTTGTAATTAATAAAATTAGTAAAAAAGTTTTCAAAACTTGTTTAGCAAAAAACTGACACAGTAAAAATACAATCAAAAACATATTTATCTTTATGCCCAGATTTAGTTTTGTGGCTGGTGTTAAGAGAAATTTATTTATTTATTTTAATCTACTGCTATAAGAACAATTTGGAAAAAATACGTACGATAAGATTTTAGAATTATTTCAGTGAACTTAATAATTATAAATCTAATGTAAACACACAAACAATCAGTACTGACTAGCAATTAAAGGATGGGTAGATGGATGGATAGATAAATAATTCAGTAAGTAGGCTACATGAGTAGATGATTAGATAAACCGGTATGTGAGTGTCTATCTGAATAGAAGAGTAGGTGGATAGATATCCTAAGTAAAGCTGTAGACTAAAATTTGGATAGATGGGTGGGTGGATAGTTTGTGTAGGTAGGTGAGAAGACAGATAAGTTGATGAGTAGGTAGTTTGGATTAGACTGTACTACAAAATAAAGTGGATAATCTGACTGAAAATTATACATACCTTTAAGCTCCTTTCAGCAGATGACTTCATAGCTTTTATTGTCAGTAGTAACTGTCCCATCTGTTTTTTTACGTATTGAAACTGTTCAACAGTTTGTAGGTTTTTCTGAATCTCTTGAAATTGTTCAAACAGTTTCATTCTTTCATTATTTAAAGATATGCTCTTTTCTGTGTCTTTACTTTTAGGCCTACTTGCCTCATTTATAACTGTTTCTTCTAACATAGTATCTCCGTTGGAAGATCTATTATAAGCATATCTTCTTCATTCTCCCTTTCCTCAGGGATCCTACTGGTTAGTGTTCTACAAACAAGGTGAATATGTTTGCACATATTGTTTCGTATGGCACTGTCCATACACGAACACACAAACTCATGAAAGCAAGAGTTACAGCGTATGCACTGTAAATGACATGATTTGCAGTGTTTAATCCGTTTAACAGTATAAAATTCTGTTTGTGTGGATGACAAGACCTGCCACTTGTCATCTAAAGTTGTCAACACTTTCTCTGCGTCCAACAACATACTAGCTTTGTGACGATTTCTTAATACTTGCAATTTTTTCACAAGTTTTCCTTTTTTCATTTTAATTATCAGATCAAACATTTTATCTTTCAGTAGATGTAAAATGGCACAAATTGTCTTGTCCAGTCGTTTAATCCGTTTTCCTTTTAGATAAAAATATTTTAATATTTTATTAAAATTTTCTATTGCCATGTTAGTATTTATGCCTAAATGAACCCGATAACAGTAGGCCCATGATCTGTATTGTTCTTTAATAATGTATTGTTTTTTAAAATATTCATAAAATGAATGTGTTTGTTCATCACCATGAAGTCTCCTTAACACTTCATGGAGCATTTTTTGAAAAGTGTCTTTATCGAGTTCATATAACAATGTCTGTAATGTTTTAAATGCACTGTCACGTTTTTCTTTTATTTTAATTTTTGTGTTTGCATTGGTCCTCCAAGCTTTTAGCACATGCCACGTACAATAAATACGGTTGTCTGAAGGCCCCATTGTTTTACACCATGCAGAATAGAAAGTGTCTTCCATGTCGGACATAAATGTACGAGTTTTAACACAGCCCAATATATTCTTTATTTGATCAAAAAAAATCTTTAGAATAGTTTCATCCCCTCTGTTAGTAAACATGAAGGCTGCAGGAAATCCCTCTCTTGTTTCATCCATTGTCAGTAGTGTATATAGCTGAAAGTTATAATTGTTCAGCCCATGGGTCCCATCAATACACACTATATCATTACTGTACTTTTTAAAAATAACTTTTTGCGCTTCAGACATGTATAGCAATAAGAAGTCTTCTTCTTTCAGTTGAGGAAACTCAAAACTAATTACTCCTTGTGGTTTATAAACCACTAAGGCAGTGTCCTTAGATGTTTTAAGATCTTCAACCCAAGCCTCGATGCTTACAGGGTCAAATGGATGTTTTATGGCTTCATCATTTAGATTGAAGCCTTTTTCAATATTTATAATATCTTTTTTGTTCACTAGGTGAATTCTTTGTAATTCACAATTTGATATAGAACACCTGATATCTTTTAAAATTTCCTCATGGGGTATTTTACTTGCTAAGTGAGTTGCAATTTGGTTTCTCTCTTTCTTTGTCAAGTGAATATGTTTTAACTCATTTTTATGGCCAACATGTGTTAAAAGAAATGAGACATGTACAGTGCCATTTTTTAATTTTTTCATCTTGATCATTGCTGGACAAAACCCATTTATTTTGCAGCTTCCCATAATTTTTAAGTGGCGTTTGTTTAGTCCTAGTTTCTTGTAAAAACCACTTCTGTGGCATCGGTAAACGTCAGATACATTTCCATTTGACGTTTGTTTAAAAAAACATGTTGTTTTCTTTTCAATTTCTTGTTTCCACGCATTAAATTCATCGACAGAATCAAAACTGTGATGTTCAAACTTCATAAAAATGCCATGTACATTTTCAAAATGACTGTAAATTTTCTGTTCATTATGTCCCCATGGTCTCCTTGTTATGAATTTACAAATAGGACATTGTCTTTCAACCAGAAGTGGTTTTCCAATGTTATGATATTTTCTTTCATGGTTTGTGAGGTGATGTTTATGCTTGTATTTTGCATTACATAGAGTACACATGAAAGATCGTGCTAAGGATCCACTGTTATGTATTTTTAAACTTAATATGTGACGTTTTAAATTATACTGGTGAATTGTTGTATAAGTGCACATATCACATTTATAAATTTGTTTTGGCTCAGTAGAATGGGTTGATTTGATGTGTCGCTGCAAATTATTTTTTTGGGAATACTGTTTGTTACACAAAGTGCAAGTAAATGTAGCTGTTTCAATTTGCCCCCTTTGGCATTTCTTTTGTGAACAATTCTAATATGCCGTTTACAATAAGAACTCTTACTGAACTCTTTGCTGCATAAATCACATTTTACGGCAGTAGTACTCATCTGAAAATAAACATAGCATTGTTTTCATTGAACTTAAATTTAATAAGGAAATTTCAGATGAAACGGTAACAACTAAACTTTATTTATTCTTCCCATAATGGTCCTGTATTTTGTTTAATATACTTTCTGAAGTGACAGTTTGGGAATACAGTACTGCTGCATTGTGCCATTCTACCACATGTTCCACTTCTGGCAGCTGGGTTCTAACAGCAGATTATTGTTCAGATTAAAAGTTGTGCACGCGTGCGCACACACGCACGCACATACACACATAGTATTCTTAACTGCCCATTAAACAAAACATTAAATTTTGTTTCTAAAAATAACTAAAAATTACAAATGTCTACAAGATAATTCTTCTTATTCTCTTTTCTTTCAAACATTAGGCCTGCTGCCTGTTATGCTTTTGACCATGGCAGAACTGACATTTCACCACTGCCAGAGAGAAATCAGCTACATAGCAACTGTGTGTTTGTGTGTGTGTGTGGGGCCCAGAGATGCCAGACAAGACTGCTGTATTATTACTCAGCAATATGGGTGTGCAGGCAGACTGACTAATTTTTGTTTAGTAAAGTAACAGTATTATAGAGCGATCATACAATAAATAGTATAAATTCCACACAGTTAAATGTGTGTTATAATTTCTTTTAGTCTAACAGCTAGATGGATTTTTACACTTTTTTCAAATTATTGATTCCATTTTTGAGCCATGGGGTCAAAGAATTTTGAAATTTCTAAAACTGTACAGTATATTCAGATTTTCGTTAAAATTCTCTTTAATCGATGTCCCACATGGAATTTGTGATTTTGTCAAACTTTTGCCCCACTTTTTGAAACCTGGTGTCCCAAAATTTGAAATGTACAAACAAATAATACTATATTTGTATACACTAATTTTAGTTCTATTGGCAAACAAACTAGAAGAAGGAATACTCAGATCTTTTGTTAGTCACTTTTTTTTTAAATAGTGTTTTGAGGAGGAAAGAGTGGTTAGACTTGTGAATTATATTGTTCATCTTGCTGTATAAGGAAAAGTCAACAACTACTTTTACAAGAAATTGTGTGGTTGTAACAGGAATTTTACATTTCCCTGGAACGAATCCAATTGTTATCTCACTGAAATGTATTTCAATTGTGAAAGCATTACATATCAAGTAACTGAATGTAATGAGACTTGATAATAACCTGCGCACGCACGCGCGCGCGCGCACGCACACACACACACACACACACACAGTGTACTTATTTGTTACTTGTTTGTTCCATAACATTGATTACAATTGCAGCAAAATTGATCAAAATGACATCAAATACATGGACATGTATACATGTACTACCCTCAAAACACGAAAAAGTCATTTTTCGAAAAGTTTCTGTGTGTAGATTTTTTTCTATGGCCAACGATAACAGCCGCAAATTCAAACAGAATCAAATAATTTTTTGCACACAGCCCTGAATTGTAGAGTTCTCAGGACCTATTGATTTTGGTGAAGATCAGTTAAGAGAAAGCGGTAGTTTACCTGCAACATTTAATGTTTTAATAAGGGTAATTTTTTCTATGACGAACGATAACTGCCGTAAAGTCAAACAGAATCAAATAATTTTTTGCATACGTCCCTAATGTGTAGAGCACTCAAGGTCTTTTGATTTTGGTGAAGATCGGTGGAGAAGAAAGGGGTAGTTTACCTGCAACGTTTTATGTTTTTATATGTGTAGTACGTTATCGGCAACAAAGAAGTAGTTTAGTGTAAAAATTTCTTCCGGGCTGTTTGAACAAAGTACAATGTTATCTGCAAAACCAGACGTTTCGGCAGTGCCATCGACTGTCATCATGAGTGAAAATCGAGTGCGATAATGTAAGGTGGTATACGTTAGTGACCACACAGTACTGTGGTCAGGCTGAATCTATAAGTAGAAAGAAGTAGTTTGTGTGGAAATATTTCATTTCCATTATGATTTTAAATATAAACCTTTGAACATGGAAGTAATGTATGGTTCTCCATACAGATATTTTAATTGCTTTTAGTTTTACATTTGATATGTAAACGCATCAAGACAGAAATAATCGCTGCTGATATTGAGTTTAGCAATTTAACATGATAATGTTTGTTATATAGTAAATATATTTGTAATATAATTATTTAGAAAACATGATAGAAGACAATTCTTACCTTTAACTTGGTTACACAAGCACGCATCCAAAATAGATACAAAAGCGCGCGCGGTAAAAACTTACCAAAATCAGCTGACAAGTATCAGCTGAGCCCGCCAGGTGACACGTGTGTCGGTGTCACGGTCGGTTAGGCACTTTCCCCTCCAGTGCCCCCACCATGTCGTCAGATTGGTCGCTCCTCAGCTTGGATATTGGTTGAGTAGACGCTTGTCTCTGATGAAGCCTTCTATAGGTGAAAGCCGGTTTAGGCTGTAAGGTAAAACTTTACGTTTTTACTTATAAAAAACTTAGTGTTCCGAGTCGTCAATATTATAGTGATATTTAGTTATTTAAGTTTAACTGATGTAAGGGTGTGTATTTTTATTGTTTTAAACATTTGTAATCCTTTTAACGTAATCTCAAGAACCTGTGACAAACGAACCCTAATATTTCGTGTATAATTTCCAACAGACGCCATTACTGAAAGTCTGTTTATCAGTTCAGATATCGATTTGTCAAACCCTGTAGAGTTGTTTAGTATATAACCGGAGCATTTGAATTAGAAAGGGAAATATAATTTGTAATAAATGAATAACTAATCATTAATAAAAAATATATAAGTATTGAGTGTAACCACGGTATTATAATTTCATGAGGAGGTGGACAATATTTTATGTACATTTTAGCAGACAAGTAGTGTTGACGACTAGCGATTACACAGCCTACGCAACTAACTACTGGTCGCTACAGACGGCCTAGGCTGGCGGAAATATTTGAATTATTCAAACCGCCTGAGCAGTGCTGGTCATACGCATTTGAATTTTATTTTAATTGTTTTAATAAAACAATTTGGCGCCACCGGGATTTTCACACCCCTAGTGAACAACAGGTAAGAACATCGAGACCTGGTTATTCGTACGTTCGCAACGGACGAAATCTGCGGAAGTTGCATGCATTTGAACTACGGATAGAGAAGACACGTTACACCCATTACACACAAATTGTACATTATTTCCATTTTACAGAGTAAAACGGTAGCCGTACACACGACTACTTTACAATATATATATTATAACGATTCATATAGTCGACCTATCAGATCGTTATATGAAAGTGTCAAACTGTGCTAGTCTAGCAGCGTAAGCAAGAGAGAGAGGGAATAATCACAGCCATCTCTGTCTAACCTCGCCACTGCTACTACTGACGTGTGCACAGACATGAAATTTTATTCAATTAATTTTATTTATTAAAACTGCAATATCTTCAAAACTAATAAATATACGGTAATTCTGAAACCTGCATAGTGTTCAGCAATTAAAGCTCTATAAGTAGCCAAAACATCAATTAATATAATTAACATTTAAAGAAGTTATACAGAAGAAGAACGCCAAGAGATATAACTAGAGAATTAGGCTAGGTACGAATTAGGTGTTTTCACACACATACAGAGAAAGACCAAAGCAATAATATTCTGTGGTCAGATCTTTGAAAACACGTTTGCAAATACCTGTAATCAAACGATTTGCAAACAGTGGAAGTATGAAATTAACCAGAAATTCTCTACCATCTCAAACTTGTTAAGGAGAGTTTGACCGACCTGTTCGATATTGTTTCAAATGGAAAACACATGATTTATTTGGAACAACCAATCACAACCCTGTATTAAGAGTAGACGCTAACTCAGAATGAGGGAATTGATCACTCTTCGTTTGGGCATTAAATAAGCTAGACGTATGTTAAATACGATCTCAATTGCACAAACAATGCAAAGTATTTATTTAAATAAACACTTCGCGAAGTGGTCCGCGTTTCTTAAATTCCTCTATTGTAGCTTTAACCTCTTCGGTATGCTTATCAAACTTAAGATTACTCTCATCTATTTTGCTATTGGTACTATCTATTTTACTAGCTAAATTAGCTATTTCTTCATCTATTTTAAATGTAGCTTCTTTACTACTTTGTTCTATTTGGCTAGTTAAATTTTCGTTTGTTTGTTTCATTTCGCTAGATAAGTATTTATTAGTTTGCTCTATTTTATTATTAACATCATTTATTAATTTTTTATTACTTCTTCTATTTTTGATTATTTTCTTCAATTTCATGACTTGTATCTTTTATTTCACTAGATAATTGATTAGATAGTTGACTATTTGTACTATCAATTTTACTATTTAATTGACTATTAGTATTTTCAATTTTACTTTCAATTTTACTATTATTTTCATCCATTTTAGTGGTCAACTGCTTGAACATCTGTTCAATTGCTGCCATATCTACTGCTTGTGATTTAGCCATTTTTTTTTTTTTACAATAACTATTTAACAAAGTTTATTTTAATATTTAATCCTTCAACAGTTATTTGTAGCCTTAAATTCTCCACTTCGTTTCAAATTAAGTATTATTACAATTCAAACTAGTCACTTGGATTAATATCGGTTTAATCGAGTTTAATCGGGCCCATTAGTTGCGGCGCCAAATTATATAAAGACCTTTTGTCTATCTATCTATTTTCTGTATATAATGATAGAACAAATCTTACTTACCCATGACTTTTTACTTTACCTGGGCGCCAGAACAAATCCCAGATACAAATGACACAGATTCAGCTTAGCTCAGAGCACAGAGACACACACTATCTCAGAATTCGTTTAGTGAGTGGAATATTTAAGGGGAATCGTTACAAATAACTCTTAAATAATGTTGAAATTTGTTTAATTAATGACTCTGTTATTGAATTAATTTCTTTAAAAGTTAATTTAATGACTTATTGTTAACATAAATCTTATTGGTTAATGAGTGTGCTTGAAAAGTGAAGATTAAAATGTCCAAACGACCAATTGCTCTTATCTGGTTGATTTAGGGATTTATATATCACCCAAACCAGTGCTAAAGAACGGGTCTGCAATAATTTGCACGTTCAATACTACACCTCACTCTCCATTCAACACTCCTATATTACTTTATATCTAATCTTAATAATTAACTACATAA
Source organism: Magicicada septendecula (assembly GCA_034769895.1). Classification (NCBI taxonomy): domain Eukaryota; kingdom Metazoa; phylum Arthropoda; class Insecta; order Hemiptera; family Cicadidae; genus Magicicada; species Magicicada septendecula. The sequence goes on along the minus strand of CM068367.1, from coordinate 987,353,844 downwards.
TTTGAAATGATATAGTGTCTTTTAAAAATGTTTATTGATTTAATTATTTATTTTGTTATTTTATGTTCATTGATCAATGAATATATTTCTTATCTGATTGATGCATCGACCGTAGATAGTAATCAGTAGAGATACTCCTTTTGATGGTTTGGCTGAGAAGAAATGATGTTGACCAATAACGTTGAATGATGATCCTGGACAATTACAGATGCTGTAGCTACTCTGGTGCACAGGTCACTTCACTGTTAATTAATTATTTATTTATTAATTATTTAATTAATTAATTAGTTATTACGCAGCGAGATTATTTATTGTACTTTACTAGCTCCTCTACTACTGCGGACCACTTCGCGAACTGTTTATTTAAATAAATACTTTGCATTGTTTGTGCAATTGAGATCGTATTTAACATACGTCTAGCTTATTTAATGCCCAAATGAAGAGTGATCAATTCCCTCATTCTGAGTTAGCGTCTATTCTTAATACAGGGTTGTGATTGGTTGTTCCAAATAAATCATGTGTTTTCCATTTGAAACAATATCGAACAAGTTGGTCAAACTCTCCTTAACAAGTTTGAGATGGTAGAGAATTTCTGGTTAATTTCATACTTCCGCTGTTTGCAAATCATTTGATTACAGGTATTTGCAAACGTGTTTTCAAAGATCTGACCACAGAATATTATTGCTTTGGTCTTTCTCTGTATGTGTGTGAAAACACCTAATTCGTACCTAGCCTAATTCTCTAGTTATATCTCTTGGCGTTCTTCTTCTGTATAACTTCTTTAAATGTTAATTATATTAATTGATATTTTGGCTACTTATAGAGCTTTAATTGCTGAACACTATGCAGGTTTCAGAATTGCCGTATATTTATTAGTTTTGAAGATATTGCACTTTTAATAAATAAAATTAATTGAATAAAATTTCATGTCTGTGCACGCGTCAGTAGTAGCAGTGGCGAGGTTAGACAGAGATGGCTGTGATTATTCCCTCTCTCTCTTGCTTACGCCGCTAGACTAGCACAGTTTGACACTTTCTGATAGGTCGACTATATGAATCGTTATAATATATATATATATATATATATATATTTCAATCACTTTCTGCTACAGTCCGTTTCTTGATGTATATAATACTTTAATATTTATAACTAAATTTACCTCAAGATATACTTTTTTCCCTATTAGGAACATGTTTCGAGAGTTCCTGTTCTCTCATCTTCAACTAAGAAGATCTTCATCTTCTTCTTCTAAGCTAAGATGGCGAAGGCTGAAGATGAGAGAACAGGAACTCTCGAAACATGTTCCTAATAGGGAAAAAAGTATATCTTGAGTTAAATTTAGTTATAAATATTAATATATATATATATATATATATATATACAATACTTTAATTAACATATAGCATAATATTTCTTAACTAACATAACTTTTCTTAATAATTATTATCTGCAGTACTGGACTGCTATAATTAGAATTCTATTCCTATGATATTTCGTTTCATTCCCTTAATTATACAATGATTCTACTAAATACCCTTTCTAGTATGTCATATCACATAACTGAATTGTTAGTATCTGAACAAGTGTGGGTCTTTTGAGAATGAGATGAGTTATACTTATGGTAGATATTAATTTTTATGTTTGTATATTAGAGTTGTGAATTGTTAAGATTTTATATGTTACTTGTTTGCCGGATTCCAGACTCTGATTAGTTGCTCTACGTTGCTCATTACACTTCACTTTCACTAAACATAATTGATTATCACTTCTTAAATTTTAACCACACGCTCGCATTGTACTTAACGTCACGCACATAAAATAAATATACTTTCTCAACTCAACTTCATGCGCACATATGAAATATCTTCCTAATACATCTTTACGCGCACTTATAAAATATTCTTCTTATACTTTATGTGCACTAATAAAATATTCCTCTTTATACTTTAACGTGTTACTTCTTGATTTTTATTTAGTGAGCTAATCTATACGTTTTAAAAACAAACTATTATGACATTCTGTTACAATTATATTATTGGAAGCTTGTACAGATTAACGCAGATTTCCCGTGCTTGTCTTGAAATTTACTTTTAAAAAACTTCTTTTTCACTTGCTTCTCTCTTTTTATAGTTGTTCCACTGATTCCATGGTTGTTGATACTCTCATTGGCCAGGGTTTGAAATATTCCCCGGTGAATTTGAAATTCTCCATTCCTGTCTCGTTATTTTCTCGCGCGCTGGCTGAACTGATGCTATTGCTTATTGGTCAAACAGTGCGAGCATGTAGTTTTTACTGCGTGGTCGCTTAGATAGCTAAAAACGGCGCTACTTTCTAAAATCACAATAAATATTGGGGTGTCATCTTTTGTCTTCTGAAGGACACTGACCGGCTTTTCTAACGGTACATGCCGTTTTTTGCTGAGTTTCTGATACACAAAACATTTTATGCGTTTATGACATACTAGGTACAGTTGTCTATTGTATATTTGGCCTGTGGAACCATTCTTTTTGAACCCGATGCGATACCAGACTATGCTTTTCTGTCAGAATCCACAGACTCCAGGCCTCTAGACACATCTCTTGTTTCCCAAAATGATATGACCGGTGTCGCTGTTGCTGGTTCTAGTAGTTCAAGAAATGATGTCACTGTTGCTGGTCCTAATAGTTCAAGAAATGATGTCGCTGTTGCTGGTCCTAGTAGCTCAAGAAACGATAGTAATGCTGGTACTTCAAGAAGCTATGAAGATGTTCCTGTGCCTGGATCCTCTGAACAATACGAGGATATATCTGAAAATGTAACCCCCTCGAAGTTATTGGACAAAATACATCCAGTGCCTTGTGTCAATAAAGTTCAGACTCTGAAAAGAAAGGTTCAAACTATATCAACAGTTTTAAGCTCTCCGGAAAACATAATTGCCCTTAAAAAGAAAAAAAATGAAAAAGAGTTAAAGATTAAGATAAAAGAAGAAAAGAAGAAAGAAAGGGAAGAAAAGAAGAAAGACAGGGAGGAAAAGAAGAAAGACAGAGAGGAAAAGAAAAAAGGGAGGGAGAAAAAGAAGTTAGAGGGAGAAAGTGAGAATAAGAAGCAAACAACGATTAATAAAAGGAAGAGAACGCAAAAGAAGAAAGAACTTACGTCATCCTCAGAATCTGAAGATATTGATATTAATACAATTTGCAACGATAATCTTTATGAAAGTGACTGGGATGAAGATTATTGTGTATGGTGTAAAGAGAACTACAGTGAAACAAAACGAGATGAAGATTGGATTAAGTGTGTGTCATGCTCTCGCTGGACACATGAAGGCTGCACAAGATTCGAAAATAAATGCGATTACTGTGGGAAGCGAGATTCTCGAAAGAAGATGACTGCAGAATGATTAAATGTTCTGAATCATGTGAAAATAAATTAGACTACCTATATTTTCTAAGTATATTGACTATCAAATTTACTTATCCTTTTTCAAATAGTTTATAACTCTATACTTATCACTTTTCAAGCAGTTTATAACTTTATACTTGAAAATAAACAATGTTTATACCTTTGATAACCTGTATTTCTTGTGTTACACCCTGATGTAGTAACGTATACCAGAGGTCCATCAATCCCTAGGAGGTGGTCCATCTAAACCGAGTACCACCAGGATAGATGGACCACCGAGTAAAAAAAAGAAAAAATCATAACTTCAAGTGTGATCAGTGAAACAGCTGAAGAGGTGCATACAATTGTTCAAGGTCATATATACATATTATAAAAATATATACCAAATCCTAGACATTGCAAAGTTTTGGAAAAAATGACTTTAAAAAACATGGTCCAACTATCCCGGACTTACCCTAACATAAACGAGTTTTTATAAATGCTCCTCCTTTTTTGTTCTAGTTTCCGGAATCTGGAAAGGAGTGGGCAGCAATTGCAGAGATGTATGAAGAAAAGTGGAACTTTCCAAACTGTCTAGGTGCAGTAGACGGGAAACATGTGCGAATAACACCTCCAAAAGGAAGTGGGGCCTTTTTCCGCAATTACAAAGGATATGATAGCATGGTTTAGTTAGCTATTGTAGACTCGAAATATAACTTTCTAATGGCTGACTTTGGAACAAATGGACGTATTTCTGACGGTGGTGTCATTGAAAACACTAAATTCTATGACAAACTAATTTCAGGAGAACTAAACATACCAAGACATAGGGTGATAGGAAACAGGGAACTAAATTATGTATTTGTGGGAGATGAAGCGTTTTCTTTGAGAACTGACTGCATGAAGCCATTTAATTTCAGAGAACTGTCAAGTGAAAAAAGGATTTTCAATTATTGTTTGTCCCGTACTCGAAGGGTAGTTGAAAATGCATTTGGCATACTGGCTTCCCGTTTCCGAATTTTTCACATTGCTATTAATTTGAAGTTAAAAAGTATTGAGAAAGTTGTAATGGCATCTGTTATCTTACATAACTTTCTAAATTTACGTTCAAGCTCACAATATCTGTCTGGGGATTCACTTTACTCAGAGAACATTGAATGTGGAACAATAAGTACAGGACTGATTATTGATGACTCTAATCTTAGTGATTTACAGTGTGGGTTGAATATAAATTCTTCAAACGAAGCAAAGAAAGTGAGAAATGAATTTGTTGAATATTTTAATAACGAAGGTTCTTTACCGTTTCAGGAGAAATTTGTGTAGAAAGAGTTCTCAAGATTAAACATTCTTAATTTTTAAAAAGAACCGTTTATAAATAATAAACAATGCATACTATAAGAATTATGATTGTATCTTATAAAAAATTATAATAAAATGATAGCCCTGTTAAAATTATAGTATACTAATACTAATAATAATTAATTATTCATTGTTTATTAAAAATTCTTTTAATTAAAAATAAAAGTAGGCTAATTTTTGAAAGTTGTGGTTTTATTTGTTTTAATACCTGATGTTTTGTGTTTATCAGAAAATACATTATTCATATTGTATTATCTACAGAAGGTATTACTTTACCAAAGAAAAACATCTATAGGCTATCTTACCTTTTCCCAGTGGCGTAGCTAGTACTTCCGCCGCCCGGGGCGGCCTGTCAGTTTGCCGCCCCCTACACATTTCAGTTGCCACTCGCCGACAAGCAAAAAAAAAAGAAGTAATTGGCGGTCTATTTTTTGACTTATCACTGTACTTTATTTAAACAGTAAATAAAGAATATGTATTTCAACGGGTAGAAAGGCGACCTAGCGAAAGTCTAACCTCCAAACGGACAGAAAGGCGACCTAGTGAGAGTCTAACCTCCAAACTCCAAACAGACACAAAGATGAGCCAACGAAATTTCCACCTTTGAGCGGGCAGAAAGGAGTTAGCATTTTTCCTAGCCCGCCTTTCTGCCCGTTTGGAGGTTAGACTTTCGCTAGGTTGCATTCTTCCTCGTTTGGAGGTTAAACTTTTGCTAGGTCACCTTTTTGTCAGTTCGGAAGTTAGAATTTAGCTAGGTTGCCTTTCTACCCGTTTGGAGGTTAAACTTTTTTAACATGAAGGATGACATCAACATTAACATGAACGATGTTACACATGAAGGATAACAGAAAAGAAAAGAATTGTGTTTAACTGAGCATTTTTATTTACATGTTACTTTTCAAAAATACTCCAATCGTAGTCTTAAAAGTTGAAAAAAGTACATAGCAATTAAAAAGTACATAGCATTATTTACAGATAAAAACAATTTAAAACTTGACTTTTCTTGCTTTTGCTGCTGCAAAATCGGAAATAACTTTGCTGTAGTCAAGTGATGATGCAGTTTCGTGTTCTATTGATAGAACTGCTAAATTGGTAAGTCTATTCTCCGTCATTGTAGAGCTTAAGTAATTTTTTATTAACTTAAGCTTGCTAAATGAGCGCTCACACGAGGCTACTGACACTGGAATTGTAAGAAGTATTTGAAGGGCAGTCGCTAGGGACTTGTATGATTCTGCACCCATCGAATTAATATAAGTCAATAGACCTTTTGGTTTCAAGTTTAGTTTTTCGCCATTATTGGTTGCTATTTTCAACAACAGTAAAACATCTTTAGTGTCTCTTAGTAGCTCTTCAAAATCAATGTCATGTGGATAATTTTCTGCATGTATTTTACAGTGTTCAGATAATTTTTCTTCGCTGATTCCCTTCTTCAGGTGATTTTCAATCTCGCAAAGATAACCAAATCGTTTTTCTAGCTCCGAAAGATGTGTGAATCTGTCTCTCATCTCTGCTGACAATTTGTCTATAATTTCAATTAGACGTTTTAGCTCTTGTCGGCTGTTTAATACAACATCATCAGCATGCTCTCCAGGCATTTTACGTATTTTCCGTGGCCTCTTATCTGTTTCCACGCCCCATTCCTCACATTTCTTCACAGATTTCTCAATGACTATGTCACAAAGATTCGTTCTCTAATCTCCTAACTGATCTTCAAGAGTTTGCAGCAGTAACAGTGCACTGTGAAAGCTTACTACTTCAATCTGCAATACTTTCTGAGAGTGGTTTATTGCAGGGAGAATTTCTGCCCAAAAATACAGCAAACATATGAAGTCAAATGTCTCCAATCCATTGATGAGTATTGCGGCATCTTCCCGTGTTTCAACTGTTTCTGAAGGGGTGCCTCTGAGTTTTTCGAGACGAGCAATAATTTCGTTTAGCTGAGAAGATACTGCTTTAACAGCATCTGCTTTTGAACTCCATCTAGTTTCTGCATGTCTTTTTATTGTAATATTTACATGTTCTTTCAAAACACTCCACCTGTGTGTAGAACAAGAGAAGAATGTAAAAAGTTTCTCCCAAAAAATGTGATTGCTCGAGGGTTGATGAGGGCAGCGTGCACTCCTACCAAATTAAGGCTGTGGTTGTCGCAGGGAACAAATATTGCTAATGGATTTAGTTCTAAGATCCTTTTTTGAACCCCTGTATGAATTCCAGCCATCGTTGCCTGGTTGTCAAATGACTGACCTCTACAGTCTTTCAGGTCTAAGCCATCTTCCTCTAGTTTGGATGTTATTACTTCCATTATACCAGCAGCAGTCTTATCATGTACGGGTATAAAATCTATAAATGATTCCCTTACCTCAACTGACTGTTCATCAATGTCAACAAATCTAATGATCTGAGACATTTGCTCTTCATGTGATTGTTCTGGCGTTGTGTCAAACATTATACTGTAATACTTGGCCTTTTTACATGCGGCAATTATGGTTTTCCGCACTTGTTCACCCAAGATGGAAATAATTTCATTTTGTATATCCGGGAAGAGGTAAGATAATTTTCCTGAAACTGAATCCAGGTGAGTTCTCATTACAGGATCGAATTTAGCAAGATACTTGATAAGTGCGAGAAAATTCCCAGGATTGGCACTATCAGTAATTGATTCTCTGTGTCCTCTTAGAGCTAGGTTCTGCTGAGCTAATGTTTGCACTGTAGCGATTACTCTTTCCAAGATTTCTTTCCAAATCTTAGCAGCTTCACAAACTTGTCGCTTAAGATGGCTATCAATGGCTGCTCCTTTATTCAGTGAACGCTCTAATTCTTTCCATTCCATAAATGCTGAGCGATGTGCAGCACTAGTCTCATGATCCTGGATGCGAGGATTCAGCTTACGCCAAGTCGAAAAACCACTGACACTACTAAAACTGCTCTGGCTCTGGTAGTTCTTTTGTTGAAATAATGTGCAGCAAACACAAAACAGTGCGTTTTTACATGGAGAATAGGATAACCATGACCGATTAATCTTCCTTCCATTTTTAAGGAGTTTCTCAAACCAACACTTATTCATGGATCTTCCAGTAGTATCGGAAGGAAAAACACTGTCTTTGTTTTGCAGTTGGCTGGTGCCTTGACTTACGACTAGGTCTCGAAACTGTTTTGCAATGTTTTCAGGCCACCGTCCAATATCTTGCAGAACATCCACACTAAAGTTGTCACTCTGTGTTATTGGTAGTCTTTTATCGTCATGTTCGTTGGTTCGTAATGGATTTTCTTCTTCAGAATTTTTTTGAAGTTCAAGTAATGTTTCTGGAATGATGTTTAATACAGACGTAGTTGCAGAAGTTTCAATTAAGTTATTTACATTATTGGAGTCGCTGACTTTTCCCCCCACGTTGTTTTCTCCACTATTATCGTCTTTGCTGTGTCCTTCGTCAGTCGAAGAGCTTGATCCACGATTTGGTGGGTCGACTTCATGACTTCCTTGATTTTTCAAACTCGAGCTTCTCTCAATAAAAGCTTTCATTAAATTTTTTGAACTCTCAGCAGACTGAATTTTTTTTAATCTTTGTCTTTCGAAATTGAGCACCACTTGGCTTGATTCGTTTCATTCTGTAGGTGTTTTAGTACCTGGAAACCCGCAAAAAATTAGACAATGACCTGCGAACACTGCAACTATAGTTAATTCGTTAACTGGTTTCGTTAACGGGCGAATACAGTTGAAACGTTGACGTGTGATAAACAAAATACCTCAAAATTACCCCTCCCACCGTTCCATGGGCTAAATGGTGCTTTTCCCAATTCTTTTTTTTTTCTTTTTATAATAAAATATGTTCACGCTCTATAAAAAAAAATCATGAATGTAGGGTTGTTCACGAGTTGTTTTTGTTTTTTTGCATTTTTTCTAATTTTTTGCGATTTACACCAGCAACGGCCACAGTATAACGTAATATATATCTTAATTTCAGATAAACTGATCATTCCGTAAGAAAATTACTACAATTTTAATCTTCTGTCCTACGTTATTAGTATTTCATATACTAAGGCGAATCTAATAAAAAATATACTTTTTATTTAAAATATTTGGTGTTCTTTATATACATTAAATTAAATACGTTTTTATGCTTCTTGGGCATAAATGCCATCTTCACGAGCATGCGTAGCGCCCAGAATTGAGGTGATTTGACTCAAAGACCGGGTGGGGGAGGGGAAATTTTGAGGTATGGATCATGGGTACATCACTTTTTAAGATCAAATGAAAATCTTATCAGGTGTATTTTAAAATCAAAAATTAAGAGCATTTTACCTATCTTATCCATGAATACTCTTTATAATTATTTTTTATTGAATTCGAAACTGAATTTGAGTTCGAATAAAGTTCAATGCCTCAACTAATTATTATATATATATTTAGGCACGACTTACCAAACAAAAGGTTTTAAGATATTAAACTCAATATTATGAAAATCGCATTAGTTTTTAAGTTACTTTGACAACGAAAAGTAAATTATGCTTATGCAAAAAATAAGTATAAGTGCGAATTGAATTGAGGTTATTACTTACTATACACGTCTGTACCAGACTGAGTTGACTTCAGACCATAGAGGTATATAGACAGAGGTGGTGAACTGGCTGAGAAACCGTCCGGCTGGAAAAGAGAGATGGAATCACATAGGGGTCATTTCTGAACTGACGCTGAATCAGCTGATCCGCGCGAGTTCCACTCTCGCGCATGCGTCAGTAGACAAGGATAGAAATGACCTCTATGAATGTTTCTGCGTGGACATTTCCACTTACACGAGCGCCTATACTTTGCCCCCTCTATGCTTCAGACAGCGCAACGCTCACATCTATGACTGTTCAACAACTTTCGAACGGCCAATCGCACAGAAATTTTAACAGTACATGTGAATTAGCTTTGTTTAGTTGACTGCAAAGTTTCAGACAAATTTAGACGAAATGAAAACTCCCAAGAACCACCTTAATGTATTTAATTTTTTCCAGTTTGCCGCCCCCCTTATCGTGCCGCCCCCTTCGCCCCCCCTAGCTACGCCACTGCCTCTTCCATAGTTGAGGTGGAGTCCCTTGGAAGTTCTTGGTCTTCAATGAATCGAAGTTGATCAAACTTCGGCTGGTACACCTCATCTTCACCGGCTCCCGACTTAATAGATGATCGTACCTTCTTTGCCTCTTTACGCCAAGAGGTTTAAAGGGAGTTCATCTTTGTGATTACCACATCACGGGTTACACTCTTGCCAACTTCATTAAATTTTTCTATTAGGCTAATTCTCTCCACGCCTTCTCTTTGGCTACACGGTCCAAACATTCGGTACTTTTAACTTTCCACAGACACGAATGTTTTTTATAAATTTCAATTATTTCGCTTATTAGCTCTTTTGAATATACTCAAAGATCTGCCAATCGTACGCAAAACGAAATAAAATTTTTCAGTACTAATCTTCAGCGTGTGAATATTTAATTGCTACAGTTGAGTTGGTTATGTGAAAGCGCGGGAAGGCAGTAGGCCGAGGCGCATGCGCAGTACGTAATCTGTTCGCTGCTTTCTGACGGACCTATTACACTTGTCATCTTTCTGTTCAAACTATCCGATAATATCAAACAAGTTGGATATGCGAGCTGCAATCTGACGTGCCTTCTGACGAGGTCTTTCTGATGGGTTTGCTGTATTATTTGTCAGAATGCAGCGCTGCTTTCTGCGATCAGATTGCAGCGCTGCTTTCTGATAAATGTAATATGTTATGTCCGATAGCTTTTAAACGCTCACTTACGATATTTAACATATCCGAGCCCATCATACTCACTTCGTCTACGATTATAGTGTTCACGTCGATCATATCGCAACGCATCGATTGAAGCACATCACCACTCAACTGTAAACGCTTCTTAGAGTTAATCCCAATGTTCAGAGCTGTATGTACAGTCGTCCCATTGATATTCACAGCGGCTTTTCCAGTCGTAGCACATGCAATATACGCACAACTGTCCATTTGCCTCCGTGGAGTCATTCTATTTGCCGTTTCCATCAGCATCTTTAATACGTACGATTTGGCAGATCCAGCAGGTCCCGTGAAGAACACTTGCAAAGGCCTGCCATCCAGTGGCGAAGCTAGTAGTTAATGAATGGGTAGGCAAAAGTCTTACCTTAAATTTTTTTGTAGAGGAGTTCAACACGGCGAGTTTTCTTGCTTGCAAAATTGTCAACACGGTCTTTGAACAACTGGTCACTCATCAATTCCTTCACAATTTTTTTTTTCAATAGCAATGGTGCTAGGAGAGTTAAGTCTTTCATTAGTCATCGTATTGCGCAAGTAGTTTTTTATTCTTTTCAAAGTACTCATACTCCTTTCTGAAGAAGCCGTGGTAACAGGAAACGTTAAAATCAAACGAATTAATTTTGAAACTTCCACGTACACTGGTTCTAAGTCATTAAGAATTATAAAATGTAAAAGTCTTTGAGGGACCAAATGTTTTCCAGTATCTGAGTAAATGTTTTTTAATTCATTTTCCAGTCTTTCACTATTGAAAAAATGGTATTTATTTATAAGGCTGTTCAGTTTAGTAGAAGGAAAACTCTCTTTGTAAGAAATGAAGTGATTTGGATCCAACAACTCAACAAACTGGATACTTTCGAAATCACTGAACCGTACCTCCAGCTGCATAATCAAAGTGTCAAGAACTTCATAAGTTAACGTTTTCAGCAGTTTCCTGTTACTGTCATCTATATTTACCTCGCTGCTTATTTGGTGACATTTTTCAATACAAGACGACACAGTGTTTTCTGATCATCTCCTTGAGGATAGCAGTAGTTTTCTTAATTTCAGTGTTGCACAGAATTATATCGGAGATAGTTTTGTGTTCCAGTAGAGAAAAGAGATGGCCAGTATAAACGAATATTTCCCTATAAAAACAAAGTAAGTAAATGAAATGGGTCTTTTTGAGTATGTTAAGCAATCCAACAGCAGAATTGTACGAATCACTATCCCATCCTTCATCATTCTCTGAATGTCCTCAAAAATTTGTCTCAAGTCACCATAGTGAGAAAAGATGGTATGAACTGCTCTGGAATGAAAGTTCCAGCGGGTAGTGGATGCTTGTGGAAGTTTAAATCCTCTAGATTCTAAAAGCTGTGATATCTTTGAGGATCTACAAAAAAATGTGGGAAATGCTGTCAGATTGTGAATGAAGAGCCTAACCGATTTTATTGTTTTAGTGCAATGAAGAAGTACGAGGTTTAACTTGTGAGGATAGCAATGTAGAAATAATGCTCTTGGGAAAGTCTGTTTTACAAAGTGCTGAACACCTCCATGCTTTCCAGCCATTACAGAGGCTCCATCATATGTTTGACAGACTACCTTCTCAGTTACACCCCACTTTTTTAAAACGTCAACAATTAATTCTGATAAGCCTGATGCAGTCTTATCTACTGAAACATCATAAAACCCAATGAACCTTTCTAATGGACCTTCTTTTGAAAAAAATCTAAAAATTATGCTGACTTGAGATCTACTTGATACGTCCAAAGTTTCATCTGCCTGAATTCCAATAAAATCGCAACAATCTAACTCCGCCTTAATCTTCTCTTGAATTATATCAGTTACAGATTCAACTAATTCATTCTGAATATCGTTTAATGTACCTTTAAATCCTGACGTAGACTGGAGATGATCTCGAATGTACTGCTCCTGCTTAGAAAGAAGATCTAACAATTCTAGATAATTACCCCGGTTGACTGAGTCTTCCTCTTCGAAATTACCTCGAAATCCAAGCTCCTGTTTCCCGAGAAAACACACAATATCAACAAGTCTTTCAACAACAAGCCTATTTTGTTTCACAACTTCATTATGTTTAACAGCTTGAATTCTAGGGAGAGTATGTTCAATCCTCACGCGTCCCAGCAAACGGTACCGCTCTTCATTTTGAATATGTTTATTTGAATTCTGGTGTTTGTCTGCCTTTCTAAGAAAGTTTTTTGTTACCGTCACTCCATATAAAATCCATTCTTTTTCACCAGAAACAAGATACAGTACATGTATAACAAAAAAGTCTGTTGGTTTCGGAACAGCCTGTCAACCACGAATATCGCTCGTACCAAGAAAACTGAAATTTTCTAGATACTTTACCATCGAAATGGTTAATTTCTAAATTAGGCGTAAATCTCTTGTTTTGAACGCCACATTTTTCTTCGTAACTCCAAGAAGAAAACGGCTTACTTTTTAATAAGTTTAAAAGACCTGACAAAGTATTAAAAGGACCGCGTTCACTCATTTCGGGCGACACACTTATGTTCATACACAATAATATAACTAATTGAACTTCCAAATTTATAACTTGATTAGTTTCTATATATATGTTTAATGTCACAAATAATTTAAATGACTGTTGATCGTCTATTAGTTCACCGGAATCACAGGCACACTTTTAATAACCGCACAAAATAAACACGATTATAAACAACACAGCGCGCTTTAAAACTCGCACAACAGCAGTGAGACATGCCTCAACGCTACAGTGTGTGGAGTGCTGGTCAATCCCCCGCTCCACGCACTGACGAGTCTCGGCCAACACATTGCTTACATACGATGTATACAAAAAACGCTGAGGCAGTTTCACATTGCTTCATTCGGTTTAAACTATGTCTGCTGTCACTTGTCACCGTCTAGCGGTCGCTGAGTAAAGCTTGTAATTAGTAAATTCGACAATTACAGTAACAATGTATAATCTTTACGTTACATACTTCATACGTATTTATAATTTTTATTCTACAGAATTTTTTTAGCGTAGGCATTGCCTCCATGTAACTTCGCCACTGCTGCCATCACTATACACCAAACGATTTATATATTCTAAAAGGATCAATTTCTGACCTTCATTTAATCCTCGCATCATTTGGCAATATTCTTCATGTGTGGTTTTATTTTTAACTGTCCGTACGTTGGTCTTACGACGTACAGATGCTATATCTTTATTTTGTTCTTGACGACATTTCTCTGCATACAGTCTAAATTCATATCATTGACAGTCCGTACTAACCCATATGATGCCGATTCCGGCTGAAAATCGCTTTCCTCTGCTACTATTTTCATTATGTTCTCCAAATTAACTCCACTTAACTTATATAAGACGTCTTGCGTTTGTAAAGTGTCTCTTTGTGCTGTTCGTATAACCGAATGTATGAATCGTTGTCTAACAAATCAAGCTCTTCATTTCTAAATGGATAAAACAACAAAACCATCTCTCGCATGTAGTTCAACGCATCTGATGTTTTCTTATAATTTACCCACCGTATAACTTTATCTTTCGACGTTCGTGGTTTTACATTATATTGCTCCTCAGTAGCCGGACATTCATCATCATTATCGTCGTCGTCATCATTATAATGCTCCTTTTTGATAATTACTTCATATTTGGCCACATACTCAGCCAAACAGACGTCGTTTAGCTCAACTGGCCGTTTTTCGTATTTCTGTACGATATTCGTACGCCACACCTCAGTGGAATCATCACTGAGACCTTGTTCGTCCATCTCACGTACGGTCTTCCTCATCAGATAACGCTGTGAAGGGTATTAGGTTGGTATATATGTAAGCCGTCTTGATGCTTCAGACATTGGCAATCGCAACAAGAACCAAGCTGCTTCTTGCGAACACATCTCGATAGAATTCATTGTTCGAGTACCGATCTCTTTCAAGCATTCAGTATAGTCCATATCTGGATATTCGTCCCATAATTTGATCAATTCACGATGTAAACTGCTAAAACCTCGTTCACTTTTGTTGACGTATTCAGCGACATAAGCGGCACAAGAATATTCATCTAATATGTACTGGATGTCCATATTCGATTGTATAATTGCTGAAATATCAACGTTAAATGGATTTATCCATATGTCTTTTATGCTGCGTTTCAGAAACACCATAGGTCTTGCGATACAGTGTCTTAAAATTTCAAGATATTCATCTACAGAATCGACTATATTAGCCGTAAGAAACTCGTCAAAACTCTCATAACTTTCATTTTCGAGATTTCTATGTAATAATTTATACCGTTCTTGCATGTTAGGATCTCTATTTATACTTGGATTCAATATGCGAGTTTTATCCGTTGGCCAAAATGGAGCTCCAAATCAACAAACATACTTATTTCGCTTGTAACAAGTATGCGTATGCTGATGCGTCTGTAAATTTCGTTCGCTTTTCAATTTTGAACTATCGACTGTGCTTATTTGATCGACTAACGATGTAATGGCGGTTAAATCGTCATTCTCTGTGATATTTTTGCACGTTGGTGCATTATTTAACCATAGTAACATATGACAATGAGGACTACCTCTATGTTGGAATTCGATGCGCCTGAAATAATCAACTACGTAATGATCTCCGAACACGCCATTTGGTTTCTTAAACGCGTTAATAAAAGTCGACACCAATTTCTCGAAATACAAGCAACACAAAACTGGATCATTGTTTACCAATTCTGCTCGAATTGTGCTCGACATGCCGTCAAATATCGCTGGATCTATCGGCACGTCTACTGGTATATCTTCTTGAAAGCGATAAATCGATTCTAAGGGATGAGGCCAATGTATTTCTGAAGCGCTCAATGTGAGAAATATGGTAGGTTTGCCTAGCTATCATGAATGGTGTGGCTCGACAAGTAAACCGCCGTTTCACACCATAATATATCGCTGGGAATGATAACTCTTCTGCATCTTCATCGAATGCGAGCGATAATGGTTGATTATTTTGCCCAGGGGCTAGATGTAAAATCAAATCTTCACACCAGAATAAGGTATGCTGCTGCAATTTGATGTACTCTTCGCCAGTTACATCTCGCTGTATGCTTGTTATTTTGCTATTAGATTGATTTATGCGAGACAATAAATCTTTCCATTTTACTTGCTGTCGTTCTTGATCCTCGTCTTCATCCTCACTAGACGCACTGCTTTAATTTTCAGGCTCATTATTGAAGAACTTGTAATTAATCGTGATGTTATAATATCTGAATAGCTCAGTCGTCAACAGATGCCTTAACCAGAGCTTTAATTTACTTTTAGAAACCAGTCCTCGCATATAAGAACTTTTATTGATTATGTGCTTCTTAAGGCAAACGTTAAACGCTAAATCGTCATTCAACATGCGAGGCAATTGCAGAGTAGTGGTATCAAGGTTTATTGGTACATTTATGATTTGTCCGATTATACGTTTAGCGCCAGCAAAGTATGATATGTTACGAATGTGCATGAATGGAAGGCGCGGCGATATTAAACGTTCCTCTATGGGCGTTAGTTCAGGTAAATTCTCTGGTATTTGTGGATACTTAAAGCCGTTGACTGTCGCATAAGGTGGCAACCTGTTCTTTTTTAGGCATCTGTAGCAATTGTGGCATACTTTGGATTTGTCAAGAATATTATAACCATGTTTATTAAGTATTTCTATAACGTCTACGTGTCCAGTAACGTCTTTTAAGCTTTTAGTCCACCAACTTCTTTCACAAACAAAGCAGTAGTCGTTCAAATTGTCATTATAAAAGTGCGTTTCGATATATCTTGCTAAATTACTCACTTGCTTCTCTTCACATTCTTCCTGTTCATTGCTCTTCATCTTTGCTTCTTTCTTACGTTCTCGATAGCGTTCATCATTTTTGCGTTTTCGTTGCAGGCGTTCAGATTCAATTAGTTGAATTCTGACCAAACCTTCCTGTTCATTGCTCTTCATCTTTGCTTCTTTCTTACGTTCTCGATAGCGTTTTTGATTTTCTCGTTTTCGTTGCAGACGTTTAGATTCAGTTAGTTGAGTTTTGACCAAACCTTGCTCAATTTTCTGTACTTTTTGCTTCTTTTTCCACTCTCGGCAATATTCGAGCTTTCGTTTTCGACGTTCTGCTTCCAATTGTAGCTTTTCCGCCAAATTAGTTCCTTCTACACTCGAATCGATGGACGTCTGAGCCGTACTTCCACTCGCTTCCTCGTGATCCATCGCACCGTAATAAACTCTTGTGTGATGTACTACCTTACGATAAATTTAAGCGAACAAGTTCTCGAATCTGAACTTTCGCGTGGCCGTTTGCTCGTATTTTTAAGTATCAAAGCAAATCCTGCCGACATACTATATTACGTTGCATTTATTCCGCGCTGGTCCGGTTTCCGATAACGCGAATTTCAATCACTCGAGTCGGTCACTCTACCTCCATCCCCCTCCCCTCCCCCCGTAATCATACGTCATGCGATGACTCATCCGGTCACAACCACCGAACACCAGACAGCGATCGTCTAGCGCTTGTACACATGGCTCATATACTAAGTGATGACTCACCGGTTCCCATTTCCGATCACCCACAATCGATCACGCACCAGCGATCGGCCGCAAATGTGCGACACGTCCTTATAAACATTTTCAATGTTAAAATTTGATAATTTGATAGCTGAGTAATGAAAATCGCAGTCATTCACTCTCTGTGAGCACTCAAAGGAAACGCTTGTTAGCTCCCTTAGCGTGAACGCAATCGGGTAAAAATCGAGTACCCTAGGGTCTACTATCGGCAATATCGTACCCTACTATTTTTGCAATAGTAAGTGGCTAATGATTTTTTACTTTCCATTTTTTTAATTTCTATACACGACAGGATCTAAAATTCGTGTTCGTGTTTGATAATGTATAACCTCCAAAAATTAAAAAAAAAGTTTTTCGAATGATGTGTCTATAGATAAGTACCTAAACCATTTGTAGCGTTTGAACAAATGGTTTCAGACTTCAGAAATATCAACAATGACAATATTAAGGAGTGGAGTGAAAGTGACGAAACGATCCTGGATATCGAATTTTCACTGACAAAGAAATTTTACAGATTTAAATTATGAGTTAGAATAACAGGGAGACAAAAGCGGAATACGAAGAAGATTGTTATGAGTCACTGCCAGAAGAACATGTTAGCTGTAGGACCGCACTGGATTGCATGCAAATAGTGATAACATATTTCGAGCATCAGGTGAATATATTGTTACGACGGTCTACTTGATCGTCGTAGGTACAGTGGAAAACAAAATAAGTACAAGACACCAATTAAGTCACTACCACCAGCTTTAATTTTTACAGTTAAACAGTTCGTAATTAACAACACAATCTCCTACAACAAATCAAATACAAATTGTTCACACGCAATAAAATGTCACTACTATTAAACACAATTGTATTACAATATACCGTCTGATTATAAAACACAACACTTAACTAATAACCACTTCAACGCGCACAGTAATTTCGCCCGACAATAACTCTCGAACCGCACTGAAAATATATCGCTGCTCTACTCAACTGAACGTCGTTGAGTACTGGTATTTATACCGCCCCAAATTACTAGATTATTCCATAATGCGCGATATCGCCAGTATAGTTACGACGTAATTACTTGCGACCTTGACACAGTCCGTGCGCCCGAGCGAAGTCTGGCACAGTCTAGAAAATGCGTCAACAAGCACGTACACCACACACGTTTACATTCCGGATCACTCTGGAACATTCGATAAACACGTAGATTGTTCTGTGATGTCGTAACAATATCGTACACGACGGGCATTTTGCAACTCCACAGATTTCGGTCAGGGTTTCTTGAGAATTTTGTAAGCACAAGAAGATACGGATTTTTAAACATTGAGTATTATGGTGTAATAATTTTCTACGTACCGTAGTGTTTTTGTGGTTAAATTTCGTTTTTATGTATATGTGTTTTTAGAATATTTTTTCTTTCACACGGAACTTAAATTCTTAGTTTAATAGAATTACTCATTACGTTAATCTAAATAAATTACGGGCGCTACTATGCGGAGGATTTGTAGTAGAGGGAAACTGCCGGTTCTAACTCACAAAGGAATGCCGCCTTTCTTAAAAAACAATAAAAAACGATAAAAAACAAGATCTAAGAGATGACGCCGCCACCGCTGGACCCGCAGCATCCCAATGGACCACAGCATCCGCGAATTTCCGCGAATAAATTATTTTATTTGATTTTTTATTTTTTTAATTAAATTGATTTGCATATCAAGGGGGTGGGTGGGGGGTGGGGTGAGGTTCAATGGACCACCTGCATCCGTGAATATAATTTTTTATTTTTTTAATAAAGCTGATTTGCATATCAGGGGGTGGTGGTGGGTGGGAGGTTCCAACTTGATGCATTATAGTGTATATTAAAATATATGATCAGAGTTACCAACCTTTGCATGAGTTCAAATTTGTTGTGTGTTGTAATGTATATTAAATCTATATGATCAGGTTTACCAACCTTTGTATTAGTATTATTATTATTATTATTATTATTATTATTATAGTGTATAGATATTTTATATGAGCAGGTTTGCGAACATTTTCTGTGGCGGGAGGAGAGAAATTCAAATATGTGTTATATAGTGTATATATTAAAATATATGATCAGGGTTACCAATCTTACATTATTGTGTACAGAGCAGATCTGCCAACATTTTTTTTTTCTTTTCTGTGGTGGGAAATTCAAACTATATGATCATGATTGTTACTCTCTCTCTCTCTCTCTCTGTCTTACATTTGAATGTAAGTAAAACTATCTCTCTCTCTCACGTTGTCAAAACGTTATGTTCAAACCGTTTCTCCTCTCTCTCTCTCTCTATCTCTCTCTCTCTCACTCTCTCTCTCTCTCTCGTTGTCAAACGTTATGTTCAAACCGTTTCTCCTCTCTCTCGTTAGTGGTCATTACCGCGCATGTATATGATTTTAGAAAGTTTATATATAGTCGACAAATATTAACTGTGTACGTACTTACAAACGCCCTCTCTCTCTCTCTCTCTCTCTCTCTCTCTCTCTCTCTCACTCGTTGTCAAAACGCCGTATTCATTTTTCAATGTATTCCTTGTTAGGGAGGTCTGTATATGATTTTAGAAATATATATATTTGGCATATATTAACTATGTGTGCGTGTGTGTTGTCAACTACTTACATGCGTGTTCTCTCTCTCTCTCTCTCTTAACATAACGCTTCGTGTGAAGCGTTTTGTAGAGCAGGTTTCAACTGTGGAGGGTTTCATACCGTTTCTCCTCTCTCTCTCTCTCTCTCTCTCTCTCTCTCTCTCTCTCTTACTGTGTACATTGAGTAGAGTAGTCGGTGTGATGAGTAAATAATTTTAGCTCTCTCTCTCACTCGTTACCAAAACGCCGTCTTCATTTTTCAATGTATTAAATAATTAATTAATAGTTTTATAATGCAGTCAGTGTGATTGATCCTTGTTAGGGAGGTCTGTATATGATTTTAGAAATATATATATTTGGCAAATATTAACTATGTATGGGTGTTGTTGTCAATGAACTACTTACATGTGTCCACTCTCTCTCTCTCTGCGTCCATTGTATGTATATCGTTACAAATGACGAGTAGAAATCCAATAAATCGCTGTCGGACAATGTACGCACTGCTCACACACACACACACACACACACACACACACACACACACACACACACACACACACACACACACACACACACACACACACACACACACACACACACACACACACACATTGTGTGTCTCTCTCTCTCTCTCTCGCTGCAAACGTTGACAAGAATTCCCTTATTCAACACTCTCACTCTCTTTCTCGCTCGCAGACGTCAGAAGAAATTCCTACTTTATAATGTAATTACCTGTGCGTGTGCTGTTACAGATGACAAATCCATACGTTAACGGCTTAACAAACTCTAGCAATCTTCAATACGCTCTTCTTCATGTGGTACTACATTTGGTACAATACTTCTGTTTAATGGTTGCAGTTTACAAAATAATTACACACATAGGTTCAGTGGTGTATAGCGAAATAAATTAAAATTATACACACATGTTGTTACAGATGAAAACGGTGGTTGAAATTCATACAAATCTTCTGATTTAACAGTTCCCACAAGTAACACAGTTCACAAAAAAAATAAAATAAAATTAATTGTACACATGTTCAGAGGTGTATAGTGAAATAAAATAAAATAAAGCCATAATTTGTTTAAATGATTAAATATATTAACAATATTTTAAAATTCACAATATAAAATTAATTTTTTTTTTTGAAAAGTTTATAAATTCACAATTCATAAATAAATACATTATAAAATTGATATTTTTTCGAAAAGTTTATATATAATTGTGTCGTACTTGTAGGAGAAAAGGAGAAACAACCTGCACAGATCCTGCAACATAACAATCAGCATAAAAATCATGTTAATTATCACACACACACACACACACACACACACACACACACACACACACACACACACACACACACACACACACACACACACACACACACACACACACACACACACACACACACAACGAGCGCACACGTTGGGTTGAATCATGTACATGTTAGGTCCAATTACGTTTGTTACATGTTGTGTCACACTGACCTCCATACAAAAACAGATAACAGATTTAAATAATTTCATGCCTGCAATATACAACCCATGTACACAAACTATATATATCCTCCGTTGGGTTGCACACACACACACACACACACACACACACACACACACACACACAACGAGCGCACACGTTGGGTTGAATCATGTACACGTTAGGCCCAATTACGTTTGTTACACGTTGTGTCGCACTAACCTCCAGCGTATAGTGAAATAAATTAAAATTATACACACATGTCGTTACAGATGAAAAATAGAAATTAATTTCCTCATAAGTTAATGTCCTTTCAAATATTATTCATCAAAACTTTGTAAATTAGAATCTGCACTACATTCAAACACACGCACACACAGTGATAAAAATTGTTTATTAAAAGCAGTTTGTTACCTTAACAAGGTACTATCTCCACCTGCGCTGTTTGGTTCCTCATGCCTCGAAACACGAGATGTAGGTCGTTAGGGTTTATATGACGAAGCTCTTCATCTGTAAAGACGCCAGCATATCTCTTAGGTAGATATTGTGACGTCCTGCTTTT
Organism: Magicicada septendecula; assembly: GCA_034769895.1. Classification (NCBI taxonomy): domain Eukaryota; kingdom Metazoa; phylum Arthropoda; class Insecta; order Hemiptera; family Cicadidae; genus Magicicada; species Magicicada septendecula. The sequence goes on along the minus strand of CM068367.1, from coordinate 987,332,142 downwards.
TGAGGTACTAGCGAAACGTACACCTTTAGTCAAGCCCCAAATGTTGGGTTCGCCAATTCTGTGACGTAGCGTTTTAATGAGGTCTTAGCGAAACGTACACCTTTAGTCAAACCCCACTATTGGGTTCGCCAATTCTGTAACGTACCACTTAATGTGAGGCGTCCACCACTTACGAGTGTATTGCAATTTCAGGTTTTGTTAATTCAGTCCCACAGTTGTACGCCAATTCTTTAACGTACTGTTTGATGTGAGGTACTATAGAGTTATATTATATGCCTCACGCAGTATGCGTCACTTCTGAATTATAATAACTGAAGTTTTTATAAAATCTTTTTCCCTTTTTTTTATAATAAATAAAATATTTTATTTAATGTTACTCAATCTAAACAGAAATCGAGAATGTGTGATTTGGGGTCAAGGAGGAAGTTGTTCAGCCTTATGAAGAAGAGAGAGTAAGTACCAATTATTTGCACTTGGTTTAGACGATTCAGGATTTTTTCAAGTTGTTCGCTATGATTTCAATCAGCTGATGGTGTGATAAGTTTCTACGCTTAATTCAACCAGCCTACACTATAGCAAAATCTGATCCGGTGTGTCGATTTCTTCTGTTTTGTGCTGAAAATTATTACAATTACCCACTACAAAAAAATTATAACACACTTTATTATTCAAGATTATTTTTCAATAATATTATTTATTTATATTATTGGTTTTTGTTTCCTGCCACCAAATACACGTATCACAATTGATCTTTCTTTAAATAAAACATAATCTCGACTTTACCGAGCAAACATAGAATTGTCTAAAGGAAAAAAAACAGATATAGTTTTATTTACCAAATTTTACTCTAGTTAAAAACATCAATTAATATATAATTCTTAATAATTCCCCAGGGTTCAGGGTAAGTTTTTTTGTTACGAGAGTGTCAGAAATGGATAATAACTAAGCTTTACAAATACCGGAAAAATGTTAAATAAATTTGTTTATTTTTTCGTGTCGTATGTAGTTCCAGGAATGTCCGTAAGAGCGCAGCGTGCTTTTGTTTACTTAAAAAAACATATGATTAAATAACTATTTTGTGTTCTTTATCAACGTTCGGAATGCGTTTTCTTCTTGAACTATTAAACAAAATGTTTATATTACCTCGCTCCGTAGGGTTCTTACTGGAATGAAGCTTTTTTATCTGGTGAGGTCTGTCTTGCGTTATAATTTCCTTACCGTTTGGCGCATTTTTCGATCGTCAACTAGGACTATGGCGACACCAGGTTGAATCATCAGAAGGTTTTCTTTAACTGTTTATTAAGGAGTATAACCATTTAATTTTTATAAATTATGGATGATTATATAGTTGTCATGTTGCTTGTTAATTTTGTGTTATTTTCCACTCCTCTAAAGTTCCAAAAAAGGTTATATTTTATTATAATTGTAGTAGCATCATTTCCGCAACTCTATGGTTTTTTCAAATTTTTCTAATTAACAATACTTGTTATTTTTTCGTCACTCTTAGTAACCCATCGAATTTTTATTATACAGGCAGTTTGTAATTATTATAAATTTATATTTTATTTACTGAAAAATAATTCTTTTCCATTCCGGTTTCTTTATTAATTTGTTTTACATAATAAGTTTTTATTCATTTTCTTATGACCTTGTATATAAATATTTGATAATTTTATTATCTTTAAATAAATTTATATATTTTATTTATTAGTCTCTCATAGTATTACTACACTGCACTACTTCCTGTTGTCATCTCCCTCCTAGTATTATTTTAATTTTTTATTATCCTTTTATATTTAAATTTTTATGTTTTTTTTTTTTTTTGAAACGAACTAACCCTGGGTTATCCTAGATTACAACACAAATATTTTAAAAAATATAACATTAAATTACGTATAACAATTGGTTGTCCATACAATATAAATATTACAATAAATAAATAAAATTACAAAATCAGTTATTAGTATTATAGCATACTCTCATAGTTTTATAATTTCCAAACACATAGCACAGCTTGGTAATAAGTTACCGTCACTTTTATTTTTTACCACCATGGGTACACTATAACTCACTTTGCACCATATATCACTCAAATTGTTTATCATGTTGAGTGATATAATTTAATTTTGAGCGAGCCATAGGTTACCCATTTCTGACCTCTATGTTATCATGTGTTAATTTATTGGGACCGGGTTATGTAACGTTACATAAAGCCCCCCCCCACTAGAAGAAATTTATTTTAGTTTAACTCGTTAATAAAAAATAAATTGTTGATTATTTCCATTCTCTTAATAGTCTTGGCTTTATCTTCATAATAGTGTTTCATTTCAAACTGGTTATAAACTGACTGGTAATTCCGACTGGTGGTAATTGCTGTTTTCTTACTATACTCTCTCTCTCTTGGAGGCAAATTCATCAATTATTCATTTCTGGGTAGTGGTACTTCCACATTTTATTTGATAAGGACTGGTCACACTAATCATATTAAACTTGTTTTAACACTCATTTCTATTTACTTTTATATACTTGCTTTATCAATTAAGCTTCTGTCTGCTATCTTCCTTCTATTTTCTTTATCTATACTTCTGGAATCCAATATCACTCTTTTCAGCTATTTTATAATTATTATCCCTTAAATATTCAAATTCCCTAACATTTTTCCCTATCCTGTGCGGTGGTTCCAGTCGGGTGGCCACTCTGGGTCCATTACTCCGCTGTCCATCCTTACACCTTCTGAGACCAGGGGAACATCATCCCTGCTCATAAAAATTATTGCCGGAACATTTCTACGGTCAATACATAAAAATAAAAAACTTATAAGTAGTAGTCAATTAGCGACTAGTACCAAACACTTTTGGGATTCTTCATACTGTAGCTGTTTGTATTTATTTATATATTTCTTCTTCTCCTTGATTCCTTCTTCTTTTCCATTGACTAATAGCATATAACATCACTGATAGGCCTTATGTTAAAATTCTTCTGACTTTACTTCTTGTGACATATTTCTCCGTATCATTTCTTCTTATATAATCTTCAATTCCGAGAAATTCTAATTTTTGTTGTATTAATTATCATCCTCCTTCAGTTTCATTGGAGTCATTAAATTATTCGTTATTCTTCTTATCTGAGCACATTACCATCAATTGTTTATTTATTTATTCTTCTTTTGTTACCATCAAAATATTATTTTTCCTATTAGTCCATTTTAAATCAGTGCTTTATAAATATTATTTAATCATCTGTTCTCTTTTTCTTGGTGGTTTGTTGTTTGTTAAATTATATGGTTTCAAAATAACTTGAGTAAGATGTTCTTACATGCTTTTAGAATTTTGGGGTTTTAGTTTCTTCATTTTAAATTATATGGTTTCAAAATAATTTGAGTAAGATGTCCTTACATGCTTTTAGAATTTTGGGGTTTTTATTTACAATGGGTTGCTTGGTCCTGTATCCATAAAATCCGTCCCTTTTTTCTGGTTTGTTTGGAGCCTGTTTAACCGTGGTCCATTATTTCAGGTACTCCCTTTACTTGGATTACTGGGGTGTTCGTAATGGTTTTTGTCCTTGTTAAATAGCTCTCTATCCTCTGATATTGTAACTCTGCTGATATTGAATTTTCATTAACTTCAACGGTTACCATCGTTTTCCGAACTCTTTCTTCCTTTGTAACATATTCTTCTACTACCATGTCTTGTAATTTTTCTAATACACTTGTTTCTATCATATTTATATGTAGTCTATTACACCAATATGTTGGTGACATATCATTTACTGGTGATGTCATTGACCTTTTATTTACTGGTATATTTAATTTAAATATAGATTTAGTTAAGTTTTTTCTATAACTTTTCGAAACAGTCAATTCTCTGTAATTAACGATTGGGAGATTAAGTACATTAACCAGCCCACTCTTAATCATATCTACTTCTTCCCGTGTATGTTTCCTTTTGTTAAGACGTATTATTCTTCTTTCTTTCGTTTTCTTAATTATTTGTTTCTTTACTCCCTTAATGTTAATTTCTATGGGCCTTATCTTTTCTTTCTCTCTGTTAGGATTATCTTCATATAACAATGCACTGTGGTCTTCCTTAGTACCTTCGGAAGTGCTGTTTAATGTTTTATCCAAATTATTAAAACCGCTGTCCATTTTCTTCATAAATGTCTCCTCCTTGTATGTACCTGCTTTTTGGATACGTGTATTAACATTTTCAAACTTCTCTCCGAAAGTTTTCCATATCTCCTTATTGAACTGCTCCATCTTACCCTCAAATTGTTTTAAATTTTCTTCGTTTATTTTCTCAATTTGTTTTAAACTATCCCTCAAAGTTTCATTTTGCTTCCTAGAGTTCTCTTCCTGTTTCTTAAAATTCTCATCTATTTTATCGAATTTTTTGCTCAAGGTTTCATTTTGTTTCCTTGAGTTCTCATCTATTTTATCAAATTTTTCCTCCTGTCTCCTAAAATTTTCTTTATTTTCCTCATTGGTCTGTCTCAAGTTTTCTTCCTGTTTCTTAAAATTTTCCTTATTTTCCTCCTTGGTTTGTCTCAAGTTTTCCTCCTGCTTCTTAAAATTTTCAGCCATAAATTTCATCATGTCTTGCCAATTAGGTTCTTCTCTGGCTACCGCTTTGTCTGGTTGGTTCCCTTGGGCATCCTCTTCAATTATTTCCGTTTCCGTGTCCATAACTACTTTGGTTTCTTCTGTACCACCTGTCTGTTGGTCCATTTCACTGTCCGTGACTAATTCTATTTCTTGTTCCTGTCCACCTTCTTCCTTCTCCTTCTCTTCTGCCCTCTTCTTCGATTTGCCTCGGGTATTATGTATTTCTTGTTTTCTCATAACTGCCAATGATAATTAGATTTTTTGGTATATATTTTTATTAAATATCAAAATTCTTTTCTAATTACCGCCCTTTTACGTTGAGCGCCAATTCTGAAACGTACCGCTTAATGAGGTACTAGCGAAACGTACACCTTTAGTCAAGCCCCAAATGTTGGGTTCGCCAATTCTGTGACGTAGCGTTTTAATGAGGTCTTAGCGAAACGTACACCTTTAGTCAAACTCCACTATTGGGTTCGCCAATTCTGTAACGTACCGCTTAATGTGAGGCGTCCACCACTTACGAGTGTATTGCAATTTCAGGTTTCGTTAATTCAGTCCCACAGTTGTACGCCAATTCTTTAACGTACCACTTAATGTGAGGTACTATAGAGTTATATTATATGCCTCACGCAGTATGCGTCACTTCTGAATTATAATAACTGAAGTTTTTATAAAATCTTTTTCCCTTTTTTTTTATAATAAATAAAATATTTTATTTAATGTTACTCAATCTAAACAGAAATCGAGAATGTGTGATTTGGGGTCAAGGAGGAAGTTGTTCAGCCTTATGAAGAAGAGAGAGTAAGTACCAATTATTTGCACTTGGTTTAGACGATTCAGGATTTTTTCAAGTTGTTCGCTATGATTTCAATCAGCTGATGGTGTGATAAGTTTCTACGCTTAATTCAACCAGCCTACACTATAGCAAAATCTGATCCGGTGTGTCGATTTCTTCTGTTTTGTGCTGAAAATTATTACAATTACCCACTACAAAAAAATTATAACACACTTTATTATTCAAGATTATTTTTCAATAATATTATTTATTTATATTATTGGTTTTTGTTTCCTGCCACCAAATACACGTATCACAATTGATCTTTCTTTAAATAAAACATAATCTCGACTTTACCGAGCAAACATAGAATTGTCTAAAGGAAAAAAAACAGATATAGTTTTATTTACCAAATTTTACTCTAGTTAAAAACATCAATTAATATATAATTCTTAATAATTCCCCAGGGTTCAGGGTAAGTTTTTTTGTTACGAGAGTGTCAGAAATGGATAATAACTAAGCTTTACAAATACCGGAAAAATGTTAAATAAATTTGTTTATTTTTTCGTGTCGTATGTAGTTCCAGGAATGTCCGTAAGAGCGCAGCGTGCTTTTGTTTACTTAAAAAAACATATGATTAAATAACTATTTTGTGTTCTTTATCAACGTTCGGAATGCGTTTTCTTCTTGAACTATTAAACAAAATGTTTATATTACCTCGCTCCGTAGGGTTCTTACTGGAATGAAGCTTTTTTATCTGGTGAGGTCTGTCTTGCGTTATAATTTCCTTACCGTTTGGCGCATTTTTCGATCGTCAACTAGGACTATGGCGACACCAGGTTGAATCATCAGAAGGTTTTCTTTAACTGTTTATTAAGGAGTATAACCATTTAATTTTTATAAATTATGGATGATTATATAGTTGTCATGTTGCTTGTTAATTTTGTGTTATTTTCCACTCCTCTAAAGTTCCAAAAAAGGTTATATTTTATTATAATTGTAGTAGCATCATTTCCGCAACTCTATGGTTTTTTCAAATTTTTCTAATTAACAATACTTGTTATTTTTTCGTCACTCTTAGTAACCCATCGAATTTTTATTATACAGGCAGTTTGTAATTATTATAAATTTATATTTTATTTACTGAAAAATAATTCTTTTCCATTCCGGTTTCTTTATTAATTTGTTTTACATAATAAGTTTTTATTCATTTTCTTATGACCTTGTATATAAATATTTGATAATTTTATTATCTTTAAATAAATTTATATATTTTATTTATTAGTCTCTCATAGTATTACTACACTGCACTACTTCCTGTTGTCATCTCCCTCCTAGTATTATTTTAATTTTTTATTATCCTTTTATATTTAAATTTTTATGTTTTTTTTTTTTTTGAAACGAACTAACCCTGGGTTATCCTAGATTACAACACAAATATTTTAAAAAATATAACATTAAATTACGTATAACAATTGGTTGTCCATACAATATAAATATTACAATAAATAAATAAAATTACAAAATCAGTTATTAGTATTATAGCATACTCTCATAGTTTTATAATTTCCAAACACATAGCACAGCTTGGTAATAAGTTACCGTCACTTTTATTTTTTACCACCATGGGTACACTATAACTCACTTTGCACCATATATCACTCAAATTGTTTATCATGTTGAGTGATATAATTTAATTTTGAGCGAGCCATAGGTTACCCATTTCTGACCTCTATGTTATCATGTGTTAATTTATTGGGACCGGGTTATGTAACGTTACATAAAGCCCCCCCCACTAGAAGAAATTTATTTTAGTTTAACTCGTTAATAAAAAATAAATTGTTGATTATTTCCATTCTCTTAATAGTCTTGGCTTTATCTTCATAATAGTGTTTCATTTCAAACTGGTTATAAACTGACTGGTAATTCCGACTGGTGGTAATTGCTGTTTTCTTACTATACTCTCTCTCTCTTGGAGGCAAATTCATCAATTATTCATTTCTGGGTAGTGGTACTTCCACATTTTATTTGATAAGGACTGGTCACACTAATCATATTAAACTTGTTTTAACACTCATTTCTATTTACTTTTATATACTTGCTTTATCAATTAAGCTTCTGTCTGCTATCTTCCTTCTATTTTCTTTATCTATACTTCTGGAATCCAATATCACTCTTTTCAGCTATTTTATAATTATTATCCCTTAAATATTCAAATTCCCTAACATTTTTCCCTATCCTGTGCGGTGGTTCCAGTCGGGTGGCCACTCTGGGTCCATTACTCCGCTGTCCATCCTTACACCTTCTGAGACCAGGGGAACATCATCCCTGCTCATAAAAATTATTGCCGGAACATTTCTACGGTCAATACATAAAAATAAAAAACTTATAAGTAGTAGTCAATTAGCGACTAGTACCAAACACTTTTGGGATTCTTCATACTGTAGCTGTTTGTATTTATTTATATATTTCTTCTTCTCCTTGATTCCTTCTTCTTTTCCATTGACTAATAGCATATAACATCACTGATAGGCCTTATGTTAAAATTCTTCTGACTTTACTTCTTGTGACATATTTCTCCGTATCATTTCTTCTTATATAATCTTCAATTCCGAGAAATTCTAATTTTTGTTGTATTAATTATCATCCTCCTTCAGTTTCATTGGAGTCATTAAATTATTCGTTATTCTTCTTATCTGAGCACATTACCATCAATTGTTTATTTATTTATTCTTCTTTTGTTACCATCAAAATATTATTTTTCCTATTAGTCCATTTTAAATCAGTGCTTTATAAATATTATTTAATCATCTGTTCTCTTTTTCTTGGTGGTTTGTTGTTTGTTAAATTATATGGTTTCAAAATAACTTGAGTAAGATGTTCTTACATGCTTTTAGAATTTTGGGGTTTTAGTTTCTTCATTTTAAATTATATGGTTTCAAAATAATTTGAGTAAGATGTCCTTACATGCTTTTAGAATTTTGGGGTTTTTATTTACAATGGGTTGCTTGGTCCTGTATCCATAAAATCCGTCCCTTTTTTCTGGTTTGTTTGGAGCCTGTTTAACCGTGGTCCATTATTTCAGGTACTCCCTTTACTTGGATTACTGGGGTGTTCGTAATGGTTTTTGTCCTTGTTAAATAGCTCTCTATCCTCTGATATTGTAACTCTGCTGATATTGAATTTTCATTAACTTCAACGGTTACCATCGTTTTCCGAACTCTTTCTTCCTTTGTAACATATTCTTCTACTACCATGTCTTGTAATTTTTCTAATACACTTGTTTCTATCATATTTATATGTAGTCTATTACACCAATATGTTGGTGACATATCATTTACTGGTGATGTCATTGACCTTTTATTTACTGGTATATTTAATTTAAATATAGATTTAGTTAAGTTTTTTCTATAACTTTTCGAAACAGTCAATTCTCTGTAATTAACGATTGGGAGATTAAGTACATTAACCAGCCCACTCTTAATCATATCTACTTCTTCCCGTGTATGTTTCCTTTTGTTAAGACGTATTATTCTTCTTTCTTTCGTTTTCTTAATTATTTGTTTCTTTACTCCCTTAATGTTAATTTCTATGGGCCTTATCTTTTCTTTCTCTCTGTTAGGATTATCTTCATATAACAATGCACTGTGGTCTTCCTTAGTACCTTCGGAAGTGCTGTTTAATGTTTTATCCAAATTATTAAAACCGCTGTCCATTTTCTTCATAAATGTCTCCTCCTTGTATGTACCTGCTTTTTGGATACGTGTATTAACATTTTCAAACTTCTCTCCGAAAGTTTTCCATATCTCCTTATTGAACTGCTCCATCTTACCCTCAAATTGTTTTAAATTTTCTTCGTTTATTTTCTCAATTTGTTTTAAACTATCCCTCAAAGTTTCATTTTGCTTCCTAGAGTTCTCTTCCTGTTTCTTAAAATTCTCATCTATTTTATCGAATTTTTTGCTCAAGGTTTCATTTTGTTTCCTTGAGTTCTCATCTATTTTATCAAATTTTTCCTCCTGTCTCCTAAAATTTTCTTTATTTTCCTCATTGGTCTGTCTCAAGTTTTCTTCCTGTTTCTTAAAATTTTCCTTATTTTCCTCCTTGGTTTGTCTCAAGTTTTCCTCCTGCTTCTTAAAATTTTCAGCCATAAATTTCATCATGTCTTGCCAATTAGGTTCTTCTCTGGCTACCGCTTTGTCTGGTTGGTTCCCTTGGGCATCCTCTTCAATTATTTCCGTTTCCGTGTCCATAACTACTTTGGTTTCTTCTGTACCACCTGTCTGTTGGTCCATTTCACTGTCCGTGACTAATTCTATTTCTTGTTCCTGTCCACCTTCTTCCTTCTCCTTCTCTTCTGCCCTCTTCTTCGATTTGCCTCGGGTATTATGTATTTCTTGTTTTCTCATAACTGCCAATGATAATTAGATTTTTTGGTATATATTTTTATTAAATATCAAAATTCTTTTCTAATTACCGCCCTTTTACGTTGAGCGCCAATTCTGAAACGTACCGCTTAATGAGGTACTAGCGAAACGTACACCTTTAGTCAAGCCCCAAATGTTGGGTTCGCCAATTCTGTGACGTAGCGTTTTAATGAGGTCTTAGCGAAACGTACACCTTTAGTCAAACTCCACTATTGGGTTCGCCAATTCTGTAACGTACCGCTTAATGTGAGGCGTCCACCACTTACGAGTATATTGCAATTTCAGGTTTCGTTAATTCAGTCCCACAGTTGTACGCCAATTCTTTAACGTACCACTTAATGTGAGGTACTATAGAGTTATATTATATGCCTCACGCAGTATGCGTCACTTCTGAATTATAATAACTGAAGTTTTTATAAAATCTTTTTCCCTTTTTTTTTATAATAAATAAAATATTTTATTTAATGTTACTCAATCTAAACAGAAATCGAGAATGTGTGATTTGGGGTCAAGGAGGAAGTTGTTCAGCCTTATGAAGAAGAGAGAGTAAGTACCAATTATTTGCACTTGGTTTAGACGATTCAGGATTTTTTCAAGTTGTTCGCTATGATTTCAATCAGCTGATGGTGTGATAAGTTTCTACGCTTAATTCAACCAGCCTACACTATAGCAAAATCTGATCCGGTGTGTCGATTTCTTCTGTTTTGTGCTGAAAATTATTACAATTACCCACTACAAAAAAATTATAACACACTTTATTATTCAAGATTATTTTTCAATAATATTATTTATTTATATTATTGGTTTTTGTTTCCTGCCACCAAATACACGTATCACAATTGATCTTTCTTTAAATAAAACATAATCTCGACTTTACCGAGCAAACATAGAATTGTCTAAAGGAAAAAAAAACAGATATGGTTTTATTTACCAAATTTTACTCTAGTTAAAAACATCAATTAATATATAATTCTTAATAATTCCCCAGGGTTCAGGGTAAGTTCTTTTTGTTACGAGAGTGTCAGAAATGGATAATAACTAAGCTTTACAAATACCGGAAAAATGTTAAATAAATTTGTTTATTTTTTCGTGTCGTATGTAGTTCCAGGAATGTCCGTAAGAGTGCAGCATGCTTTTGTTTACTTAAAAAACATATGATTAAATAACTATTTTGTGTTCTTTATCAACGTTCGGAATGCGTTTTCTTCTTGAACTATTAAACAAAATGTTTATATTACCTCGCTCCGTAGGGTTCTTACTGGAATGAAGCTTTTTTATCTGGTGAGGTCCGTCTTGCGTTATAATTTCCTTACCGTTTGGCGCATTTTTCGATCGTCAACTAGGACTATGGCGACACCAGGTTGAATCATCAGAAGGTTTTCTTTAACTGTTTATTAAGGAGTATAACCATTTAATTTTTATAAATTATGGATGATTATATAGTTGTCATGTTGCTTGTTAATTTTGTGTTATTTTCCACTCCTCTAAAGTTCCAAAAAAGGTTATTTTTTATTATAATTGTAGTAGCATCATTTCCGCAACTCTATGGTTTTTTCAAATTTTTCTAATTAACAATACTTGTTATTTTTTCGTCACTCTTAGTAACCCATCGAATTTTTATTATACAGGCAGTTTGTAATTATTATAAATTTATATTTTATTTACTGAAAAATAATTCTTTTCCATTCCGGTTTCTTTATTAATTTGTTTTACATAATAAGTTTTTATTCATTTTCTTATGACCTTGTATATAAATATTTGATAATTTTATTATCTTTAAATAAATTTATATATTTTATTTATTAGTCTCTCATAGTATTACTACACTGCACTACTTCCTGTTGTCATCTCCCTCCTAGTATTATTTTAATTTTTTATTATCCTTTTATATTTAAATTTTTATGTTTTTTTTTTTTAAACGAACTAACCCTGGGTTATCCTAGATTACAACACAAATATTTTAAAAAATATAACATTAAATTACGTATAACAATTGGTTGTCCATACAATATAAATATTACAATAAATAAATAAAATTACAAAATCAGTTATTAGTATTATAGCATACTCTCATAGTTTTATAATTTCCAAACACATAGCACAGCTTGGTAATAAGTTACCGTCACTTTTATTTTTTACCACCATGGGTACACTATAACTCACTTTGCACCATATATCACTCAAATTGTTTATCATGTTGAGTGATATAATTTAATTTTGAGCGAGCCATAGGTTACCCATTTCTGACCTCTATGTTATCATGTGTTAATTTATTGGGACCGGGTTATGTAACGTTACAATATACACGATAGCGGTACTCGCCATCTTCCAACGTTACAAGCACAGACTTCCCATATCTAGTGTCCACATGCACCATGTTAACGATCGGATACTGCTTGTTCACTGTTAATTTTGCACAACGTTTGTACTCAATAGCAGAAACTGCATTGAATTTTGTGATAAATGACATTATTAGAAATGAAGACGTCTGTATCAAACGAAGCGGTACCAAACAATGACTGAATATTCGCTACAGAGAAGACTAGTGACCATCAGGAAAGTTCACTTTCATTGCCTGAAGCTTTGCATGTACATACATGCAGAATTAGTGCTGTTACAAAAAATATATATATATATTAGGAAAGCCCACAGACTACTTTCATACAGAAATAGTTATCGCCTGCAGCCATGTACAAGTTTCCTAAACGAAATTAACAATGCTAGTAGACACTCACATTACAAATGTTTGTATAACAGAAAAATCATTAATTATCCACTCTCTAAGTGCGTACACCTTATAGTTTGTACAACGGGTAGAAGAAGAATTGCAATGTGTAAGACATAACGTACCGGGAAATAGTATGGTATGTTTTTAGGGCAGCCAATGTCATCAAGATTTATTATATGATGATGAATTATTTTCGATTCTAAAAAACGTTTTTTCTCAAGACCCTTCACAAACACATATTTATATATGTTCGTATACGTTGTTAACACTGAAACAAGATTGTCGTACGGTGTCTCTCCTTCACTCCATCTGAGGCCATGATAATTTGATGTTAACCAGCAGTTGGTTCTAGTGTATTTCGAATTCGTAACGACTGTAGCAGGCGGAGCGAAAATCCAATGTCTGCATGCAAAACGTGTTATGTCCATGACTGACAATTCCTTTACTATATAATTGCCGTTGTCATCATAAAAGCAGTGAAAGTCAATTATTACAGCAGCGTTTTCCATTATACTATAAAAAAAGAAACCACACATTACAAACTAATATGTATAAACACAAATATCTTTACAATAATAATAATACACAAACTTACGTTTACTGCCGTCCGAACTGAAGTGTGGAGAGGCAATAACTAAGGATATCACAGTGAGAATTTTTGTTGTTGTTTTTGTTTTTAACAGGTGGTGGTGGGGGCGGTGTAACATGGAATTTTAGCAGGTGGGGGAGCAGAGTCGTCGTCGCTGTCGGCAATTAATTTGGTACGTATCCGATAATGACCGTACGGGAATGTAGCACGGCCATTGTGTAGTATATAGCGCTTATCAGCCCACGTTCCTGCTGAAGGTTGGCCATGATCTTCAAGAGAGAGAGAGAGAATGAATACCGAAAACAAAAGGAACTGTTATACATATATATATATATAGTATTTTTTTTTAAACGCATGTATTATGTTAGTGTATCTTAAACCATGAACAACATACGCAAGAATATTGCGCAAGAGCTACACAGAGCGGCGAGAAGGAATTTCGTTGGACGCGCGGTTGAACTGAAGGGTATGCACGATTTGTACCAAGCGGATCTTGTGGAAATGATACCATACGCTCGAGTGAACAAAGGGTACAAGTATATGATAATTGTAATCAACGCGTTTACCAAGTACGCGTACGCTGTACCATTGAAAACGAAGACCGGGAAAGAAGTGACGAACGCGTTGAAGCCTATACTAGCCGCTAACCGAATGAAGTATTTACAGACAGACAACGGGAAAGAGTATTACAACAGCACAGTACAAGCGTTGCTAAAAAAGTATAATGTGAAACATTACTCAACCTATAGTGAGAAAAAAGCTTCCATAGTGGAACGTTTTAATCGCACACTGAAGACACACATGTATCGAGCTTTCAGCGAACAAGGACACTACCGCTGGTTGGATCTACTACCTATATTACTGAAATCGTACAACAATACCACACACAGAACCATTGGTATGAAACCGAGTGAAGTGAGTGACGCCAACGAACATATAGTGTTGGAACGAATAAGGAAGAACACAGCGCCTAAAATCAGTCCAGCGAAACCACCCAAATTTAAAGTCGGTGACCGTGTTCGTATAAGTAAGCACAAAATGACGTTCGCCAAAGGTTATACGCCAAATTGGACTAACGAAATATTCACTGTGGATAAAGTACAATCCACTACCATCCCCGTCACTTATCTGCTAAAAGATCATCTAAACAAAGTGTTGAAAGGTGGTTTTTACGAGCACGAGATTAGTAAGTCCAAAGTCGGCGACGTATACCTAGTGGAAAAGGTGTTACAACGCAAAGGTGACAGAGTGCGTGTTCGTTGGCTCGGTTTTGATGGTAAACACGATGCATGGATACATAAGAAAGATCTAATATAAAAAAGGTGACAGCACGTGCTGAAAACAGTATGCTTTCGGTATTCACAAAGATGAAGATTGTACAGCAAGCAAACAAATTACCAATAACGGATATGGACTTTTTGGCTGGTGACGAAGGCAGTGCTAAACGTAAACATGGCCCGCTATTACCGAACAGTATTCGCTGTATCGTTACAGGCCCAAGTTCCTGTGGCAAATCCAACGTGCTATTCAACCTACTGTTTGATGCCAACGGTCTACGTTTCCGCAACGTATATGTGTTTTCAAAATCATTATTTCAACAAAAATACAGAATGCTAGAAACAGTGATGAAATCACTCGCTGATGAAGGTTTAGGTTATCATGCATACAGTGAGAACGAAGAAGTCCCACTACCGAGTGAAATCGCCGGTCTCGACTCTGTTATCGTATTCGATGACGTATCGTGTGAAAGACAAAACAATATTCGAATGTATTTTGCTATGGGGAGACATAGCGGTGTGGACACATTCTATCTAGGTCAGACATATAGCCAGATACCGAAACAATTGGTACGTGACAACGCTAACTTGTTGATATTGTTCAAACAAGACGATCTAAATTTACGACATGCATACGCTGATCATGTTAACACGGATATGAAATATGATGCTTTCAAAGACTTTGCATGGAAGCGTGGAAGGATCGTTATGGATTTCTAGTCATAGACAAAGACTCGTCAATAAATGAAGGTAGATATAGAATCGGCTTTGATCGATTCATAATTGTTTCCAGCGAAGTATAAAAGTGGTTGCACTGTAGTAATGTAATCAGTCCTCTTGCTAACACACGATGGCGATGAATAAGGAGGAACGACTTGCGTATGATATAGATACGATAAGCGACAACATAAGGAAAAAATATCATGCATTACAACACGGTATCAGAGAAAGCGGCGAGAAGTTCAGAAAAAATTACAGACCGATTCTGGAACCGTTAGAAGCTATTTCACGAAAGTTAAGTGGTGATATAATGGAGGAGGAGGAGGAGGAGAAGAAGCAGCAGATAAAACAAGAAGAGCCTACACAACACGTAATAACAGAAAACGAAAGTGACATGCAGAGTCATAACGCTTCTCATTTCAGTGACGAGGACGCATGGAACCCTAACTCTTCACATTTCAGTGACGATTCATTAGCACACAAATATATGCGTTTGTGCGAATCGGCGGACTGTAAACGGATTATAGATCGTATGTATGGTGTTCGATACGAAGGCGGTAAATTTATGATAGGTGATTCAAATGTAAAAATCGATGATAACGACAACTTTCACGTCAAAGGAAAAATTTACGAGGGTACGCCTGGTCTGTATGAACTTTTGTTTATGAAACTACCGAAAAAATACAATAAGGACGATATGAGGAAATACAAGTCCATACTACTAGCAACCAACGGACACAAACAAAAATATAAACACAATACACGAATAAACAGTAACAGTGGCGTCAAGTACCGACTAGTAATATCTAAATTGTTTGCATCGAGTGCACGAAAACGTACAGGAAGTGGCTATATGGAGATGAAACCGAACACTGCAATCGATTACGTGCATTGGGATGATCCTAACGAGTTGGTTAATAGATTGAGACTGTTAATGGCTTCTCAAAATAGTGGGCATACTGGTCGTAGGAATGAAATCATTTCGATATTGGAGGAATTACGTGAAGCCGGCATTATCATATAAAAAGCAGACGCACCGTTCTATAACCACCAGTTCTTCATAAATATGAGTGTAGACAAGTTCGGTAGACACGACAGCGCTGTACGAGTGCGAAAAGAAACTCATCGAAGTCTGCGTGAGGATATCGGTTTAGGAGTGACTAACGACGGTCACTTTGATGTGAAAAACAAAAAGATACGCAACTTGGGTGATCCTGAAGAGTTGCACGATGTTGTTTCTTTACAGTACGTAAAGGACGCATGCTTACAGTACAAGAACGACGACGCTACCGTAGACGCAAAAGATCATCGAATAATAATGCTAAACGATCCGCTTAAATCAAGAGATGCAGCCACAAAACGATACGTAGACGAGAAGAGTTTGAAAAAAGATCGTGCAGGTAACGTAATCGTTAATGACTGCCGACTAACGCGTGTGAAAGCGCCTGTTGACTTCAAAGACGCAGTGAATTTGAAATTTTTACACGCACACACAATCAGTTTGCAAAACGATGCTTTCTACGCTGCCGGAGGAAAAATTACGAATATAGCGAACGGTGTCAATGACAAAGACGCAGTCACTGTACGACAAATGCACGAATTAAAATTACATATAAAGACCGAATTGTACAAGGTCACTCAGGTATTTCACGCTCATATAATCAATCTAATAAAGTTTGTCTATAAATATCAAGACAGCGCGACACAGCGTTCAGTTCTGGCTGAATATATTGAAGAGGTGGGACGTTTAATAGACGTTCTCGATACGGAAACGGAAATCAAGGATTGGAGATCTGTTTACAAGAATGCACGTACTTCGTAAGAAAAGAATGGGGCGTGGTGTAATTGGAAAAATACTTAAAAACACTGTGCCCGCTATCGTTTCGTCAGTACCTACTTTGATTAATCGAGCGGTGGACGCATTACCAGTAGAATTACACCTACCCGGCTACCGATTCTGTGGACCCGGAACAAAACTCAAAGAGAGATTGGCACGTGGCGAGCGTGGAATCAACGAGCTGGACGAAGCCTGTCGCGAACACGATATCGCCTACGCAAGGTACAAAGACAACAGTCGAAGACGTATAGCTGACCGCGTTCTTGCCGACAAAGCGTGGGAACGAGTGAAAGGTTGGAATTTCGGTGTTAGTGAAAGAGCGTATGCTGCAGCTGTAGCAGCCGCAATGAAAGCGAAATCAGCAGTGGGTGGAGGGGGCTCGCGTAGTGGTTGTAGGAAAAAGAAGAAGGGTTCAGGAATTAAACATCAATCCGTGGGCAAACGCAAAACGACCTGCAAACGCAAAACAGTCTCAAGACATAAACGTAACAATACAAAAATAGCGTCAGGTCTATACCTACGTCCTTACAGACAAAAAAACTAATTTGCATACCAGTGCGTGCATTGTCCGACAGTGATTTGTATGTGTACGCAAAACTTTTGAAAATACCTTATTTCAGAGGAGTTTTTATGCGTAACACTTTACCACGCAGACGACCATGGAAGAATGAGAGTGCAGTTGTTAATCTGGACAGTGCAGAAGGACCTGGTACGCACTGGGTTTGCTACAAGAAGCGAAACAATCGAGTTTACTACTATGATGCGTATGGTAATATGCAGCCACCTCTTGAGCTGACACAGTATTTTGGAACCGACACTGACATTTACTACAATTACGAGCGTGAACAGTCGCCACACACAGTCATCTGTGGGCATTTATGTTTGGACTTCTTAACGCGTGAGTGATCAGTAAGCGACAAGATGTCTTCGCTGTCGGTCACCTTAACAGGTACGAATGCTGCTGCTCTTGTATGTGACTTTTTCCCACCTCTCGAACTAACAAACGGTGAATGGTATGTAGGTCTATTGGACTTTACTACATACAACAGTATACCGAACGTGGTTGAGGGAAAAAACAATGTGTTTCCAGTACTACGGGACGGAACAACGTGGGACTTGATAACTTTACCTACAGGTGCTTATGAAATCGGTGACATAGGAGCCTTCCTCAAAAAGCAGTTAGGAGACTCAAAGATTAGTCTACGTCCTAACAACAATACACTGAAATGTGAACTGACTTGTGCACTGGATATTGACTTTCAACAAACAGTGTACGGTATCGGTGATACGTTGGGTTTCAAGGAAAAGCGTCTGCTTGAAGCGAATAAAACTCACACGTCTGACGCCACAGTTAACATTATAAAAGTGAACAGTATACTGATAAGGTGTAATATAGCGCACGGATCATACAAGAACGGTAAAAACGAGCACACACTGCACTCATTCTATCCGTCAGTCGAACCAGGATTCAAAATAATTGAATCACCTACAGACGTCATATACCTACCTACCCGTGAATGTGAGTCGTTTGGACAACATAACATTATCTTTACACGACCAGGACGGTGACGTAATAGATTTTCGCGGCGAAGTCATCGCTGTGCGTTTACATCTAAAACGACTATAGACATGGGCTTGTACTTTGTTTCTTCGCCACCGCTGCTACCACAGTCGTCGGCAATAAAAGAAGAAGAAGAAGAAGAAAGATCAGTTAGGAAACGCATCAGTACTCGTTCGAAACTGAAACGATTAACATCAGTTAACCGCCGTTTTCTGATTTCATTGGGTTTTGTTGTAAACAAGTAACATGGCGAGTGGAATATTATCTGTGGAGCAGCAACCGTTCTTTGAAGACAGTATCACACACTTTTCATTTCATTCACACGCAACGTACGCAACAACAAGATATGGAAACAATGATGAAATACGTGTGCCGATACAACAACAGGACGTCTTTACACTGCCGTCAGAAAGTTTCCTCTACATCGAAGGCAAGTTGGTTAAAAACCCTAGTGTGGTTGCAGATACTGCATTGAATGTGGAACTGGTGAACAATGCTATAGCATTTCTCTTTGAAGAGATTCGTTACGAGTTGGCCGGTGTGGTAGTGGACCATACTCGAAACGTCGGTGTTACGTCAACTATTAAAACTTTTCTATCACTCAACAACAACACACGTGACGCAATGGAAAACGCGGGTTGGGTGGCGCCGACCACAAACGTATTAAAAGTGAATGATGACGGTGAATTCAACTTTTGTATTCCACTAAAAATGCTAATGGGATTCGCAGAAGACTATACACGCATCGTGCTGAACGTGAAACTTATACTCCTACGCACATCTACCGACATAAACGCTATGGTTTTAACAAGCGGACAAACGACTGCTAATTGTGTTCTTGAACTAGATAAAGTTTACTGGAAAATGCCTTATGTACATGTAGCTAATGCGTACAGATTACCGCTGTTACGACTCATAGAGAAAGACCACCCGATAACTATGCCTTTTAGGACCTGGGAGTTGCACGAGTATCCTGCCTTACCACAGACTAAAAGGCAGAATTGGATTGTCAAGACCTCGAGTCAGCTAGAAAAACCACGCTTTGTTGTGTTAGCGTTTCAGACAGCAAGAAAGAATGTACTGACGGCACACGCCGATGAATTTGATCATTGTAATGTGATCAATGCGAGACTGTTTCTAAACGACAAGTATTATCCTTACGATAATTTAAACTTGGATATTGGGAAAGACCGTTTTGCATTATTGTACAATATGTACGTCAGTTTTCAAAGTTCGTATTACCACCGTTTAGACGTCAGCCCAGTACTGACACCAGAATTATTCAAATCAAAAGCCCCGCTGTTTGTATTCGATTGTAGCGAACAAGACGATGCGCTTAAGTCTTCAGCACTTGATTTACGTTTAGAATTTGAATCGTCAATGAATTTTCCTGCACAGACGACTGCCTACTGTATGATACTACATGATACGCTTGTAGAATATACGCCATTGTCCAACGCGGTACATAGACGTGTTTAAGTCTTATTTTATACACATTTTGTAAATACTAGTTTTAAATATATATTTTCATATTTGTAACATTATAATATTGGAGCTGTGTGTGTGTATGTATTTTTAATTGTAAAACTAGTTTAGATATATTTTAATACTTGTAACAATATAATATTGAGCTGTGTATGTATTTTAATTGTAAAACTAGTTTAATATAATCTTGGAGCTGTGTATGTATTTTAATAAATGTATATAGTACACACTTTATTATTATTATTTGTATAACCCACCCTCCATAATGTATACTTACTTGCAACAAACAAACTAGTGAGCGTTGTCCACACACGTACCCTTAATGCCAGACGTTGTATGCACACTGAAGGCTCGCACGCTTACAATTCAGCTATACCTAAAATATATCTTCAATTAGAAGTGTAATATAAAAAGTACAGTAAGAATATATTTCGGAAATTGTAATTTGATCACACACACACACACACACACACACACACACACACACACACACACACACACACACACTTATTTGAATGAGACGTGTATTAAATTCAATAAATAATGCATGTGATAATGTGAATAATTTTTACGTTTA
This sequence comes from Magicicada septendecula, assembly GCA_034769895.1. Taxonomy (NCBI): domain Eukaryota; kingdom Metazoa; phylum Arthropoda; class Insecta; order Hemiptera; family Cicadidae; genus Magicicada; species Magicicada septendecula. The sequence goes on along the minus strand of CM068367.1, from coordinate 987,311,566 downwards.
AATAAAATCTGTACATACAATAAAATTATGTAGTGTAATATATAAATTACGTTTAAATAAAATCTGTACATACAATAAAATTATGAAATGTAATATAAAAGCACGACAAGAATAAATTTCAGAATTTTTTTGTAACAGACATAGTAATTGATCACACAATTGTAACAGACATAATAATTTGATCATACACACACGCATACACACACATGTATTAAATTCAATAAATAATGCAAATAATTTTTAGGTTTAAATAAAATCTGTACATACAATAAATTATGTTCGCTTACCAAACTAGCATGTGTTGTCTCCACACCGTTAATGATGGACATTGCCGTTGTACTCGGGTAGTGGAGAAAGCAAGTGTCTGTTTTGGAGTAAATACTTTCTAATCCATAATTACCGTCAGCGCTACTAATGCACATTGAATAAGGGAATTCTTGTCAACGTTTGCAGCGAGAGAGAGACATACACAATGTGTGTGTGTGTGAGCAGTGCGTACATTGTCCGACAGCGTTTTGTATGTGTACACATATTTCACTTTGACAACGAAAGAGAGAGAGAGAGAGAGAGAGAGAGAGAGAGAGAGAGAGAGAGAGAGAGAGAGAGAGAGAGAGAGAGAGAGAGAGAGAGAGAGAGAGAGAGAGAGTGAGAGAGTGAGAGAGTGAGACTGTGAGCTAAAATTATTTAATCATCACACCGACTACTCTACTCAATGTACACAGTGAGAGAGAGAGAGAGAGAGGAGAAACGGTTTGAACATAACGTTTGACAACGAGAGAGAGAGAGAGAGAGAGAGAGAGAGAGAGAGAGAGAGAGAGAGAGAGAGATAGTTTTACTTACATTCAAATGTGAGAGAGGAGAAACGGTTTGAACATAACATATGATTTAGGGAGACCGCTTAATGTATCAATGTTTGAATTTTTCGCCATTGAAAGTTGATTTCGTCGTCGTCACAATCGACTAACCGCACACACATATAGGTATATATATATATATATATATATATATACATTATAACGTGTTGCTAATAATGTATCACACGTTTGAATTTCCCTCCCCCCGCCACAGAAAATGTTGGCAAACCTGCTCATATAAAATATCTATTTCCCTCTACTGGTGATGATCAGTTCCGACCCTATAGCGGACGCAACTATACTGACCATTACAATTTCGGGAGCCACATAGGCACACGGAAGGATCGGTGATTAACAGTGATTTCCGACAACCGTGCGTTGTACATTCCCTATTAACACGGATAATCGAGTTTTACTGTAATTTAATATTTTAATCGTGTATGCTGTTAGTAGATAGTGCATCTAAGTTTTCACACAAACAATTTACATCAAGATATCCTAAGAAAACAACAATGTTTATGAATTATTAAATTTCTGTGCAATGTTACAATAACGAATTGCAATTGAATCATTACAGCATTAATATCTTGACAAATTATGAGTCCACCCCTTGATTATCAGGCCGTAAAGATTACACTATATTTTGTCGTAACTTAATAAAAAAAATGTTTTTAGTGTAACAAAATTACACTGCACTTTACTTTCTGTACGTATCGGAAAAAAAGGATTCGCAGTATGCAATATAATCACTATACAGTCTACTGTGTTTTGATACGTAATAATTCTAAGTTTTAAATATAGGCTAATAAAGTGAAAAATGAATCGCATACAAAATGTATACAGAACACGGAAGTCTTGTGTAATATCTTCATATACATTTTTTTTATATGCTGTGTTAATTTTGATGAATTTCTTTATGTCATTTTAACAACCGACTAATTTGTGTGTCCACGTTTTGTATGCATTTTTATAGGGGTATACTATACAATCACGATTTTTACAGATTATGCGTATGTGTTTTCTCTGGACGAAGTAGGCCTAGAAAAGGCATTCATATTGCTATTAAGATGTTTAAATACTACGTCCAAAATATTCTTTACCATTGTTTTTTTACTAGAGGCTTAAAATATATTGTTCATTAGAATTAATTATTGTTACACAGTATATTGGAATAAGCCTACAAGTCAATGAAAGGCTAAGAAAATTGTGAATTGATGAATATAGAAGTAAATTTTGTTGAGATACGGTAATAACATTATAAAAGGAGTCGAAGTAAAGGAATATAGTAAACTGAAGTTCTGTGTGACATCTGTATACTGTCTTTTTTTTTAATGACAATGGAAAATGAATAAGATTGAAAAACATTTTTAGGCTGGATATAAGTTGTATTCAAATTGGAAATTCAGTTATTATAACAGTTATTGTTTTTGTAATGGAGATCGTTGTAAATAGTCTATAACCAGGGGTACATAATTTATATGTGCGTGAAAGGGAAATAATAATATTAGCTAGAGATGAGAACAATCCAAGGGTTCGTTTAGCACGAAGAAGCTGATTAAATAAAAGTTTACGAGGTCGAACGATTGTCCAATCAACGCACTTTGTGTAGTTGCGAGGGACACAATACTTGATGCTGTCGTCTCAGTCATAAGAAAGCATGCAGCAGAATCTGTCTGATAGTGACGATAAAGAAAAGCCACTTAAAAGAAAACCAAATAAAGTAAGTGTTGGCAAATTGAAACAACGCGATGACCGAGTGCAAATGAAGGTTTACTTAATTTACGTAGCATTAGTGTTTGTATTTTTGTTCGAACTGATAATGTCCGTGTATTTATATAACTATATTCACACAGTAGAACTGCAGTGTGGGCGTCCCCATAGAAACGTACGAAAAAAACGTGACAGTGCGCTGTTGGAGAATACGGTGTCTACCACCGGCGAGGCCAGTGTAGAGTTTTTTAATCCTAAACTGAGGTCGGAAATTGAGGACAAAGAAAACATTAAACCACTCAGTAACAACAGCAAACGTCCCTATAGTTCCAATAGTCCAACAGGGACACCGCAAGAGGGTGAAAATCCTACCAATCCTTGGGTCTGGCTAACTGCATATTCTAGAATACCTGTAAGTAAATTTTGTATTTGCCACTGCATAATTTGCTTATTCGATATTTCTTACGTTTCTTCACTAACTGTGATTTTATTACAGTTCTAGATTTGTGTAGTTTCTTCAAGTGATGCGTCGATAGTCATAAGAATACTACTATGCAGTCTGTGAGATCATACGTAGCAGCTTTTAGGGTTACAATAATTGTTAACATTCTCTTCTGTACTATAGAAACAGAAAGTTTATCGTTATGAGATTCAGTTTTATAACTAAAAATTCTGAATAAACGATCAATCTACAAACTGCATTGTAGTAAAAATGCATTGATTATCAGATAATTTTACTATACTTCATATAATTAAAATATTCAGTATTCAGTGTGTAGATAATTTAATTTTTGTAAAAAAAATTATGTCGTTAGCAACTTTAAGATTAGAAATCTCAATTTTATCGAAACACTTAATAGTTAACTTAATAGTTAATACACAATTAAAAAAATGAAATCGGTGATTAAATTTGTTTAATTAAGAAAGTTGTGTTAGTGGTTATAATCACAATCAGAATTATCACTGTTGCACACCACTATAGAAAAATTATTCCGATTAGCATTTTCAGATCGGAAATCAATCGGAAATGACGATGAGCTTAGAAGCTTGAAAGCGCTAATCGGAATAATTTTTCTATAGTGGTGGGCAACGTGATAATTCTGTTTGTAAATTTGTTTAATCACGGGATAAGGATAGCCTGCTGTTCTCATTTGTACGGGGCCATTAACTTCATCGATTCCTGTACAATTTATAAACTTTATTGTCAGTCTGTATATAGTAATTCGAAAAAAAAAACACTTTTTCGAATGCAGTAATTTCATGAGTGACTCGCGCCATTGCATGTGGGGTAGGAAATCCATTAATCTATTTTACTTTTACCTTACTGTTAGGCCTATTATTAAATTCTTGGATTTCGTTGTCCATGACGTGTCCGTTACTTAACTAAATACAACTATTACATTAACGACTCGGAACACAAAGTTTTTTATGAGTAAAAACCGGTTCAGGTTGTAAGGTAAAACTTCATGTTTTTACTCATAAAAAACTTTGTGTTCCGAGTCGTTAATGTAATAGTTGTATTTAGCCTATTATTAATAGTAGTATAGTAGTGGTGGTGGTGGTGGTGGTGGTAGGAGTTACTATTACAGTTTTCTGTCCTCTTGTGTTAGCGTTGGTAACAAAGACGCTTCTATTTTCCTTACCATCAGGATACGCAAGATTTAAGGCTTTTTGTGCATTCACCGCTTCTGTCATTGAGCCTAAATCTCGAATCTGAATTGTTATATTCGGCAGTTATGCAGCAGAGTGGTGTATTTTCCGATTGCCTCTTTTATTGCTTCTCGAAATTCCTCTGTAAGTTCAGGGTTCTTCCCTATGTCCAAGCAGACATCTCCTCTTTTGTTGGTTTAATTAACAGTAAGTCCTCCTTTACTTTTCTGGTTTGATTTTCTGCTGTAGTTCCTGTAGTATGTCTTCGTACATCTTGCCTTCCACAGGTTTGATAATCATGAAGTTTGGTTATTGTCTGTTGTGTTTTCATTTTTCTTTTGCAGTCCATATGGAGGGTCGTTTCATTTATGATGGTGTAGCTTTCTTTCAATGTCTTTTTCCTCTTTATTTTTCCAGTTAAGAAGTTGTCTCCAAGCCCCTTAATCTGTCTCTGATTCACTTTCATCTCTTCTCTGGGATTTTCTTTCATCTTTAGGATTGTCAATTTTATAGTGCTTGATGGACTAGTGTTCTGATGGACTAGGTATACTAGTTGTGTGGTCTTCAGGTTGTGTTTCACTGCACAAACTCTCATAGATTTTTCCATTTCTTCCTCGTAGCTTCACAAGGTTCCTCCAGCACAACCAGTATGACTAGGAAACAATTTTTAATAGTACATTTTTTTTTCTTGGATTTCGTTGTCCATGACGTGTCCGTTACTTAACTCAATACAACTATTTCATTAACGACTCGGAACACAAAGTTTTTTATGAGTAAAAACATAAAGTTTTACCTTACAACCTGAACCGGTTTTCACTTTCAAAAAGCTTCTGCAGAGGTTGCCGCTGGTAGCGCTGTCCGTCCTGTTGTGGGCGACGGAATCGAATTTCGAAAGATCGATGTTGTGTATGTGGGGTGAGATATGTTCGAATAATGCGTGCGATTTGAATTGTGTCTGTTCGTTTAGGATGTTGTTTTTATTTGTTTTTGTGTGTTTGTGTATTTCCAATTGTTCTAGAGTGTCTAGTTTTCGGCCTTTTGTGTGCACGTGTAGAATGTTCATGTTATTGATGATGTTTTTGTATGTGTAGTTTGCTTCAATGAGGTGGTTTGCAAAGGTGGATTCTGTAGTGGAGTGGAGTGCCTTTGTGTGTTCAATGTATTTTTGTTTGAAGCTACGTCTTGTCTGGCCTATGTAGAATTTGTTGCAATTTGAGCAATTTAGTTTGTAAACTCCAGGTAGATTGAATTTGTTTTGTGCTTTGTGTGTGTGTTTTGATAGTGTTTGTTCTGTTTTGTTAGTAGTTATGTAAGCGATTCTGTATCCTGCTTTTTTGAATTTGTGGCCTATTTTTTCAGTTTGTTTGTTGATGTATGTTAGTGTTATGAATTTGTTGTGTTCTGTCTTTGTCTGTTGTTTGTTTTGTGTTTTGTGTAGGAGTTTATTGATTATTGTTCTGTCATATCCATTAGATTCTGCTAGATATTTTATCGTGTTTAGTTCGTCTTTGTAGTCTTTTTCATCTAGGGAGATGTTGTTAAGTCTATGTATCATGGTTCTGAAGGCAGCTAGTTTGTGTTGTATTGGGTGATTGGAGGAATTGTGTATTAGTGTGTCAGTTGTAGTCGGTTTTCTGCATATACTGAATTTGTGCCTGTGTTCAAGTTTTGTGATGGAGAGGTCTAAGAAGTTTATGGTATTGTTGTGTTCGTATTCGACAGTAAGGGTTATGTTTTTATGTATTTTGTTTATGTGCGTTAGTAACTGTTCACATTGTCTTTTGTTTCCCCTGTATAGTATTAGAATGTCATCAACGTATCTGTGCCAATATAGTATTTTATGTGAGTGTCTGTCATTGTTTGTGAGGATTTTTGTTTTTTCTAAGTGTTGGAGGAAGACTTCTGCTAGAATGATGGATATGGGGAGCCCATGGGTAGGCCATCATTCTGTGTATAATACATTTATTGTTATATGCAAAGTAGTTTTGTTCTGTGATAATGTACAGAGTTTCTGTTATTTCGTTGATAAGTTCGTCTGGTGTGTTGTTCTGTTTGAGTTTGTTTTGTAGGATGGTGATTGTTTCAGAGATGGGGATGTTTGTGTACAGGTTTTTAATGTCAAAGAAGGCTAACGTGGCATTATGGGGGATGTGTATGTCTTTTATTTTTGTTACTAGGTCTGTGTTGTTTTTTACTGCAACGTTGTTGTCTAGTTGTGTGTGTTGTCTGATAATTTTGTCTAGATGTTTTGCGAGTTTGTATGCAGGGGCATTACGGTAATTGATAATGGGGCGGATCGGAATTTCTTCTTTATGGATTTTGGGAAGCGCTTGGAGGGTAGGGGCTGATGGTCGGATTTGTTTCATGTAGGGCTTTTGTTTGTGTGTCATTATGTGTTTGGCTTTGTTGACTAGTTGTTTTCAGGCCCCGATTTCAGGTACCTTGCACCCTGGGCAAAGCATTCTTATAGCCGCCCCCTTTCATTTTTTTACTTTTGTCCCCCACCCCACCACCTAGTGTAACTGGGGAAACAACAAACTATAATGAAGATAAACGTTTGACAGTTTTTATCTGTGATGAAATAACTGAAATTATTCATATTTCACTACTAAGAGAACACATTTTTTTGCACAACGAAGTGAACGCGATAACATTGAAAGCGTGTACTGAAAGGAAACATCAAACATGAAAGAGGAAATGACTATTAATTTTTTTTTTTACCGCAGTGTAAACAAGTTTGTTGTCAGTAAGAGTTGCAAGTTACTGATATTGAGTAACGATATCAGGCGACATCCGCCGCTGATCGTTAATCAAAAGGCTATACGTCAAACATATAAGCAAAAGGCTATAAGGCAAACATCACACACACACACACACACACACACACACACACACACACACACACACACACACACACACACACACACACACACACACACAGAGGAAACTATGCGTAATATAATATTATTCATTACATATTCCTTGGCGCGTGCCGGCGTGCATTCGAACGTAGTTTCCTTCATTCCTAGAATTTTAACAATAACACTCAACTGTCTACTGTCTTATAGTCTTAACGCGTATTGTTTTTCGTTCCTTGGCGCCCCCTTGGACCAGGCGCCCTGGGCATTTGCCCAGTAAGCCCATTTAAAGCCCGGGGTCTGGTTGTTTTACTGTGTTTTGGTATCTGTTGGTGAGGTCGTGTTTTAGTTCTGTGATGTTGTTCTGTTCCATGAAGTTTTGTACTTTGTTGTGTAGGTTGTCTGTGGAGATGATTACAGTCGTGTTGCCTTTGTCTGCTTTTACACATGTGATGTTGTGTTTGTGTGCCTTTTCCCTCAGTTTGATGGCTGTGTGTATTTCTGAGTTGTGGTTCTTGTTGTCTGGTGTCTTATGTGCTCCTATTATATTGTTTACGTTATGTCTTAGTGTGTCTTGATGTTCTCGTGGTGTTTTTTTATATTTGTTTCAGTGTCAGTTATGAGTTTTGTTAGTGTTTGGTTGTTTTGTTTGTAATGTATGTTATGTTTTAGGCCTTTATCAAGGAGTGTTTGTTCGTTTTTAGTGATTGTGACGTTCATGAGGTTTACTGAACATGGGTAGATTTTGTGTGAAGGAATTATATTTGTGCTGATTGGTGTAAGGTTTTTTATTTTTCGCTCGTGTTTTGTCCGTATGTTATGTATTTTTTTTGTCCATTCATTTGTGTGATGTGAAGGAATTATATTTGTGCTGATTGGTGTCATTTGTGTGATGTCGGGAGGTCCGATTCCTCTAGGCGTCAAACGGGCAAAGGCCCAACCACAATTCCCCGCCTTGTGCGGCCGCTGACCTCCATTGCTCAGATTGCAACAAATTCTACATAGGCCAGACAGGATGTAGCTTCAAACAAAGATACATTGAACACACAAAGGCACTCCACTCCACTACAGAATCCACCTTTGCAAACCACCTCATTGAAGAAAACCACACATACAAAAACATCAACAATAACATGAACATTCTACACATACACATAAAAGGTCGAAAACTAGACACTCTAGAACAATTTGAAATATACAAACACACGAAAACAAATAAAAACAATATCCTAAACGAACAGACACAAATTAAATCACACGCATTATTCGAACATATCACACCCCACACACACAACATCGATCTTTCAAAAATCGATTCCGTCGCCAACAACAAGACGGACAGTGCTACCAGCGGCAACCTCTGAAGAAGCTTTTTAAAAGTGAAAACCGGTTCAGGTTATAAGGTAAATCTTTTACATTTTTACCCATAAAAAGTTTTGTGTACCGAGTTGTAGTGAAATTATATTTATTATTAAATATTACATTATATTGATAAAATCATAAATTCTTTCCTAGATAAATATTTCAAATTATTTTTCACCTTAAGTATGTTTCAAGAGATCATCAGAAGTTTAAAACTATATTAATGTGTAATTTATCTATATTAATTTTAAATATTAATTTTGTATTATTCTTATTTACAGAAGTAGTTTTCATATTTAACGAGTTTTCTGTTCTTAGCAAAGGTACACAATTTGCTATAATATGGAAAACATTTTATGTATTGCAAAAAGTTTAGTTTAACACATTCAGTGGTTGGTATTATTAAATTAGTTTGAGATGGTTTTCTGTATATTGAGTATTTAAAGGAGTTTCATCTTTGTTTATTTTTATGTCTAAATAATTTATATTTATTATTAGAATCTTCTTCTAATGTGAATTTTATTTTGGAATGTAAATTGTTTATTGAGCTGAATATGTATGTTATGTTATGTTTACACCATTATTTTGAGTATCATCAACGTATCTAAAGTAACATCCTAATGGGTCATTCGATTTTATTATATTTATTATTTCTTCATTGAGTTTTTGTAGAAAGACTTCTGATATGATAGCAGAGGTTGGGGCTTCCATAGATAGGCCATCTATGGATAATGTAGTATAGTTTGTAATTATATTGGAAATAATTTTGATGTAAAATAATTTTTAAAGTATTAGTTTAATTGCTTAATGTATGTGTCATTTTCATTATTTATTTTCAGTTTATTTATTATAATATTTATAGTTTTGCCAATGGGAATGTTTCTATACATAATTGAAGTGTTGAAGGAATATAATACAATCTACTGTACTTGTATAAAGAATTTCAATTTGATAATATCAGAATCCTGGAAAAAACTTGAAGAGCTACTTATAAAGAAATTATATATACATTAGTACAATACAGTGCTACCAGTGAGGAAAATACATCACTATACCATCCTGTATAGGGTCAAAATAGAAGATCAACCAAATATTTTGGAAAAAGTGTGCCTCAACCTGGGTCCTGAACCTAAAAAAGACAGAACATGATAGACATTGTGTAACTTTTAGAATTATTTAATTATCATGATAACTTATGCTGAATCATTATGGAGTGTAGTCTTTGGATCGATCTCCACATGGCTTTTTTTTATCTTCATGATATGCACATATTGAAATCTTGCTTGTGCAGACCATGGAAAATCAAAACTAGAAAACTTTTACTTATTCACCAAATTGTAAAAATTTTGAATAATATTAAAATTTAGGGTTTCAATTGGTATTTACAAGTAGTTGAATTTCAGAAAACACAGTAGGTTTTATCAAACACTTGAAGGATCACACTTGGTTGAGACATTGTAGACTTAGAAGACAATAGGTACACATTTAGAAGAGTATTGATTCTTTCTTGCCTAAACACTTCTTTCAGTATAGAGATTTTTCAGGCATTTGAAATTACATTAATGCATCCATTATGCAGTCCCATGCCACACCATAATCAGGTCTTGTATAGTTTGTAAAGCTTCTCAGAAATGAGGCTGTGTAATATATATTTTGTGTACACCTTGCTTTTTATTCATTTAACTGTGATACAAAGATGGATGATTAAATACATCTATACAATGAGTGAAGCTGGTAAATGGTTCCTCTTTTACTATCATACTTTTAGGTAACTGGTACTATACTATACCATAGTTATACTATGAGTTATATACTTGTATTTAAAAGTTTTTAATGATATTAGTAAAGTGTATACAAAACAACATGCGTATCCAACCATGAAATATATCAACTTTTGTGAATTAATTTGGAAATTCTCTTCTCTAAAAATATAATTCTTTTAAAGTAGAGAGTCAATATTTTATTTTTTGTATAAATATTTAAAGTATATGAAGACAATATTTAAAGTATATTAAGTTAACAGAGTTTATTTATATTCCAATGGGAATATCTTCACAGTTTTACTCAATTGGAGAAATATACATATCTGTAACTTTTTCATTTTAATTTTAGCCCTATATACTGTAATAACAATATGTATTTTATTGATTTGTAACTGTATTGGGTGCTGCTGAGTATTCAAAGAAATTCAAAGCATGTTAACTTTTATTAATTTCTTGGATTTCGTCCATGTCTGTTAATTAACTAAATATAATTAAATCACTACCGATTTGTAACACAAAGGTTTTTATGGGTAAAAACATAAAGTTTTACCTCATAGCCTGAACCAGTTTTTGCTTTTAAAAAGCTTCTTCAGAGGCTGCCTCTGATAATAAATAACTTTGTGATCCGAGTCGGTAGTGATTTAATTATATTTAGTTATTAATTTCTTCATTAATTTTTTTCTTCATTTTTTATTAACATGAATTCTATTTTCTAAGACAGTAAGACAGATATTCCCACAAATCACAAATGTGTTGCTAATGAAACACATAACAAAAAGGTGGACATTAATATCTGAAAAACTCTGAAATATTTAAACAAAAGTTAAATACAATTCAAAACATGAAGTCATTACTGGGTACATCCAAACATAAGCTAAAGAATACAGCGTATTCTAAAATTTATTATTACTTTATAAAATTACTAGCTGATTTACCCAGTGTTGCTCGGGTTCATAATTTATTCATAGGTTCATAGGCACTTATTATCTTTATTTATAAGAACCGTGGACTCTGGCCCGGCCGTCTTTCGCGGGATCCGACCTAAGACTCCCCGGGTTCCATGGACGGACTCCTGGGAAGGCCCGTCGGACGACTCCCGTGCTATTCCCTATGCGGGAGGCTTCCACCAATTCCGGGACACCGCCTGCTTTTTCCGGCATCCAGGCCGGTCGAACTCCAGCGCTAGGACTTGGTCAGAGACCTCCTCGGGGTAAGGAAGGTTCCCCGAAGCCCGGGAAAGCCATCGACTTGCCGGGCGAGGTGCTGGGACTCTGGCCCGGCCGTTTTTCACGAGATCCGACCTAAGACTCCCCGGGTTCCGTGGACGGACTCCTGGGAAGGCCCGTCGGACGACTCCCGTGCTATTCCCTACGTGGGAGGCTTCCACCGATGCTATGGCAACCAGAATGTATTCTATTGGGTTGCCAAGGTAACCAGATCTAATAGTTTCTTTTTAAGACCCCAAAGGACCCCCCCCCCAAAGGATTGTATCGAAAAAAACACCTGTCCTATGTTGGTTCTCCCATTGCATAAAATATTTGTGCCAAGTTTGGTTGAAATCGGTCCAGTGGTTTAGGAGGAGATGTGGAACATCATAGATACAATGACTTTTATTTATATTAAGAAGAGCTGATAATGTTCACCTAACTTTCAACAAAATTTAATAGAAATGTATATTTAGAAATTACAGTAAATGACACTGATAATTTATAAACACACACCCATATGCTTACAAACATAAAGACTGTCAGTGCCTACATTTGCAACCATTCAAGACCTTCCAATTGTCTTCTATATTTTCATTTATATGGTATAACTAATCCTTGCCCCTATGATTACAATATTTTTGAATTATTCAAATTATTCAGAGAAGCCAGGAGTGAAAAGAGTTTCATTATGACAAACAGATTCATCAGGTGTGCATAAATATCTAAATATCTTGAGAATATTTTCAAGTGAGCACCAAATGTTTTCTATTTAATGGAGCACAGGATTTATAAAACCCATTGAGGGGTTATTACAACTCATTCTCATGTGAGTAAAGCAAATTAATGAACAAAAACAAATTAAAAAATAGCAAAAAATTGTAATGCTAAAGTTGATGGAGTAAACTTTATCATATAAATATTTATATACAGAATATTGTAAATGTGCTCAAACCTCAAGGTGTTAATCACTATTTTATATCAAGTTACATAATATGATAGAGGTAAAGAAGTATAGAAAAACAAAAAGACAATTGGTTGTTTAAAAAATTGTGAAAATGTTCGAATCTTAAAACTTAACACAAGTTTGTTAAAAAAAATTGTAGGGGCCAAACCAATTGTTCTAGATAGCATGTGTTAATTAATAATTGACTCTAATTTCATAGTGGCAAGTGGACAAATTGAACAAGTTTGTTACAGCTGGTCTATAAACAAGTAAATTTCTAATTAAACTGACAACACAGGCTTTACAAATGTCATATGTAATATACACATTAAACTTTGTGTGTATTAAGTTCTCATTACATAGTGACTGTTTCACTGGTACATTATTTATAAAATCTTTGTAAGTCCTTAACTTTTATACTGCAGTAGCCCTTAGCTTAAGTTTCATATATAAGGTTCAGGCTTTTGTACACTACCAGCACTTGATGCTATGTTAGTTCAGCAACTTTTTGTCTGAATCTCTCACCAAGGAAGTGGAAATGGTTAATCACATGTCCCTGTAACCATTAACAATTTAACAAACCATTTATTGTCAATTAATTCTTTAATTATTCTATTTATATTCTGATAAATATTTAACATTACTGAGATAACAAGTTATAAAAAGTTGACAAAATAACATTTTTAGTGAAAATTAAGCAGTTACTTTAGGTAATTAAGTATGGTACCTAAAAGTAAAAACAAAAACTATTTAATTATTTTATTTGCATTTAGGGATCAGCTTCATACAATGAACAGTATTTATGCTCCATGCTTCATACAATGATTTACAATGATAACAATCTTTTTCATACATCTACAAAGGATTGACAAACCACATGTACTTTGAGCCGCAACTGCATTATCACTAAGTTACAGTGATACATAAGGTGTCAACTATATCAGAATAACCTACTGAGGTTACTCTTCTTACCCACACGAGAGTTACTGCGTGTGGAGACAATGTCAGCAGTTATGTGATCCAGTCAAAAATGGCACTGCAACCTAGGCTGGAAGATGTATTGGTCTGTTTAGTTTTGCTGTGTATTCCATATATCTGGTCTCAAATATGGATAAATGTTACCATTAACTCTTCTCCCTTTACTACCAATAGTTAATTTTTAATATTGAATATTAAACATTATTTAGGAAGTCATTTCAAACTAAGAAATTACATCAGAAGTAGATTTTTGTTATGAAAGAAACCCATATTAGTGAATCTGTTTTATGTGCATCATTGTGATTTTGAACTAAAAAACCTTTCCCAGAGTGTCTTGGAGGAAAAGTAAAGAAATTTAGATTTATGTGTATCAGTTTTGAAATCAAAGGCACTTACTTATAGACCATGATGTGATGTTAGACAAGGAAACAAATCAAACTACTGTGTTTTGGTTAATCTTTGCATTTGTGCTATAGTAATTTTAACTGTAAATATGCACTTCTGTTTGGTACAAAATCATACTAACATAATTAGGTCAATTAAAACATCTAGTTGTTTATAATACATATAGCAATTAAATGCTGAGAAACAAATCAAATGAATATGTAATTTGCTTTGTTTGTGTGTGACTGAATTAATTTTGTTTGGTAATAATGGAATTGCAGTGGTTCTTTGTGGGGGTTCCAGTCTATTGATAATACTGTATGTATTTTGCGCCAGTATAAGTGTGTTTGAGTGAATTGTAAATTTGATATTATTATTATTATTATTTATTTACACATGTATGTGTTTGTGTATATACTAGAAATTGCTAATTTGTTAATGTATCATTTTTACATGAAGTATAGTATTGTATTTAAGGTTTATTCATCTTTGTTCAGAAGAATAGTTTATTGTTTATATATTTATATACAATACATTGATATTGATATTATAATTTTAATGTTTTCTATATGATAGGTGTTGGGCAGGGTTCTGAAACTAATACTACGGTGCAAGCTTCTTTATATAATACAGTATATGATTCTTATGCTTGTAATATTTCAAAATTCACAGACTTCTTGATAATGAATCAAAATATATAATAAATCATCTATAGTGATTTATTAGTTTATGTCAGCAAGTGAGCAATAGTATCTAACCTAAACTACTAAAAATTTCTACTAAAGAGTTTGTCTTAGCTTCAAATGTATATATTTAATGCATGTTTTCATTATGAACTACACAGCACCATGTTTATTTATATTTTTTTGTTATCCTTTAGTATTTGACACTTAACATCATCATCATCCTCGGCGCTACAGCCCAGTCCGGGCCCTGGCCTCCAAAAGAAATCTTCCCCACTGGTCTCTACTCCCAGCCAATGTCCACCAGTTTGCTGCACCCAGCCTCACTGCCTCCTTACCAACCTGGTCCAGCCATCTTGTACGCGGTCTTCCCTTCCTTCTCCTTCCCATCCGCAAATAATTCATCACTCTTTTTGGGATTCTATCCTCCGCCATTCTCTGCACACGACCAGCCCAACGCAATCTGTTAATTTGTATGTTTGACACTTAACACTAACTCAAATGGTTTTCTTATTTTGAGTCTGCACCATATCTAAATTACTTAGTAGTTGGTATGGCACTTCAGTATGTTCTATAAGAGTTGCAAGTCAATTTTGATTATTTTTGCAATTCAGTACCCAGTTAGGTCATGTTAGGTCAATTCCAATTAAAGTATTGGGACAGCCAATGTATTAAGGTAAAGTAAAAACAAATTAAAAATCCACTTATCAACATACTACATTACTACAGTGAAAATAACAGTGTAGTTACTACATTACTACATTTATCAATGTATTGCATACCAGTGAAAACATTTTGTAACAAATATACCAAGTATTCATTATGCTAAAATGCTTTCTACAGGAATCAACGAAAATTTCATTATTGTTGTTGATAATACTAATTGTAGCATCTATTCTGTGAAGTGGCATATACGATAGTAATATGAAAACTGAGGAATAGATATGTGATGTGCCTGTGTGTGTGTTTCTACTCAATCTGTAGAAACTCCTCAGTGGGCAGGAGGCAAATTTTACAATGTGTACATAAACATATATGTACAATGGGGTCTAAGTTTTATGTGTACATTAAAAACAAAATAAAATATAAAAAGATGCTAATACTCATATTTGCCTTGCAAAGCAAATATGTAAATTTCTAGTAAGTTCTTTAAAATAGACGTAAAACAACTAGTCATATGGAATATACAACTATGGTCACTTTTACATATAATATTCCTGTTGTGGGCATTGAGAAAACTGAGAAAAAGGAGAGGGGCAATATTTGGACCCAAAAAATGGATCATTGAACAGATAAAACATCCACATAATTTCCACACACAAAGTAGTGATCCAAGCAACAGTACATGTAGTGGTCAGTTCACAAGTAGTTCTATTTTCACCAAAATAGGATGGTTACCATAATGTAAATAATTTATTTGGCATATTAAAATACTAAAATAATTTATTTTTATTAAATTTTTAAGGACTTGCACAATAAATGCTCCAGTCTGACATATATCAGAACAATCAATAAAACGATTTAACAAAAATAAATTACCAGTACACAACATAGGGGACCTGTCAAGTACTAAATATGAAATACACTGTAATTGGTTACTGTGTTAGTTAGATATTATGATCATCTTCAATGTCATTACATTACTCCAAAAGACATTGCTTTTCTTTTAAAGACCATTTCAGAAATTCTTTTTAAAACAGACATGTCAGCAGCTGCTATAATGACTTCCTCGGCCAACATAATTCATGCATTCAATATACTCACTATGCTTATGTGTGTATAACATGAGCTTGTTATAAAATCTGCTCTTTGTGTTCTTTGTCATTGTCATCTAACGCTTGTGTGGAATGATGATTTCTTCATTAGTCATCAGTTAGAAATTTTCCTATTCAATGAGCCAATTGTTTACATCATCTAGAGTCAAATTTACAGGTTCATCAGGGCACAGTTTGGCAGTATCTTTTTGGAGGTCTGCAATTTTTACATTTAATTTTGGATCCACTGCCTTCTGATTTTTTGTTGATCTGAGATGCATGTTTCATTTTTATCTGTCTTGTACTAGCAATGGAAGCGTAGGTCACAGTTTGACTTGTGAGTTTGATTGTGAGCTGTGACATGAAAATTTCATGCACTGCCTGACTGATGCGTTGGATTACTGAATCTATCAGCCTGTTATGTACAGTGGTTTGCTGTATTTCTATGAGTCAAATTAAAATACTGTGTTTTAACTAATGTTTAAAATAAAATTTACAGATTTCAATTAAACAGTATAGTGATAGTAGATGAAAAAGTGTTTTTTAATAGTTTTATATTTATTTTTGTGTATATTATAAGAAAACTATGACCATTTCAACTACTTTCTTCTATTTCAATACAAAGCTACAATGAGGAAAGTAATTGATAACATAATTGTTTTAACAGCACATGGAGTACATTTCTAAAAATTTCTTTTCTTAGTTATAAATTTATGTAAATTTAGAGTTAATTCCACTTACATTTGTTACTATAGTTGGTAGCAATTCAAGGATTTTGTTCTGCTACAAAAGATTACTGTCCTCCGGGTCCTGTGGGGCCTCCAGGTCCACCAGGATCCCCTGGTCATCGAGGTGACCCTGGTGTGAAAGGTGAACGTGGTGAAAGAGGATTTCCTGGAGACCCTGGTCCACGTGGACTTACAGGAGCACCTGGAGACCCAGGGCCTAGAGGACCACGTGGAGATGCAGGAGGTCCAGGTAATATGTTCTCTTGTTTGTTTTTCCTTTTTTCTATTTCAGTCTGTTGGTACAAATAATACAACAGAATCAAGAATACTAGTGTGCTTCTAGTAAGTTAAGAGTAGCAGTACCTCATATAATGTCAAAATGTTACCATCAAAAAAGTCCTTGTTAATAGTATTACAGTCATAATGTCCCAGTTAAAAATTTTTGTGGTTCAAAACATCTCAATTTAAAGTAATTAAATACCATGTCAATTAAAAACACTGTGTTGTTAGAAAGCAAAAAAAAAAAAAGAAAGCACAGAACAAGAAACATGGATATAACAAGAAAATTATAACAATTAAAATATCGGTATGGAGAACCATATATGACTTCCATATTCTAAGATTTATATTTAAAATCATTTTTGAAATGAAATATTACCATAGAAACTACTTCTTTCTACTTACTGCTTCAGCCTTGTGGTCACTAACATATACCACCTCACGTTATCGCACTCGATTTTCACTGATGATGGAAGTCGATGGCATTGCCGAAACGTCTGGTTTTGTAGAAAACATTGGACTACGGCCAAATATCCCGGGAAGGAATTTTAACAAAAATTACTTCTTTGTTGCCGATAATGTTGTACACATATATATAAAAAATATGAATAAAATTAATGGCTTGTATAAGTTAATGTTTGATCTCCATTAAGTAGTGCTCAAGTTTCCAAAGTTTTAATATTATGATGTCCGTAATTAAAACATCAGAGCAGGTTTAGTGTGTATGAGGGTACACCGTGGACAAAAATTTTCAACATTTCCTATTGAGCGTTGCTTAGAATAAAGCTGTGAATCTACAGTGTACGTTTCACAGAACAAACACGCGGAAAAGAAGGAGCGCTCCGAAGTCACTCATGGACCCTCAGCATCTTGCAGAGGGTTCATTCCCTAAAGACGAAAAGTCTGTCTATGAATCGTTCCTCTGTAAACACGTGCAGTTACACTGCCCAGCGATCCACAGGAAGCAAATCGCTATCCACGCTGGACACTTTTTCGGCTTGCATGCGTTATGTTGGTACGGGTTCGGCACTTTCCATTTAAAAACCGTGCAAATGTAAGAAAATAAACATGAATGAGGCCAGAAATAACGCGAATTGTGTGTGTGTGTCTTCCCTGCCTTTTTATTGCGGTAGTCATAATAATAAAATGGAAACGTAAACAGTACATAACTGAGATATGCTTGCCTGCCACGCACCTTATATTTTCTCTTATACATGATTTACATTAAAATGAAAAAATTATAATTTTATTGCCTGGCAACAACATTATTTTATTTTTAACAATTACCATTGTTTGAAAAAGTTTAAATGAATTTTCAAGTACTTTACTGATGTTAAAACGTAAAAGGTTGCAGGTAAGCTACCCCTTCCCCTTAACCGATCTTCACCAAAATCAAAAGGCCTTGAGTCCTCTACATTTCAGTGACGTATGCAAAAAATTATTTGATTCTGTTTGAATATGCGGCAGTTATCGTTCGTCATAAAAAATTACCCTTGATAAAAAACGTTGCAGGTAAACTACCCCTTCCCCTTAACCGATCTTCACCAAAAACAATAGGTCTTGAGTACTCTACAAATCACGGCTGCATGCAAAAAATTATTTGATTCTGTTTGAATTTGCGGCTGTTATCGTTTGCCGTAGAAAATACCCTTGATAAAAAAAATGCTGCTGGTAAACTACCCCTTTCCCTTAACCGATCTTCACCAAAAACAATAGGTCTTGAGAACTCCATAATTCAGGGCTGTATGCGAAACATTATTTGATTCTGTTTGAATATGCGGCTGTTATCGTTTGCCAAAAAAAAATTACCCTTGATAAAAAAAATTGTTGCAGGTAAACTACCCCTTTCCCTCAACCGATCTTCACCAAAAACAATAGGTCGTGAGTACTCTACAAATAAGGGCTGTATGCAAATAATTATTTGATTCTGTTTGAATTTGCGGCTGTTATCGTTTGCCATAGAAAAAAATCTAAAGACAGACAGACACACACACAGACACTTTTCGAAAAACGACTTTTTTTCATGTTTTGAGTGTAGTACAATCAGAATCTGCAATAATCTCGAACACGATTTTTTTTGCCATCACCATACTTCCATTTCCTTAAGGAATATGGAAGTAAAATGAAACTAAAAAAAAAAAATAAATTTGGAGACAGGATCTTACTGTTGATATAATTTTTTTTAACAATGGCAACATTTATAACCATATGATTACAACGCCTGGACATTTTGAGATATCAACAATTTAGACTGGTGGAAACATTTTGATGAGTAACCTTTATAAATATTTCATGCTGTCATACACATGGAACAGTGTATCCAAATAATTTATAAACATTTAGTGAGGCTTGAAGATTACACAGAATACTTCAGGTAAAACTTAATTTTACCAGTTTAAACTATTGAGTCTTTTTTTAAATTTAGGAATCCCTGGATTAGATGGAAGGGATGGAGTGCCAGGAGAACCAGGTCTTGATGGTATACCAGGTCGTAATGGTTTAGATGGAATTCCAGGAAATAATGGTCTACCTGGAAAAGATGGAGTACCTGGGACTCCAGGTGTTGATGGAAAAGACGGTAAGTGACTTAAATATCACAAGATCTGTGTAAGATCAAACCAATGTTGTAGATAACTTATTTAATGAGCAAAGTGAGTTCTCAATTTTAACTTAAAACTTTGGCATCTGTCTCTCTGTCTATCTATTTATCCATTTGGGGCATGTCTCATTATAACTTTTAAATGCGTCACCTGATTTTTGTAAAACTTGGCATGCACCATACAAAAATACTTTCTACTTCTCAGATGTACTTGGATCTCTATTGTCTTTGAGATTGACCCCACAAATAGGGTGGCAGGTGACAAATATGTAAGGGACAACATTTTGGACTCCAAGAACAACATGGAACAAAAATGGAATCTATAATTTAAAAAAAAAATTGTAAAAGTTTGTGTGGTGCATCATGTTATGAGGAATATTATTCAAAACACAAATTTAGTATCTGTAATAATTTTACAGAATGAATATCTGTCAACACACCTTCAAATTTAGCTCACCTTCAGAAAGTCTGTAAGCTATGTATGAAAAAAAAAACTTTACATATTGTTACATTTAGATATGTATATCTGTGAAAAGTAAAGATATAATCCTACAGGTGTCTATAGAAACACAAACTTAAAAACTAGGACTAAATTATTAAGCTACGACATAACATTTAAACATTACAGTTATAAATGTGACTAAAAGCCAATGCAATAGTTCAACATTTTTAGTGTTTATTGTATGATTGTCAGCTATACAATTTTTTTTTTACTAAGAAAAGATTAGTAGAGTAACTAAGATTTTATAATTATTCTGATAATTGTCAAATTATCTAATGTTGATTTTTACTAATAAAAAATGTATTTTGTTTAAAAATAGTTCTACAGCTCAGGGATATTAATAATTATATTAAGAAACAAGACTGGTGACAGTGTTTCATCTGGTCACACATTCATCTAATAAATTAATTTCAATTATTTTTGACCTCACACTCCTTTAAATATTATGATGCATGTCTAGTTTTTGTATTATAGTACATAACAATAATATCTGAATTATATTAAGCTATTTTAGTAGTTGCATTTTGATGTAACAATATTTATATAATTATATATACACCATCAGGAATTGTTGGTTAGTAACACACTTGGCAAAAATTGCAATAGGCCTGCATTTCTCTGTCTCAGTTTAAACATTCCAAATCTTTTAAGTTGAACTTGGCAACTGCTAGACTCTAAACAAATATTTAATGTTACTCTTTACTCCTTAATAAACACTACATGTAACAACAACCCCAGTTTCATCTTTACACATAAAATTTCAGTTTATACTACAATAATTTTAAGAATTCAATACCACATTTTCAAAACATATTGATTATAAAAGATTATGATTTAATATATATAATATCAACTCATTCACCTCAGTTAATATCTACAAAATTTATTTTTGTTAAATTGTATATAAAATATTTATAAAAAATTGTATATTAAATGTTTATATATTAAACAATATATAAAATTGTATTGTAAGCATAATATTAGTATTGAATCATTTGTTGTTATCAATATGAAGAAACTATAGATATTCTATATTTTTCTTTAGTACACACAAAATAAAACTATTACTTAGTATATATTCCTGAGACATAAACATAGATATGCAATTTATTGATATTTTTATAATAAAGTTTTATAGGTCTATAAATTCACATTTGAAAAAAAGGAAACTGGATTAGTTATGAATCTATTAAGGAAATTTTACTCTTTGTACAAGCATAGCAAAGCCCTGACTTTAGAGCTTTTACTATATCTGAGATAATATATAAATAATTACATCTCGTATTTCTGAATTCTTTCTCATTTAATCCTTATTACCTACCTTGTACCTTACACCTTACCTACCTTGTATCTTTATTACCTACCTCATTTTATCCTACCTGACCTTGTAGTTTCATAATTTTAGGAGTTTTAGTTACTTTATAGTGCAATAAAAGCTGAAAAGATCACAGTTTTTTCTCCCTTCTGACACCAGTGTCAAACATTTAGAGCTACAGTTAATAAACCAAGCGTCAGAAAAAAAATTCTCTTACAATGCAATTTGTACATGTATTCTCAATAACAGTTGAACATTTTATGTACTTGTATACCTAATATATTACACGTTATTAACATTTTTCTCTGTGCTATCGTGTTACCTGAAAAAGCTGTAGGTCTAAATTTTAAGTCATTTTAAGCAAAATATTTATTATAAATAATTTAAAATATTGTTCAAATATTATGAGTGCTTTCACATTGTAAGCATTTAGTTTACAGATATTAAATACTTGCACAAAATTATTCCCAAAACAAACACACTCAGGGATATGCACAAAAATTTGCAAGGAAATGTGAGGTGTAACCAACTGACCTGAATGCCAACTGTCATCAAACTTTAACTGAAATTATTGTATTCCATACTACAGAAATAATTAATTAGATATTTATGTACAAAAATATGTAATTTAAAAGTTCTGTTTTGGCTAATGTGGAAGTAAACAGTTGACAAAACATTGTCAATTTGTTGTTAACAATATAAACTATTAACACTGTCATTTATATCAATGTTGTTAAACAACATAATTGTCTATCAAGTGTGTAGCATTTTTTAATCCATAAATGTAATTTAGTGACTAACTATTTTCATGTTTTGTTATCTCCATATGAAATGCTTCTCATGAAGCGATGTGCTTTATGATAGAGTAAAAATGCTATTTTCTGCAAAACCGATCAAATGCAGTGCTATGTTAGTGTGTTGAACATTTTCTTACGTTTTCACCAACATTTGCTATTGATGTACAATGATATGCTACCATTTATTAGTATGTAAATAAATAAATTTGTAATATGTGTGTGCATAAGTGTGAATGGGAGCGCACATGTGCATGTGTGCACATGTTCTTACATAGATATATGGTAAGGTTTCTATTTTTTTTGCGTATCTTCTTTCAAGATCTTGTGCAATTGAAATTTTAATTCATGTTTAAGAATATATTTTTGTGTAAGAATTAAGTCTACTATTTGTATATATTTATAAAAAAAAAAAAAAAACACTAAACATCAATGAACATAAATTGAGCTCAATATGTATATTTAATCCTATGTGTAAACATTTACCACAATTTTTTTAAAACATCAGCTAGCCATTTCAGATATTATAGAACTTCATAACTGAATCTAATGCTGTGGTGTGTGAGTGTACATATGTGCACATGCTCATACCCACAAAACACACGCAACTACATATACACAAGATACTACTATGTGACCAACAAAATAAAATTAAATATGGAAAGTATGTTTCCCAATTGTCAATTCCGTGATCTCTCTGATGTGAGGAAAAATTGTCTCAGTACAGAGCTGACTGTACAAGCGGACATCAGTATCATTTAAAATTCGACTAAATAACAGTTAAATATTAATATATATATATATATATATATATATATATATATATATGTTATATATATATACTCTTACTATATTTTTTGTAGGCCTATATTAATAGACATTAATATAATTTTTTGTCAAGTTATGCAAAAAATAATTCTTAAATTGAACCTGTTACGGAATTAGCAGATGTTTCCAAAAAATTTAATAACTTGAAAAAGTTAAATACAGAAGAGTAAAAATTGAACATAATGCATAGAACATAATGATAAACAAGTCTGTGACTGGAAATTGTTTTCCTATGTTTACTTTTTTCACAACAGTTAGATGAAGTCAAACAGATGCTTGTTGTTGAAGAGTGAAACACAATGACTTCTCACATATTTTGCTCAATTGTAAATCAATGAAAACTACAAAAAAATAGTAACTACACAGTAAAGTAGAAAAAAAGTGAGGATTAAAATTTTTAATAATTTTTATCTTAAATATTTTGTTCATATTATAATATTTTAAAGCAAAGGGTTCTCCTTCGTTAGAACAGAAATTTTTTAAAAATATGTCTTGGATATTTTAATTTTAAGTAAGTAATAAAAAATTTGTTTTTTAAAAATTTGCAGGTACTCCTGGGAGTATTGGTCCACCTGGTCCACAAGGTCCGCAAGGTCCGAAAGGTATACAATGTGTTATCAGCTGTCTGACATTCCATACATTAGTACAGTCAGATATATATATGATTATGGACACATACTCACTATGTATAAATCGCATGTGTATATATGTATATAGTGCACATGTGTATATAAATTGTGAGTGATGTTTGTGTGATGAACATATCTCTAATACATTTACATTCTCAACCAGGCCGTGGGATGTGACCTTATTTGAGTTATGTCCAAACACTATGTCATATATAAAATAAATGTAGAGAGGAGGGAACCATGAAATGAAATAATTACTACAAATTTAAAAAAGAATAAAATTGTGTTTTATTTTTAAAAACTAAAAATTTTAAATTATTAAAATATGTGCCTTTTCTCATGTGTACATTTAATTGAGAACTTACATTTACAATTACAACCACATGTTGACATATAATAATAATAAAACTTACTTTACCTTAGATGACTGACATACATTAAAAAAACACTGACAACTATAAATTTTACAATTCAAAGACCTGAGAATTAAATATTTTTCAATTAAAAATCCTAATAGTAACAATATGTATCCAAAGAATTGTCTCAATGCTCAGTGTTTTTACACACAATTAAATTATCATATAACATTTTTTAAATTTAATTCGTTTTAAAAATTGTTATTTTAACTATAGAATCTACAATTTTTATGAACTATTTACAGATCTATGCGAATTCGCATCACCGCAGGTTCATGGGTGTATAACATTGTGCATAAACCTTTGATACAATTCATTTTTGCGTGGTATTAACCAGTTTTCCAAATTCAGCAAAAAACATATAATTCTGCATGCTTCACTTTATCAGTCAGTACAAGTTTTACATATATAACGGTCACAGGGTACACACAGTACACAGAATGTACCCTTCAGGGGGCACATCAGGTGACATGTCACCTGAGTTTGTCAGTATAGAGTGTTTAATAAATTTATTCCACTTTCTATCCCAAATTTTAAAATGGCAGTCACTTAAAATTTTTCACCACTAATAGCACTGGAAAGTTCAAATCATAATTTGGAATTTATAAAATTATGATTTATCAGTGTGTAAACAAATTATTGATCAGCTTATTATTAAACAGTGACACCCTGTTCAATCAAATCCAATAACAAATAACAAACTTTTGGTGATAAACAGCCTTCTGTATTAGAACAAATAGAAAGTATATAACATGAATAGGATCTTATCCTAATTATCAGCACTGGAATGGAACATTTTTTTCACTATATAAGAAGTCATAATAAGAGATCAAAGTGACCTCCATTGTTTTCAACACCGATCTGTAGTCTACAATATAAGAATCTTCTTACTTTCTTGAAAACTCCTTGTGTATTTCAGATCTGTTGGCAACCTTCAATAATTCTTTGCTCTAAACAGTCAATATTTTGAACTATAGTTAGGTACACTATTTAAGGTGATGTCAAAGATAAAGCTCCACTGGATTTAGATCAAATGATTTAACAGGTCACAACCAGTTAACTTTTCACCATAACGTTCAATGTGGATAAAGTATGCTTAAGCATCATTTACATAAAAACAGTTTGATTTCTTGTGGCTAGTGGAACTTCTACAATGTGCTTTGATAAAATGTTTTGAAGAAATTCAAGATAATTCTGGCCATTAAGTCTTTGCAGCAAAGAAAAAGGAACAGGACTGATCAAGAAATCACCAATGATACCTGCCCAAACACTGACACAGAAAAACTGCTGTAATTTAAACTGGAATGTGTTGTGAGGGTTTTCTTCTGCCCAGTAATGATTATTATGGGCATAAGTAATTCCATTTCATGTAAAACTTCATCAGTGAACAACAAAGAGACCAAATAAGTGTGATTAAGTTGTAATTTAGTGTAGAAAAGTAAACAAAATGCCTATCTCTGTTCACATTCAGAATCTTCAAAGGCTTGTTCTCTTTGTAATGGTTTGATTTTAATTGTTGGTTTTGTAAAATCATGAATACTATTATGTGATCCACACATTCAACCATAGCAAATCTACTTGTACTAGCAGCAGACTTTTCCCAATTCTGTTCAATAGTCTTTCCTTCTTCTTATAAAGGTCTACTTCGATTTATGGTTCAAGGAACAAAAGATCTAGTTTCTCTTAACTGATTGTGCAGCCTAACAAGCATTTCATTTTCTCACTTGGCAAGTATCAGTTGACAAAGCATTCTGTGTAATGTCGCCGAGCACCCTTCCAAATTCAGTTTGAAAGTTCATACATGTGATGCATATCTGACATTTCAGCAAAACTGTAATTTTTTGCATTCTCAACAATTATGTGAGAAACAATAAATGAAGAAACATAAACAAACGAATTTAAGAATCGGTTTTAAGAAATGTAATTGACAATATTAGATTCTTGGATTTCGTTGTCCATGACGTGTCCGTTACTTAACTAAATATCACTATAATATTGACGACTCGGAACACTAAGTTTTTTATAAGTAAAAACGTAAAGTTTTACCTTACAGCCTAAACCGGCTTTCACCTATAGAAGGCTTCATCAGAGGCTCATGAGGCTTACGAGCCTCTGATGAAGCCTTCTATAGGTGAAAGCCGGTTTAGGCTGTAAGGTAAAACTTTACGTTTTTACTTATAAAAAACTTAGTGTTCCGAGTCGTCAATATTATAGTGATATTTAGACAATATTAGATTTAAACTACATGTCTCATAACTGAACTCGTTAAAGCAAATTTTATTTTTGTGATTCAAATTATGATGTATAAATAGTTGTAATTAAATTTGTAAATAGTTATTAATTTCATTGAAAATCAATCCTTTACTTTTTTATAAATTACTGTTGAAATTTGGTACAAATTAACCATAATTTGGTTATTTGTTAACGGATTCAAATAATCAAAATGTCATTTTATTCACAATAAAATGCTTAAAATTTCACTTAAAAACCATAATTTAATAAAATTATAATTTACAAAGCTATTAGTGATCAAAAAATTAAAGTGGCCACCATTTTGAAACTTAAAATAAAACAACCTTGATTTTTTATTTATTAAAAAACATTAATGTAAACAAATGTATCAATTTTCAATAAGATATCTTGTAATTCGAAAAAATCTTAATCATATAATTATAATCATACATATATTTTTTTTGACACATGTGAAAAAAAAATTACAGGCATTGCACAAATGCAATGCACAGAGAAGGGCATTGAAAATGCTTCAATAAATCTAAAAAATATATATATTTATGTTCATTCACCAATCAATGAATTCATTCTTCATTTACCAATGTAAAGATTATAAGTTAAATGTAGTCGCATTCATAAGCGAAGTTTTATATGTGTACTACGTTATTGACAATAAAGAAGTAGTTTCTATGGAAACTCACCGGTTCCCATTTTCGATCACGCACCAGCGATCGGCCACAAATGTGCGACACGTCCTTATAAACATTTTCAATGTTAAAATTAATGATATATCAAACTACACCTTAATGATATTTTAAGCACAAATAAAAGTAAAAAGTATTCATTTACATGTTTTAAAATTTAATAAATTGTTGAAAAATATAATTTATTGATTTTATATTTCTTACAGCTTTGTTTATGGTTAACATAATTAAAAAATTTGTGGAACAATGGAAAATAATGATTTTGGCAATATATTAATTTAAAAATTATAATGGTTTAACTATAATTGTTGGGTGAATAAATTTTCGTGGTGCATAGTACAAATGTGTAAATAGAATATATAAAACGCCATATAGTACACAAAGTATTTTCCTATCTTTCACATTGGATCATGTGACTTCTGAA
Organism: Magicicada septendecula; assembly: GCA_034769895.1. NCBI lineage: Eukaryota > Metazoa > Arthropoda > Insecta > Hemiptera > Cicadidae > Magicicada > Magicicada septendecula. The sequence continues at coordinate 987,283,969 of CM068367.1, read as the reverse complement.
TGAAGTGTAGTTTGACCACTGTGCAAACGAATATGTTGGGGGCAGTATACTGACCAGCATATGAACTAGGCAAGTAAACTCATGAAGCTATGTGTACACTGCTGTTTGTGTAATGAAACATCCTATTTTATCTGCCAAGTACATTCAGAGCTGTTCCTCAAACTACTTTACTGTATTGGTTGAGGAAGCTCCCAGACAGTTGAATGCTGGAAGTGAGACCATTCAGCTGCTGTCATGTCCATGTGAGACTGTGCTCCAAGCAGTTTGGCATGTACCAGAGAGCAAATTAAACTTCTTGTTGTGGGGTAAAAAAATTTAACCAACATATTTTATGTACTGACATAACAATGACATTTTTCCTGGCAGGAAAAATATTGCTGTCATGAGCAATATTGCAGAACAACTTTATAAGCCAGAGATTTCCCCTTTCTGTCCTGTTAATTCGCACACAGCATGAACAGCAAATTGCCTGATCAATCACTGTTGAATGAAAGGTAATATGGGTCTTCCAGTCATCAATGTGACTTTATCAGCAGATCAACTCACTGGGGACTGTCACAGGCATAAGTGTCAGTGAGGGCAGGATCTATGTACTTGAGAAGACTCGCCCACTCTAATGGGAAGTTCATGGCAGGTCTGGATAACAGATGATAATCTTTTTGCACTGTCAGTAGACAAAGCAAGGTTGTTGCATTGTCCTTTCTTGGTCTTATCATCAAGATCAGTGTCTGGCAGGCTTCTCAATGCTTTGAAATGAATGTTAACTTCATTAATAGTTTCAACCACTGGCTAGGTACACTTGAGATAGCATTTGATAATCCAAATTTACTTATCCTAAGTAAATTATCTACATTATACAGGGTGTTTCATATAAAACGCAACCCACTAATCAGCCTTCTGTAATATTTGAATTTACTGCCAAACTCCCCTACGTTTTACTGGAATAGACTTATCCAACAATCAAACATTGCGCCGGCGCAGTAAACTGCCACTGATACCTATGACAAAGCGATCATAACGCTCAGTGCATTGTTAGAGAGAAAATGGTTTTTTCGCAAGACGAACGTGTTTTTATTCTTGAGTCATACTTTAGCACGCGATCAGTGGTTGCAGTGCAAGAATCTTTTTGCCGTAAGTACCATGATAAACCAGCACCTAACAAGACATCGGTTTTGAGGTTAGTCGCTAAATTTCGAGAGACAGGTTCTGTTAATAACAAGGAACACAAAAGATCTATGGCAGTGTTGAATGCAGACATAGTCGCTGAAATCAAAGACCAATTAATTGCCTCGCCAAAAAAATCAATTAGACGCTTGTCAGCTGAAATTAATTTACCAACAACAACCGTTTATCGGGCGACAAAAAAATTAAAGTTACGACCATATCGAATTCAAACAGTTCATCATCTTCTTGATCCAGACAAAGAAAAACGGCTAACATATTGTCATTGGTTTTGTCGATTTGTGTGTGAGGGTATTCATGTTATGGACTCGATTTTTTTCACAAACGAGGTGTGGTTTCATCTGGACAGCTACGTAACAGCCAGAACAGTAGGATTTGGAGTGCATGAAAAACAATTGCACCCGCAGAAGATGGGCGTTTGGTGTGCGATATCATGAAAAAAATTATTGGTCCTATTTTCTTCGAGTACACCATTACTGCAGAATGATATCAGAATATTTTATTGCAATTCATTGCACTTTTGGAAGAGGAAGATCAATACTGCTGGTTCCAACATGACGGTGCAACATCACACTACGCACATTCAACTTCTGTTTTCGTTAACGAATTCTTTGGTGATCGCGTTGTTGGTCGTGGTTTATAGCCACCAAGATCTCCAGATTTGACTGCGCCAGATTTTTTTCTTTGGGGTTACCTCAAAGAAAGAGCCTACAGCAACAAACCACGAACACTTGAACAACTGAAGGTCAATATCGAACAAGCTGTTTTAAATATCAACCCAAATACTCTAAAAAAAGTTGCAAGAAACACAGTGAAAAGGGTGGAAGCATGTATTCATGAAGATGGCGGCCACTTCCAGCATTTACTCTAGAATTTTAAGTATTGTAAAGTTTGGAAATAAAATATTTAATTAAATACTTTACATATGTCTTTTTTATTTAAATGCAATTACTGACATAGATGGGTTGCGTTTTATATGGAACACTCTTTATTATACTGAATTTACAGGCATGTATAATATATAATATTTCATGTGCAGATACTTTAGTGCACAAGGAAGTGTTGTGTACTGAAACAAGAAACCTGTGAGTGCCTTTTCTCTCCTTTCCCTATAATACTGAATCTAAACTTCCTTGCCTCTAACAGTCATGATCTCTTGTAGCTGCTTGCTAGATTTTGACTCCCCAGAAGTTTCTCAGTACCACATTGAACATTCTTCTGCCAATGAAACCTTGGACTCCCTTTCATCTAATGACCATTAGCTGACCATTACGTTTTTAGGTATTTGAGTGTTACTCATTTCTCTAAATATTCTATCCAACATAGATGTTGTTACTTAGTCTAATTTTTAGTCTGTAATGATGGTTTTCTTGTACAGTTGCCTCAGTTTATGATTGAATCTGATGCACTATCCATCATTCTCTCTAAGTGGGAAACATTTTTTCACAGTATTTAGGGCTCAAATATACCCATCTCTTAATCTTCTTCTTATGCATTCAAATTTCACATTTATGTGTAATGATGTCATATTATCGGCTTTTGATTTCACTGAATTAGCTTGGGCCCCACACTGAATTTGAGTGAACAGAGTGCCCTTCTACCTTACATAATTCTATTTCTTTTTTTTAAAACCATGTTCACGGTATCCGAGCCACTATATAATATAATAAATTGATTTACCTCCGTCTTGTGGCTGCCTGATGATTCTTCTTAACACTTACGCGTTTCGGAACCTAAGGTTCCATCTTCAGAGTGTACAAGTTTTTAAATCGGTCTAAAAGACGTCGTTAACCAATAAACATAATAATAAAAATAAAATTGCATGAACTCACATAATAAAAAAAAAATTGCATCCGCACACGCGGGTCTTTGAGTGCGCACTCTATGATCGATCGCAACACACTGATGGTTCTGTAGTCGTATCGTCTTATCTACCTGCGACGTTGCCTTCACTTATATTCACTGCGCCCACAAATCTATCATACAAATCATACGATTTGAAACCCAGTTGGTCGTTCAATACATTACTTTGTTTGGTTTTGAAGGCCTTGTATATTTCGAATTCTTCTGCTGCGTTCATGTAACGCCCTTTATTGCACACATATAATGGTATGAAGTTTGCTATCGAAATCGGTGTATTTGTGATTATATGTCATTAAATGCTTAGCATAGTTAGACCTAACTGTGTTTAAATTATTTTTGGGCAGATGTTCTTTAAATCTCTCTTTGAAGGCCCTGCCTGTCTGACCAATATAGAACATATCACAGTCATCACAGATCATTTTGTATACGCCCGTGCTTCTCTCCATAGGTCTATGTGCGGTGTTTCTTAAGAATTTATGGACGTTATTATTAGTGCAGAACGTTACATGGATGTTGTGTTTAATGAAGGCATTTTTTAAAATCATGGGTAAATTGTTGGTGTATTCAACGGAGATGTACTTCATGTTGGTCTTATCGAGACATGGTTTTTTGGTCTTATACTTATGTTATGTATTAACCGTTCTATTAACGAGCTGTGGTATCCATTTGCCACCACTATATGTTTAATTATGTTTACTTCCTCAGTGTAATCTAACGGATCCAGAGGTATAATATGTAACCGATGTATAAGGCTATTAAAAGCTGCCATTTTTTGTGATACAGGATGGTAGGAATCAGCGTGTATAACACCATCTGTTGCAGTGGGTTTCCTGAATATTTTGTACCGAAATTTATTATTTTGTTTTATTAATGTTAAATCTAGAAAATTAATTTCATTATTTGACTCTATTTCAACCGTAAACTGTATGTTTGTATTGATATTATTTATGTAATTCAGTAACGTGTGTATTTGTCTCGTGGTACCATCGAAAATGACAAAGGTATCATCAACATAGCGTTTGTAAAATTTTATCTTGTTATGTAATTTGTTGTTTGTTGAAAGCAAGTACTCATTCTCGTAATAGTTATGATATATGTCTTAATAATAACTCTTATTAAGAGTTTCGATTAACAACAGAATAGGTAGGTCCCTCAGAACAAATAATAATAATATTATGTCATCACCGAATAATCTTAAGCAAAAATATGCAAACGACATAAGAGTTTTAAAACAGATTAACAATAAAATAATAGAACAGAATGGAATAGTCGCAAAAGCTGACAAAGGCAATACCCTGGTTATAATGCATAGAGACATATACTACCAAAAAGTATATGATTTTATCAAGAACAACAATGTAAAATCTATAGATTCAGATCCTATTCAGACACATGAAACACCTTAATAATGCAATTAATAAGTGCACAAATCTCTTTAGTGAAGCCATGCGCCACCATCTAAAACCTATGACAGCATATGCCCCTCAATTCAACGGACTACCTAAAATTCATAAACCCGACACTCCAATAAGGCCATTTATAAATTACACCACGGCACCAGGGTATAAAATTTCGAAGAAACTGGTCAATATAATAAAAAACAACGTAGTTTTGGATAATAATCATTGCATAAAAAATAGTATTGAGTTGGTAAATCTAACTAAAGACATGAATATTAGTAGCCAGCACAAATTTGTGTCGTTTGATATAACTAACCTGTACACTAGTGTACCAATACAGGCAACTATGAACATTCTGAAAATTAATTTGGAAAAACCCGGTAATTTGAGTTCACAGGAAATATATGAGTTATTATTTCTTCTTGAGGTTATACTAAAGCAGAATTATTTTACATTCGATAATAGATATTTTATTCAAGAAGAGGGCCTGGCTATGGGATCACCTCTATCTGGATTGTTGGCGGACATATATCTTAACTATTATGAGAATGAGTACTTGTTTTCAACAAACAACAAATTACATAACAAGATAATATTTTACAAACGCTATGTTGATGATACCTTTGTCATTTTCGACGGTACCACGAGACAAATACACACGTTACTGAATTACATGAATAATATCAATACAAACATACAGTTTACGGTTGAAATATAGACGAATAATGAAATTAATTTTCTAGATTTAACATTAATAAAACAAAATAATAAATTTCGGTACAAAATATTCAGGAAACCCACTGTAACAGATGATGTTATACACGCTGATTCCTACCATCCTGTATCACAAAAAATGGCAGCTTTTAATAGCCTTATACATCGGTTACATATTATACCTCTGGATCCGTTAGATTACACTGAGGAAGTAAACATAATTAAACATATAGTGGTGGCAAATGGATACCACAGCTCGTTAATAGAACGGTTAATACATAACATAAGTATAAGACCAAAAAACCATGTCTCGATAAGACCAACATGAAGTACATCTCCGTTGAATACACCAACAATTTACCCATGATTTTAAAAAATGCCTTCATTAAACACAACATCCATGTAACGTTCCGCACTAATAATAACGTCCATAAATTCTTAAGAAACACCGCACATAGACCTATGGAGAGAAGCACGGGCGTATACAAAATGATCTGTGATGACTGTGATATGTTCTATATTGGTCAGACAGGCAGGGCCTTCAAAGAGAGATTTAAAGAACATCTGCCCAAAAATAATTTAAACACAGTTAGGTCTAACTATGCTAAGCATTTAATGACATATAATCACAAATACACCGATTTCGATAGCAAACTTCATACCATTATATGTGTGCAGTAAAGGACGTTACATGAACGCAGCAGAAGAATTCGAAATATACAAGGCCTTCAAAACCAACCAAAGTAATGTATTGAACGACCAACTGGGTTTCAAATCATATGATTTGTACGATAGATTTGTGGGCGCAGTGAATATAAGTGAAGGCAACGTCGCAGGTAGATAAGACGATACGACTACAGAACCATCAGTGTGTCGCGATCGATCATAGAGTACGCACTCAAAGACCCGCGTGTGCTGATGCAATTTTATTTTTATTATGTTTATTGGTTAACGACGTCTTTTAGACCGATTTAAAAACTTTTACACTCTGAAGATAGAACCTTAGGTTCCGAAACGAGTAATTGTTAAGAAGAATCATCAGGCAGCCACAAGACGGAGGTAAATCAATTTATTATTCTATTTCTTTATTTCCTGGGACACATTATTATTATATTTTACTTTTCTGTTCAGGTAGTGAAAAACTCAGTGCTGTTATCTCTGATGTTCCAGTTCTACCCTAGTCTCCTCCCTTTCTCAATTCCATTGCCTTGCTTTTTCAACATTATTTCTTCTCAACATTATATCTCCTGTATATCTTCATATGTCAGTCTTACTGCATAGTTTGACATTCCAATTATGTCAATACCATCAGCTTAAGCTACTATGGCTCTTTGAGTAACAAATGTATGTCTTTGTTCAGAACAGTGATAAGTAGAATGGGTGCAAGTTCATTACCTTGTAAACTTTGTATAATGTTCAAAGACTGTGTTATGTTTTGTTTTGCATTTTATCTCTTCTTTTGATGTTTGTTTGTTAATAAGTGATTCCATTAGGTTTTTTAGTTTTATTAGGTTATTTAGGTTTATTCCATGGGCGTACAAAGTGCCTACCTGATTATACTACCATAAACCTGTTTAAAATCAATGAATACTTCAAAATGCAGATACTGTATTCCCACGTTTTTTCCATAATTTGGTAGACATCTACTTAAGCAGAAGGATTAATTATTCACCATAGTATGCTCATGAAGATCTTGTATTCTCATACTTGAGTCTTGTATGTCCTCTTGGACAGATGAGTGCTGATTTACAATCTTTTGACATACCATAGTCTTGATAGTCCAAATTTTCAGAACTATAAGAAAGAGAGCTTCAAGAGAGCTTCAGTCAGAACTTCCTCATTGGACTTGTAAATTTTCCAAAACTTTTGCAATTCCAATGGGACATTACCTTTACTGGGGACTTTATTATACTTCAGCTTACTTCTCATTTTATTCAGTGTGGGCAGTGTGTACTAGTCGCTGGGCTGCACGCTGGTTTCTACATGAGACTCTAGTTTATTTACTTGTCTAAACATCTGCAGCTCTTTAAAAGTGCTTTTTCCATTTCCCTTGACTTGACAATCTGAGTACAGCTACTTCAATTGTTGTAGTTAAAGTTTTATAGATCTTTCCAACAAAAAATATGACAATGGTATAAAAGAAGATTGTGATAATTTTTATTAAGCTAACCAAGTCACTGATAAGTTGAAATTTGTAAAATATATTTAATACTCTAAAATGCATTAAAGAAATTTAATACACACAAAATCATTTTCAAGGCTTGTCTAATATTCTTAATTACAAAAATAAATTGTTTTGTATTTACTGTTTAGAGTTTCATTTCTTAAACCTTATTTAGTACATTGACGTATTTTCATGTTTCTGTTCTATTAATCAAGATCTGGAAACCTTATGTTTCTGACAACATATGTTTCTCGTGTTAATTTGGATTATCAAAGTGCTAGTGTCTTGTATTTTTGATAGTTATATTCTAGTACATAAGAAATTAAAAAAAAAGATGAAATACATGATATATATTATTTCTTATAGAAATTTTATTGTTAAGATGGTTATGAATACTGTAAATTTAAAGCTTGTTTTTTATAGTTATTGAATTTATTTTAAACAGGCCTAACAGGTCCCAGAGGACGAGCTGGTAAACCTGGCTTGGATGGAAAAGAAGGAAATCCAGGTGTTCGGGCATGGGAAGTCATTGTTAATGGAACTAGGAGTACTGACATTCTTATTCCTCCCTCTATTGCTGGTGAGTTTCACTTTTTTGGAGATATAAAATTTTAGTTCCTAGTTAATTTTGAAAAATTTAAGACATAATTTCAATTTTCCAACATGGAACAGAGTTTTATAAGATTGTATCACCATATTTTCTTAACACTCATGGTACACTTCCTATCACTGTTTTTCTGCACTGCATTTCTTTTGTGTTGATTTTGTATTACAAGCCACTGTTTCAATTTTGTGTTGCATACATGTGTTATAACCATGATCAATTTTAGACATTAATTGAACAAGTGAAGTGAGTTCTCAGTATAAACTTGAACATTTGAAATGTGTATGTCTATCAGGTGGATGTCTAACAAGAGGCAAGAGACAAAATGCAATAAGGGATACAGAGTTTGATAAGAAATGGCACACAGCCATATGGGGCACCAAATTAAAGAAAATTTTCAAGAAATCTGAATGTTCCATTTTGAAAATTTCACAATTTTATAACATCAAAGCCCAAAAAAGGGATCACGAATATGAAAAAACTGTAAAAACATGCCAAGTATCAAACTAAAAAGAATTTTAACACAAATTCAAATGAGCGTTTACTTTGAAGATTTTGTAAGTTTTGTGACTTTGCTGTGCTAAAAATGGAAGTCAAGATTTTCAAAAAATTGCAAAAGTCTATGTGAGCCCTCAAATTATGAGAATCTTATTCAAAATACAAACTCGGTAGGTTTAATTCTTTGACAAAATTTATTGTCATACTAGTATGTCTTAACCCATTGTAAATTATAGACTACCTTGAAAAATTTTATTAGCTATGTCTGCAAAAAACTTTACATATTGTTACTTATTCTATAACGACCCCTTAACGCCGTATTCGTTATTATGGTAAAAGTGTAAGAGTGTGATGTGTACTCTCAAGTCTTACCCAGTCGTCGTCGCACTGAAACGTACCTCACGCAGACTGCGTCCGTTGCGAACGTACGAATAACCAGTACCGAAGTCCTTACCTGTCCTATTTTGTATTTCTAATTCCCGAAAGGCGCCAAATTGTTTTTCATAAAACAAATAAAAGGTTCACAGTTAGATTGTCTCCTGTATACTGTGAAGAATAATTCGAATTACCTCGCTGACTGGCGGGAACTCGACTTTCGCTTGTTTTTTGGACGTGTTGCCAACATAAAATTTAAGCAAAGAATTCTATTCTCCGCTAAAGTACATAACATGCATAATACAATTTAAATAAATACAGGACAGCTAGTAAAGATTCGTACTGATTTATTTGATTCGATAATTCATTAATTTTTGATAATTGTCGTACAATAAATGTTATTATAACAAAGTTTAGCCTCGGCCGCAAATTAGTTTTCACTCAGCGGATAGCAAAAGGTGGCAGCGCTTCAGTCGTAGGATGCTGCTATGGTTGACATGTGTATTTATTTACACAAGTTAATTTGCCAACGAGTTCTTTTGAGTACGAAAAAGGTTTAAAACAAGATGTCAAATAAAGTACACCACCTTACAATTGTGGTACTTAAATACTAAAAAGGTTTACATGAAAATTCAACTCTATTGTGTTAAAAGTGTGTGTCAGTTTTATCGGTTTCAAACACAGGTTATTTTACAGTTACTTCTTGTGTTAATAAACATGATTCATTAATCTTTGAAAGAAATTGGTGTTCAAAGTTTAGAGTGAGAGTTATATATTGTGAAAAAAGTTAATCAATTTGGTTCGTAATTATTTATAATTTATTTCGTACTTAACAAAACCATGTTGTTCGTGTTATGGATCATCAATGTGTCTTCACTATCGAGTTAGTACTTTCGTTTATTTTCAAAGATAGGGATGCCGTCTCCCTCTTGCGTCTGTTTCTTTTTACATCAAGTTTTTATTTAAAATTTAGTTTTAATATTCGTTTATTGTTCCTCCTTGTGTTACTGGAACTATTGTTTACTTCTAGTCTTCAATTTACTTTCAATACAGTTTGATTTTCTTCGTTATTTGTCTTTAAAATGGTCTGCATCAATATAGTGTCTGTACCTCTGGATAGTTAATAATGGAACTCTTGTTACATAACGGTCAAAATTATAATAACGTTCTGTTGTTATGGTAACCAGCTTGACTCTGATTGGTTAAGTACATTTGAAACTATTGTTATAAATCCTGGTTTTCTGTTCAAAATGAATAAATATTTTATAATGATTATATTTCCTTGGGGATATTTTCAATGCTTGAAATATTAATATAGATGTCCCTATTTTCTTTCAAAGATCAATTTGACATCTCACAAGGCTGGTCTAGGCCATGCATTAATGTTTTTGTACAAAATTGATAATACTATGTTAATACATATTTTACTTATTTATATTGTTTATCACAATTCTGACATATTATTGTTAGTTGATGGTAATTACATAATTTACTTGGTTTTATTATTCAAATACAATTTTCAGTTGTTTACAATTGGTTTTCTGAAGTTAGACAGCTATGTCATTTATAGGCCTAAACTGTAACATCTTATAATTTATTATTTTGCTCTATTTAAACATTATTTATTAAGCATATATGGTCTGCTAATTTTCATTTCACACTTATTGGCTTTTGAATTACTTTGAAACTGTTTTACAATCTATTAGTGTTACTATACTTTTACAAAATTATTTCTTAACTGATATTTTGCTTTCTATTTATATTATAGTTATTACTTTGTTGCTTGTTAAATTTATGTCATTACTAGTTTTATACCTACTCCCATTTCTCACACACCTCTTTAACACTTAAATCTATTAATAAAACATAACATATAAACAACTTAATGGTCTGTATATGGTTCAGCCATGTTTCTTCTCATTAAATATAATTATATTGCATGTCATTACTTGAAATGGTCCTGTTACTACTCTCTTTATACCTTCATTACTTGCATAAAAAATACAAACATATTACTGTAAAATTATTTCTTCTTGTATATACTCCCTTAAACACTAAACCAATAACTTAACTTTCTTTAAATTAACAAAATAACAATTTTGGTGAGTATTATACCTACACCATCTATTCTATAAATATGATCCTTCTAGTGATTCTTTTACTGACATAATATGTTTTTCTATTCCTTACACCCACAATTACTCTGTTTCTTACAGTCTAACACAATTAACTTATTTTCTTATTTACCATTTGGTTATGGTTTTGGTTTGTTACACTTGGTCACTATTCTTTTTCTTAATATTATAAGTTGCTTATTTTAGTATTCTCATCACTTCACTGTTTATTGCTATCACTCCCTACCTATCTCTCACTCTTGGTTTCAATGATCTTTTAGATATACATTTACAACTATTCTTTAACATTTTGTGCCTTACTTTCTTATTATTATAAGGTTCTTAACAACATACTTTATTTAATAATAATTGTCTTACTTATTTTTTATGGCTAGTGTACTTTCTTTATTATTGTTTTATTCATTGTTAATTATATATTTTCTTTACTCATTTGTGTCTCTTATCATTGATTTGTCTTCTTAATCTCTGTGAATCTTTTCTTATCTTATTGTCTTTATCTGGCCAATCTCTGGGGTTGGGTCAAAGTCATTTGTTTGTCAGTCTAGTTTATTCTTTTAATCATTGTTCTTGTTTATAATTCTTCTTTCTTAACTCTATTTTATATTTTTTCATTATTATTCATTAAATTATTTTATCTGTTATCATTTCTCTAATACTTATGGATACCATATATGATCTGATTTCTGCAACGTTATAATATTCATATTTATTTATATACATATTTATATTTATAGTTATATTTATGTTACATATGTTATTTATATTTGCAAAAAGTATTAGATGTGGGCCTGTAGATGTCTGTGCAAACATTCATAAACTTAAAGGTAGGACTAAATTATTTCTCATTTAGGCATTATAGTTAGACATTTTACTAAATAATAAATGTATTTCATCCAAAATAGTGAGCAAGTTCCCAGGGAGATTACTCGTATTATACATATTGTAATGTTATGTGTTTGTTTTGATTTTTTTATCTTAGTAAAAGGAGATACCTGAACCATATGTTTCTGTGATATTAAGTAAATGTTTACTACACCTGTTAAACTGAAAACAAATAAATACAAATCATATGAATCAAATTACAATGCAAATTAACAATTTTTATTATGTACCTAATTTACTTAGAATTGGATTTAATATAACTCATTTATAACCTATTTCAGTGGATTCTTCAAGATTTGAATCAAAATTTGTATAGATCTCAAATGATTTTATTTAGCAGTTCTGTCTGCCCTTTCAATAAAATTCAAACTATTCTCATCAGCCAATGTGTAACTGCCAAGGAGTTAGTTTAACCTATTACTCCACTTTCAGTATATCCTGCACTAAACAAGAAAACTAAAACTATCAAATGACAACACAACAGCTTACAACTTAATAACATAAAATACCCATACAACATGTGCTCTCTTTTATACGAACAAAAATTACATATACTTGTAATAAATAGAAAGAAATTTTTATGTCCTCAAAAATTTACATACTGACCACAATATAACTTAAAATTAAAGCAGCCGCCTACTCCAGTATATGAATGTTTGCGTTAAATGAACATAATAGTCTTGTACAGTAAAACATTTGAGTCTGCATCAAACAAAAAGCAAATGTATACTGTAAAGTTACTGTCGTCCGTCTGCTTTAATTTATATAATTTATAGATTTATTGTTTAATGGAGTCTCTTGTATTATATGCAGTAATTATTTTATAATTGATAAAATATAATTTAATTGTCTTGATATGGTTTATTGTGAATAAAACATTAATTTGTTGTTCTGCTAATGAATGTAATGGTCGCGTCGAACTTGAAGTCGAAATCCTCTTCTATAGAAAATGTCGTCAGTGTAGGTATGCCAAGTATTGTCTGGACAAATATATTAATATAATGAACACTTCACGTACCTGGTTGTCGTACTTGATGTTCAGACGTTCACTGCCACTGAATAAACTGTCAAGTTTCCTTTTTGACCAGTCTAATATTTGCAAACAAGGTTTTATAACACCTTGAATGTTATGTGGGCGCCATATGGGTTTTCTTAGAGAAATGTCCCATAAAAAACAAACTTCTAATTTTATAATTGTGTGTGTTTACCTTTTACTGTCATTTAAATGCTTATTGAATTGAAAATAATTCAATGGTGTACTGAAAAATTTCTGTTTTAATGTACCTCAGTGTATGCAATACTGAGGGTTGATTAGCTGAATTAAAATAATTAAAAACAAAAGTTAATGCTGTATAACATTATCGGTTTATTATAACCTCTGGAATTGAATTGAGGAAAAATACATTTACAATAATATAACTCGGATCACAAGTTATCCGTTTACTGACTGGTCTAGCTCAGTTTAAGCACAATATAAAAACTCTTATGTTTATTAACAACATTTTTGTCTTAATTGACTAAGTACCTCAAGGGTAAGTTCTTTAAAATACAAAATAGAACGATATTAATTTCTTTTAGTAAATACTACTGTGATACACTAATTTATTTTAGTCCTCTTTAAAAAATTGCAATTAAATATTTGGTCAACGAGAATTTCGTTCGCTTATATTCTAATTAATATTGTAATAAATAATCCTAATACATATATTCTTACGTTGGGTTATAAAACCCTCTAAATAAATTAGTACAGTGTGCTCTACGAATAGTTTGATTGTTTTTGCGTCAGTACAAGTATGTTAATAACTACAATCAATGGATGGTATATAAACAATATTTTTAGTCACCATACTACCTTGATTTTTAATCGTATAGATTAAAAATGAACACTTTAACGATCGGATTATATTGATCGCTAATACACTACACTTTAATCGCACTTGGAAACGAGAAATAACCTTCTTCTTACTGACATTAGGTTATAGCCTTTACAGGTTATATTAAATTTGCTCGTTCTGATTACACGCACTGTTGAAATAAATTCACAATTAACTTTCGTTGCACTCTGAGATGATGACTCGCCTTTCTAATTGTTAATTTGATAAAATTTAAAGTATTTACTACAATTATACTGTTGTAGATTATTAAAATATAAAACAACGCCGAGACGCAACTGGTTAGCTTGTGAAGAATGATGCGAATGCGAATTTCTTAGCGTCCTTTTTATTATATACCCCGCTCTCGATCGTCTTTAGGAATAATTTTCGCTAAGTAAACTCTTTTGTGATTGGTACAAAATTATGTCATAGTGACGTAATGTTTTTGATAGACACTACCGACGCATCTTTTGTACCCAACTCTTATTGTTGTTAGTATTCACTGGCAATTTCTTAAATCTTGTTAAAAAATGATGCTAACACTAATTATGAAATTATTACAACTTTATTCTTTAATCTATTATCATCAAATTAAAGCTTAGTTTCTGATCTTTATTTTGATGTGGCTTAATGTCGGTTTGAACCTAGTTTTCACTGACAATACATAGAAATACCGTCCTGAAACATGGTTTCTTAGTGTCGTCTGCTAATAATGCACAATGCGACTATTTCCCTATCTTTGACATTTGATTATTTACATCTGTGTTCTCTCTTGAACGTTATTACATGAATAAAAGTACATACATTATTAAAACTGAATGCTGCCTACAGCTGAACAATATTAAAACTTAGTATAATTATGACAATACATTATTCTGAAAATTCCTTATTCTCTAATTACATTTTTACATGGCCTAATCATTTTTATGGCATATAATATTAATTCAGTGGTGGTATTTCACACCTTATTCGTTATATTTACTATTCTGTAAGTTTATGTTAATTAGGGGTCCTGTTTCCCTATTATTTTATTAACATAAACTCGTTTATGCAAGGTCTAGATACAGTTTTAGTACAAGGTTTCTTCCCTGCTTATTATTATCTCTATTTACATCTCATTTAATTAGGAAGTTGCTTATTCACTCATAAGGCTTCCGTTTATAATTATCCTTATTCTATATTGTTACATCTTTGTTGGTAAAGCTATTTTTTATAGCTTTGTGGCTACAGCTAGCATAGCAATAGTCTTTGTTATTTCTGTTTCATTGTTCTATTATTTTCAGCCGAATTGCTGTTATTTGTTATTATTTTGTTAAAGTCATAGGTTAATTTGTTTATATTATATGACTCTACACATCAATGTCTTGAACTGGCTCACTTGACAGCTTATTTGTTAACCTTGTTTGTCCATTAGTCATAGTCAGTCATTGTGTTTAAGTTGTAGTGTCATGCAGTGTATTCATCACTGCTTCTTGGGATCCCTCCTCTTCTTTCTTCTTTGCCGGTCCCTTCTCTTCTTTGTTACATTCATTATAATTATTCACTTTTTAGAACCTTAGTGTCATATTTCACTCTTCTGGTGTGTATTTTGGTTATGTAACATTTTGTGTTGTTACAATACACGTGATAGCAAATTTGATGGTGTTACTTTTACTAGCCCTAAACAACTAAGTAAACAGGACAGAATTCTTATCAGAGATAAACTAAACAATTCATCAAAGTGTTTTAATCCTTAATTCTAATTTTACAATTCAGTATATAAGAAAAACTATAACAAATAATTACATAAGTGGCACAAAATTAACATCTGAGCGCTTATCCATCCAAAATCTTTGTTACTTCGCCTATGTGCTCTGGTTTTGTCTCATATAAATACTACACTTCTACTTCTATCAAATCATCGATATAATTATATTGGAAGGAAATACATTTAAAAATTGGGACTAAGGAATAAAAAATGTGTTGGAATCATGACTTATTTAATTTAGGTTCCATGAAATTACTCTGTTGTTGGTTTCACATTCCATATTAATTGGTAACTATGTGTCCTCCAGCCTTAAATAGAGTAGTCTCAACACTTTGCAAATAAACAAGTCTTGTATAGGTAAAGTTTTATTTTGAGGAGAAAACTAAATGCTGCAAACTAAATGCTAATGCTGTAGCAAATCTGTACTGAAAAGTGAGAATCTGAATTTAAAAATCTGGGTTGAGATCAACGAATTAAGACTGCCCAGTGGAGCAAGTAAATAACTCCATTATATACTGACACTTTCAATGAATACTGTGTAATACAGATAGTTTAAAGAGTAAAATTACAGATATTACAGAGGTGGTAATAAAACTGTCTTATATTTTTTTCTTAGTCTGTTTTTTAGTTTCTCTATGTAACTCTTTCAGATTAATTAATTGTCAATGGTAACTCATAAACACATAATTTCATGTACTCATTAATAGGCAACACATGTTAGGCAATTCTGAATTCTGACAAATGTTTGTAAACATAAACCTGTGCAAAACAAGATAAGTATCTAGATACAGTCTTGTTCATCATTCAAGAATTCTGCTGATCTTGATGTTCTCTCTTCTTAAGTCCTGTTCTAAAAGCTGAACCTTGAACTGTAGTTCTATAATCAGCCACTCATCCTGATGCTGCATTTCAAGCAAAGATTATGTTTCCTACTTAGCACACTTAATATTTTCTTCATCTCCTCTATAAATTTATTTGACTCATCCATGGAGTCATTAAGGAACTGAACAGATACTTGTTCTTTAGCTTGATTAAACAGTCCTTTCAGTCCTTAAAGCCAATTAAGTTATGCACTAACAATCTTGGATAAGAGGTGTAGTGATGTCGGCATGTCAGCTATAACATTGGAACCTGATACACCATCTTTGCTCACAATAGATTTATCACATTTCAAGTTGTGTTATTTGCTCCAACCATTTTAGGTTCCTTTATTTCTCATCCTTCACAATGATCAAACATGGTAAATGTTTCTTCTACATGAGTAAAACAAAAGCAAAATCTATATATTGCAATTAGAAAATTCAGAATAATACAGTACAAATGCTAGGCAAATTGGACCAAACAGGCTAAATTATAATGGAGTGCTAATGATAACATGAGCACCACATAATGCTGTGTAGCAGTTTGACAAAGATAAAGAGCCGTTTCAATATAATCCTAATTTAAAATACATAGAAATTAATAATTAAAAAATAGGCTCATGACATCTCTACTATATGTTTGAAAAACCTAGCTCCAAAATTAACTGCCAGAGTGCTAGGAAATGAAGTAGAAATGGTTTTAAAAATGAAGAGACTACTAGAAAACAATTTAGACATAAGTTAATATTTATATATCCTATAGTCACCGAAATTATGAAGATTTATGAAGTATGCTATTTCTCTTCAATGATTTATTTTTTATAAATAACATATGCTAAAATAATTTAAAACCCTAAGAAATAATATTCACCACATACAGCATGTTGCTAAAATATTGTAGACCTACTTCATTTTTAGACAAGTAAATAATTTATGAGTGCATGCACATTAGCACTATTATTTAATACTATTTTCTGTTGATGTCAGTTCTTACTTTGTTCATATCCATTACTTTGTTGTTATTTTAGGATCCGATACAATTTATCCTTCAGGACCTATCATAGTAAAAGAAGGCGACAATGTGAGATTACGTTGTGCTGCTTCTGGAACTCCTAAACCAACTGTGCAATGGAGAAAATTAGACACATCAACTGTATCACTTGGCTCTTGGCAAGGTACTGTATCTGCTCAAATTATCTTTTATTTTCTTTATAAATTCTGTTGGTAACAGAAAATGTTAGCTTACATTTAATAATATATGTTTACCCAGTGGCAGCTCATGACCAAAGAATCTGGCGGTGCACAAACAAATTCAAGCAAAGACTTTAGCTTTTTATTAAAACATTATTAGACTTAAATAACTGTAAATATATAATTCAAATAAATAAATGTTTTGTTTATTCAAATACATGTTTAAGTCACTAACAACCTACTATGTGGAACACTACACACACAAGCCACATTCAAATAAACTTAACTGACTACTGACAAACAAAACAATACTGTAATGTTGGCAGAATGTAGGTAGCTCACCATATGCTACCTAAGCCTGTCACACTTGCTTTTCTGCTCTCTCACTTGCTCTTATGACTATTGCAGACTACCCCTTAACACCTTCAGACTAGTCACGTGACTCTCTAATACTTTGCATGAGGTAGTATGGAAACTGCTACTTAGACTCAGATGACCTTACTCTGAATGTAAAACTACAACATTCAGAGAGGGTGGTGGCAGTTTAAAAAGGAACTCAGTACGGACATTATAATAAAATTAGATATATAGGAATACAAATTTAGTACATTTGTTATTGTATAACAAAAATACTTTATATATTTTTTGTATCTCAGAATTTCTGAAGGTAGTGGTAACTAGCTACCTGCTACTGAAACCACCCCTATGTTTACCTATGATTATGTTTTAAACAAAAATGGAAACATTATTTTCACAGCTAATTTGTTGGGTAACACCACTTGTTTACTGCTGTGCTACGGAACAGCAGACAGGTACAACATTTGGCTGAATAGTCAACAGCTAATATGGAGATGGTTGTTGCATCATTTTTATGGCCTCATTTTTATTTTTGTGTGCAATTGTCTTTTTATACCTAATTCTATTGTTGAGAAACAAACTTAATCGAAATAAATAAATAGAAATACTGCCAGAAACTTACCTGCGATCTTTTCACGTACTTACCTTTCATAAATTTTAATCAGAAGCCCAGAGTCGCCACGATATTTTTGGTTATATATCGAAACCTTGACACTCTACCTTAATAAAAAATGGGACAATTTTGCAATCTGACTACCCCCCAATAATAATTCAGAAGAAATCCGGGAACGTTAGACGAATCCTTCAGCACAGAATAGTAGGAAGAGGTTATGACAAAATAACTACGCTAACACATATTTATATACCAACGAACCTTTCAATTTATTCTACCCAAAACCTCAATTGTAATTATGAAAAAACAAAATAAAACAGTAATAAAACAAAACCTTCACTTAACATTTTTCTTTACGTATTCTGAGTCCAACCCTTAATCTAAAAAAGACGAACCCAGTTTGCCATCCACACACACATACATTCTTACATCCCCCTTTTATTTTGCTCGAGACTTAAAATACTGAATGATTGAAAATTGAATAGTGGTAGTTGGTTACGTAATGGTCGGCGCCTCTCCTCGCCGCGTGTTACACTAGAGGCATCCGAATGTCTGTCAGTCACGCACACTTTTAATTTTCCTCCTTCTGCACTTCACTTATTACACTTCGGGATACCGTTCCACCCATTTATGCCGTTTTACAACTTTTACATTTTAAAATAATTTATATGGGACCACTGAGTCGAAGCGAGCGTCCGGCCGATGCCGCTACTGTATCTCGACTGGCTCTACCTGCGGGCGGATATCACTGCCTTGCCTGCTAACAATTTTGTCGCTGTACACAGCCTTCGCTGTCAAAGTCTCATCAGTTGCACACACGACACACGGGATTTTCGTGTGTTGGACGTTGACGAAATTTAGTGTTCACTGGTCGACGTCACAAATGTAGGCAGGACTTCGTCAAGACTTCCGCCGTCACAAATGCACATGTTAGAAAAATATCAGCTTCAAGCCATGTTGTTTTTCGCTTCTTGGCGTGGGTTCTGTGCTCCGCCGATGTTAGTGCGTTGGGGCGCATTACACTGTTTTGCCGTTCTGAGAATTATGACGCTGTGTGTGTGACCCGCACATTCCATTGTAATTGTTTCATCACCGTTCTTTGTTCGCGACGACTGAGATTCAACCTGTTACTGGCCACGCATATGAAATAAATTGTTGCAAATATTTAATAAAATAAAACCCCTCCCTTTTGTCCCGTTACAATACCCCCCCCCCCAATGAGAGATCTTCTGCGAAAACAGAAGAAATCTCATTGCTAAACCCCTAAGAGGACCGGTGAGGATATGGTGCCAACAACCCCCTTTAGTTCTTATACATCATGGGTAAACTACCCCCCTGGCTCGGCGACCATGGCTGCACCTGAACGAGATCACTGGACTTCTCTATTCGAGATCCCAACACCATAAAATCGAACAGACACGCACCACAGCGCACCTAACTGTCTAACATGCCACTCCAAAATCCAAACCCCTGGTCTTATACCACGCCAGATCCTCAACCGATACGTTCCCCCTTACCATGCACACTGGGCTGCCTTTAGCAGTTACTGGGCTCATACATACTCTTATAATACATTTTTCAAACTCAAAATATTTATCATTAAATCAAACTCATTTAAGTGACCTTCTAAAACCAAAATCTGTTACATAATTCATCACTCTATTAATTCCCTTCACTATTATTCATAATCAGAAAAACAAATAAATTGAACATCTAACTACACATGAACTCATTTATCCTAACCTTGGATTAGACATACATACTAAACAATACAATTCAATAAAAAACACTAGTAATACACCTAAACAATAATACACTTAAAACTCAAAACATCAATTAGATGGCAGGCACAGAAAATCAATTTTTTTTTTCAAAAAAAATTTAAATTTATTAAAATATACTTTTCTCAATATTCAGAAAATTTAAAATTATTTAAATCAATCAAACAACAAAATTGGCATCACTTCATTGCCAAAACTGGTCTAGTTTATAACATCACCCATCAGCTGATCAAACTGGGTTAAGTCCACAACCTTGACCTACATAGGTTATACATAGGCTACATCATAAAATACATTAAACATCTTTAAAATTCTATCTTCAAACACAACAACATAATAAAATGTGACCTTTAAAATTAACATAGTATTATTATAATTAACAATAAAATTG
Source organism: Magicicada septendecula (assembly GCA_034769895.1). Classification (NCBI taxonomy): domain Eukaryota; kingdom Metazoa; phylum Arthropoda; class Insecta; order Hemiptera; family Cicadidae; genus Magicicada; species Magicicada septendecula. The sequence continues at coordinate 987,263,338 of CM068367.1, read as the reverse complement.
ACATTTAAATTACTCAAAATTACACGTTTTACAACTTTACTTTATTCTCAAATTCTATTAAAGTTTGTCACTTGTTTCCATTAAGTTTATATTTTTACTATGACTCTCTTTCTTTAACATTCTCAATCTCCAGTAGTTTGGGTGATCTAATTATTCATAATAACTTGATTGTATCAACTTGGCATTTATATATATTCATAACCCCCTTCTGACTCTTACACTCATTAACAGCTTTAACTAATATGACACCCATCTCTATCAAAACATCTATCAAACAATCTCTAAACCCAACTTACTACTCAACTCAATTCGCATCATTCTACTCTTATACAAAAAATACTCTCTACCCCTTTGTACTCGGGATGTGTGTTCTCCCCCCCCCCAAGCTCATTCCCTTATGTTGGTCCCTGGATTCTACCTAGGCAACCCTTTCCGGCGCTAAACGGTCCCTTCCCGTACCAACACCTTTCATTGCGGACTCCTACCACCCCATCCCCCTTACAAAATTCCCATCAACTCTAATTACTCTCCCAATACAATACTCTCATTTACAAAATATCTCCATTTACTTATTACATCAATATATCAATCAATACTCTACATATTTTCCCCATAGCTACTGTGTCACTATCAATACTTCTCAAACTCTACCTTACATTTTTCATAACAATATTATTCTCTCTAGTACCCCTTTAAATTCAACATGGACTGATCTAAATGTCCTAACAAAATATTAATCACCCAAAATCTACCTTTTACAAATCATTTAAAATTCTTAACTATATCAAATTACTTCCAACATTTAAATCAAAATCTTTTAACACATTAAAATCATTATATTCAAACATTAGTTACCTTGGAAATTTACAAACAATTTATAAGTGACATTCTACAGCGGATCAGCTGATTTTCTTGACAAGGTGAATGACCTTTGTTTAAAATGCTGCACAAAATTATATAACAAAAAATACATAACACATATTTATAATTCTTACACTCTAACATAACAAGATTAATGACCCACTAAAACATGATAACCAAAACATAATAAACATCTACAGTATCCATTTTCTCAAATCAAAACAATTAGTTAATTACTTCAAGAGTGAGTTGCCATTTCTAAGTTACAAAATTTTAATTCGTTGCTCCCCTGAGCAACCACCCTGCCACACACACTATTGCTTTTTGCTGGTGGACTGTTGCGCCCATTTGCTTCCACAAGGACGGCATTGGTGGAGGAATTTATCATCTCCGTGTCCTTGCTTCAGCGTTACATTTAAAATTGGCAGATATCATTATATCTTTGTTATAAATTTACATGCCCTTAAAACGGGTCTACCACCTGGCCTTGCTGTTCCTACTCGAACAGAGTGGTAGCCGCTGTTCCATAGTTATGGGAATTTCCCCTAAATTCACCCCCCTTCAATTTCAAATATAAACCAATTTCAATCCAGCTATGGTCAAGGTTCTTAATTTATGGCCATAGCTGACCGCTAGCCAAAACCACGATTAGTGCTGGTAAGGCAGTAATCGCCCGAAAAGTCGGGGAAATCATCTCGAGTTCCAAGCATGTTCTCTACATCATTAATATACACGGCACGGCAATCTATCAGGATATAATATAAAATTATATAAAAGGGTGTGCCGTGTATTTTACGCCAGTTTGGCCTCCGATGGAGGTAACACTCTCGGTCACCCCCAACTCTTATCGCTACCTACAGTGGCACATGCTACCACTGTACCAGCCACTTAATAACTAAATTAAATCTTCCACATAACCTCATTTCATTATTTCTCACTCACTACAATTATATTCCTCAAAAATTCCAAATTTATTATTAACATTTATTTTACATCACCTTTCAGTTATTATTACTTTTTAATTATAGTTTCTATTTAGTACAATTATCTCAAATTATTTTCATTATTGAGTTAAAATCTTTTCAACACCTGTAAACATTTCACTCTATATAACTTGTATTATAAAATTTTATACTCACAGTACATCTCCTATATCCTTTCATAAGCACACAAATATACACATCAATAACTCCCTGTACCTTCTGTAACATTTTAACAACAATGTTATTCCATACTAAACAATTCAACATTTATTTATTAATTATTAGCAAATTCACATCTCATAAAGCAATTTAAACTTATTAGAAAAATTCAATTACATAATATTTAAATCAATCAAAAATATTTAAACATCTCAAATTATTTTAATTAAATCAGTTATTAAAAACACAATATATTTTAATTATTATCAAAACAATTACAATTCATTAATTACTGTCTTCAAAATTACTTTTGTTCTTTATTTAGTCTACAGAAATACTCTTATTAGTATTAAAACAATTACTTACACACATTGTTTACATTATATACTTGTCACAATACACACCACTAATTTCGCTATCAATTTATTTACAATTTATTCGTCATTAATTGTTCAATTTTCCCACACTTCATTTCCAAAATCAGCCAGGTCATAACTACAACTTAAACTATTTAGAATGTCCATTTATTACGTATATGTTCAACCTCCATCGTCGTGTATATACCTAACATATTTATAGCATAAACCGTTTTTATTTACATCCAATTTATTATTATTATTCTTATTATAAACCATTACCTCTATGTCATTCATTATCCCTTTTATGATTTCATAACCCTGTTCACTATTATCTATTTTTGTCCAGTCTCTGTAAGTATTTGTTGTTACACCCAGGTTAATTATTTTCTCATCATATTCCTCCACTACCAGTACACTAATTCTTCCTACAGGTACATATTTATCATCAATATCATCATTGTCTACTACTGCACAAGGTATGTCTACATTATTTATCATAATTCTCTTAATATTCATCTTCTCTATCAACTCTCCATAACCTCTATTTAGCTTGAACCACTCCAACTCTTTCTCTCTCTCATAATCACTTTCATCACTACACCCTTTCACATTCTCTCTCTCACTCCATGCAGAGGGCAATACCACAAAATTCTTTAAACACGATCTGGCCCTACCAGATAAACACAAAAAACTTATATGACTTTCTGAAGACCTTTTGTCTTCTACAAAAACTATTGAGGAACTCTTGTCCTCCATCAACACTTGTGAAGTCTCTGCTTCATATTTAACCCCATAAAATTTTGCCCCTGTTCATCTTCTACATTTAAACTATCACTATACTCCCTTTCTAAATCATAAGCACTAACTAGCAATCCCTGATCAACCTCAACTCTCATTCTACTCTCATTTTCACTATTGTCTACTGTATCATTCTTAGATACCCCATTTTCAGTTATATAATCATTATTCTTATTTAACGTTATTTCACCATTATAATTACTTATATTACTACCACCACTTACCTGTTTTAATTCAATTTCTGTATTTTCCTTTAATTGACATCCATCACCTCCCCACTTTTTGTCTATCTCGTTCAAATGTTTCTTCGTCATATCAAAACCCTTATCCATTATTTCCTCCCTTTCATCTAATTTTGTGTGTTTATATCTTTCATCTAATAAAATATATTATCTAATAATCATCTAATAAAAAATTTCATCTTAATAAAATATATTTCATCTAATAAAAACATATCAAACCCCTTATCCATTATTTCCTCCCTTTCATCTAATAAAACGTTTATCCATCATTTTGTCCATCTCGTCAAAACGTTTATTAATAACACCACTTATTTCATCATACATTGTTTTCAAAAGATTCATCACATCATTCAATGAATACTCTTTTTCTTCCACCCCTACACTATCGTCATCATTAGGCCTATTCACTGTCTTATTTTCTACCCCTATTACTTCAACTATCTTACCGTTATTATTTGTTATCTTACTATCAAGATCATCACTGTGCTTTTTAATTTCAGCAAATATTCCCTCTTCTTGTTCTTCCATTCGTGCTAAACTACCCTCCAGATTACCCCACTCCTCGTCTGTCATTTCACCTACAACCCCTCTAAATTCGCTTTCCCACTCATCCCACGTAAAACCAATATCATTATCTCATACTTTGCCCATATTTATACTCGTACTTCAAAATTTATTTATACAACACCCTTTATGAAACTACTACCCCTCTATTGCTCAATAATTATACATATTAACTACAAATACCCACTACATAAAATCGTTATTACTACTTGGAAATAAACCCAACATTTACGCTACCAAAACATAACCTAATTTTCACAACGTAATTATATACGATTATTTCATACATATACGCCATTACCAAATCCTACTTTCTGTGCTTTAGAATAGGTCTACCTCGTATAAAATTATATCAGGATCCTGGCAGGGTCGCCAATTGTTGAGAAACAAACTTAATCGAAATAAATAAATAGAAATACTGCCAGAAACTTACCTGCGATCTTTTCACGTACTTACCTTTCATAAATTTTAATCAGAAGCCCAGAGTCGCCACGATATTTTTGGTTATAAATCGAAACCTTGACACTCTACCTTAATAAAAAATGGGACAATTTTGCAATCTGACTACCCCCCAATAATAATTTAGAAGAAATCCGGGAACGTTAGACGAATCCTTCAGCACAGAATAGTAGGAAGAGGTTATGACAAAATAACTACGCTAACACATATTTATATACCAACGAACCTTTCAATTTATTCTACCCAAAACCTCAATTGTAATTATGAAAAAACAAAATAAAACAGTAATAAAACAAAACCTTCACTTAACATTTTTCTTTACGTATTCTTAGTCCAACCCTTAATCTAAAAAAGACGAACCCAGTTTGCCATCCACACACACATACATTCTTACATCCCCCTTTTATTTTGCTCGAGACTTAAAATACTGAATGATTGAAAATTGAATAGTGGTAGTTGGTTACGTAACGGTCGGCGCCTCTCCTCGCCGCGTGTTACACTAGAGGCATCCGAATGTCTGTCAGTCACGCACACTTTTAATTTTCCTCCTTCTGCACTTCACTTATTACACTTCGGGACACCGTTCCACCCATTTATGCCGTTTTACAACTTTTACATTTTAAAATAATTTACATGGGACCACTGAGTCGAAGCGAGCGTCCGGCCGACGCCGCTACTGTATCTCGACTGACTCTACCTGCGGGCGGACATCACTGCCTTGCCTGCTAACAATTTTGTCGCTGTACACAGCCTTCGCTGTCAAAGTCTCATCAGTTGCACACACGACACACGGGATTTTCGTGTGTTGGACGTTGACGAAATTTAGTGTTCACTGGTCGACGTCACAAATGTAGGCAGGACTTCGTCAAGACTTCCGCCGTCACAAACGCACATGTTAGAAAAATATCAGCTTCAAGCCATGTTGTTTTTCGCTTCTTGGCGTGGGTTCTGCACTCTGCCGATGTTAGTGCGTTGGGGCGCATTACACTGTTTTGCCGTTCTGAGAATTACGACGCTGTGTGTGTGACCCACACATTCCATTGTAATTGTTTCATCACCGTTCTTTGTTCGCGACGACTGAGATTCAACCTGTTACTGGCCACGCATATGAAATAAATTGTTGCAAATATTTAATAAAATAAAACCCCTCCCTTTTGCCCCGTTACACTATTATGTATTTTATAACAAATTAATGACACAATATTGCGTTAGATTTTATTGTAACCTAATAATGTTGCTAACTTCAGTTTACATCTTTATAAATTTAAAAATTTAGGAAGTAAATAATAAATAGAGTTAATAAGATTTTTACATTTTTTGGAAATACAAGTAAAAATATTTTTCTGATAATTTTTTGTATGATATTACATTATTAACTTATCTTAACAAGGACAAAAAAAAAGCACACACATTTCCACTTGTAAGGAGACACTAAGATGTTTAATAAAGTATTTAATACATTCATCAGTGACTGTAAAATATTAAAGTTAACAACAGTACCATTAAGATTTTATTTTACTTATTCCTATAAATAGATATTATTTGTAAAAGTAGATGAAGAAATATCCTGCAGCAGGCAACAGTAATACCTATAACAACTATTGAAACATTGTAAATAAAATAATAAAAATATATTCTTGTTTATAAAATATTATATGTACATAGTTATGAATTAATAATTTACTTATCAATAAAATAACTGTAGCAACACTTTTATTGAATAACTATAGCAAGATTACAATTTTATATAAAGAAATTTCTGTGATAATACCAAATGCACATAAATTAATGTAGTGTGTTAATTATTGGCATAGGTCATAGGATTTCTGTATTCATTACATTCGATATTACTGTTGCACAATAAATCTTACTGTTAGTTGTGAGGAGAAAGATTGCAGTGGCATGAAATAACTAATTAAATATGAATTAAAAAAAGCATTGATTTAATAACCATTAGTTTAAAAATTGAATATTGAAATAAATGTAAATTTCAAATATTCTCTTTTTTAAGAAGCTTACAAAACGAGTTACACATATTATAAATTACACAGAAACAATACACAAACAACAAACATAAAACACGTATATGATAACAATTGTGGAAATATTTGAAGTACATGGTGGCGCAGGGAAACAGGAAAATTTGAAGTTGATGTTGGCAGCCCTGTAGATGTAGCAGAAGTGAAATTGTCTGTCTAGCAGTAACGGACATTTAGTTACCATGGAGCAGTGGAGTGGTGCAGAGCGTGCGGTCGCCGTAAGGGCGTTTTACCGACATGGTGACAGTTTGACAACTGCACAACGAGAGTTTCAGCGCCACTATGAGATCCTGCACCGCGGTCAAGTTCCTTCGTTACACGCAATCGAAACGTGGGTTCGTAATTTTGAAGAGACTGGTTCAGCTTTGAAGAAAAAGCATAGTGGGGGTGTACGGTCTGTACGTACCTCAGAAAACATTGATGCCGTGCGAGCTGCCATCTTAAGGAGTCCGCGTCGTTCGGTGTGAAAAATTGCCTCGTCATTGCAGCTCGGACGTCGGAGCGTTCATAGAATACTCTATGAACTTCAATTTCATCCGTAAAAATTTCAGATTGTGCAACAACTGAATCCTAATGATTGTGTATTGCACCTGCAAATTTGTGAACAATTGTTGGCTAAAATCCATGAGGATGTTAACTTCATTCAAATTCTTTGGATGTCCGATGAAGCCCATTTTCACTTAAGTGGATACGTGAATAACCAGAACTTCCATTACTGGGCTCAAGGAAACCCTGCTCAGCTTCACCAGCGTCCATTACACAGTACCAAAGTTACCGTATGGTGTGCAGTGTCGTGTCATGGGGTGATAGGCCCTTACTTTCTTGAAGATGAACGAAGCACTGCTGTCACTGTGACGTGTGAACGTTATGTGAACATGCTAGAGACATTTTGGCTCCAAGACTCCATACTTTTCCAAATCTTGACATTCAGCACACCTGGTTTCAATAGGATGGAGCCACCTCACACACTGCCAGACAGTCTATGGCAGCAGTGAAACGTTTGTTTGAGGATCGCATAATTTCAAGGAATGCTAACATCGCTTGGCCGCACCGATGTCCAGATCTTTCAGTCTGTGACTTCTTTTTATGGGGACATCTGAGTAGCATCGTGTACCAGACTAGACCAAGAACTCTTGCTCAGCTCAAGACACAGATTGAAGAGGAAATCACCAAAATCCCAGGTGAAACATTACGCCGCGCTATGCAAAACCTACAGAAACGACTTACTGAATGTGTACGGAAAAATGGGCAGCATTTAACTGATGTAATTTTTAAAAAGTGATGCCTACTGTAATTTCCAGTCTTGTAGAACATATTTTGAGCCTCAAATAAAGTTTTGTAACGTTCCTTCATTTTTACTAATTAAAAATATTGAATTTAAATCTTTACTTTAAATTTTGGACATTAAATATAAATGTATGATTTATATTTATTACATAAATCATATTACTACTCCTGAAATTACAATTAAAAATATTATTTACTTTTGTTCAAGAAATACTAGTTATTGTGCACCCATTTAGTTAAATCGAAAAGTTATTAGCAACAAATATTAAAATTACATACTTTAATTATACTAATTAATTAAATTTCTGTATTCACACTATATACAATGGTGTATTTACTTTTCTTTTATTTAGTCAATGATTTAGTTTATTTACTGTCTTTTCTTAATAGAAAATAATTCTTGGATTTCGTTGTACATGACGTGTCTGTTACTTAACTAAATATAATTAATTCACTACCGACCCAGAACACAAATTTTTTATGGGTAAAAACGTATAAGTTTTACCTTATAGCCTGAACTAGTTTTCGCTTTTAAAAAGCTTCTTCAGAGGCTGCCGTTGGGAGCACTGTCTGTCTTGTTCTTGGCGACGGTATCGACTTTTGAAGGATCGATGTTGTGTGTGTGGGGTGTGACATTTCGAATAATGCGTGTGATTTGAATTGTGTCTGTTCGTTTAGGATGTCGTTTTTATGTATTGCAGTAAATTCATAGTGTATTAGAGTCTTTAGTTTTCGGCCTTTTGTGTGTACATGTAGAATGTCCATGTTATTGTGGATGTTTTACTTCCATATTCCTTAAGGAATGGAAGTATGGTGATGGCAAAAAAAATCGTGTTCGAGATTATTGCAGATTCTGATTCTACTACACTCAAAACATGAAAAAAAGTCGTTTTCCGAAAAGTGTCTGTGTGTCTGTCTGTCTGTCTGTGTCTGTAGATTTTTTTTCTATGGCAAACGATAACTGCCGCAAATTCAAACAGAATCAAATAATTTTTTGCATACAGCCCTGATTTGCAGAGTACTCGCGACCTATTGTTTTTGGTGAAGATCGGTTGAGGGAAAGGGGTAGTTTACCTGCAACGGTTTTTTTTTAGCAAGGGTAATTTTGTTTGTTTGGCAAACGATAACAGCCGCAAATTCAAACAGAATCAAATAATGTTTCGCATACAGCCCTGAATTGTAGACTTCTCAAGATCTGTTGATTTTGGTGAAGATCGGTTAAGGGAAAGGGGTAGTTTACCTGTAACGTTTTATGTTTTAACAAGGGTATTTCCTATGGCAAACGATAACAGCCGCAAATTCAAACAGAATCAAAAGATTATTTGCATACAGCCCTAAATTGTAGAGTTCTCAAGACCTCTTGTTTTTGGTGAAGATCGGTTAAGGGAAAGGGGTAGTTTACCTGCAACGGTTTCTTTTATCAAGGGTAATTTTGTTTGTTTGGCAAACGATAACAACCGCAAATTCAAACAGAATCAAATAATGTTTCGCATACAGCCCTGAATTGTAGAGTTCTCAAGATCTGTTGATTTTGGTAAAGATCGGTTAAGGGAAAGGGGTAGTTTACCTGCAACGTTTTATGTTTTAACAAGGGTATTTTCTATGGCAAACGATACCAGCCACAAATTCAAACATAATCAAATAATGTATTGTATACTGCCCTGAATGTAGAGTTCTCTAGACCTTTTGTTTTTTGTGAAGATCGGTTAAGGGAAAGGGGTAGTTTACCTGCAACGTTTTGTTTTAAAAGGGTATTTTCTATGGCAAACGATAAGAGCCGCAAATTCAAACAGGATCAAATAAGTTTTTGCATACAGCCCTGATTTCTTGAGAACTAAAGACCTATTGTTTTTGGTGAAGATCGTTTAAGGGAAAGGCGTAGTTTACCTGCCACGTTTTTTGTTTTATCGAGGGTATTTTGTATGGCAAACGATATCGGCCGCAAATTCAAACAGAATCATATAATATTTTGCATACAGCCCTGAATTGTAGATTCCTCAAGACCTATCGTTTTTGGTGAAGATCGGTTAAGAGAAAGGGGTAGTTTACCTGCAACGGGTTTTTATCAAGGGTAATTTTACTTCCATATTCCTTAAGGAATGGAAGTATGGTGATGGCAAAGAAAATCGTGTTCGAGATTATTGCAGATTCTGATTCTACTACACTCAAAACATGAAAAAAAGTCGTTTTCCGAAAAGTGTCTGTGTGTGTGTCTGTCTGTGTGTCTGTCTATCTATCTGTCTGTGTGTCTGTAGATTTTTTTTCTATGGCAAACGATAACTGCCGCAAATTCAAACAGAATCAAATAATTTTTTGCATACAGCCCTGATTTGCAGAGTACTCGCGATCTATTGTTTTTGGTGAAGATCGGTTGAGGGAAAGGGGTAGTTTACCTGCAACGTTTTTTTAACAAGGGTATTTTCTATGGCAAACGATAACAGCCGCAAATTCAAACAGAATCAAATAATGTTTTGCATACAGCCCTGATTTGTAGAGTACTCGCGACCTATTGTTTTTGGTGAAGATCGGTTAAGGGAAAGGGGTAGTTTACCTGCAACGTTTTTTTAACAAGCGTATTTTCTATGGCAAACGATAACAGCCGCAAATTCGAACAGAATCAAATAATTTTTTGCATATGTCCCTGAATTGTAGAGGTCTCAATGACTTTCGATTTTGGTGAAGATCGGTTAAGGGGAAGGGGTAGTTTACCTGCAACCTTTTACGTTTTAACAAGAGTAAAGTACTTGAAAATTTATTTAAACTTTTTGAAACAATGGTAATTGTTAAAAATAAAATAATTTTGTTGCCAGGCAATAAAATTATAATTTTTTCATTTTAATGTAATATAATATTTTTCATTTAATACAGCAATAAAAAGGCAGGTAAGACACAGCCTGGCTGTTTGGCTGAAAATGATTTTAAATATAAATCTTAGAATATGGAAGTCATGTATGGTTCTCCATACCGATATTTTACTTCCATATTCCTTAAGGAATGGAAGTATGGTGATGGCAAAAAAAATCGTGTTCGAGATTATTGCAGATTCTGATTCTACTACACTCAAAACATGAAAAAAAGTCGTTTTCCGAAAAGTGTGTGTGTGTGTGTGTGTGTCTGTCTTTCTGTCTGTCTATCTGTCTGTCTGTCTGTGTGTCTGTAGATTTTTTTTCTATGGCAAACGATAACTGCCGCAAATTCAAACAGAATCAAATAATTTTTTGCATACAGCCCTGATTTGTAGAGTACTCGCGACCTATTGTTTTTGGTGAAGATCGGTTTGAGGGAAAGGGGTAGTTTACCTGCAACGGTTTTTTTTAGCAAGGGTAATTTTGTTTGTTTGGCAAACGATAACAGCCGCAAATTCAAACAGAATCAAATAATGTTTCGCATACAGCCCTGAATTGTAGAGTTCTCAAGATCTGTTGATTTTGGTGAAGATCGGTTAAGGGAAAGGGGTAGTTTACCTGTAACGTTTTATGTTTTAACAAGGGTATTTCCTATGGCAAACGATAACAGCCGCAAATTCAAACAGAATCAAAAGATTATTTGCATACAGCCCTAGATTGTAGAGTTCTCAAGACCTGTTGTTTTTGGTGAAGATCGGTTGAGGGAAAGGGGTAGTTTACCTGCAACGTTTTTTTAACAAGGGTATTTTCTATGGCAAACGATAACAGCCGCAAATTCAAACAGAATCAAATAATATTTTGCATACAGCCCTAATTTGTAGAGTACTCAAGACCTATTGTTTTTGGTGAAGATCGGTTAAGGGGAAGGGGTAGTTTACCTGTAACGTTTTTTTATCAAGCGTATTTTCTATGGCAAACGATAACAGCCGCAAATTCAAACAGAATCAAATAATTTTTTGCATACGTCCCTGAATTGTAGAGGTCTCAATGACTTTCGATTTTGGTGAAGATTGGTTAAGGGGAAGGGGTAGTTTACCTGCAACCTTTTACGTTTTAACAAGAGTAAAGTACTTGAAAATTTATTTAAACTTTTTGAAACAATGGTAATTGTTAAAAATAAAATAATTTTGTTGCCAGGCAATAAAATTATAATTTTTTCATTTTAATGTAATATAATATTTTTCATTTAATACAGCAATAAAAAGGCAGGTAAGACACAGCCTGGCTGTTTGGCTGAAAATGATTTTAAATATAAATCTTAGAATATGGAAGTCATGTATGGTTCTCCATACCGATATTTTGTATGTGTGGTTTGCTTCAATGATGTGGTTTAAAAAGGTGGATTCTGTAGTGGAGTGTAGTGCCTTGGTGTGTTCAATGTATCTTTGTTTGAAGTCTGGCCTATGTAGAATGTGTTGCAATCTGAGTAGTTTAGTTTGTAAACTATTCGGTAGACCGAATTTGTTTTGTACTTTGTGTGTGTGATTTGATAGTGTGTGTTCTGTTTTGTTTGTAGTTTTGTATACGATTCTGTATCCTGCTTTTTTGAATTTGTGGGCTATTTTTTCAGTTTGGTTGTTGATGTATGTTAGTGTTATGAATTTGTTGTTTTCTTGTTGTTTTGTTGTTATTTTCCACTAGATGAAAAAGACTACAAAGACGAACTAAACACGATAAAATATCTAGCAGAATCCAATGGATACAACAGAACAACAGTCAAGAAACTCCTACACAAAACAAACAAAAAAGACAGAAAACAACAACAAATTCCCAGACTAGTTAAATTTGTTCTGTCCTGCACAAGTGTAGTAGGTTTTACACAATCGCTTGTTTGTTTGTTTTTGCACTAATCTGTTTGTGTTGATGTGAAAACCAGTAGTTGCGTGGAGTTGTGATTTTTCACTAATTTTGTACATATAAATTAATTCTTCATCACTTATTAATTAAGAGAGTAATTAATTTGTGTTTAAATAGTTCAGTTATTCTTATGTGATTTGCATACTTATTGCATAAATATATATATATATATATATTAAAAAATACCGTGTTATACGTATCCTTTCTTTATTATTTATGGTATTTAATTTTAATTTTATTTATTTAATATGTCAATAATGGTAAGAGTATAATTATGCTGAATTGTAGTCGTATTGAACAACTCCTCCCATAGCACTCGTCACTCAATGTTGTGATAAATAATTCTGTTGTGGTTATAAATAATTATGTTGTTGATAAAAATAAGTACTTACTTCTATTGTTTATCCTTCACTGGTTACAACACTATTCATTTAGTTATAGTCGTTGATGATTAATCGAATGTTTGAAATACTTCAATTCGGCGTGGCATGGGTGCTACCAACTGACCCAGATGTCAACAAAACCTTAACTTAAAACCACTAATAGCTTGTTAACTGAATAAAATAAATTCGTGCGTCATTAATTTTGTTCAGATGCTTTTTATTCATCGTAAGATGTAATATTAAATCCTTTTTAAAAACAATTAATCAGTTTTTTTTTACTGAAAACAATCGTTTATTTGGTTCGAAACTCATATCTCAGGGTTGGTCACAATGTTGTATAAATCTCTTGGTTGACAAAATTGTCATATACAATAGAGTTCTTTTACCTGCAAGATACGTAACTAAAATGCTGATTACTATAATTAAAACATAGTAAAAGGAGAGTGCTTACAATATAAGTTGATTAAATACTTAACATAGTACAATAAAGTTCGTCTGAACACTGACGTCTAATTTGGAGGTTAATCGGTGATGGTGAGGCTACCCCCGTTAATCTCAATTCACAATTAAATTACGTTTAATAAGTTGAAAGTGCTAGAATAATAATGTTTTGTTTGTTGTGTAGTGTTACTAAATAGTTACAAGTGTTTAACAATTTTGAATGTACTAAATTCATTAAGTATTTTTTATAAATGCCACTATACTTCCTCAATTCCTTTTCATATTCACTATTAATACTTTAATTAGCATTAATTGCTGTATTAATACACTACTTCACTACACTTGTACTCGAAGTCGATTCACTTTACGTCTTGAAGGTTAGATTGCCCGTGTTTATATTCGTTACCGCACTGCATTATGGGTTAATCGCGAATTACTTTAGTGCAGAGGCTGTCATCTGTACTGCTTTGAAACTCATGAAGAACTGTCCAAAATTTGCACGTCTCTCTCACTGTTCCTACCTATGTCCACAGCGGAATTCTCGATATAGGTGTTTTGATTGGTGGGAATGTCGAGCATTCCATTATCAACTCATCACCCCCGCGTTGTCAAAATAATTGAATTCTTTTCAAAGCGTGGGTTTTTGGGTAAGAGATTACAAAACTGACGCCAAACTTTTTACCTAAAACTATTAAAATACTTTACAATTGATAACAATTCTTTATGTTACTTGTGAGCTCTAATCTAGCTTTACCATCATCTGGCATCTGTCCTGCTAAGCATTTAGACATCTCACAAGGCATAATTCTGTTCATGATTAACAAAGATAAACAATTCTAACGTATATCCTATTACAATTCTTTTATAAACTTATGTCCTATATTTATTTAATTAACATTTGGTTATCAGTTATATAGGATACAATGCATTCCAAGTCCTTTGCTGTAATTATTTGACATTATTAACATTCAATTGTGAATAAAACACAAAGTCTGGTTCTAAGCTTCATTAGATCTATAGCACTATGAGTTACATTTACTTCTTACAATATCATGGTGCACCTTAATAGCTTATAACATTTCATACTTAATTCTAACGAACCATATCAACTTATGGTTAACTTAGTTTTGATTAGGAGATGCCTTTTTTCTTGTATTTTGTCATTAAAATCATTTGAGTTCTTGTACATCTAGGCATCTTATTATTTATCCTTATTTCTATATAATATATCTGTTACTATGTTAATATCTTATTCCTAATTGAACATCTTAGTTCCTAGTAAGTTTTACAATACGTTGTTTCATCTTGACATTCTTATTTTCTCATTATTTCAACTAATGAATCTTGCATCTTGTTGCAACAAGTCATATATAGGTATATTATTAATGGTTAATTTAGTGACAATTATTAATTGGTTTACATATCAATAGTTAGTTTACATATCACTGGTTATATTGATAGTATTTACTCTCCCTTTTTATTGGTATTTCTATGGCTTTTTAATGTACAATATGAGTCCTGTATACTCTGTCATTTTCATCCTGGTAATTTACATTAATTACAACAATTATAACATCTTAGGGATCTAATCTCTGTCTTAGAATAGTTTTTATGTCATCTAGTTTCATCTAAGTATAATATATAATAGTTTTATATATCATTTTAATACATATTTTTGTATTTACCAGTGTAATTTCAGAGCTGGTTAGGTTATGTTGACCCCTTTTACTTTCACTGACTAAAATAAGTTCACATGTTTTTGTTTTTACTAGTTATATTACTCACTTATTATTATTTATTAATAGTACTATCTATTATTTATCATTCTGATCGCCATTGTCCAGTTTGTCTTATATTCTAAGTACATTTTACTTCCATATTCCTTAAGGAATGGAAGTATGGTGATGGCAAAAAAAATCGTGTTCGAGATTATTGCAGATTCTGATTCTCTACACTCAAAACATGAAAAAAAGTCGTTTTCCGAAAAGTGTGTGTGTGTCTGTGTGTGTGTCTGTAGATTTTTTTAAATGGCAAACGATAACTGCCGCAAATTCAAACAGAATCAAATAATTTTTTGCATACAGCCCTGATTTGTAGAGTACTCGCGACCTATTGTTTTTGGTGAAGATCGGTTGAGGGAAAGGGGTAGTTTACCTGCAACGTTTTTTTAACAAGGGTATTTTCTATGGCAAACGATAACAGCCGCAAATTCAAACAGAATTAAATAATGTTTTGTATACAGCCCTGAATTGTAGAGTTCTCAAGACCTATTGTTTTTGGTGAAGATCGGTTAAGGGAAATGGGTAGTTTACCTGTAACGTTTTATGTCTTAACAAGGGTATTTCCTATGGCAAACGATAACAGCCGCAAATTCAAACAGAATCAAACGATTATTTGCATACAGCCCTAAATTGTAGAGTTCTCAAGACCTATTGTTTTTGCTGAAGATCGGTTGAGGGAAAGGAGTAGTTTACCTGCAACGTTTTTTTTAACAAGGGTATTTTCTATGGCAAACGATAACAGCTGCAAATTCAAACAGAATCAAATAATGTTTTGTATACAGCCCTGAATTGTAGAGTTCCCAAGACCTATTGTTTTTGGTGAAGATCGGTTTGAGGGAAAGGGGTAGTTTACCTGCAACGGTTTTTTTTATCAAGGGAAATTTTTTTTTTTGGCAAACGATAACAGCCGCAAATTCAAACAGAATTAAATAATGTTTTGTATACAGCCCTAAATTGTAGAGTTCTCAAGACCTATTGTTTTTGCTGAAGATCGGTTGAGGGAAAGGAGTAGTTTACCTGCAACGTTTTTTTTAACAAGGGTATTTTCTATGGCAAACGATAACAGCTGCAAATTCAAACAGAATCAAATAATGTTTTGCATACAGCCCTGATTTGTAGAGTACTCAAGACCTATTGTTTTTGGTGAAGATCGGTTAAGGGGAAGGGGTAGTTTAATTGCAACATTTTTTTATCAAGCGTATTTTCTATGGCAAACGATAACTGCCGCAAATTCAAACAGAATCAAATAATTTTTTGCATACGTCCCTGAATTGTAGAGGTCTCAAGGACTTTCGATTTTGGTGAAGATCGGTTAAGGGGAAGGGGTAGTTTACCTGCAACCTTTTACGTTTTAACAAGAGTAAAGTACTTGAAAATTTATTTAAATTTTTTCAAACAATGGTAATTGTTAAAAATAAAATAATTTTGTTGCCAGGCAATAAAATTAATATTTTTTCATTTTAATGTAAATCATGTATAAGAGAAAATATATCGCGCTTGGCAGGCGATATTAAGATTTAAATATAAATCTTAGAATATGGAAGTCATGTATGGTTCTCTATACCGATATTTTAATTATTAATCAGTTCTTTCTGATATTCATTTGGTTACATTACTTGTATTGTCTGAAGATAAGATACAATCTTATTGTTTTATATTATACATTATCATATATTTCATAATCATATGGTTATTACTTCACTCTCCTAATCTTGTTGGGTATCTTTTTATTTTAAGTCTCAGTTGTTGTTATTGTCATGTCATTTAGTATGTTTTGTCTGTTATTTTAATAATTATTTTTCCTTCAATTTGGAGTTCGATTTTCTACTCTCTTCATCTTGTAGATTCTCTCTTCTTTATTTATAACTTTACAAACAGACATAATAAAGGACTAGACTGGACTGTGACTTTGACATACTAATTACCAATAGATTAGGGAAGTGATTTTGTATATTTTATTATAAAATTGTAAATAAAATTTACAGGCATTGCACAAATGCAATGCACAGAGAAGGGCATTGAAAATGCTTCAATAAATCTAAAAAATATATATATATTTATGTTCATCACCAATCAATGAATTCATTCTTCATTCACCAATCAATTAATTTATTCTTCATTTACCAATGTACAGATTATAAGTTAAATGTAGTTGCATTCATAAGCAAAGTTTTATATGTGTGCTATGTTATTGACAACAAAGAAGTAGTTTCTATGGAAACTCACCGGTCCCATTTTCGATCACGCATCAGTGATTGGCCGCAAATGGGCGACATGTCCTTATAAACATTTTCAATGTTAATAATGTTGTAGTTTGTAAGTAAAAAAATGTATTTAGAGTTAAGCAAAATCATTTGTATAACACAAGCCTAAAAGTCAAGCTAGGTCTGTAACCTAAGACTAGATTTGTAATTAGCTCATAATAAATATAGTGTTATAGTAAAGACAAGGTAATTATTTTCATAATTATTACCGGAACACAATTTTCATTGTGTTTATTCGGAAAACATACAAGGTGAGATAATTGAATAGAAAAGTGATAAATAATAATAATGAAACAGTGCAAATGACACAGTGTAAACAATGATAAAAATATTAAGTGTTATGAACCTAGTATGGCCAAAAGGTGAGAATGGCATGTATTTTATATAAAGTGACCATATAACAATAAAATCAACTTCATTAGTGTCAGTGGCAATATAAAATTAAGTGAAATAAAAACATAAAAGTGATTATGTAAAAATAATCAGGAAAAGTAAGGCTATTGTTGCGTTGAACTTGCTGTCCCCTTGCGTAGCTTGGGGTTAATGGCTGTTCACACTTTAAACCATAGGCTGGGTTTAAACAAAATATAAAACGATAAAGTGGACTGTATAAACGGTTTATTATAAAAAACAGATGAAATCATATTCATGCGATTCTGCGAATCTGCGCGTGCCCGTACGACTGCATATCTAATAATTTAAGCTAATTGAAATTGAATTAATTGAATCATTCACATATTGACCACCGTAAATTGAATTTTGCGTAACACACGCGCTGAACAGGCTGTTGCCTCCTAGAGCTCTGTGAGTCGACTGCTAGATTTGAAAGGGGGGGACCGACCTTAGCTCATCCAGCTATAACGTGATATGCAGCCGACGTCACAGGCGAATCATGGTTTGATCACATTTTAAATCTGAACATACTGCCCGTCAAAAATCGAAGATTTCGATTTTTCCCGAGCTTGATGCAGTGAGCAGTTTACTCACCCATGACGCCAACAGTGGCTACATAAATTGGTTGTAACACATAATTGAATACAATACGTAAATTGAATAGAATACATGAATCGCATAAATCACATAAATTGAATACAATAGATAAATTAAATAGAATACATAGATTGAATAAAATACATGAATTGACTACAATGCATAAATTGAATGGCATGCATAAATCACATAAATTGAATAGAATACATAGATTGAATAAAATACATTAATTGACTGGAATACATAAATTGAATGGCATGCATAAATCGCATAAATCACATAAGTTGAATGCAATACATAAATTAAATAGAATACATAGATTGAATAAAATACATGAATCGGATAAATTGAATAAAGTCCTCTGCACAAGGCAACATTACTGAGGACCAGAACAATAACACCCCTTCGCATAGAGTGAAACCCATAGGAGTGATGACAATCCTTATTCGTTGGACACAGGGAAAGCGCACAGCTTATGAGTAGGTCGACGCAATATACCACGGGTAGTGTTGACGTCAACGACGTGCACCAACTGGTTGTCGCCCATGAAAACCTTAGTGACTACACCCAAACTCCAGTGTAATGGAGGGGCGTTATCCTCTATAATTATGACCACATCACCCTCCGTGAGGTTCCCCTTGGGTGTCTGCCATTTATTGCGCTGTTGAAGCTGGTGCAGATAGTCCTTGTACCACCTGCTCCAGACAGATTGTACAAATTTCTGCAGTAATTGCCAGCATCGCAATTGGTTTCAAGGAATGCCTACAAGGTCAGCATCGGGGAGGGCTGTAAAGGCCGAGCCAATTAAGAAGTGTCTGGGTGTAAGGGGCTGCGGATCCCTAGCGTCAGATGAGATGGCAGAAAGAGGACGGGAGTTCAAACACGCCTCAATTTGAGTAAGGATCGTGTATAATTCTTCAAAGTTAAGAATGGTGGGGTGCAGATGATGCTTTACGCTTTTTACACCACTCTCCCAAAGGCCGCCGAAGTGCGGTGAGGAGGGTGGAATGTACGACCACTTGAAACCTTTTGCAAGTGAGAATGAGTGAATACTCATTTTAAAATCCTCAGAGGTGAATAATTTGTATAACTCGCGCGAAGTGGAACTCGCGACCTTAAAATTAGTGCTGTTGTCAGGCATCATTTCCTCGGGAATGCCGCGGCGGGCAATGAATCGTTTAAAGGCGGCAATAAATGCCTCAGCGGTCAGGTCAGACACCAATTCCAAATGAATCGCCTTCGTATTGAGACAGACAAACAAGCATATGTATGCCTTTGAGGTAGTCTTGGATCGCTGCCCGCCATGACGGATCATGATAGGGCCGCCGTAATCTACAGCAGACAAAGAAAAGGCCTTGGTCAATACCACTCTTGATGAAGGCAACTGACCAAGTTGCTGCGTTTGCTTGTGGGTTCTGAAGCGAAAGCATTTGATGCACTTACGGACGACAGAACTGACAACAATCTTGCCGTTAATGATACAATACCTTTGATGAACAGAACTATGCGTTAACTGAACGCCCACGTGAAGCAGCCTCGAATGCTCAGCCTCTATTATTAATCTAGTGATGTGGGCCTTTGGGTGCAGAATAATCTGATGCTTAGTATCGCAATGCAAATCGGAATGTTGGAGACGACCTCCAACCCGAAGTAACCCCGAATCGTCGATGAATGTATCAAGAGAGATAATTTTGCTAGATTTGGATAGATTGCCATTCTTTATCTTAATGATCTCCTTGTGAAAGTACGTCAATTGAGATTGGCATATAAAGAAATTTAAAGTGTTGTTTAATTGCTCCCTGGACAGTCGCAGGTCATGCCCCGGACCAGGGAATTTGATCTCAGATTATAGATAAATCTGAAGCAATAGCTGATAACGTATATCAATCTCTGAAGAGTGGAAAAGTCTTCACTTATATCGGTAGCGACGACGCTAGCCATACATTCAAGAATGGCCGATTGTTTTTGTTCAGATCGGCACTTCCGTATGGTGGCTGAATCATTTGTGCTGAATTTTAGCTGGTGAATTGGATCTTGCAAAAGCCATGCCGGACCATGCCACCACAATTGAAAGTTCTGCAATTTGTCTGGATGACAACCACGAGATAGAATATCGGCTTGGTTATACTGGGATTTCACATGATGCCAGTCAGTGTTATTGGAACCCTGCCGGATTTCAGCCACACGATTGGCGACGAAGGTCTTCCACCTGGAGGACTTACCGTGTATCCAGTGGAGGGCGACCATGGAGTCAGAGTACAAATGAATCTCATGAGCAAGTATGTTCAATGCATGAATAACCTTTTGAAGCAAACGGACAAGCAGAAGACAACCGCATAGCTCAAGTCTGGGCAGTGTAATTTGTTTTAGGGGGGCTACCCTGTATTTTGAACACAGTAAATTAGATGAGACATGCCTATTATCATATACAATTCTTGCGTATATTGTAAGGGTACATATCTTCAACATACATTTATGAAGCAAATGATAAGAATAAAATAGTAAATGATTAAGACTATGAATAAAAAGGGATGAGTCAGACATGAAGGAATGGGGAATTATCATAATTATGCGATCAAAGAAATTAAGGTAATAATAAAAGTAACCTCTGATAAGAGAAATGTAGCAAGCAACAAAACCAAACTTGAAAAAACGATACTACAATGCGATTTAACCATAATAACCCAATAGATGGTAAGTGAGAAGGTAGAACCAGCCCCAATACAAGTGGTAGGAGATATAAAAACAAATAAAATAAGTGAGAAGGTAGAACCAGCCCCAATACAAGTGATAGGAGAAATAAAAACAAATAAAATAAGTGAGTTGGTAGAACAAGCCTCAACCCCAGTGATAGGACATATAAATGAAATGAAATGAGAAGAAATGAAAAGACACAAACGAATAATATAGAACAGAAAAGGAGAAATGTTACACTCAAATAAAGTAATGAAAAAAGAAACCAATAAATAATAAATGTAAAAGAATAATTATTAGTATCAACTAATTAATCAATGTAAATGATAAGTATTAAAATCCAATAAAGTAATGATAAACTAAAAGTACACAACCAAATAAATAGAGAGTAAATATTATAAATCACTCTATAATGATATGAACTTGTTAACAGTATAACTAACCATTGTAAAGTGAGAGATAGTTAGATAGTGAACATGAGTAAGTGAGAACAAGAATTTAATGTTAGGGAATACCCACTAGTAACACTTAAATAATATAAAAAGTGCAAAGTGTAAGTGTAAACCCCACAAAATAAATAGAAACCCTATTGATAGGGATAGACGCCCAAAAAACCAGTGATAAACACTAGAGGTTAATGGTGAGCAGTGTTAGTAAATAAGGATATTGTTATTATTAGGATTAAGATTAATTGTAGATGAGGAATATAAGGATATTCAGGGAAAAAATCCCAGGAAGAGTCATAATGTTAGGTTTACCATGGTTAGCTAGTAAAGATTAGGATAGAAAAATATGGTAAAGAATGGAAATGCAAAAACAATAAATATCCTATGTTCTAAGGGATAGTTAATTAACTAAAGTAAATGGTGTGGTGATGTTTATCACCAAAAAATAAATAAGAAGTAAAAAATTGTAAACAAAAGTAGTATAATAACTGTTAAAGAATTGTTTGATTAAGTTTATGAATAGGAATATGGCTGAAGGAGTTATACAGACCATAAGCCTAAATGTTATGTTATATTTTATAGAGAATAGTAAATAATAGACTAATTATAAACAATGGCAAGAGAGATAAGAAAAAAGATAAATTCATGCCGACATAATAATACTAGAAAAGCAGTTAGAAAATAATAGACAAACCATAATATGGAAACTAATGAAAACATACAATTATAATAAAACAGACCCAAAACAATTCAACAAATAAACAAATCATTTGTAACGCAAAACAAAACATGTATAAAGGTAAAATAATATGTAATTTGTATAAAATAAGAAAATATAGCCAATTACTACCTAGGCCTATGAAATGCCTAACTATAAAAAACCAATAACAACAAATTGTAAGAAATTAACTATTATATTAGCAAATCCAAGGCAAGTAACTAGTCAATGATAATTAGTGAATCATTTTAAGAGATAAGTGTTAAATTAAGGACATAAAATAAGAAAGAAATGTAATTAAATAATATCAACATAACTGTCAAAACATAATACATAAGCCAACCCAGCTTTGTGGGATGTCAAAATGATCTTTGAAAGAAAATACGAACAGTTGTGATAATATCTCATACTTAAATAAGAAGACTGAAGAATAATAGCAATCAGAAGATATTTAATCATTTTGAATAAAAATTCAAATATTCTAACAATGGGCTTAAGTCATGAATAGCCAATCAGAATCAATCAGTTACCATGACAACTGAACGTTATTTATGAATATTCCGTTAGAAACTGTTAATTCCATAGTGACGCTCAAGAGGAATAGACGCCAAGCCGTAAATGGCCCAATTTTTAATTTAAAACAATCAAAAGTAACCAAATTTATCAAAATGAAGAACCAAACTACCTGATGAGGAACTAATACATTCAACCTAGGCAACAGACCAGATTAATTAATTCCAAATTAATTAAATTCGATCAACTAATACGAAAAAGTCACAAGGCGTGATTAAATCCCAGGATGATTGAAGATTGATGAACAAACGATGACCCAACCTAATTCAACTGAATGACACTACATCTCAAGTCAACTGATTGATAAGTATTGCTGACTTACCCGAATTAAAAAATTTAAATTCTCTTTAAATTTTTTCACAACACTTTGAACTTTCACTATAAACTGATGATCTTATTTCTTTCAAAGATTAATTAAAAAAATAAAACACTAAACTTATGTGAACGAGAAAAATAACCTGTACAAAAATTACGAACTTTTGAAACACACTCTATAACATTCCTATAACAAATTGTAATTAATCCTTATAGTATATAAGTACCAGTAATGTAAGGTAGTGTACTTTATTGTAATCAGAACTGATCCTTTTTCGTAAACCAAAAGAATCCAGATTTATTGAACGAAAATTGTAAAAAGTAAACATTCCATAGACGCCATGTGTGACTAAAATCGTTCAAAAATCGACTTCGCCAAGCCTTGAGAATAATTGTCTCACTGTCGGAGCAAATTTGTTTAATAACAAAATATAATTTTTGTATAATACTAAATAATTATTAATCACAATTTAATAAACTAGTACAGAGTCGTAACCACTGTTCTTTATTCCATAGGAAATTGTGTTATATGATTTGTGTACACTAGGGACGAGCGACAGTGGCGGTAAACGCTAGACATCGGAAGCTCTGCGAACTACATAATCAATTCGCACGCGGCGGAAACAATTGAATTCACCATACCGCCATAGGCACAAACGCTCAATCGTCCTATTTTCCATTTTATTGTTTTCAGTTAAAACAATTTGGCGCCACCCGGGAAATACAAACACTTATAGAAGAACAGGTAAGGGTTCCACTCGCGTGTACTGGCAATTCGAAAGATCGCTGCGGACATCGTCAGCGTGAACATAAAGTAACGACCACACGTGTGAGGCGAACGCACGAACTTTACGCATTTTACAAAGACGACAGAGTCCTATCGTTACAATATGCAACAACCATAACCTTCACAGGAAGCATCCGCGAACCCGTGAATTTGAAACGATCTCGTGTATGGGTTAGACTTTATGCAACGGTTCACATTAATCTTATTGACTAGATTTAGTTTACTATACAATTCCCTCTATTTGGGGAGAAGAGAATCTGATAAGATCTCATCCCAATTCGTTTTTGCTTGCCAAAGCTGCTGCATGAAACGTTCATATAGAAAAACTATGGGACCAAGTAGACCCAACGGGTCATAAATGCCCGCAATTACTGTAAGAACAGTTCTTTTGGTAAACGCCTCATGGCAAGGTTTGAGCGTTGTCTTATAAATAAACATATTGGAACCGTTGTTCCATAGTAGCCCTAAAGTGCTCACATTTTCACCCTTGTTTAGGGGTATGGCAGTGCCGCCTTGGTTTATGATTTCTTGGCTGTTGGACGACCATTTGTGCAAGGGAAACTCATATTGTCGAAGTAATTTGCTTACATCCAACCTCAACTGTTTGAGCTCATCTATATCATCGCAGCCGGTAATTAAATCATCGACGTAGAAGTCGTTAGCAATAACTCGGCATGCCAAGGGAAACTGATTGAGGTTGTCATTCGCAACCTGGAATAGACACCTGGTAGCAAGAAATGAAGCGCTGGCTGTGCCATAAGTCACAGTCCTGAGCACGAAATGTTTCAACTCCAAGTCGGGGGGAATCCCGCCAAAGTATTCTTTGGAGGTTGCAATCACTTGAATCGACCAAAATTTGTCTATACATCTTATCGATGTCGGACGTTAAGCCATAGACGTGGGTCCTAAATCTGAGTATAATAGAAAAAAATCCTGCTCTATTGTCGGCTCCACCAGTAGTGTATCATTAAGTGAATGGCCATTAGCGGATTTTGCGGATGCATCAAATACCACGCGGAGCTTTGTAGTTAGACTTGAGTTCTTGAAAACCGCATGATGGGGTAAGTAGTACACCTTGGAGCGATGAACCAAATTGTCGCTGGGACTGAGTGGTGACATGTGCCCCAGCAGTTGGTACTCCTTGATGAACTTGGAATAGTCATGCCACAACCCAGGATTCCTCATGAGTTTACGCTCAAGAGTCTGAAAACGCTGTTTAGCATGGGCCAGCGAATCTCCCAGAGCCACATTCCCAGCCCTACGGGGCAACCTAACAACAAATCTACCGTCACCATTTCTCAGTGCGTTATGCACAAAGTGTCCCTCACATGACTCGTCGGCAGCTGAGGGCAAATCAACAGGATACTCCTCGACCTGCCAGAATTTCTCAACCATAGAAGTGAGTCCTTTATTGTCATTTCTCGCAATAAATGACGAAGCACGATAAGGAGATTTGAATTTGAAAGGAAGATTTCCGGACACAATGTAACCCAGTCTAGTTTCCTGAAGAATGGGGAAGTTCCCGTCCCTGACAAATTTACCGGGCTTAATCAAACTTAAGAAGAATTTGGTGCCGAGCAGAACGTCAATGCTCGATGATGTGCTGAAGTTCGGGTCTGCTAGGAATATACCCTCGGGCAATCCCAACTGCGTGGATCAAAGGACTCCGTGGAGAGATTGTCAGTAAGATTAGGCAGAATTGAGCATTGTACACTAAAATTTAATTTTTCGTACAGCGATTGCAAGGTGATAGTGGTGCTGTGGTGGGACCGACAGGATGCATTGTTGATGCCTATAATTGCCAACTAATTTTTTACAAGGTTCAATTTAAGTTTTTTGGCAAAGGCCTGTGTAATGAAATTCGCCTGGCTACCAGAGTCCAGTAAAATCCGGCAAAGGCGGGGTTTACCAGAATTGTCTAAGGTTTTGCATAACGTAGTAGACAATAGTATGTTCCTATTAGTTTTTAGTTTGAGGGCACAGTAGGTGCCCTGTGCTGTATGTGTTAAGGAGTGATGCTTCTTAGAGCAAGTTTTACAAGTGTGCTTATTTTTACATTCATTTACAGAATGGCCCACCCGCAAGCAGTTAAAGCAGCATTTAGTTTTAATTAAAAACTCCTTACGTTTGTCAATGGTTAACCCCTCAAATTGTTTACACGTATATAAGTGGTGGTTAGCATTGCACATTGCACATTGAATGTTTTTAGAGTTAGCATGATAGCTGACCATCTTGCCTTGTTTTGAATTGTTTACATATTTTATTAGTTGTTTAGGTCTTGCTGAGTTGCCTGCCCGACCACTCTCGGAATCTGCTGCCACGGTTTCCAGCACCGATCTCCTATTGTTTAAAAACTCAGTCGACCCTTCAAAATTGGGAAAGTTGATGTTAGAGAGTGACTCCTTCCAACGTTCAAAAACAGCGTCTTCGGACAATTTGAGTTCGGATTGAATTGTGTCACATTTGCGCTGGAGCTCCGCCAGCGACCTTATTTTAACATGCAACACGTGGATGTCATTTTTTGTTATGTCAAAAGCATCCACGAAAATATTGATTCTTGTTATTGAGGCCTTGATAATGGCCCTTTGCCTTATGAGCTGTTTGCTTTCGGCCATATTGAGCGTATTAAGACGTGGAACGAAAGTAGAACAGGCAACTCAGTTCTCAGCAATATAACTACGTATTAATAGTTAAATAGAATAATTGCAAACAAATAATACAACGTAACATAATGAGTACATAATAGTTCAAAACATACCATGGCAAAAATGTCTTACTTGAATTTCCACTGATTCGAGATAATAAGTTACATACGGTTGTAGAGATTATCAGCTGATGGCGGATAAGAGTTAATCAGGATGACATAGTTGCTGTTGAGCAGAACCGGTTGTTATTTCTTGATAGCGGCAGGCTCTTGACGTCGGATTTCTGCAATGCGGTGAGATAAGATGCGTCTGTCTGCCTCTGTGTAGACGTGTCGAACCTGTCCAATTCTGTCTGCGCTGCATGTAATAGATTGTCTGGAAGACAAGTTATTATTTACAAGTTTTTTACAAGTTAAATATTTTGCGGAACTTACGCATAACAGTTTCAATGCCCGAATAATACTCGGACGCATACAGCTATGATGCACTAATATCCGAAAACGAGCACACACTAACTCTCTTACGATGCTTAAAGTCCGTCACTCCGAACTGCTCGTAAGTTTTTTACACACCTTGAGATCGAAATTAAATCCGGCCCTGGTGGATCATATGTTGCGTTGAATTTGCTTTCCCCTTACGTAGCTTGGGGTTAACGGCTGTTCACACTTTAAACCATAGGCTGGGTTTAAACATAAAGCAATAAAGTGGACTGTATAAACGGTTTATTATAAAAAAAAAACAGATTAAATCATATTCATGCAATTCTACGAATCCGCGCATGCCCGTACGACTGCATATCTAATAATTTAAGCTAATTAAAATTGAATTAATTGAATCGTTCACATATTGACGCCCGTAAATTGAATTTTGTGTAACACACGTGCGGAACAGGCTGTTGCCTCCTGGAGCTCTGTGAGTCGACTGCTAGATTGGAAAGGGGGGCGGACCGACATTAACTCGTCCGGCTATAACGTGATATGCAGCCGACGTCACAGGCGAATCATGGTTTGATCAGATTTGAAGTCTGAACAGTTATATTAAAAACTTATATTTTCTGGAGGTGGATAAAACAGCCCTGAGACCGAAAAATACACCAAAGAAACCAAGACCTCTTATAAATGAATCTAAAGCTGGTTTTACAAAGAAGAAAGGTTTTTTTTCCTAGTATGGGCATTCAATGCAAAATGAACAAACTAAATCAGTTGCCAATCCAAACAATATTAGAGAAGAAAATTATAGTAAAAAGACAAGTCAAGTTATAAGGGATATCAGTAAACTAATGAACAATATATATTCGACCAATCTGAAGAAGGAAAGCTGAAAATAATATCCTAAAATGGAGTAGGGCCTACTACATCTTTGAATTTGGTGAGACCGTTTTAATACTAAAGCCATATTGACAACTATCAACGTTTTACACAACACTTCCATACAAACTAAATAACGAACACATTTAGTGCGACCACATTTATAAACATAATCTATGATGTACAAAGTGAGTGACACAAACTTATTTCGAACAAACAAAAGTGTAGAACTCATATAATTTTTATTAAACATTCAATAGTGTGTATACAACTCAAGGAACATGGCGTCCCTTGCTTTATTTAACTGTTACTGAAAGGGGACAGCAGCGTGCCATGTTGAGAATTCATGAACTATGAGCTATATAATAAACAATTATTTTTTTATGTTTTCTCTTGTCAATTGTATTACTAATGTCTACTTATTAATTGTTTTATTAATTTTATATTTGTAATGTGTAATATTAAGTTTGTAAAATTATCTGAATTGATTTCTTTTTGTATAATCATAAGAACTCACATCCAAACAATCATACACAAACAACAATTAATTACTGCACATTAAAATTTTTTTCTTCATGTATGTTATTAACGTAAAACTTGTTGTATGAATTTATAATTTTACTGGAGACGATTGTTAATTTTGTTATAACCCTGAGATAAAAAATTTTTTCATGCATCCGAGAGCTAGATGGAGCAGGAACCTTAAAAAAGGAAAATTTGTTATTAATTAATAGAAGAAAAGAAAATTATTATAATAAGAGAATTAA
Source organism: Magicicada septendecula (assembly GCA_034769895.1). Classification (NCBI taxonomy): domain Eukaryota; kingdom Metazoa; phylum Arthropoda; class Insecta; order Hemiptera; family Cicadidae; genus Magicicada; species Magicicada septendecula. The sequence continues at coordinate 987,234,713 of CM068367.1, read as the reverse complement.
GGAATAAAAATTGAATGATTCAGAGCAGCAAAAGAAGTGTGTTCTCATTTATAAATAAATATTATTAAACATACAACTCAGAATATTGCTGAGACTAATTGAGCATTTATACTCATTTACAATAAGTACAAATCTAACAATATATATGCTACATCTATCTACATCTTTCACTCTTACTTGAACAGCAATATTTGGTTCATGGAATGCATTGCTATATATGTGTGAATTTTGTGTAAAACCTATTTAATAATTCATATTTAATCATTTTTAGATCAGAATCTGTAATATGTATGTGAAGCTATGCTATTTATCAACCTGAAAAGTAGGTATAATATCTTTAGAATTCAGAAACTATGTGGCATCATGCAAACAGAAGGTCATTTAGAGCTTTAACTAATTCAGCTATCATGTATAATAATACTTTCTTAATAAATTGTATAATTTGATTGCAGAATCATCTGTAGTTAGTCCTGTCCTCAACATCACGCATATCAACAGAGATCACATGGGAACGTACATGTGTATAGCAGATAATGGAATTCCACCTGCTGCTAACCAGACTTTTCTTCTGGAAGTACACTGTAATAAATTATTATTTTGTTTAAGCAGCATTTATAATTAAACATATATTTACAATCCTTGGATTTCGTTGTCCATGACGTGTCTGTTACTTAACTAAATATAATTATTTCACTACCGACTCGGAACACAAAGTTTTTTATGGGTAAAAACGTAAAAGTTTTACCTTATAACCTGAACCGGTTTTCGCTTTTAAAACCTGTGACCTGAGCCTATGAAGAAGCTTTTTAAAAACAAAAACTGGTTCAGATTATAAAGTAAAACTTTTACGTTTTTACCCATAAAAAACTTTGTGTTCCGAGTCGGTAGTGAAATAATTATATTTATATATTTACAAGTTCTTGCAACTTTGTATATTAAAAAAAAAAGAAAAAATCATGTCTTCATTAGCCTATGCATGTTGTACTCTTCAAAATAATCCCCAACAGATATAACACACTTACGTCAATGTATTGTTTTCCAGTCCTGAAAACATTTGTAAAACATAAAAACACAGTTTATGGTATAGCCTTATGAATTTGTCTTATATCTTCAATGGTTGTGAACTATTGTCCTTTCATGTCTTTTCTCAGTCTTGGTAAGAGAAAAAAAGGCATATGGGGTAATATCTGGTAAATTTGGTGGTTGCATTAACATTACATAATTATTTTTGAGTAAAAGTTTAAAAACTTTTTAATTAAATAAGGAATGATGTGATAGTGGTGGTATTATTGTGGTGCAGTCTCTATCCTTCCATAGGCCACTTTGTAAATGCTCCATATGACAGTTTCCATAGCCCAAATGACAGTAAATGCTGAATGATAGTACTCTTTATGGACCATAACATTATGAAAATTTAAGAAAACACAAGGAACAACTTTATTGTTGAATACAATGCTTTGAATGATGTGCGAGTGAAACTTTTTATTTGTATTTTATTAAGTTGACATACTCCATGTGAGTGATTCTTGTTTTTTACCAACCTGATGATGGTACCATGAGTCCCGAAACGCTTAGTTTTTAAAAAAACATTGAAGTTGCAAGGAGGAGCACCAGTGTACCCGGATACACAAGGTAATATTAACTATAATTAATGCTTTTTCACATTTGGCTTATGAAGGAGCTTCGACTGGGATGGCTGATATTCGACTTATACATTGTTACAAAATTAAACACTGAATATCAGCTTTCCTAATACTAAGAAACCACTAAATAGTTGAAAAAGTTTTAATTGGTTGCTTTTATTATAAAAAAATATTTGATACCATATATAATTCAAATATCAAACATGTGTGAATGAGTTTTGTAACTTCATGAAAAATAATTAAGTGTTAATAGTATTCCAATTTTGTAACTGTTCACACTTTATCATGCAATCCTAATCTTTCTTTGCATTTTTGTGTCACCTCACATGATTAGTCTGAGTAGTCTATACTAGATACTTTCATTTAGTTTATAATTCTGTACTTACTCATCTGTAGTACTGTGCACATGTGATTACATTCATACTTATCATCCTCCATGTTTCTTCTTTGAAGGTATTTCATCACACTGTTGAAAAACTGTTTTATTCATTTGATTTGATACAAACATATTAATTGATATTAATAAAACATATTAAAATTTAGTAAACAGTTTTTATAAATATAGGCAAACATTTTGAGTCTTAATATAAATGATTAAATTTTAATGGCTAATTTTATCAACAAATGTTAAACTGTCTTTCATTTTTCAGTTCCACCACTCATTCGTATTCAGAATCAATACATTGTAGCGACAAACGATTCAGAAGTAAGACTGGAATGTGAAGTTGAGTCATTTCCTGAAGCAGTCAAATACTGGAAAAAAGATGACAAAATATTACTTGAAAATAGTGAAAAGTATAGGATTGGAAATGTGGATTCATTTCACAAATATAAAGTGAGATTTGTGTACTTTTCATTATACATGAAACACTTGTAAGATGTGAGGACATAAAACACAGCTTTTCATTACCAGATAACTAAATTACACAAAGAGATAATAAAATACTATATTTCCATGTGTTAATACATTTTACTTACTTTTAGAATTTTAATATTTATGATGTTACGATATTATTTAGAAAAAATACATTGTAGATATGGATTTACATATGATTTACATTTTACTACTTTACATATGACAAGATATGGATGTTTAGTAAATATTTCTTTATTTAATTAAAATCCTTTTTCTTGTTTATCTTTAAATTTTTTATAAATATGCTTCATCAGAGGCTGCCACTAGGAGCACTGTCTGTCTTGAGCATTATTCTTGGTGACGGCGCCGTCATTTGAAATATCTATGTTGTGTGTGTGTGTGTGTGTGTGTGTGTGTGTGTGCGTGCGCGTGCGTGCGTGCGTGCGCGCGCGGTATGATATGTTCGAATAGTAAGTGTGATTTGAATTGTGTCTGTTCATTTAGGATGTTGTTTTTATGTGTTTGTATATTTATAGTTGTTAAAGAGTGTCTAGTTTTTGGCCTTTTGTGTGTATCTGTATAATATCCATGTTGCTGTTTATGTTTGTGTATGTGTGTGCTTCAATGAGGTGGTTTGCAAAGGTGGATTCGGTGGTGAAGTGTAAAGTGCCTTTGTGTGTTCAATGTATCTCTGTTTGAAGCAACTGTATGACTAATGGTAACTTGGCAACCTAAGAGCAACAGATTGTAAAACACACAGCACAACTGAATTGATGTCATGACTAATGTTAGTCTACCAATTTTTTGTGTAGGGAACCAGTAACAATCAAATCTTAAGGGGTTCAGAGGAAGAATAAGATACTAGTTTACCTACTACCTTTTGAATCAATTCAATGAATTTTTCATATAGGAAACTAACACAATTTTGTTAGAAATGTATTTCGTATAAAATAACAGTTTTTAAATTTTACTTATAATTTGTGATTTTTCACTGTTAAACAGCAATTGCTGCTAGTTGAAAGTAAAATTTATTAAATTTCAGTAAAAGATTATTTTTTTTTCAGAACAAGTTAAAAGTATTGAAATATACATTTATTTATTTCAAGGCAAGGTTTATCTTCCCTGTATGTTAAGTCTGTGTTTAATTTCATATTATCAAATAAAAATGTATCAATTTAATATGTACACTTATTTGCATATACGTGAAACATAACTTCAGTCTATTAAATTATTTTAGAAAATACATAGAAGTAACATAAATAAATATGTGCATTTGGATGTACAGTAATTGATCAATTATTATTTAATCATTAAGGACTATTATATTTATGTATGTATGTTATTGTCTAAAAATTATGTCGGCTAAGTGGAATTTTAGACAAAAAATTAATGGACCATAAGTTATTTGACAAAAGCATATTTTTGTTAACTTCTAGTAATGAAAAGTTTTATAAGATTCAATCATTAATTAAACAGAAATTTCAAACATTTTTGTCAATATTTTGACGCGTTTTGCCAATACAGATTTATTTTCATCATCAGGACCTGTATATGGACAGTACTAAAATAATTAAAACACATAAAAATAAGTTAATATTCATAGAATATTATAATCAGTTTTTAAAATCTAGAATAATGACATACATGAACAGATATTTAAAATTCGTTTTTGAAAAATATGTACAGATATTCACTCAAAACCATTCATAATATGTGTATTACGAGTATTTATGAATTGCCAATATTCAGACTAGTTAATGACTGATGCTCACAAAATTGTTTATCATTTACTAACTCATGGTCGCTACTAAACTGCGGATAACATCTAGTGTCAAGCAACTTATGCCCCACTGTATATAATATTATTATGCTATTTGCAATATAATTGAGCATTATAACTACTGATGTGTGTAATTTTTTTGCACAGTCAATAATGTATTTAAACATAACAAAAATAAATTCATCTGATATTGGAAACTACCAGTGTGTTGCAAAAAACGAAGTAAGCACGACTTCTGGAGTATTCACACTATTTGGTAAGAATTCGGTATTATTTGTAATATTTTACCCAGGTAAAACAATCTTTAAATTACTGTTATATGTTAAATTAAATTAAATTACTTTAATAAATTTAAAAGGATTCCAGGTAATGTTTTATATAGCGTATAATGACTGTTTAACAGTTTGGAAACAGATACAATTACAATTTCAATCCCTTGTTACTTTCAAATGTAGAAAACATTTTCATGAAATCTTGTTAAATTCAGCTTGTGAGAAAAAAGTTGAACACACACACACACGCGCGCGCGCGCGCGCGCGCGTGCATGCATGTAATTGTTAATATCAAATCACAGTGATACACCTACAAACTAATTTGCTTATTGTTAAACTGAAGAGAATTGTCAATTAATAGAGAAAGAAAGAACTCAAATGAAAATTTGACTAGAGTAAATTATTTTAAATAATTTAAAATTATCTTAAATTACCAATGGTGGTGGTTTGGTATTTGGAATGTAGAATTTTGGAAGAATACTGAAATTGTGATAATAAAAACACCACTGTGTAGAATTACTGACAGAACATGCTCGAGTACATTATATATGCTTTGGTCATCCCTTATAATACTTTTAAATATACAATTTAAAAACTTTGTATGTTAATTTAGTAGCAGTTTTTCAGAACACTTACTATTCATGGCATATCAAGAAAGTAAGTTCTGATGGGTTATTAGAACAAACCAAGTTATACTTGCAAAACGTTTATATTGCTATTTGAAGTACACACCTTGAACTACTTTTCTACATAATATTTGTCATTGTTGAAGCACTTTTCATAGGAGACTATCAGGCATTGTATACCTTTGCTGTAGAGACTTCTTGCCTGTGACTTAAACCACATATTAGATATTGTTGCTGGCCACCAAAGAAGACTTTCTGATGGCTGAAAAAGTGATATTTGTTCAGTGCAAGGTTTAGGTTGTAAAGACAGATGATCAAATCGTTTCCAGTTGAAGTTTTCTGTCCCAAAAGACTGTGCACATGACTTTTCAGAGAAAATCGTTGGAGTGAAACTCTTTGCGGGCGGCAAAGTGTGCCTCCAAGCCATGGATTACCGTCTTCATTCAGAAGTTGTGTGAGATACCTGTGTCTCACCCCCTATGACTACATGGCTCAGAAACCTATCCCCTTGGTATCTAAATCACGTCAAGAAAGGCCAATGCACTATCCCACCATTTCATTTTGTGTTGTTCCATAATAATTTTTTGCAACCCAGAGTGCACACAATTTTCAGTGTTCTTAAGACACAATGTCATGAAGAACTGAACATAAACGTATGGCAAATACATCAGAAGCAACATCATAGTGAATCTCTGTAATCATTATTAAAGAGTGCGATGTCTATTCTCTTTAATTTTCTCTTCAACTGCCTGCATCATGCCACCATTCACTAAACCCAGTCACTCACTCTGTTCATCATCGTGAACATTTTCGTGTCCAATGTTAAAAAGCCATATCATTGTATCTGTATCACCAAATCGCTCATTACTTCTTCTCCATAAATATCGCAAACTTGGTGGTAACATTGAGTTGGTTTAATACCTTTCACATTTAAGAAACAAATTGCACACCTGTTTCACACGCGGTGGGTATCTTTATTTTCTTCAACATTATAAACACGTCCAACAAAGATTACTTAGTGCACAGTTGTTTACAAATGGCGTTGTTGCCTTGTCAACAAAACAACAAACTCACCACGCATGCACAACAATGTGACGGCATCGATACTGGGGCAATATTTACTAACAAAACTTACTTTCTGGATATCCATCATGTGTGTGTGTGTGTGTGTGTGTGTGTGTGTGTAATGTGTGCATGGACATATTAAAATTTTTAACATTGCATATGCCATAACATGAATGTGATCCTTTATTTATATTTTAATTTATTTCACCTGGATTTAGAAACATCACCACCTATGCACAAAAGTGGACAAGGAGTAACAGTGTTTGGACCTTCACCACCAGCAAAAGTTGATCTTAATGATCTATGTCCTCCACCTCCTCAATGTGAGAAATGTACTGATCCAAAAGAATATAAATGCAAAGATGGAATATATTTTTTGTACGATCTACTTGGTCACAGAGATCTTGAAGTAAAATCGCTTGTAACAAACTTAACATATTCTCGATTGTCAAACAGGACTCTTGGTAAATATTTTGTACATAACTGTTGAAAAATGTTTTTCACTCTAAAAATGTTATTATATTACATGAATTTCCAACAACATACTCTTATTACAATGTGCATAACAATATAATACTCAGTGTGTAAAATGATTCCTTGGTTTTTTAATTTAAAAGAATATTTTATTTTCGTTAGTTGCCAAGAATTACAAGCTATTTCATTTATCTTAGATACATTATACTATCACAAACTGTGTTGCAAGTCAATGTAAATGGTCATTACAACTCATGTATAACATTCATTTATAAAAAATTCTGTCGCCTTTCTTAAATTAATTTATGAAAGCCATTAAACCACATTTAAAATGTGATTAATGGTTAGATTAGCTTTATGAGAATTTAAGTATTTCATTTATTATTCGTTATAATTTTAATGTGATAATTAGTTAATTAAAATTTTTTTTAAACTTTTTTGACTAGAGTTTTTCCCATAACTTCTTTAAAAAGACCATATGCATAAACTTTTGAGCTATCTAATATCTACCTAGACAAAGATAGTTTTATTTCTTCAGCTATCTTTAAGTTAGTGTGTTTTCCTTGTTATGTTGTAGTGGACAGAAGTTTAAAAAGTTGAGGTTTTTATTATATCATAAGATTAAAATAATAATTAAATTAAAAGGGTTGTAGATAATATTAGTTTAGAGAATGCATTTAAGTTAAATTTAGTTCAGGTGGTGTGTAATGATGCATTTAGATCCAATGACTATCAATCTTCACAACATTGCTGTTTAGAACACTGTTCAACAGACCACATTAGAACTCTTCTTATCTGCCTGCATAGTAAATAAGTATCTTGCTTTGGATCAGCATACATTTTAATTTAAAAATAAAATAGTTAACAACTTGAGGAAACCATTTTCATTTCTTCCTTTGAAAATATGCAGTTAATATAGAAACAAGACAAAAAAATGTTTCATCTGTATGATTTGGCAACAAATGATCTTGTTGTATACACGCTTATATAATTATACAGTATTATTGAAATACAAATAAAATGTCTAAATTGTTTTTAGTTTGTAGCATTTCTTTTTTGTGTTGAACTGCAACTTTAAGTTTTTATAGTATCACAGAAGAGGTTAGACAAACTAATTATAACACATCTTTGTTTTCTTTAATGTGTATAACAAATAATAAATTATACACTTCAAATTGTTTATTTAATGATAAATATCTGTAATTTTAAGATGTTTAATTAAAAACTGTATAATTTTCAGTACACTACATTGACATAATAAATTGATTTTTAAGGGGGAGAAAAGCTTGCTCACTCAAGGCATTTTTAGACAAAATACAAAGTAATAAAACTGTAGGGTACCGTACAAATATTATTCCACATATTATCCCAAAAGAGTTAAAACAAATTTATATATGGTCACTCCCACATGCACATAAAAGATCTCTTACTAAAACTTAAAGACTGTAAAATTGTAAATTAGTGTGCACTGGTAGCTATTGGAAAATAATAAGCTATATAATCAGATAACAACATGTATATGTCGTAAAAATATTTCAGACTGTCAAGTATATGCTGTTGGCAAACCAGTTTTTCATCATTCTTCTAATGACACGTATGGCAGCTGGATGAGAGACCCTCAACCACATCCTCAATTAGGAAATGAAACAGTCTGGATAACACGGGAACATGAACATACTGCTCTCTATGAATTTGTTAATAAAACCACTTTTACTCAAGATAAACATTCTACAAAATATCATCTCCCAATTCCCTTTTCTGTGAGTAATAAATGTTAACTAACACATAACTTAACTAACATATTACGGTAACTAATGTAATGTGTAATTGAGTAATTAACAATTAGCTAATGAACTATCAGCTTATGTTTGAAAGTTAGCTTCCATACACATTACAATAGCAGATAAATAGGAATAACTATGCTATAAGTTATGTTCTGTAGTTATAACTGTGTGATAAGTGAAAACCACATTGAAATAAATGGAATTTCACACAAAGTGAGATATTGTTAAAATTCAGGCTACATGTTAAGTAATTATTATATAAATCAAATTAAGCAAAGTTGGAATAATTATATATAACTATAATTATATATGATTTAACTAGGTAATTCCCTTTTGCTACTAGGCACATCCAACTTAATATAACTTTAATATTCTTATTTTCCATTTAAAATACTGATATATATAATTAGACACTTTTAATCGTTATAATTTAACACTATGTAATCACGTTAACCTCTGCAAATCAAGAGAACCAACCCTAAAATAAGAAACACAAAAACACTTTCTGAATTTCTATATTTTCAACTTCATCTTATAAATCCATAACTATATTCTGTAATAAACTTTATCATATTAATTTTTTAAATGAATGTTTCCAGTACTTGAAATGACATTACACACGAACTTCCTTCTTTTACTATATTGTAGTACTTGCAGATTCAGTCTGATGAAATTGACAATACTGTAGCTACCTGTCATTCTTCAAGAGAATTTAACCTTTGCCTAAGTTACCATCTGCTTTTATGTAAACTTCATCAGATGTGGCCACAAAGAGATCTGTCATTTTCAATGCTGGAAATAGCACCATTGTTTCAAGTGGTTATCAGATCTTTCTTGTGTGATGTTCAAAGGGAATGTGCAATTTACATTGTATATGTTTATTTACGATGCTGTTTCCACATGTTCTTGTACTAATTTATACCTATTGTTTAATTGTTTCTTTTTTTTGACCACTTATGTTTAAATGTGTATTGCTGATGTTTCAATGAAGTGATTTGTAAAATTGGATTCAGTGATGGAGTGTAGTGTCTATATGTGTTCATTGTATCTCTGGTTACAGCTGGATCCTGCATGGCTTATATAGAATTTGTTGTACTGTAAGCACTTTAGCATTAAATCAAATTTTTTCAACTGTTTGTTTTTTATTTATTTTTTTCAATGTGATGTTCTGTTTTGTTTGAGGTTCTGTAAACAATGTTGCAGCCTGCTTTATTGAATTTGCGGACAATTTTTATAGTGTCTTATATGTGAGCGTTATGAATGTCTTGTTATTTTGTGTCTTTTTTGTTGTTTGTGTTTTTCTATTTTCTGTTTCCTAGTGTTCTGTCATCTTTGTTGGCTTTGACTAGGTATTTAATTGTGTTTAGTTCATCTTGACAGTATTTCTGTGGAAGTGGAATGTTGTGTAGTCTGTATAGCATGGACCTGAATTTTGACAGTTTGTGTTATATGTGGTGGTTAGAGGTATTGTCTTTTAGTGTGACAGTTGTAGTAGGTTTCCTGTACATTCTGAATTTGTGTCTGTGTTCAAGATTTGTAATAGTAAGATCTAAGAATCCTATGTTATTTTATTTATCATAATTAGTGATGAAGGTTATATTTCTATAGATTTTATTGATTTGGAAGAGTAATAATTGTTCACATTGTTCCATGTCCTAATTGTAAAGTAATAATATAACGAGTTCAACAAATCTGACCAATATATTATTTAGTGTTATTAATATGAGCATTAGCCCGCAGCTGCATTCACCAATGCAGGTGTGGATGCTGTGCTTTGTGGTGCTAATGTACACCTTTCCACAAGAGCAAGGAACACCATAATTGCTGCACGATAAAAGCGGATCTCTCGCATCTTTCACTGGTCTCAGGAATTGCTCAGGAATTGTCTGAGGCAGCCGAAGAAGTTTTTGGTGGCTGAGCATGGCACTTACTAACGCCAATCATCACGTTTTCTTTGACAAGACCAAGAACTTGTTCTTAGTGAGTCTAACTACTAACTACCCTTGGCTGCAAATGGAGTCTGTAGAAATCTTCAAACATGGTTCTACTGCAGTGAATTGGAGAGAAAGCCTTATTTTAAATAGGATTTGGCATGGTAGTATAGTGAAGAATATTTGAAGATTCCATAATATGCGTGTACTAGAAAACACCAGAACGTAATTAATTGTGGCCTTGAACATAGTGTGCTCGGACCAGTATGATCTGGAAAAGTCTTGTTGCGGATGTGTGACACGTATCATGTAATTGTCTTGCATCTCCAAAGTAGCAGCAATATGTAAGCACAGACACATTACAGCTGGAATAGCCGAGAAACATGTAGAATGTTCTGTAATGGTATACACTTTTTCTGCATTATGTAACACTGCTCCCTCCTTAAGCCTGTTTGTCCTGAACTGGCAAACCATCTCTGAAGTAATACTTAGCGAGACAATCTAGGTGGATGACCTTGAAATTTCGCTGTCCTTCCTGTTGAGTCTGATAGACAATATCGTTGATTCTTTTTTTCACAGTGTAAGGTCCTTCCCAGTTAGTCTGAAGTTTAGGTGAATGACCACGACGGCACTTTGGGTTGAACAACCAAACCTGCTCACCTTCTTAGAAACCCACACTATTACTGTGAATGTCATACCGAGTTTTCATTTTATCACTGGCTATCTTCAGCCATCCTCTTATCAAGCGATTCATTTCTCGCAGTTGGTTTTCTAATTGCGAGGAATAGTTCTGTGGCTCTTGGCACTGAGTCTCAGGTGATCCAAACATCATGTCCCCAGGAAGACGAATCTCCCACCCAAACACCAATTGTGCTGGAGACATGCCGGTTGTGTCATGTACTGATGACCTATACACCATGAGGAATAGTGGTACCGTTGGTCCCAGTTTGTTTGGTTCTCATCAACAACCTTTGAAAGATGCTGCTCAAGTGTCATATTGAATCTCTCAACCATCCCGTCCGACTGAGGATGAAGAAGCGTTGTCCTGGTCTTTCATATTCTGAGTAGACAGCATAATTCTTTAAACACTCCTGATTCGAAATTTCTCCTTGTTAATGCCAAGATGGCCTCCAGACTTTCCATCATGCATCTTCTTCAAAACTGACTTCACTTTACTTCAGGGCACTATCAACTTCATGACCACGTCTCGTCCATCTGCACTTTCCCAAGCCCTTTTCAGCAATCCGTTCTCTAAGGTAAGAGATTCCCATTGTGCCCAGTAGCCCTTCAACACATCTGACCCATGACAGATATCTTGCCAATACAGGCAATGACCTTCCTCTTTTGCGTCAAGATCGGTCCAATGTCTTTATCAGTCATCTGTTCTTGTCGACAATCTTGTGTCGTCCAACCGTCTGCCAGGAAATCTACAGTGATGGCTTGAACAAGTCTGCTGGCGTTTTGTTCTTCCTTTCTGTGGTAATGTCAGCAGTCTTCTGGGCACGGTCTTTGTAGTAAGCCATCCGCATTACCATGCAGGCGCCCCCGCCGACGTACCTTGAAGTTGTACTCATGCAGAGATTCGAGCCACCTTGCCAACTGCCCTTCTGGATTTTTAAATCTCAAAAGCTATGCAAGCGTGGTATGGTCAGTGCATAGTGAAAATTCCCTTCCATAAAGATATTTATGGAAGTGCTCCAAAGCTCGGACGATTGCTAGCAACTCTCTCCTTGTAACGCAATAATTTCTCTCTGGTTTAGAAAGTGTCTTGCTGTAATATGCTATTACTTGTTCTTCACCGTTTTGCACTTGAGACAAAACTGCTTCTAGACCAGTATTGCTTGTGTCTGTTTCTACAATGTACCTCCCTTCGGAAGCTGGGAAAGCGAGAATTGGCTGCGAGCATAATGGAATTTTCAAAGTCCTAAATGGTTGATCACACTTTCTCGACCACTGGACGTTTCATTTATTTTCAGTTAGCTCATGTAGTGGTTCAGCAATAGTAGCAAAGCCTTTCACAAAACGTCTGTAATGTGAGCATAATCCCAGGAAACTCCGAACTTTGTGTTCACTCTTCGGCACTGGCCAGTCTCTTATGGTGTCTACTTTATTAGTATCCATGCTAACACTTGCTGCCGAAACCAGATAGCCCAAATACTGTACTTCCTTTTGGAATAGGGAACACTTCTTCGGGCTCAGCTTCAGTTTGGCACCATGAATTCTAGTTAGAACCTTCTTAAGGTTTTCCAAGTGGTCTTTGAAAGTCTTCTCAATGACTATGACATCGTCTAAATAAACAGGGCAAGTTTTCCATGCCAGGCCTCGATGGACCAGATCCATCAATTTTTCAAATGTTGCCGGTTGATTACAGAGTCCAAATGGCATGGCGTTAAATTGGAATAGGCCACTTGTGGTCGAGAAAGCTGTCTTTTCCTTGTCTTCTTCATGAAGATCCACTTGCCAATATCCACTCTTCAGGTCCGATGTGGAAAACCACTGAGCTCCAGACAGCGTGTTGAGTGTATTGTCGATGCGAGGTAGTGGATAACAATCTTTCTTTGTTATGTCGCTCAACCTCCAGTAGCCTACGCAGAAACATAATCCACCATCCTTCTTCGCTACCAGGACTACCAGAGAAGACCAAGCACTTGACACCGGCTCGATTATTCCTTCTGTCAAATGTCCTGTATTAACCGAGACATTTCCTCTTGCTTAGCTAATGGAGGTCTTCAAAGAAGTTGGCATATTGGTGTTATGTCCCTGGTATTGATGATATGTTGTACAAGAGAGGTTCTTTCCAATGACAAGCCCCGAACTGCAAAAGAATCTTTAAATTCATGTAAATACCGTCTGAGTTCTTTTACCTAACCACTTGAGAGGTTGTTAGAAGATCTGTTCAATAATTCCTTATGTTCCTCTGGTTATTCGGAAGTGTCCATAGTACTGGTTCTTTTCTGCGTCATTCCGGCTACCCAGGCCAGAGGAGTCAATTTGCCTAGGAGCGTACTGCTGTGTAAAGTGACAGCCTGATCCAAAATATTCGCCATTCTCATAGGTACATTTCCAGTTTTGTCAGGATTTACTAAACTTCTGGCAATTAGTATGCCCAGTGTGCTGACTGCCTGGGGTTCAAATATAGAGCACTGCTTGCCCCTAGTATCTACCTCGGTTCTAACTATGATGATCTTTTCGGAGTTTGGCGGGAGAGTTACGGCTACTTGATTTATCATATCCATCGATTTTTCTTATGTTTTCATTGTGGAGAGTATTACATCTTCTTTTCTGATTCACAAGACATTGTTTTTGAAGTCGACTATAAATCCATATGCGTTCATAACGTCCGCACCAAGAATTGGTTCATCCACAATGTCTGCAACAAGTACTTGATGATCAAACTCAAGTCAACCAAGGCATAGGTGTATTTCCATTTTTCCAAACACTTTTACAAGCTGTCCAGTAGCACTTCGCAAGCTGCAAGAGCACCAGACTGGCTTGAGATTTTTCACCATTTTGGGGCATTTCCATTATTCACAATGGAAACTGTTGCACCTGTGTCAGCTGTAATCGAGGTTGGCCTTTCTCGAATGAATGCTGTAACCACCAAACTCCCACTGTTTTTCTGAAGTGTAGAAATTGCGTATTGTCTAGGGGCTTCGTTTCTCCAGTTAGTCAGCACACACCCTGTTGTACTGACAACTGTTCGTTTCCCTGATGCTGATCTCTAACCTGACAATCTTGCTGTAGATGTCTAGGTTTCCCACATCTATAACACTTTGGCCTTCCATCCTTTCTTATGTTATTCTGTGGCCCCGACCATTGAGTCTCTGTTCCTTGTTCTTCTTCCTCATCATCTGTGCTGTCATGATTTTTTAGCATGCGTACTTTATGACTTGTCCAACCAGACGCTGACTTGGCGGCCTATGTACCAGGGCGTCTGCACTGTTCTAGTGTCTTGTCATTTGAAACACTTGGAGTAGTTTGTTATCTTGGACACTGTCAGTAAATGTCTGCATCGTAAACCTCCTTCAAAAATCTTCTGGTGCTTCAGGATAGGCCAGTCTAATTAGTCTGTCAATACTTGCTTCAAACTCTTGAAGGGTCTCCCCAGGAAAGCTGTTGACTTACTTTCAACTAAGTTCAGTACACATATCACAAATGTTTATCAATATATCATAATTCTAGAGCTTTTACCAATTTGGCATAGGTGTTCTGGCTGTCAAGTGGCACTTTCTGTAGTAGTTCTGCCACAGGTCCTTTTAATGCGAGAACAAGTGAAACTGCCTTGTCTTTCTCTGTCCAATTATTTGCACATGCAGGAGCTTCAAATTGGCGTAGTTACGTTGTCCAATGACTGCTTCTGTCACCCAGCTGCAGGCAAAGTGACTTTTTCTGTTGTCTTATTTTCTGTCTATCATTTGTACAGTCTGTTCAGACATTTGTTTTAGTTGTATTTTCATGAACTGCTCAACTTCACTTTTAATTTGTTCTCTTATGTTTGCCATTTAGTTTTCTACTCCAGATATTTTATTTGTCATGGATTCTTCTATGACAGATATTTTTGTAGACATCGATTCTTCCATGACAGATATTATTTTTTGTATACATCGATTCTTCAACACTCGAGACAGATTTTTCTACTTCAGCTATTTTTAATGTCATTGAGTCTTGTACCTCTGATATTTTAGTAACTTGCTTGTTAAGCTCATCTAGTAGGAGACCTGTGTTCTTGCAACTGTTTTTGCATAGCTTCAAAAAGAGCTTCCGTTTTATCTGCTTCCTGCTTAAAGTTTTTCATCTTGTTGTTTTTCTGCTTCTTCCGCCTCCTGTCTACGTTTCTCATCCTGTCGTTTTTCTGCTTCTTCTCTTTCTTATCTTCATTCTTCTTCTTGTCATCTTCCTGCTTCTTCCACCTCTTGTCGGTGTCTTTTCTTTGCTTCTTCTGCATCCCGTCGTTATTGTTCCTCTGTCTGCAACAGCAGCGCCTGGAAATTTTCCATCATCTGACTGGCATCCATTGTTTACTGATTAATTATGAATTACACTAGTCTTGTATAAAGTGTCCACTGTTTCCACGGTTAATGGTTCTGTCGCACTTCTGACCCACTGTTACAACGGTCGACTGATCGTCGTATGGTACAGTGGAAAACAAAATAAAAGACACCAATTAAGTAAGTAATCACCAGCTTTGATTATCACAATTAAACTGTTTGTAATCAACAAGATAGTCTCTTACAACAAATCAAATAAAAATTGTTCACACCCAATAATAATGTCTACTAATAGAGTCCTGCACAATTATAAAACACATAACACTTTTCACTAACAACCACTTGAACGCACAGAGTAATCGCCCGACAATAACAGAACTAAGTGCAGCTGAATTCTTGTATTTATACCTCGCTGAGATTCCAGCATATTCCATAATATGCGTGTACTAGAAAACCTAGAACGTAATTGATTGTGGCCTTGAACACAGTGCGTGCAGACCGGTATGATCTGGAAAATTCTCGCTGCGGTCGTGTGACAAGTGTCACATAATTATCTTTCATCTCAAAGTAGCAGCAACACACACACACACACACACACACACATACACATACATTAGAGCTGGAATAGCTGAGAAACAGTTAGAATGTTCTGTAATGGCGTACACTTTTTCTGCATTACGTAACAATATGTAACTGGAAATATATATTGGAAATATTATTGCTAGTACAGTTCACTTGCAAGATATATAGAGTGTAACACATTACATTATTATTTTACAATAAAGACACGGAACAATGTGAACAACTACTCTCCCACATCAATAAAATCTACAAAAATGTAACCTTCATCACTAATTTTGACCAAATAAAAACACAAGTTTCTTAGATCTTACAATTACAAAGCCTGAACACAGACCATTAATTACACCATATAATGTTTCTATTAGTCAAGAAAAACAATTTGTCCATTTGAGAAACACAGTCTATATATGTTATTTATTAAAACTGCAAACTCCACTTCTTTATCATAATACATAAACTATGTAGATATAACAAAATAGATATTTAAATATTTAAAAATATAAATCCTGGTCTGCTACTGGAACTACATCAATCGTTTGTTATTCAATACATTAGGTTGTTGTGATAATATAATAAGTAGGGCTACAGTTTTACAGTAAAATGTTATGTATAATTTACTTGTACAAATATGACAATGAAAGAAATAAAAATACCAGGGTCATGATTTATTCTGCTTGACTAATAAGTATAACTGTAAAACTGAAGAACACTGGAAGTGAATGATTTGAATAAAAACATAACTAGGAAAACTGAACCCTCAGATGATGAAGGTATTGTCTCATCACTCCTTGTGAACATAGATACTTACTGTAACGTTACATATAACCAACACAATACCAACATGAAATAAAACTAAGTATCCATAATCTAACGCCATATAAACAACAAAATGTGAAGATTAAAGAAGAACCTAGGACGAATAGTGACTAATTTAGGGGAATAAAAGAAATTATTATTAACAAATAATGTATTATAGAAGAAATGAAGACAAACGACTAGAGACAAGACAACGTTGACCCAAATACCCAATAGATCAGACAGTGAGAAGAAGAGGACAACACCTATAACAAGATATTTATTAAGAATGGTAATAGAATCAGTGCGACCAGGGAAAATAAAATGAATTCAACTAAAAGAAGAAATAAACAATAACAAGAATAAAATAAATAAAATAGAAGATAAATTATTGATAAGAATGGAGGAAAAAGAAGTGATTTAAAAGCTGAATTAAAACCCTATGCAATGACATGACACTGACAACAAACCATTTATAAATTAACGTAAAGGACTTTACAATATGACCAGAACTCAAAAGAAAACTAATGGTAGTAGAGAAAGTAAGGGGGAGAGTGAATATAAAAAGTGTAATTGTATAAATGAAGAATGTATAGAGATAACAACTAAATGATATCCAAAAGACTAGTTCAATAAGTTATGTAAATATAAAATTATAAGAAAGAACTATTAGTCAACAATACTGTTGAGAAAATAATAAAAAGAAATATCTGACTATAAATAATAAAAACTAGCACTAATACATGTGAAGAATTAAGTACAATTTGTAAAAAACAAACGATAAAGTCAAACCATTGTTGTGAATCCAGACAAGGACACATAACCTAAACTAACAAGCAGTTGTCAATTAGAATTGCCAAAAACAATAACAAAAATGTTCATAAACTAGAGCATATTATACTATAATCAAACTAAAGACTACAAGGATCATTCCAGTAACAAAGAATAGTTATATAGAAAGACTTGTATACATTAGAAGTGTAAAACACTTATAACAGCTTAGTATTAGCACATTGACCAATATAAATAACACATAAAAAGGACAATAAAAGAAAAGGGACTAATGTCAGCATAATAATTGAGATGTAATACCACTAATGTAAGGCAAATCAATAATTTATTCCAGGAATTTAATAATAATGATGTAAATTAAATATAACTGGTATGTGAAACTAGATGTATGAAGTATTAGGGATTTACCAACAAATGACAAGATACTAGGGTGGACAAAACACTGTCAAACATTATTATAACTGTAATAAACATTATGCAAACTATATGTAATCAAAAGGTAGAGTTGTAAAATAGAATAAGAACAAATATTGTAACACTCAATGATGCTGAAAGAGAGGCTGATAGAAAGTGTAAATACATTAAAATAACAGAATACTAACTAATACTGAGGTAATCAGAAGTTGTGATGCTTACTTCAGAATAGTTAGGTCACAGCAAAAATGGTTTAGAAACCAATACTAACACAAGTGAATAAAAACAATCAGCAATGTCATAGACAAGGTGTCTAGCAAAAATAACTAGAATAATTATGAATAATAATTAGTTAATTATATAAAATACAACTGTATAATAGCTATAAGATGTCACAGGGAACAATTGTGAGCAATAATAATGTGTTAGATGTAAGAAATATTATTATAAGAAAAGTATAAAGACTTGTAAAAAATATTGAAGTAGGCCTAAACTACTATAGACGATTTTTAACAAATTACCACCTTGAAACTTAACAAGAAGGAGTAATATTTGGTAAATAAATAATAATTATACAAGGTTATTAAAATTGAACAGAATAAATAAAATAAAATAAAAAATAAGATATGTAAATAGATAGTAAAAAATAGTAATAAGTTTATTTTGTTAATCATTATCAAATTCATATGGTGTGAGTAACCAAAATACTTGTATTAAAAAGACAGAAGCAATGGTAGTAATGAAAAGTGGATTAGAGTACTTATAAGTGAACAGTTTTAATTATAAAGAACTAATAAATTACTGTCCCTGGGGCGTCATTATGTGAACCAGTTTTTTATAATCTTAAACTCAGCGAAAAGATGCGTTGAAAGCGTCTATTTTGACGAAAATCCCGAAGAAATATGGAAATTATAAAAACTGACCAATCAGCGGTCATTATTAATTGTTCTGACACCGATGAGTACACAGTTCATCTCCAGACAACGACGGGAGAGCCACGAAGGTCGCAGCAAACAACAATGGAAAAATTGATAGCCTACAGCTGATCTAAATCGTTAAACCGAATGTCAACAAAAAGTCGAAATGGATTAAGCCCAGTGTTCTAATACGGAGTACGTGCGCATAGGCAGTGAAATAATTCATAATTATTAAATAAAAAAAATTAATAGTGATAATCCCAGAAAGGACATGAAACGCAAGTATAAGTGAGAAATACTAATTACTTAGAATAGTAATACAATTTTTCAATGACGCTATTATCGAAACTTATTCACCATATTATATCAGTTTAAATCCAACAAGGCTTGGAACAGTATTTAAACTAATAATTTTAATTATTATTAGAAAAAATTAAGAAACAAAGACAAATGACTTTACTTATTTAATTCATTAAAGGTTTTATTAATTTATAGTAATTGTAAGAGAAGAGACATTGTCATATGGACAATTAGCATATTTTAGGAATAACAAGAAATATTAAGCGATTTTAAAATGAAAAAGTGAATTAATTTTAACCAAACGTTATTTTCATAATTAACTTGATGAATATTCCGTGATAGGGTGTATCAACTAATTCATGATGAACTTTAAAAACTTTGAATTATAATATAATAATTATTATGTATTGTGTTAACTTTAAGATTGTTCCAAAATTTAATAATGTTTCATCGAATTAACTAGGAATATCCAGTTACCTATATTTTTTATGTTATCCAATCTGATGAAGCGGATACTTAATTGTTCACTAAAATGAATTCATAACCGTATTTTACGGATATTTTAATGTTGTTACAGAGATTTTAATAATTTAAAATTTATTGGTTATTGTTCAAATGAAATCAGCTTTAACCTCAAATGTCGACAAAAATCACATGTTTACTTTTTATGTTATTCATTAAGAAATTTTAATAATGTTATCACTCTCCTACTACTAAATAATTATAGTACCGGTAGTGCATTGCTTTATGTTTTTTGTATCTTGCAGTCTCAAAGAACCTACTTTCTTTATTAAATAATTTAACCAAAATATTAACGTCCGATGTGGCGAATACTTAGAGTCAGAATTGCAAACCCTGAGATATTATAATTGTAAAGAGTCTACTAGTAAAATTTTAAACAAAAGAATGATTAACAATATTACTGTAATTTAATAACATTTCAAGAATAGTTTCGAAGAATAAACCATAATTATACCCAATCAAAGAGTTCGACAAATCATTTCTTTAGATTAAGACATTACAGCTTAGGTGGACAGCATCAACGGTTGGCAGCATTGGTGGCGGCAACAAGTGGGTTTAAATAATTTTAAACATTTTGACTACCAATGCAAATCAGCTTTGCCATTAGAACCTCACTCCAAGTAAGTACCTACATAACAGATCATTTCTAATTTCAGTGAGGAGCCACCTAAATAGTTTTGTCTTATCAACGAGAGAACGTCGAGAACAACTACAAACTCATTTTCAACCGAACATAAGATAAACTCATTATTTTATTTAACCTAATACTAAATCAACCAACTTCAAGATTTTAAAATATTTAAAAAATAATAATTAAACATTTTAAACGAGTGATGTACTCGTCTAATTATAAATTGACACAACCAACGCGAGGCTAAACGGGTACATACTCATGATATTACATTACATCATCTAATTAAAAGTAAAAAAATAATATTAAACTTTCAGTTACTAAGTCCTTGAAACCATGTTTACATTTGCAATGTATAATACTCAGGATCAAAACAAACAATTGAAAATGAGACCCAAAAACAGTGTAATACACAAAAGATTTAAGAATTACAAACCTCTCTACTTTCATTATACCTCACTGAATCTGCATATCATTGGTTCATAGTGGTCTGCATATCAGTGGTTTTAAATGCCTTTTTCTTTCATCCACGTATCTTGGTTTATTTCAAGTTCTTCTAACTTGTGATGGTTGCCTCTTTTAAGTTATCTTCTAATTTTAGATCTGGTTCTGCATCTGTATCTCTTTTTTTTATAATTACATACAAACTTCAGGTGGGGGGGGGGTGATTTTTTACCCTATGCATGGTACTCAAGTGTCCATATAAATAAAACAGCCTTGTCTCTATTTATTCTACATTTGGTGTTAGTTCTCGCTCGTCAAAAGTACTTCTCTTTCTGTCTCTGCATTTTCTTGCCTTACCAAATTTTTAATAAATACTAGTATTTTATTTTTGATGTACGTGTTTTATAATGTGTTCTTATTACTTCCATTACATCTCATCAAATAGCAATAACTATGGTGTTTTCATGAAATTATAATAAAATATTTAATACTTTAATTATTGAAAACTGTAAAATGGGGTTCTATACTCACCTTGTTTCAAGCATCAGTAAAATATGATTATGCTGTCATAGCTAAATTAGGCAAAGACACATATTCTTGTTCTATACTACTTGTTCAGAAAAGCATACAATTATTGTCGTTACAACAAGATTCAATAAATATGCAACAGTCATTAAAATTTTTGTTTTTAGTCATTAAAAATTGTGTGCTCTAGTCTCCATGACAAGTGGACAAAACAAATCAGTGACTTTCTTGTTGTTATTCATAGGCATGTGTGTGTGTGTGTGTGTGTTAAATCTTATTTATAAGCATATCTGATTCTATTCAAAATTTACAAATGCTTATAAAATCAAAATTAATATAGTACCTTTCCTGACTCTAAAATGCTTTTCATTTAAATTAACAAAATAGATTACAAGTTTTTCCTATTTTTCCAGTCTCTCGAAAAATTAGTGATAATTGTAATGATTTGTTAACAGGGTAATGCGCATGTGATATACAATGGTTCTTTCTACTACAACCACCAGGACAAACCTTACATTGTACGGTACGACATGCTTACTCGAATGACAAAGACTAAGGAATTACCACTTGCTGTAACTAACAGCACCAATCTGCTATACACTGTCGGCTACAACTATTTGGATTTTTCAACTGATGATAATGGTTTGTGGGTTATATATGGTCTTCCAGGACTTAATAACACTGTTGTTGTTAAGTTGGATCCATATACACTGGAAATTCAACATGCTTGGAACATTAGCCTAAACCATCAAAAAGCTGGAGAAATGTTTATAGTTTGTGGTGTATTATATGTAGTTGACAGTGTAATGGATAGAAATACTAAAATAAGGTAAATATACAAATTTGTAGCATGGCACATACACTCTTGTGTTTAGTAAGTCAATGAGTTAATAGCAAAGAACAGTAATCATTAACAAAGAAGAAAAATGTAAAAATATGTGAAAATATATAAAAATGTCATATGTGTCATATCTTTATGTGCAACATAGATAGAAATATGTTTTATAAAAGTGTACCAATGCACTTGGACTGAAGAGACATACAATTTATTTTAAACTAATAATAAGAACCTATGTTTTCAAAGATAACTGAGATTTTGGTTAATTGAAAAATTAGTATTTGTTTCTTGCATAATTCAAACAGTAAGCATAATAAACAGAAATTCTGATAATGACTGAATAAACACATTCATTACTTCAATAGGATGGACATGAAAGACACAAATCAAATCATTGACAAAAAGAATACAGGAAACGGCTTACTGTCACAAACGTTAAATAAAATTAATGCGAAAGTAAGAATTATAGATAATACAAAGTATATAGTTAATAAGCATACCAAGAATTTTTAATTCATACTCACCAATAATGTACAGAACAGGCATCATCATCAGCCATGGCTCTGCAACCTTTGGTGGGTCTTAGCCTGCTCCAAGAGTGGAATCCATTGCATGCCCAGGCTTTCTAGTTTCTTATATTCAGCTTTCCGAGGTCCTCCTCTATCTGGTCTTTGAATCTACTTCAGGGTCTTCCCCTTTTTCTACTACCCATTGGTTTCTGGTAGAAAATATGTTTTGTAGGTTGTCCTTCCTCCATTCTCTCTATGTGTCCAACTCACCTTAGCCTGTATATTTTGATTATCCTGTCAATGTCTGGCTCTTTATAAAGACGGTATAGTTCATAATTATAGCGCCTGTGCCAGATTCCATTTTCTTGTACTCCTCTAAATATTGTTCTTAGAATCTGTCTTTCACATCAACCTAGAAGTCTCTCGCTATCTTTTGTCATTGTCCAGGTTTCTGAAGCATATGTCAGCACTGGCCTGATAAAGTGTTTTGTAGATTTTGCATTTAGTGCTTCTTGAGATGAACCTAGATGTCAGGTGCTTTTTTAATCCATAATATGTTTTATTTGTGAGATATATTCTTCTTCTTATTTCAGTGTTGATATTGTTACAACAGTCTACTTGATCGTCGTAGGTACAGTGGAAAACAAAATAAGTACAAGACACCAATTAAGTCACTAATCACCAGCTCGTAATTATCAACATAGTCTCTTATAACAAATCAAATAAAAATTGTTCACACGCTATAAATGTCAACTAATATTAAAACACAGTTGTATTACAATATACTGTCCGATTATAAAATACAACACTTAACTAATAACCACTTGAACGCACACAGTAATAACTCGAACCACACTGTAAATATATCGCAGCTATACTGACAAACTAAGGCCGCTGCTGCCATGTATTTATACCTCTGCTCACAGACCAGAACGTTCCTAATTGCGTCTTAGTGCCCATGTGAAGTACGTAATTAACTACGGCCTTGACACAGTCCGCGCGGCTGGCGGCTTCGAGAAAACTCTCGCGGATGCGTTGACAGTCACGTATGCTACATACATTAGAGCGAGATTTATCTGGCACATTCGACAAACACGTAGACTGTTCTGTAATGTCATAACAATATCATTAGTGCTGTTTATCTGGGAGCCAAGATATATGAACTCTTTTACTGCCTCTATATTTTTGTGCCTATTTCAAGGTTTTGAAGGGTTGGGTTTAATGGTAGTTTGTTGGCAGCATACAGATATTTTGCTCCAATGTACAGCACAGTACATTTAAGAATTAACAAACACTCAGAATAACATACAAACCTTAGACAAACAAAATAAACAGACTAAATAACTACTACCAGAATTTAAGTTGTGGTAAATTGTTAGACAGTGAAATAATCTCAAAATTTATAAGTAACCAATATGCATTATTCATTGTAGGCATACTCATGCCTTCTAGGCCTAAGTAAACTAACAAATATTTACTTTGAATCTAATAGAAAAAACAATTTTAACAATGAAACTCTAAATAATTTATTTAATATTTGTAAATTCTCTACCTCAAGATGTTTTTTCCCTTATTTGCTATGTGTTTCGGGAATCATATTGTTCCCATCCTCAACCTTCTTGATTTTATATCTTGTGGAGCAATTGTGTTTTGGTTGGTTGTTGTTATGGTTTATTGTTGATTTTTGGTATTTTCTACTATTGTTATTGTGTGTGATTGTGGTGTATATATTAGCTTTCTGAGTATTTTCCATGTTGAGTGCTTTGAAAATTGTGTCATGTTTTGTGTTGATTTGTATTTGTTAATGTATTAATTTGTTTTGTGTTTGTATATTTGTAAATTTTCCCATTTGTTATTATGGTGCCTTTGTGTGGTATGTGTTTTATTAGTGTCATGTTGGTTATGTCTGGGAATTCATGTCCTGTGTTTATTGCATGTGTGGCTAAATTAGATTTATATATTTCTGTTTTTTTGTAGGAGTTTAGATGTTCAAAATAACGTTTTTTTAGTTAGTTTGTTTGTTTGTTCTATGTAACATTTATTGTAATCTTGGCATTCAATTTTGTATATTCCATTGGTTGGTTGTGTGGGTTATTTAGTTTTCATAAATTATTTTTATTAGTTTTGTATGCTATTTTAATGTCTATTTTTTAAATATTTGTGTTAGCTTTGTCATCTTATTATTTATATATGTGAATGTGGCCCATTTTTTATTGTTGGTATTATATATGTGTTGTTCATTTTGATAATTTCTTAAATGTTCAGTTTTTATTTTATATTTGATTTTATTTTCTATTTTGTTTATAGTATGTTTATTGTATCAATTTTCATAAGCAATTTGGTAAACTATATTTCTTCCTTTGTTTGTTTCCTGTTTGTTTGGGGGTATTTTGTACATTCTGTTAAGTAGTGAATAGAAAGCTGCCATTTTATGTTGTTGTGGGTGGTCAGAATGGTTAGGTATAATGATGTTAGTGGAGGTTGGTATTCTGTATATTGGATATTGCAGATGGTTATTGTTTCTTGTGATGGTTATGTCTAAATAGTTGATTTTTTTGTGTTTTTCTTTTTATTCTGTGAATTATATTTTTGGATGTATGTGATTATTGATTTGTGTTAATATGTTATCTGCATCTGTGTTTTTGTTATTAGATACATCCCATCATCTACATATCTTATCCATATTGTAACAAACTAAAAAATTTCGTTTACAAAATAATAATTTGTGGTTTACCAAAAATAAATAATTTTTGGTGTTTTTGTAAAATATTGTTTTTGTTGTTCGGTATTTAGTAAATAAATTTCGTATTTGATTAGTGTAAAAATTTAACTCTTGTATTTCTGTTTCTGTTAATTGTATCACTTTGCGTTTTTTGAATTAACTTCTGAGTTAATTGTGTTATCGCCAGCACTAATCGATAGACGGTTCTTCTTCTTAACTAGGTATTCTCCTTCCACTTTGGTAAAAGCCGCCTTTCAGATAGTCCGTGATCTCAAATTTATTTTATTTTTAATTCTATTTATTAAATTTATAAATAAATAGAAACCAATTTTCAGAAATATTAGATTTATCAACTATTTGTATAATGTATCGAGTGTTAATCGATTATTCAACAGTAGTATCGACTCGTTCTCAGGGCCGTCGATTAATTTTTACATCTGTATTTTATATTAATTATTAGGTTCTTTGAACGGTTATTTTATATAGTCAGAGGAGGGTAAGGTCAGGAAAGTATAACACTTACATGTAAAAAGCTTAATAATTAAAAATTACAACGTTATTATTTAATATATAATGTTTATTAAAGATTAAATTTCAAACCATTGAAGTCTTGACGATCGTATAGGCCAAGCTCGCTTTGAATTGTGGGAGTCAAAATGGCGGCTTCCGTACTGCTCCGTTTTTAATGAAGTCGGCTCGACGAAAATTTCTTCGAATAAATGTTGTCCCTTTAAAGTTTACTCGTCTCTGCAGTTGAGATTATTCCTTCTGGTGTTAGTGGAGTGGTCCTGGTTAAGAGTTTTGTGGTTCACTTCGATAAAATGTGTGTGTTAATGTTTAAATTCACTTCGGTCAATTAGGTCGAAATTCGCACCATTCGTCTCGTTATTAAGAATTAATTGTTTTATCGGTTTAATTTATTATTTCACTCCTTTACTGTTACGTATTACTTTATTTTAATTGTGGTATTATTTGTTCTCACTGAGTTTAAGGTTTAAGTTCAAATTTTAGAAATTTACGATTTTTCACTGTAGACTAGGCTTACAGACCGATCGCCATATTTGTCTGCTATATAGGTTAATATAAGCAAAACTCTCGTTCAAGTGTGCTCGACAAGGTCCAATAATTAACTGTTCTCATTTCCTTCGTCTCCTTAAATCGTCTTAGCCAATTTAATATTAGCAATACATTGTTTTAAATGTTTGGCTTCCGCTACATTCGGAAAATTTACATTATATTACTGAATATATTTTTGCTATTATTTAATTTTATGAAATACTAAATACATAATCTCTTTCTTTAGTTCATTCTGTTTGATTTGATACCAAATAAGATAGTTTTACAAAGTTTTTTATCTAAAATGCTATATTTCTTTCATTTTGAAAAAGTAGGCTTTAAAATTTACCTCCTGTCCTTCCCCAAATGTTTGCCATTTTATATGTTATATTTATGATTGTACTAAATCTCAGATTGACATAAAATGTTTATCTTCCCTTAATTTCTTGTAATTTTATTAATTGGTTATCCTTTTAAATATTATTCAATAATTTATGACTCCCCACTCTGAATTTTCAGTTATTACATTTGCATTTTTTCTCATAATTCTTCCTATCTTTTTACAATATCTTTTTAAAGTATAATTTACATTATATTACTCTGTGACTGATTTACCTTACATAAATTTCATCAGTTTAACTAGTTTACTGGACTTGATTCATCAATTTTAATGTGTTTTAGATTTACTCTTTGGCCTAGATTTTATCTGTTTTTACATACAAAGTTTTTTAATAATATAGCTTGTTTATACCCTTTCTGACCTTCTATTCTAATACAATGTTAATTAACAATTCCTTACTTTACTACAAGAACATTTAGTATTGAATTCTAACTAATAATACATAACAATTATTTGACATGAAAAACATGGTATTTAAGCTCAGACATTCTAGTCTTGATTAATTCTAGTAACTCATAATAAACATTTTATAATAAAAGAATGGTATCCACACTCAGACATTGCATTCTTGATTAAAACTATTAAACATAATAAACATTTTAGAATCTTAGAACATTACTCTCTATTTCCTACATTTAGGTATAGAGTTCATGTACAGAATCCGGTCCGCGTGGACCAAAAAATGTTTAGTAAAAGACTGTAGCTTGTGTAAATTCGTTCTTAGACGAATCACCAGGAAGCAGAAATGATGAAGAGTGTGGACTGTATTTAATTCATTTATTTGAAGTTCAAAATTACATTAAATATGTAGTTAGCAGTTGTTTTTGAATGACAGGTTGGCTAATGAGCATGTCGTATATAGAAAGTATCAAAAAATTTTTAAGTTACATTAATAATGGGCCTAATTGACCATAAGTGAAATGTGTTGGCCTAAGGCCTACATTAAATGTCGCGACAAGAAAATATGACAGTGAGGCAGCGGGCGTGCCGACCGCCGCAAGCTAGCGTTTGAGACGAACTGTACAGAGCTTCGACATGAGTAATCAGATTAGAACAAAAAGTAAGAAGCAGATTAGCCAACCTATAAAGTAAAATTATCGCGCTACTCCACATAAGCTGCCCGTCAAAATCAATCGATTTTTAACCACCTTTTTAGTAAATTATTATACATTTTGTAACTTAATTTAAAACATACAGTGTTCTTAATAATGAGAGTTAGTTTCAAGGCTAAGTTGAACCTTGAGTTATGAGATTAGATAACAGCTGTACGTTAATGGTTTAGAGATAAGCATGCATAAGATAAGCCTAAAGATAAGCGTTTGTAAGGTTGGCGAACAGCTGATTTCAAACATGAACGTGAATGTCTGCGTTGGCAAGTGTTGCCATCACATATTGTATGTGTACAATATTGAACGTTATAAACCTGAAAAAATACCTAATTAGACAATGCTTAATAATGTATGATCGGAAGCTCATCACATGATGGCCCGATAGTTTGTAACCCTATGCATGTCATAGATGGTTACCGTGCAACAGTTGAGGCCAGTAGACCTGTACAGAGAATTATTTACATGAACAAAATTGCCACAAATTACATGTTTAAGCGTAGATTTAGCATGGCGTCATGTATTGACCAAGTCATGCTGTTCCTGATGTTTCAGGAACTTACAATATGTAATTATGTAAGAACAAGCTAGATAGCTGACTGAATGCAAGCACAAATATGATGACATGTATGTCATAATTTAAACAGAAATAATAATTGTGCAATGCTTAATCACAAAATATAAATACAATATAACAATACAATATAAAATAAATCTAGACGTGGCGTGGTTACATGCAGTAGACGCAAAAAAACGATAGGTTTTACATAAACGCAAGTTATATAATGAATACAATAACAACAATTTAGTTAATTACAATATGAATAATTGCAATGGCATAAGTAACAAAAATACGATACTGTGATTACAAACGTAGTACATGAGTTGATCAATCTAAAAGATATTCACAGAACAATAAATCACATATATTAGCAACTGTATAAAGAAATGCATGCATTGTTGCACAGCTGCAAAACATGCGAATATTATATAACAAATTTTTATAAAATAAGACCACCAAAAAACATGACACATACCCAAAACATCAAAATGTAAATGTGTAAGACATAGTATGCCACACAAATTAACATACAAATACAAAATAGTAATATACCACCAAAAAACTATGATGATTATAGAAGCACGCAATGGCGTAAAATTGATATGAAAATGTTGTGATAATGCATCACAATTAAGTTGACCAAATGGTCATAATAAGTAATAAGCTAATGGCTAAGTAAAATAGCATTGTGCTAAGTGATCATAATAATCTCGTCAAATCTCGTCCCGCGCTGGCAACAGACATAACTTATGTACTGGTCTCCGCAAAACACCCGTAGGTGTGCGAATGTCTACGACACGAATTAAGTTATCTGGGCCGGGAAATGTGGCGGTAATTACACCAAATTTCCAGGCTAATGGAGGTAAATTATCCTCAATAAGCAAAACTAGGTCACCAATGGAAACATTATCCTTCGCGATCTCCATTTGTGACGCTGCTGCAACTGGTGCAAATAGTCGCGAGACCATGCCTTCCAAATGCCTTGGACAAACCTTTGTAGAAGTTGCCAACGCCCAAGACGAGAAATAAGAATGTGAGATAAGTCTGGGTCCGGTATCGCCGTTAAGGGTGCGCAAATCAAAAAATGGCCAGGTGTGAGTGGCACCGGATCATTTACATCTGAAGAGATGGCAAATAAAGGTCGAGAGTTCAGACATGCCTCTATCTGAGACAAAACTGTCGTGAACTCCTCGAAGGTGAGTATAGATTTGCCTACCACTCGGCGCAGATGAAACTTCAAACTCTTTATGCCGCTCTCCCAGAGGCCACCGAAATGAGGTGAGGAGGGCGGAATAAATGACCATGATATCCCCTGAGAGGACGTGAATGACGTGATCGATGAGATGGCATCCTTATTATGCCAAAAGTTGTAGAGATCATGTAAGATATTGCAGGACTTCCTAAAGTTTGTGCCATTATCGGAGTATAATTGACTGGGTATGCCCCTACGGGCCATGAAACGAAGTAATGCAGCTATAAACGCACTGGCAGTAAGGTCGGAAACCAATTCCAGGTGAATGGCCCTAGTCGCTAAACAAAGAAACAAAGACATGTATGCCTTAGAAAGAGTTCTGGATTTCTGCCCGCCATGACGGATCATGAATGGACCACCAATCAACCGCGCAGAATAGAAACGGCCTTGAAGGAGTGACTCTAGGAGATGGTAAAATACCAAGCCTCTGAACCTGCTGTTTGGCACTAAACCTGAGACACTTGACACATTTTCGAATGATGGAGCGAATGACTAACCTGGCATTAACAATCCACCAACGTTGACGCAGTGAATGATGCACGAGTTGAGCACCAGCGTGAAGTAAACGAACGTGTTCGCGTTCAATGATAAGGCGAGTAATATGCGCCGATGGGGGTAAGACAATAGGATGTTTAGCGTCATAAGGTAATTGAGACTGCTGTAATCGCCCACCTACGCGTATCACTCCAGAATCATCAAGAAACGGGTCGAGAGAAGCCAACTTACTCCTAATGGAAACAGAAGATTTATTACGAAGACAATTAATTTCGGCTGCGAAGTGGATCGACTGAGATTGTTTTATGAAGAAATTGAGAGCATGATGAATTTCGACAGGGGTAAGATCGCCCGTACATTTGTTAGCACTTGAGAGTCTAATATTTCTGATGAACCGAAAACAGTAAGCATATACGCGCGTTAGACGATGCAACGAGGAAAAGTCCAAAGAAAGGTCGATAGCCAGGGTAGACATTAGAGTAAGGTTATGGGTATGTTTCTCTTCCGCAGTGACTTCAGAAGACGACGGAGTGGAAGGTACGAAGGGTGGAAAAGGATTGGACTCTGACGATTGAGACAAACAGCTGGGACCGTGCTACCAAAGCGAGCAATCGCGCAAAACGTCAGGGAGACACCCCTGGAGATAATATCAGCAGGATTGTGTCTAGAATTGATGTGATGCCAAGCATAAGTTTGTGTAAGACGCTGAATTTCAGCAACACGATTAGCGACGTATGTTTTCCACTGCGTAGACTGGGCATGAATCCAGCAAAGAGACACCATAGAGTCAGAATACAAATGAACACTATCAATAAACGAATAAAGAGCAGGAATGACCTTAAATACGAATCGCGATAACAACAAGCAAGCGCAGAGTTCGATGCGAGGTAATGACACCTGTTGTAAGGGAGCTACGCGAGATTTAGAACACAGGAGATGACAGGAGGCAGAAGAATCTTGATAAATGACTCTGACATAAATACAACAGCCAAACCCCCTTTCAGAAGCATCCGAAAAACCTTGTAATTCAACTGTACTTGCCTCACACTTGCAACGAATAGACCGTGGGACCACAATTTTGCTAATCAGACCCAATTTGTCACACAAAGAATGCCAATCCGAACGTGATTGGCCGGAGATCGGTTCATCCCAACCAAGCTTGCAAAGCCAAAGTCGCTGCATAAAATGTTTGTACAAAAAGACAACGGGACCGATTAGTCCAAGAGGATCGTATATGCCAGCAATAATCGAAAGAACTTTTCTCTTGGAAATGCTTGAATCAACTGGGAATGATTTGATGTCGAACAGAAATGAATCGGCAGTATTATTCCAGAGAATGCCTAGGGTACGCACATTGTCCTGTTTGTTTAGGGGGCGTGAAAAATTGTCATGATTTGCGACCACTGTGGGTTCATTTGATGCCCATTTATGCAACGTGAAACCATATTGACTTAATAACGCACCTAGATCAGATTTCAGCTTGGTTAGATCCGAGATGGTGTCCGAACCGGTAAGCAGATCGTCAACATAGAAATCGTTCGTTATAGCTAACGCTGCTTCAGGAAAGGAAGCTTGATGGTCCCTACCAATTTGTACAAGACAGCGAGTGGCCAAAAACGAAGCACTAGCCATGCCATAGGTTACCGTTCGCAATGCAAAATGTTTAAATGGTTCGAGAGGAGAATCACACCACAGAATGCGTTGATAGTGACAATCCCCTTCAGCTACGCGAATTTGTCGATACATCTTCTCGATGTCGGCAATGAGAACATATTTATGCATGCGGAAACGCAAAAGAATGGAAAAAAGTCTTGTTGAACATTCGGGCCTACCAACAATATGTCATTTAGAGAAAGGCCATTGGTAGTCTTGGACGAACCATCAAAAACGACGCGCAGTTTTGTGGTCAAGCTAGACTGTTTAAATACGGCATGGTGCGGCAGGTAGTAAGTATTTGACGCTCCTGAATTGATAGCGCCATCATCGATAAGCGTCATGTGCCCAAGATCCTTATATTCTTTAATAAAGTCTGCGTAGTCGCGCGCGAGCTTAGCATCTCGCCTAAATCGACGCTCTAAGTTTAAGAATCTTGCTTCAGCATTAGTGTAAGATTCCCCCTAGCTAGGAACGAAACAGCAGGACCCTCGTTGCGGCAGTGTTTGGGCAAGTTGCCAGCCAAAATGTAGCCTAGCTTTGTTTCCTGAATGATAGGAAAATTAGGGCCGCATATGTATTTATTAGCTAAGATCAAGTCCAGGTAAAATTGTGCCCCTAAGAGTATGTCGATTTGCGACGATATGTTGAAATCTGGGTCAGCCAGAAAAATGTTGCTCAGAATGTGGAATTGATTTATGTCAAACGAATTTGCAGGGAGATTGTGGGTTAACGTAGATAAGATAGCACATTTCGCCTCGAAGCTATATCTCTGATAACGAGAAATAATGCGTATAGACGCAAGATCAGTTGCGTAACACGCTGTATTGTTTATGCCCGTAATTGGTATGTTGGATTTAGTTAAATTAAGCTGTAAGTTCCTTGCAAATGATTTTGTACAAAAATTTATTTGTGACCCGGCGTCTAGAAGAACTCTTGCCCTATGTCTGTTGCCAGCCTGGTCAATGACAAATACAACTGCTGTTGATAAGAGAACATTGTTCGTGCATTGTAATTTGAGCGAGCCGTAATTACTGCTGGCAGATATTGATTTCGGCACGTTGTTCGTGTGCAACAATGTGTGGTGTCGTTTTGAACAGATTTTACACACCTGCTTATTCTTACAGCTAGATACAAGATGATCTGATCTAAGACAATTGCTACAATATTTATGACTTGATACAAATTGTCCCCGCTCAGCGGTGCTTAATGTATGAAATTTATCACATATGTAAAGCGGGTGATTAGATTTACAACACAAACATGAATAATGGCTTGCCGCTGAGTGATAACTCTTAAATGTAGTACTGCCAGCAGTGTTTCTTGATTTATATTTATCATATTTATTGTTAAGTCTTACATTAGGTTTGTTGAGTTGCTGTCCGGGTTCGATAGGCAGTGTATTTTCTAACAGCTGTCTACGTGAGTTTAAAAAATGAGTGAAATCTTGAAAGTTAGGTAAATTGTCAGGGTCTATTGACTCCTTCCATAGTTTAAAAGTAATAGGGTCAAGTTTAGTTGATAGTAATTGTATAATAATAAATTCAAATGAATTCACTGACAGTTGCATTGCCGCCAGTGAATTAACGGAAGACGTTATTGTGTTTGTGAATTCTGCCAAACTTTGGACAGAGTCCTTAATTGTCGACTTGACTTGAAGTAAGTTTTGAACATAGTATTTTGCTAGTATGAACTTGTTGTCATACCTTTCGGACAGCAAACTCAACGCTATTGAATAATTTTCCTTACAGATGGGTAGTGACTTAATTAAATCTAAAGGTTCATTTTTTAAAGAAGAATGTAAATAATGTAACTTCTGCACTGGTGTTAAATCGGATCTTGTATGCACTAAGTCCGTAAAAATTGAATGAAAATGCTGCCATTCCAATATGTTGCCTGAGAAGCAGGGCAAACTTATTGGTTTTAATTGCATGTGCGTCGATAATACGGGAGGTACAGTCTGAACATTAAATGTATCAAGTAATTGCAAAATATTTGCTTCAGTCGAATATAGCATTTCTTCGACCTCAACTCGGTCTTCTTTAGCCGCGCTCGTGTCTTTACTAATAAGTTCTATTTCAGACTGCACCTCGTCGTACTTCGACGCCAAGCTTTTCAGACTTTCTGGCCTTACCGTTAAAAAATGTTTTGTGTTTGAAGTTATATCAAAGTTATTTACGGCAGATTGTATTCGCACTATTGCGGACTTTAAGCCGCCTCTCTTTCTGGTTAACACTTTGAGGCCTTCTTCAGCCATTGTACGCACCTTGTTACACTGTTATTGAGGTGATACCTTGTAGGCGATGTCCTGCAGCATCGACGCCTTGGAGAAGATGGCAAACACAGCTCGGAGAGATGACCGCCTTGTTTGAAGCACTGAAGCTAGCAGGCTCTTGCGAAGATGTTATCAGGAGGCTCAAAGGTGACGAGCGAAATGCCGATGGAAATCACGCCACGGTCGTATCAGCGGATATGCTAATTCGCCCGTGATGGCCAGAAACAGTGGCAGAAAAATATTAAATAGTAATGATGCATCGAAAATCCAGGTCCGGAGTGACCAAAAAATGTACAGAATCCGGTCCGCGTGGACCAAAAAATGTTTAGTAAAAGACTGTAGCTTGTGTAAATTCGTTCTTAGATGAATCACCAGGAAGCAGAAATGATGAAGAGTGTGGACTGTATTTAATTCATTTATTTGAAGTTCAAAATTACATTAAATATGTAGTTAGCAGTTGTTTTAGAATGACAGGTTGGCTAATGAGCATGTCGTATATAGAAAGTATCAAAAAATTTTTAAGTTACATTAATAACGGGCCTAATTGGCCATAAGTGAAATGTGTTGGCCTAAGGCCTACATTAAATATCGCGACAAGAAAATATGACAGTGAGGCAGCGGGCGTGCCGACCGCCGCAAGCTAGCGTTTGAGACGAACTGTACAGAGCTTCGACATGAGTAATCAGATTAGAACAAAAAGTAAGAAGCAGATTAGCCAACCTATAAAGTAAAATTATCGCGCTACTGCACAGTTCATTTATTTTAATAGGAACATAACACATCTGTTCCTTCATTTTTAAATCTTTCCTAAAATTACTTGTGTGCAGTCTTATCTGTTTTTTTTTAATTTTATTTTAGGGATGTATCCCTTGTCACTTTACTTATTAACTACCTGCTCTTTATTTATCTTACTCATTTCAGTGAATGTTGTTAGATAAAGAGTGGCAATTTATTAGAAACATTAGTCTTTGCTTTTCATAATACTATTCTATCAAAGAGTATTCATGAAGTTAAATTAAAACTTTAAGGTTGTTTAAAGGTACACTTTTATTAAGTTTAAGCATTAATGCACTTTCTTGAAGTTTATTTACTATAATATAATAACTTGCACTTGTCCCCTGTTAATTCTTGATACTATCACTAATCAGTTTTATAGTTTAATATTATCAAGAATTGTATTTATAGAGGACTGTTAAGATTTGTTTTTTATTCATTATACAATAACTTTCATGGGTTCACTTTTACCTATAACTCTAAACACTTTTGTTTACATTTATTTTACATTAATTCTGTTTTTGGGTGTTATACTTTCATTTGTGACATTTAATTTCCTTTGGGGTTTTTGTTTTCTCCTTGCTGGGTTTCCTTTGAGTAATTGTTGTAGTCTCCTCCTCCTACTATTTTGTATCTTCAAACTCATTACTGTTTATTAGGTACTTTGGTTTGTTCTGGGTATCTTCCTTATTCATTCTTTGTATCTTCATTACCATATAGTTATTATGTACGTTGGTTTGTTCTGGGTATCTTCCTTATTCATTCTTTGTATCTTCATTACCATATAGTTATTATGTACGTTGGTTTGTTCTGGGTATCTCCCTTACTTACTCCTATCCTACCTGGGTATTTTCTTACTTTATTTTAGTTTTTTAATTTATTTTTCATTACACATATTTGTTGCATAGTTGCTTTTTCTGTATTTTCACTTCTTCAAGTTATGATTGTATTTTATGGTGATACTTATTTGTTTTCATTTGGATTTTACTTTGACAGTTATTTTAATTGATATTTATTTATGATCATATTTCATTCTTTATTAAGTGGATAATCTGTCATGCTACAGGTTGCTCTCCTCCAGAAGTGATTAGTTCAGACCATACTTTGAGTTTGTCTGAAATAATTGCTTATGATACTTATTATAAATTATAATTCTTGACTTCCTTTCCATTTCTATCTTTGCTTCTTCATATTTGAGCTTACATATATTTTATTCTTAAATTGATTTTCCTTGATAGTAATAGTCATCTGAGGTTTATTATTATTTGTTTTCATTTTTTTTTCTTAACTTGGTGTTTTATCCTTGGGATATTTATTCCCTAACATTCCCTAACACGTGAGCTGGGGCAGTTCAGAGAGGCACTTGTGGCTACATATACTCTGCTGGCCATACTACACTTCTCATTGAGATCAGAGGAAATTCATCTCTGCTCAAAACATAATAATACTGCTGGAATCATCTACAGACAGTCATTAATAAAAATTAGATAAGAATAGTCTATTTTACGACTACTAAAAAATATCTTTGGATACCTCACTTCGTATTTACTCAGATTTGTTAATATTTCTATCTCAGTTATTTTTCTTCTCAGTTATTCTTCTGACTTGTTAGCTCTACTGATATCTTATTTCTTGTTATGGTGGGAAGCTCTATTATTAATATAATTATCACTAGTTATTAAGTATAAAGTTTTGTGTGTGAATTCTCTATTATTCTTTTGTTGTTATCTCAATCTGCTTCTGGTCATTGGTAGACTATTTGTTATTATATTTTTGTTTTTCTTAGTTCTTATGAATTGTTCCAGTAGTTTCATGTTCTTGCAATTATTCTTCTAATTGTCTTTATCATAATTGACACTTATTTTATGATCATAGTTATATTATTGATTTATTTATATATATATATTTTTTTCTTTTTCAAAAAAAATTAGTTCGCTCTTGTTTTTTATCCAAATGAATTCTTTAATTATAATACTTATGTGGTCATTGTTTCTCCTTGTATTGCGTAAAGGTTTTATTATTTTTATTCCAACACAAGTTTATTCCCTTTAATTGTATCAGTGGTTCTTCCTTCCTTTTCTTTTTCTTCAAAATTATTTCATAAATAGTTTGTGGTAAGTTGCTCTTACTATATTTTTAAGTTTTGTTGATTTTATTTAACTTACAAATTCTTTTCTTGATTTCCATAAAGTTTCATAAATAATTGGTTGTAAGTTGATCTTACTATATTTTTGAATTTATTTTATTTTTATTTAAATTCAAAATTCTTTTTCTTGATTTCCATAAAGTTTCATAAATAATTGGTTGTAAGTTGATCTTACTATATTTTTGAATTTATTTTATTTTTATTTAAATTCAAAATTCTTTTTCTTGATTTCCATAAAGTTTCATAAATAATTGGTTGTAAGTTGATCTTACTATATTTTTGAATTTATTTTATTTTTATTTAAATTCAAAATTCTTTTTCTTGATTTCCATAAAGTTTCATAAATAATTGGTTGTAAGTTGATCTTGCTATATTTTTGAATTTATTTTATTTATTTTTTTTTGTTTTCTTTAACTTCAAAATTCTACTCCTCATAATATTTTTTCATGGAAGCCTGGTTATATACGCCTTTGATTCTCTCTGAACCCATCTCCTTTAATTCATACGTATTATTGTTCTTTATTTTGGAGACTATATATGGTCCTGTATATAGTAGCAATAACTTGTTCGTTATTCCTTCCAGCGTGCTGGGTATTTCACGATTTTTCAATAATATTTTTTCTCCAATTTTATAAGTTATTATTTTACCACTAGCCTTTCGATACTTGTTTTGCCGTTTCTCCTGGTCTTGGGCCACTTTGTTGTAGAATTTTACCTTGTCGAACGTATAAATATTATTCCTAGGGAACTCTAGGATTTCTTCGATCTCTCGTGGGGGTGGTTTCTCGTACATGGCGGAGTATGGGGTAATTCCTATAGCTGGATGGTATGCCAAGTTGAGGAATTCCTCCATGGCTTCTAGGTATTCTTGCCACCTTCTCTGTTGATGGTGACAATAAGTTCTTAATATCCTCCCCACTTCTCTTAACACCCTCTCTGCCGGATTACTGCTCGGGTGGTAGACCGAGGTTTTGTACGTTCGACACCCGTTGATAATAGGGTATCCCGCCATTTTCTCCCTTTAAACTGGGTTCCGTGATCCGTGATGATCGAAGATGGTTTCCCTATGTTTGGGATATACTGTTCAGTTATTATTCCCAGGATTTTCCTAGTAGTTGGCCGATTAGCTGGGTATAGTTTAACAAACTTAGTGAAATGGTCCATTACGATTATCAGGTACCTATAAATACAATATTATTTATTGGTAATGTCGGCAACATTTGACCACATTCCTTTTGGATTCTCTCCAATTCAGTTTTGTTAATTATAGATACATTAGCACCTGTATCGATCATTAATTGGGCAAAGACTCCTTCTATTTCCCCGTTTATATAGATTATTTCATTGTTTAGACTATTGAGGCAAGTGTCGTCCTCCTCCAATAGTTCGTTTCTAATATTTTTTAAGTAGTTGCAACTAATGATTGTAATATTATTAGAGTTAGTTGCTCTTTGCAACTCTTGTTGATACCCAGGAGATAGGAGCAGTGAAGGGTCATGATAATTCATCACTGCCTCCTCCCATTTAAATTCTCATTTTCGCTGTTATTAATGTTCAGACCGACTGAGGCATCAGTCGGGAAACCTTGAGTGGGTTCTTGCCGCTCCGTGCGATGTTCGAATAGTTGTTCTCGGTTTGGGTTCCGTTCTGGATCATCTAGACTGGTACTTCATCTAGGCGGATTAAATTAAAAATTAAACCTCCGCTCAACAGTCCGTTAAGGACCAAGGCGTACCGCACGGCTTTTGTGTTAGTGTGACGGTGTATGGCTAGTACTACGCGCCACCAGCCGCTAGTTGCGGTATTCACAGCCAGGAGGCGGCGCTGTTATCTCAGCCCCTACTCAGTTTGCCTCACGACGCTGAGTGCACGCCGTACGGAACCTCCGCCGGGAATTGAACCCGGGACCACGAGCGCATCAATCGCCCGCGTTAGCCACTAGACCACCTAGGCGGATTGTACCTCGAACTATCATGTTCTCCGCTTCTCTGCCGATCCTCATATTCGTGGAAACTGTTACGCCGCTGATGGGTGTATCTTCGTTGGCTGTTTCCTTCGGCTCGTATGAAATTTACCCTGGGCCGGGAAAACCTGTTGTTATTATTGTTATTGTTTGGTGGGTACCCTCTATTGTTATTATAATACCGTTCGGTATTATTATTGGTTGGGTTTATCTGACTATTAATATTTGGATTCTGGTAATAATTATTGCGATTACGTTGGTAACCGTTATTATTCCTATTTGCAATTTGGTTAATAGGACCGTTATTATTATTATTATTGTTGGTATTATTATAATTGGAATTGTATCGGTTCCCTTGGTATCCATTGCTGTTCTGGTTATTACCATTGTTCGGGTATGGATTATTTCTGATTTCCGGCCGATCATTCCTCCTTCTGCTTTGCCGATAGTACTCCTCATTCTCGTAGTTCTCCAACAGTTCCGTCATCGCCTGTATCGTTTTTATTTGGCTACCCCTCCTTGCTCTTATTACTTCTTCATCGTAATGGTACGACAGCTTATTTACGAGGCATTCTTCTGGTATGGCTGGTTCCAAATGCTTCGCCAGACATACCTTGCTGAGGAAGTATGCGGTCATAGTGTTACCCATTTGTGTTTTGTATCGGCCATGACAGATGTCGCGTATTAAGTTCTGGGTGGTCTCCAACCAGTACTTCGCCTTGAATAAGTTTTTGAATTGCTGGTAGTCGGTGATCTCACTCCGGTTTGTCATCCACCAATTGTCAGTCATCTCCCGGAATGATTCGTCCAACAGTTCTCGGTTATTAATCCATCTGTTGCCCTTATGTTTGGCAATGTATTCCTTGATTCGGGCCAAGAACTCCATCGGCTTCCTTTTATATTGGCAGAAATTCAGCCATTCCCGATTCTCGTTTATGGGGATACCCGTGAAGTTAGTGGGCCTGTTTCTAATTACTTCCATTTCTTCCTGGCTCTGCCGCACTTGACCGGTGATATTCGTCATAGCCACTTCCATTCCGTCACACCTTTCCATAACTTGGTTCCGTACCTTTCCTAATTCTTCCTGAGTTTCCTTCCGGTGTTCTTCCGCCTTCCTTCGACTGTGCTCTTCGATATTAGTGAATTTGGTGTTTACCACTTCCTTGAATTCCTGTACTTCCCTCTCGGTCTGGTTACATCTTTCGTCAACTTCCCTGATCTGTTGCTTTATTACTATGGTTTCTTCGTCTATCTTTTTGTTTGTGTATTCCTTATTATCGTTGATTTCCTTGCTCATTTCTTCTTTTAACAACTCCATCCTTTCATCTAACTTGTCCAAATTTTCCTGGTTAACCTCCCTTAATTCCTCTCTTAATAGCTGGTTATCCTCTCTCAATTCTTCCAACTTCTCCCCCATCTTCTCTTCCATCTTTTTATTTTCCTCCATTTTTTCTTCCATCTTCTTGCTGGTTTCCTCCATCTTCTGATTAGTTTCATCAATTTTCTGACTCAAGGATCGGTTGTCCTCTTTCAGTTCCTTGCTGGTTTCCTCTATTTTCTTATTTGTATTTTCAATTTTATTACCCAATTCTTCCTTTAAAGACTGCTTGTCCTCCTTCAATTCTTCTAACTTCTTACTATTCTCTTCCATCTTGGATTCTATGTTCTTATTTATTCCTTCCATCTTTTTACTTAAGGATTGGTTATCTTCCTTCCTTTCCTTACTCAATTCTTCCTTCAAGGACTGGTTGTCTGCCTTCCTTTCCTTACTCAATTCTTCCTTTGTGGATTTGATTTCTTCCTTTGTGGAATCCATTTTCTTACTCATTTCCATCATCAGCCTGAACATTTCTTGCATGTCCCCATTCTCTGTTCGTGTGGACCCTTCTACCTGTTTCTCTGGGATATTTACGTCCCCTGTTTGTGTGGGTACCTCGGGTTGTTCCTTTTGTAATATCTGTTTGGTTGGTTCTATCGGAGGTAGTATCATTTCCACGTCTTCCACTGGTGTTGCCTCCTTGTCTTCCATATTAATTTCCTTTTCGGCCTCTGCCGCCCTTTTCTTCAATGTTGCACGATGCTGCACTTTGCTTATTCCTCTGACTGGATAACCGCTGCCAAGCTTGAATTAGGAATTGGGCAAGTTATAGTAGCCTATCAATCACTAATTGAAGCCCCACGTTGGGCGCCAATTTTGTAAAAAACTAAAAAATTTCGTTTACAAAATAATAATTTGTGGTTTACCAAACATAAATAATTTTTCGTGTTTTTGTAAAATATTGTTTTTGTTGTTCGGTATTTAGTAAATAAATTTCGTATTTGATTCGTGTAAAAATTTAACTCTTGTATTTCTGTTTCTGTTAATTGTATCACTTTGCGTTTTTTGAATT
Source organism: Magicicada septendecula (assembly GCA_034769895.1). Lineage (NCBI taxonomy): Eukaryota > Metazoa > Arthropoda > Insecta > Hemiptera > Cicadidae > Magicicada > Magicicada septendecula. Next base: position 987,193,231 of record CM068367.1, on the reverse strand, counting down.
AACTTCTGAGTTAATTGTGTTATCGCCAGCACTAATCGATAGACGGTTCTTCTTCTTAACTGGGTATTCTCCTTCCACTTTGGTAAAAGCCGCCTTTCGGATAGTCCGTGATCTCAAATTTATTTTATTTTTAATTCTATTTATTAAATTTATAAATAAATAGAAACCAATTTGCAGAAATATTAGATTTATTAACTATTTGTATAATGTATCAAGTGTTAATCGATTATTCAACAGTAGTATCGACTCGTTCTCAGGGCCGTCGATTAGTTTTTACATCTGTATTTTATATTAATTATTAGGTTCTTTGAACGGTTATTTTATATAGTCAGAGAAGGGTAAGGTCAGGAAAGTATAACACTTACATGTAAAAAGCTTAATAATTAAAAATTACAACGTTATTATTTAATATATAATGTTTATTAAAGATTAAATTTCGAACCATTGAAGTCTTGACGAATATATAGGCCAAGCTCGCTTTGAATTGTGGGAGTCAAGATGGCGGCTTCCGTACTGCTCCGTTTTTAATGAAGTCGGCTCGACGAAAATTTCTTCGAATAAATGTTGTCCCTTTAAAGTTTCCTCGTCTCTGCAGTTGAGATTACTCCTTCTGGTGTTAGTGGAGTGGTCCTGGTTAAGAGTTTTGTGGTTCACTTCGATAAAATGTGTGTGTTAATGTTTAAATTCACTTCGGTCAATTAGGTCGAAATTCACACTATTCGTCTCGTTATTAAGAATTAATTGTTTTATCAGTTTAATTTATTATTTCACTCCTTTACTGTTACGTATTACTTTATTTTAATTGTGGTATTATTTGTTCTCACTGAGTTTAAGGTTTAAGTTCAAATTTTAGAAATTTACGATTTTTCACTGTAGACTAGGCTTACAGACCGATCGCCATATTTGTCTGCTATATAGGTTAATATAAGCAAAACTCTCGTTCAAGTGTGCTCGACAAGGTCCAATAATTAACTGTTCTCATTTCCTTCGTCTCCTTAAGTCGTCTTAGCCAATTTAATATTAGCAATACATTGTTTGCTGTGTGGCTTCCACTACATTCGGAAAATTTACATTATATTACTGAATATATTTTTGCTATTATTTAATTTTATGAAATACTAAATACATAATCTCTTTCTTTAGTTTATTCTGTTTAATTTGATACCAAATAAGATAGTTTTACAAAGTTTTTTTATGTAAAATGCTATATTTCTTTCATTTTGAAAAAGTAGGCTTTAAAATTTACTTCCTGTCCTTCCCCAAATGTTTGTCATTTTATATGTTATATTTATGATTGTTGTAGCATGACAGATAATGCCAATAATTCTGAATGGTAAAATGATCATAAAAATTTAAAAAAAAACATTTTTTAAATCCGAGAAAGCAAAATAAAGTATTAGTTGAGAACCACCGTGAAGTACAATCATAGATTAAAATAAAAGTTCATGTAAAACCAATGTTACAATGAGTGATGAATCATCAAAATAAATTAAAAAACTAAATATGAAAAAAGGTAATACCCAGGTAGGATAGGAGTAGGTAAGGAAGAAACCCAGAAAATGACTAAATCCACAACAAGAAAAGAAAATATGTTGTAAGAAACAAGAAGAGTAGGTGAGGAAGAAACCCAAAACCTGATGACATCCACAAGGAGATGAAGGAAATACATTTATAAGAAACAAGAAGAAGAGGAGGAATCAATGAAGAAACAAGAACAAGACAGCATCCACAAGAAGAAGGAGTGCTCTTATAAAAAAAACCCAAACCCCAAAAGAAGCTGACAAATATAATAATAATAAATGAAAGTATAACAAAATATCAAATGTAGAAACCACATGTAAAATAAATGTAAGCCAAAAAGTGTATAAAGTAGAATTGAAAGTGAACCAATGTGAAATAATTATATAATACCAAAAAACAAACCTTCATAATATTCTATAAATAGATTTCTTGATTTTAATAAAACTATATAACTATTTAGAAATAAAATCAAGGAATAAAAAGAGAATCAGTGCAAGTTTTTGTGTTATAAAAAATAAACCTTATGTTTCAATATTGCAGTTCACAAACTAAGTAAATGGTGAAATGTTACAACTTTCAAGTGCTTATATTGTGTCCATGAATAATGTAAATAAAGTATTACCATGACCGATAATACATGTGTTTTTTAAATAACTGCCCCTCTTTTTATATAACATTCATTAGAATGACCAAAATAAAACAAGAGCAGGGCATACATAATAAAAGTGAAGTGACAAAGAGTCATTACCCCATAAATAAAAAACAGATAAAAACTGAAAGTAGAACCTAATAAGAAATAGAGTATAAGATTATAATAATTATGTTTTGTTTATGTAGAATAAGGTAATAGAACTAATCAAATTTAAAAATGTCAGCATCAACTAACATTCTTTAATTATGAAATATTTATTATGTATTATTGTTAATAATTAAGTATAAGATGTCAGAGTTGAACAACATCCTTTATTTATAATATATCTATTATGTATTACTGTTAATCATTAAGTATAAAATGTCTGATTTTGAAAGACCAATGTTAATTTGAATTATGTGTTATGTATTAATAGTATAAACCATATACTAATTGTTATTTTGTTAAAATAAGAAAATGTTAATTTATGTCACAATAGCAAAGAAAGTCAGAGAGGGTATAAACCAACATGTATTATTTAAAAAACTTTGTATGTAAAAACTGTTAGAAATCTAGGCCAAATGTTAAAAACTAAACATCATCAAAATTGATGAAATAAGTGCAGAAAAAACAATTAAACTGAAGCAATTTATATAAGGTAAATCAGTAATAAAGTCATGTAATTGGAAATATAGTTAAGAAAGATTTTGTAAAATTATAGCCAGAATTATTGTTAAAAATGGAAATGTGAAAACTGAAAATTTAGAGAGGGGAGTCATATATTACTGTATAATATTTTAAAAAATAACCAATTGATGTAATTACAAGAAATTAAGGGAAGATAAACCTTTTATTACAATCTGAGATTTAATATAATCATTAATATAACTTGTACAATGGCAGCATTTTGGAAAAGAACAGGAAGTGATTTCTAAAACTTATAATTTTCAAAATGAGGTAAAAATACCATTTTAGATCAAAAACTTAATAAAACTACATTATTTGGTATCAAATTAAGCAGAATGAACTGAAGAAGAAGATTATGTATTTAATAGTTAATAAATTTGAATAATAGCAAAAATATAATCAGTTATATAATGTAACTTTCTCACATGTACAGGATGCAAATAATTTTGAAACAATGTATTGAATAATATTAATTTGGCTAAGACTTTAGTCGAAGACGAAGGAAGTAAATTAGTTGATTATTAGACGTTGAATAGTACACTCGATGCGAGCTCTTAGGCAATCTTAACCTAATTGCTGATACATTAATGGCGCATGTTTCAATAAGCCTAGTTTGACGAAAAACGCAAGTTTTGTGAAAACCCATTTTAAACGGAAAATCAGTTAAACAAACACCTACGGACATTAAATTAATACAATACAGAACAGAACACCATTAAAACAGTAATAACACATCACGAAACAAAAATGCAATTTTCGACCTAACTGACAAAAGTGAAATTAACTTAACACTACACCATTTTTCGAAGTAGAACACTAACACTGAACTAGAAACACTCCACCAACCCAAGAAGGAAGAATTGCAGCTACAGGGACGAAAATTCAGAGGGAAAGCATCTTTTATTAAACTCAGAAACAGCGAGGTGCGATCGTCTTTCAACTGTACACGAGGAGCGGCCATTTTCTTCCCACAGTTCAATGCGACTCCAACTACGAAGCAGTATGGTTTGACAATTTCTTTGATCTCTGTTATATAATAAGTGTCATATATGTACTTTTAAATTTTAAGCTGATATATATTGTAATGTTATACTTTTCATACTTTGCCCTTTTTCTCTGACTATACCTAAAATAACTGTTACAAGAACCCGAATATAAATAATTGTACGAACTATTGATACCCTGAGAATCGACTTATAAATCGATAAAGAGTCGATATAATAACTATTTGTTAATAAAATTTCTTATTTACTACAAAATTGAACATTATTCATTACTAAAAGATAATTAACATAATACGTAATTTTAATTGAGTTAACTACCAGAATTTCACCACCTAGAAGGAAGATAACCTACAAATAAGAAAAGTTCACATATCGATTGTCCTAGGAGACAATTCTATCAACTGGTGAAGGAATTTAAAAATACAGAAAAGGATTTAATTCTTTTAAAACAAATAATAAAAAGTGCTAAACACCACAGAACATAATTAAATAATTAATTTTAATTATTTTTAAATAAAAAAAAATAAATAATAAACACAATTTTTTTACACAGAGATTTAATAAATTAACAAATTTTATATTTGTAAATATATCGTTACAAATTGGCGACCAACTGAGGGGCTTTAATTAGTGATTGACAGGCCACTACAATTTGCCCAATCCCTAATTGGAGCTTGGCAGCAGCTATAAAGTTAGAGAAAAGAGAAAATGCAACGGCGAGCAACGTCAAAGAAACGGGCGGCGGAGGCCGAAAAGGAAATTGAAATCAAGATGGAAGACAAAGAGGCGACGCAGTGGAAGATGTGGAAAGGTTATTACCCCCAGTGGAACCTAAACAACCCACACCACCAGAGGAACAACCTGAGATGCCCACACAAACAGGGGAAGTCAATGTCCGGAAGGAACAATTAGAAAACCCAACACGATTGGAGAACGGGAACATACTAGAGATGCTCAGGATGATGATGGAAGAAATCAAATCCAGTAAGAAGCAGATGGAAGAAACTAGTAAGAAGATGGAGAAGAAAATGGACGAGAACATGGAAGAGGAAAGAAGGGAAAGGAAGGAGGACAAACAATCCTTGAAGGAAGGTTTAAGTGAAATAAATAAAAACATCAAATCCCTGAATGAAGAATTGGGTAAGAAACTGGATGATATAGGAAATAATAATAAACTATGGAGGGAAGAATTAAGAAGTGAGAGTACCAAAGGAATAAAAAATGAGAGGAAACCAGAAACAGAAGAAATACCAAAAGATAAAACAAAGGAACAAGTAGTAGTATTACCTGAAATTAAAACTAACAGAAACAAGGAAAATATTAAACCAAGGGAAATGAAACCAAAGAAAATGAGGAGAATGTATCCAAGGAATTTAATAAAAATAAAGGAAGAATTGGAGATGATGAACCATGGTTTATGGGAAAGGACCAGAGGTAAATGGCATACAACAGAGGTGGAAATATATAGTAGATTATCAATGATATCCTTAGTCATTGATAGACCAGTGACATATTGGTGTAAGAAACAATATGATAGAGGGAATCGAATAAGCTTTGCAGCCAATGAAGGAATAACAGCTAGGGAAATGGAGTACCAGGTAGAAGCAAGAGATGTCAACAGTACAGGAATAATTATGAAGACAATGGTCGTCCGGACAATAAGGGCAACAGAGATGATGGACCACGGTTAATTCAAATACCAAACACCATCAAGAAAAGGGACGGATGTCATGATAACCGACTACGGCGAAAAACCATTTTGAAGGAGACGAGAAATAAAGACCATCGAAAAGAAATGATATGAATAAAGAACAAAGAAACAAAACTGGGTTTTAGGAAGGAAGATTATTTAAGAAACTGAACCTTACAAATGAAATTATGAGCAACTGAGCAACATAAAGAAAATCATCCATACTGGGTATAGGAGAAAATATAATAATAAGAACGATAATTTTAAGAATAATATGATTAATAAACTGAAAGAAATAGTTTCCGGATGAGTTAAAGGAGTGTACAACCAAGCCTCCATAAAAAAGTATTACGAAGAATGAATTTTGTATAAATATCAAAATCCTAAAATATGTAAGAACAACTTACACAAATAATTTGAAAGAAACAATTTGGAAATAAATAAAAAGAAGAAAAGAAATTTTGGAATAATATCAAAATTCCAAAATATATATAAGGCCAACTTATAAATGATTTAAAGAATATAATTTGTGATTAAATAAAAAAGAAGAATTTTGTAATAAAACCCACTAAATTCTAAAAAATATGTAAGATCAACTTATGCAAATAATTTAAAAGAAACAATTTGGAAATAAATAAAAAAAAGGGGAATTTTGGAATAAAACCCCCAAAATCCTAAAATATTAGTAAGATCAACTTATGCAAACAATTTTGAAAAAGAAACAATTTTGAAAGAAAACATTTGGAATAATTAAAAAGAAGAATTTGAATTTAGAATAAGAACCACCTAAATTCTAAAACAAAAGTAAGACTAACTTACACAAACAATTTTAAAAAAGAAACAATTTGGAAATAAATAAAAAGAAGAATTTTGGGAAAACCCCCAAAATTTTAAAAATATGAGTAAGATCAACTTACTACAAATGATTTGTGAAAAATGTTATGGAAATAAATAATAAAGAAGAATTTTGTAAAACCCACAAAATTTAAAAATATAAGTAAGAACAACTTACGCAATGATTTAGAAGAAAAAAAAATATTGAGACTAAACATAAAGAAGAGAATTTTGAATAAGATAAAAAGAAAAATATGAATTTTGTATAAAACTAACAAAGTTCTAAAGATAAATAAGATCCATTTATAAATAAATTTAGAAGAAAATAATGTGATTAATTAAGAAAAAGAATTAAAAATAATCCAGAATAAATGTGAATATCTAACATTTGAAGGAGTAGAGAAGAAAAACAAAAAAAGAGTGTGATATACAAGAGAAGGCAATAATTTGGAAGCAAAGAGAAGAATCTGTTATTATAATAAAATTATGAAAATCTAAAAAGGAAAAAGAATAATATAATAAGAAAGACCTATCACTAACTATTTATGAAACTATTATGGAAACAGATAATCAAGAAAGATGATTATAATATTACTCAGTTCTGAAGAAACAAAGAAGAACAACTCATACCAATCATATGAAGAAAATGGTTTTAACAGGAAAATAATAAAATTTATGAAAGGCAAAGAGAAACAAAGACCACACGAAAAATATAATATTAATAAATTAATTTTAATGAATGCAAAAGTGGATTAATAACTTTCTGAGAGAAAAGAAAGAAAAATATGTTTAAATAGTATGATCAGAATAACAACTTGAATATCAATTACAAAGAAACAAATTGAAAAAACTAACTAACATAAAATAATACCATTCAAATAATTAATGAAAACTAAAGAGAAAATAATATATATAAAAAAGTATGCTATCAGTGTAAATAACCAGAAGAAAATATAATGAGAATTCAGATAAAGAAGGGAAAAGTTACACTATAACTAGTAACAAACATATTAACAAAAGTTTCCAACCATAATTAAAATGAATATATCAGACGAGCTAAATAGTTAGAAGAATATATATATATATATATATATATATTGCAACGAATCACAGGATCATGATAGGCGGGGCAAGTTCATATATTACACAGACAATGGACATTCATATTATATTGGTAGATGGTTAAGTTTGGTTGTTATCAATTGTATTTAGTAAGGTTAAGGGTTTAGTTTAGAAAAACTGTGCATTATTATTTATGGTTATTCATGTACTGTGTTAGTGGAAATGTGCGCGCGTGCGGGAGTGGGTAACGTTTCCCGAGCGGTGCGTGAGGTATTATCGTTGTTTTGACATTAGCTGAACTGAGACCTGTATATCGCTGCAATCCCTATACCTGTCGGACTATTGTTTACGTTCATGTATATTATTAGTATGTAGGCAGTCATGCATGCGATACGAGTAGTCTGATTACCGCTATGCATGCTGTTTCAAAGTAAATGCACTCTACTGCATGAAAAGTGCTTGGTCACTTTATACTTACCATGTGACTTCCATCCACCAATAGAATGCTGACTGGTGGTTGGGAATTTTCTTAAGCCTGTCATTACACAGGTAGTTCTTCTACGCCGTCTACCGCGAACGGAACGTGCACTCCTTGTACAAGATTCTACCGCTTGCAAGGTGTTGTAAAAACTATTCGTCGTTAGTGAAACGGGAAGACTCAGAACTGTGTGTGTAGTACATTTGCACACATCAGTGTTTTAACGCATTGTGCGAAAATTTACAAGCAGTTCTTCACTGCTGCTACCGCGAACAGTACATACAATCCTTGTACAAGACTCTACCGCTTGCAAGGATCTGTTAAGACTTTTCGGGGTTAGTAACGCGTGTGTCGCATAACAATTGATTTTATATCTTTACACACGATATTAATATTGTAGTATTACGTGTGTAAGAAGTGAGTGTAACTGTATCACTGTGCGAGATTTTTCCGCAGTGACAGTATCATTAATTGTTACGCAATAGTTCCATCAAGACGTTTCCGTGCTAGTGCAAGATTTCCTCATAGGGTGGTCTGCTGATCGCAGTAGACCTTCGTATTCGCGAGAACACTTGAAGAAGCCGGAGAGGTATAAGCTCAATATACCGTTATTGGATTAACTCACTGTCACCTGAGGTATTACTTGGTCTTAAACTCTATACAAGTTTTGCGAGTAATAAAATCCGTAGTACCGTTGTGTGTGTGAAGTGTCGGATTCATCGTGGGAATTGCAGGACATCAGCCCAGCTGTTATAGGACATCAGCCCAGCTGTTATAGGACATCAGCCCAGCTGTTATAGGACGTCAGCCCAGCTGTTATAGGACACCAGCCCAGCTGTTATAGGACCAGCCCAGCTGTTACAGGACGCCAGCCCAGCTGTAAACATTTCTGGTGAAACGTCTGTCATTTGTAAGCCACACCTGACGAACCATCTATACCGCAATGACCGGCCCTTCTCTTCAACAACATCATCGTGGGAGTCTTCTTATGTAACGTATCACGTCTTGCGTATGAACATTATTTAACATTTTAAAAGAAAGACTCTATATCAAACATTACATTCTGTACATTTCAAATATACCATATAAACTATAACTTGTGTTTGTACAATAAATAATCTTAAACCCTCCAATATAGACTTGTAATTTGAAATACACATACTATCATATCCTATGCGCCAATAAATTAGTAATTTGTGTTGTCGCATAGAGATATTTTGGCGCTTAGCAACGTAGGGCTCGTAAAATAGCGGAAATTGTATGCTATTATATATTTGTCTATGAATATAAAATTTGTTGGAAAAATCCGATGTATAAATATAATTAACATAAAAAATGGTATGTGTATTGTTCATATGAAAAGCTGAGGATATAATTTTTCAAGTGTGCATATTCTCTTGTATATCATATATGAACAGATTTTATCAGTATATTGGAGGTTGATTATTAGTTGTTGTATGTTAGATAAGGTATTTGCATGTTGATATTTTGAACTGCTTTTTCTTTGTGCATATAAACTGGTTACAATACGTTCTAATCTTGTTGTGATAATAATAACTTGCTTGGCGTATAAATCAATAAATTTAAATTTATTAAATTTTAAATTAAATTTTAATCATTATGGCGGATACTGCTGAAATCAAGAATGCTTTAGCGACCTTATTAGAAGAAATGAAAGCCAGTAAAGAAGAGCGGAAAGCGGATAAAGAGGAAAATAAAGCCGTCAAGAGGAGGTGAAAATGAGTATACAGAAGCTTTCAGCAGAAGCCGAGAAAAGAAGTGCAGAAGCCGAGAAAAGAAGTAAATCGATCCACGACGAAAACAAAAGAATATATGCGGCCGTACAGGAGCAATCTAAACAAAGCAAACAAATGATAGAAGCGGCAGAAAAGCGTATTAGCGAGACCGTGGAAGCTATGAAAGCTGATATAGAGGCGAGTTTGGAGGTTAATAAGTCACGACTTAATGAATATGGTGCGAAACTCGCTGGAATGGAGGAGCAGGTAATACAGCACAGATCCACGGTGAGTGAATTAATGGCTGAGCAAGACGTGCGGATTCAAGAGCTGCAACAGCAAGTGTCACGATTGCAAAGTACCTCGTCACCACTAAACTGTACTACGTATGTATATAAGACTTTGGATGACGTTAATTCACAGCAAAGATTTTATGGACGGGAGAATGAAAACCCCATGGATTTCATTCAAATTTGCCAGCGGGATCTGGAGCAAATTGGTGATACCTTAAGTGAAGCTGATAGAATTAATTTCATAGTGCGGCGACTTAAGGGTACCGCTGCGGAGTGGTTTAGTATCGTCCAGGATAAAATCAACACGTTGGAAGACCTGGTAAGACATTTCAGAGCTAGATACTGGAATGAGGAGATCCAGCGGAAGATACGTACGCAGCTGGAGTTTGGAAAATATTCCAATACCAGAGGTCCTAAAGATGCATATGTGATGCAGTTGATATCCAGAGCTAGATATCTTGAGCCTAGCTTAACCGAACCTGACATGGTAAGTAAACTTGCGCACCACTTTGGACGCGGGATACAGGTGGCCGTCCTTACGCAAGGAGTTAAGTCGTGGGACGAGCTACTCACATTACTTGCAAAATGGGAAGGTATCGACAACCCGAATAGCAATGGTAACAGTAATGAAACACCGCATAAAAGTTTTCAATATCAAAATCAAACCAAGCAAACACAGTCGCAACAACAACAACGACCTAAGATGTCTAATAGAAATACCAATCAAAAATTTAATGCCAATAAAGTAGCAGTAGTAGCGGAAGAGGATTCCGATATAGAACAGTCAAAAAACGTGTAAGGCTGCACGGCGTGAGTCCGTGCAACAAAATAACTAGTACACGTAAAGGTAGGAATGAAGTTTCAAAAGCCCGGTGTAACTATAAAAAGCAGTTCAATAAATCAAATGTGAAAGATGTTAATTATAAGAGAAAATTTGTAGTGTCCGGCCTATATCCTGCCGTAATTAGAGATAGTTTAATTTGCAATAACCATAGTAAGGAAAATGAGAAAGGTATTAGTGTTGAAAATGACACTGACCTCATTGTCAACGCGAAAATTAACGGATGTGTCGGCGAAGTTTTATTTGACAGCGGCGCAGAGATCTCGTTAATGGATGAGCGATTCCTAGAGAAGCACAGGAAACATTTTAAAAAAATCCCGATTCTGCCAGCAGCCCACAAAATCATAAAATCAGCGACGGGTGAATCTCAGAGGGTTGACCGTCAAGCTATGATAACAGTATCCATTCAGGGAATGGAAATAGAAGTCTCTGTGCTTATTGTCAAGAAACTCGTGTATAATGTTATTTTGGGAGTGGACACATTAAATAAACTGCACGCGAACATTGATTTTCCAAATAAAATACTAAAATGTACTATAAATAATAGTAAACACGATATCAGGTTAGGACGCAGGAGGGGTAAGACGGGGTCTGATTGTGAACCTATTACTATAACTCGCCCAGCGGTTCAACTTGCCGATAAGATAACACATAATATGCGGACTCACAGCAGGCAGATAACGAGCAATGAGCAAGATAAGCTGCAAAGTATGCTTGATAAATTCGAATCTGTGTTTTCAAAAAATCCTACCGTCACGAATGTTTATGAACACAGTATTCAGGTCACTGATGAAAATAAATTTGTACGGAAGACGTACCCCATCCCCCTTCACTATCAACAACAGGTTGATGCCGAAGTTAAGAGTATGCTTCAGAATGGTGTGATTGAACGAACTGATAGCAATTTTTTAAATCCTATGGTTGTTGTTAAAAAGAAAAATAACGACATTCGATTATGTCTCGACATGAGAAATCTAAATTCTATTACAAAAAAATGCTACGACTGTGCTCCGAATGCGGAGAACCTATTCATAAAATGTCAAGGTGTTAAATACATGTCTCGCCTTGATCTTAAAAGTGGATTCTGGCAGATTCCCCTTGCCAAAGAGTCGAGAAGATACACAGCATTTCTATATCGAAATAAATGCTATCAGTTTAGAGTAGTTCCATTTGGTTTGGTTACCAGTTTAGCGGCCATGGTCAGATGTTTGGAGTTAGCTCTGGGACCCGAGGTGGAGGACTTCGTCAGCATATTTGTTGATGATATTTTGGTCATATCCAAATCATTTGAAGAACATCTTGAACATCTCAAGATTGTATTTCAGAAATTGCAAGCTGCTAACCTGACTCTCAATCTTGAAAAGTGTGAATTCGGGAAATCGCAAATTAAATTTTTGGGACATATTATCTCAGCGGAAGGTATAACAACTGACCCGGAAAAAATAAGTGCGATCATGGAGTTCCCGAAACCCACAAAACCCAGGGATATCAGAGCGTTCCTCGGATTGACTGGTTACTTCAGACGTTTTACGCCAGAATATTCTGGGACAATTGAGCCGTTGTTAGAACTGCTTCGTAAGAGTACTAAATGGAGATGGGAGGAGCGTCATCAGCATGCTTTCGACGCGACTAAAAATTTGTATAGTAGGAACCTGCACGTGTTCCATCCTGAGAAAAGGGGCACATATGTCCTGAATTGCGATGCTTCGGATTACGCCATTGGGGGGGTACTCTACCAACGGAATGAGAAGGGTGAAAACAAAATAATTGCGCACAGCAGTAGGTCACTAAAAGGGGCCGAACGTAACTATTTCACATCGGAGAAAGAAATATTGGCTATTGTGTACTGCATTAGTAAATTTCGTTATTACCTGGTTGGACAACACTTCGAAATCCTTTCGGACAACCAGGCCTTATCGTTCATGTTGCGCTGCAAGTTGGCGAACGCTCGCATATCCCGTTGGATCATGGCCATCCAAGAGTACGACTTTACCATTAAGTACTGTAAGGCAAGCGAGAACCAAGCAGCTGACACGTTAAGCCGATACCCTCCAATGGTGGAAGAACGTCATGCGTCTAATAACCAGGAAGTTCAAATTCTAGCTGTCAAGTATAAATTAGAAGACAGTCTCAAAAATAAGTTAAGAAATATTGGTATGGAACAACAGCGGGACACAAAATTGAAGCGGATATGTGACGCTATCCGGATACAAGAAAACCCTAAGTACAGAATATATAAAGACGTAGTGTATAAAATTATCAATGGCGGATGGAAGATTATGGTACCGGACGCCATGGTGGAAGACCTCACCTGGATGTGTCATGAGAGTCTGGCTCATGCTGGGCCTTATAAATGTTACCTGGCAATGCGGGAGGATTTTGTGTGGCTAAATATGACCAGGAAAATAAAGGCCATACTCCGCTCATGCCACATCTGCCAAACAGCGAAATATCCGAACCAACATACCCAGGTTGAAATGGGTAACATTGTTGTGCGTAATAAAAATGACCTTGTGTGCATTGATTTTTTGGGTCCACTTCCTCGGGCGGCACGTGGAGTGAAGAACCTTGTGGTTGTTACGGATGCCTTTACCAAACATGTTAGCCTATATGCTATTGGTAGACCTACTACGTCGGCTGTCATAAACATTATGCTAAATAAATACATGCCGAAAAATGGTCCCGTAAGGAAGATACTCTCAGATCAAGGTAAGCAATTTACGAACACCAAGTGGCACTCCGAGCTTGAGAAACACGGGGTCCAGACGGTCTTGACTGCGATCCGGAGACCGCAAGGTAACTTGGCCGAGCGGGTCAACAAGGAGTTGGGACGGTTGTTCCGTACGTACTGTAATACTAACCAGAGTAAGTGGCCGGAATTCCTAGAATTTTTTGAGTATGCCATAAATGGAAATTATAATTCTACTACTGGGTATACTCCGAATGAACTCCAAACCGGAGAAATGCCAGGCCAGGTCTGGGGTAAACACATTGAAAGGATAGCGACGCATAATATGCCTATACTAGTTGAGATAAAGAAAATCGAGGCTAGAAGACGCATTAAAAAGTGCGCCGAGGAGCGCACGGAAAAATATAATGCGGAACATAAACTAGTCAAGTTCAAGACTGGAGAGAGTGTGCTTTTACGAGCATTAAATGTTGGAAGAAGGGAGGACAACACAGCCGCGAAGTTTTTTAGGCTGTATAATGGTCCGTATACCCTGTCGGAGCAAGTGGGGAAAAATACCTTTATCTTAACCAACCCAAATACCAACCGTGCGATTGGTAAATTCCATGCATCCTCATTGAGGAAGTATTATACAAAGGATCCGTAAACTCAGAAATAAATGTCAGGATATAGGGGTAAGAATGTGTAGTGATTTAAATATGTCAATTCAGGTTTAAATGTTATATGTAAGATGGATCTGTGAATGAACAATAATCTAGTTTTGATAAGGAATGTTGTCTGTGTACCCTGTGACCCTGCAGAAGATTTCGTTATCTGTGTGTCAAGAACATGTGGGTTTGTTTTGGTTTGAAGGTTACCACGTGTCTTTTGATTTGATGCTTCTGTCAAAGTGACAGTTGGAAATGTTAGTATTAATTGAGGATGTTTATTTGATTTTAGTTCGAGGGTATTATTATTATTTCAGGTTTAGGAAGTTGTTTTGGTATATTGAAAAAAAAAAAAATTTTATTTTTTGTTAGTTAACTAAAAAAAAAAAATTTTTCTTTTTATGCGGGAAGGAGTTAATCCTGCAACGAATTACAGGATCATGATAGGCGGGGCAAGTTCATATATTACACAGACAATGGACATTCATATTATATTGGTAGATGGTTAAGTTTGGTTGTTATCAATTGTATTTAGTAAGGTTAAGGGTTTAGTTTAGAAAAACTGTGCATTATTATTTATGGTTATTCATGTACTGTGTTAGTGGAAATGTGCGCGCGTGCGCGAGTGGGTAACGTTTCCCGAGTGGTGCGTGAGGTATTATCGTTGTTTTGACATTAGCTGAACTGAGACCTGTATATCGCTGCAATCCCTATACCTGTCGGACTATTGTTTACGTTCATGTATATTATTAGTATGTAGGCAGTCATGCATGCGATACGAGTAGTCTGATTACCGCTATGCATGCTGTTTCAAAGTAAATGCACTCTACTGCATGAAAAGTGCTTGGTCACTTTATACTTACCATGTGACTTCCATCCACCAATAGAATGCTGACTGGTGGTTGGGAATTTTCTTAAGCCTGTCATTACACAGGTAGTTCTTCTACGCCGTCTACCGCGAACGGAACGTGCACTCCTTGTACAAGATTCTACCGCTTGCAAGGTGTTGTAAAAACTATTCGTCGTTAGTGAAACGGGAAGACTCAGAACTGTGTGTGTAGTACATTTGCACACATCAGTGTTTTAACGCATTGTGCGAAAATTTACAAGCAGTTCTTCACTGCTGCTACCGCGAACGGTACATACAATCCTTGTACAAGACTCTACCGCTTGCAAGGATCTGTTAAGACTTTTCGGGGTTAGTAACGCGTGTGTCGCATAACAATTGATTTTATATCTTTACACACGATATTAATATTGTAGTATTACGTGTGTAAGAAGTGAGTGTAACTGTATCACTGTGCGAGATTTTTCCGCAGTGACAGTATCATTAATTGTTACGCAATAGTTCCATCAAGACGTTTCCGTGCTAGTGCAAGATTTCCTCATAGGGTGGTCTGCTGATCGCAGTAGACCTTCGTATTCGCGAGAACACTTGAAGAAGCCGGAGAGGTATAAGCTCAATATACCGTTATTGGATTAACTCACTGTCACCTGAGGTATTACTTGGTCTTAAACTCTATACAAGTTTTGCGAGTAATAAAATCCGTAGTACCGTTGTGTGTGTGAAGTGTCGGATTCATCGTGGGAATTGCAGGACATCAGCCCAGCTGTTATAGGACATCAGCCCAGCTGTTATAGGACGTCAGCCCAGCTGTTATAGGACACCAGCCCAGCTGTTATAGGACCAGCCCAGCTGTTACAGGACGCCAGCCCAGCTGTAAACGTTTCTGGTGAAACGTCTGTCATTTGTAAGCCACACCTGACGAACCATCTATACCGCAATGACCGGCCCTTCTCTTCAACAACATCATCGTGGGAGTCTTCTTATGTAACGTATCACGTCTTGCGTATGAACATTATTTAACATTTTAAAAGAAAGACTCTATATCAAACATTACATTCTGTACATTTCAAATATACCATATAAACTATAACTTGTGTTTGTACAATAAATAATCTTAAACCCTCCAATATAGACTTGTAATTTGAAATACACATACTATCATATCCTATGCGCCAATAAATTAGTAATTTGTGTTGTCGCAATATATATATATATAATGAGAATAATAAATATTAAGAAGAATAATTGAGATAGAAAATGTGAGATAATCTGAGAAACAACGAAGTGAAGTATCCAAAGATATTTTTATTAGTCGACAATGAGACTATTCTATGTGTAATTTTTATTCGATGACTGTCTGTAGATAATTCCAGCAGCATTATGTTTTTGAGCAGAGATGAATTGCCTCTGGACTCAATTTGAAGTGATGTATGGCCAGCAGAGTATATGTAGCCACAAGTGCCTCTATGGACTGCCCCAGCTCACATGTTAGGGAACGTTAGGGAATTAATACCCCAGGGATAAAACACAAAGTTTACAAGAAAAGAAAATATATAATAATAATAATATATCTCAGAAAACACTAACTATCCAAGAAGAATCAAAGTCAGATAAGTGACTATAAAGTTTATTAAGCTCAAATATGAAAAAGTCGATATAGAAATGGAGAGGAAAATGAAGAATAAAAAATAATAAAATTATCATAAGCAATTATTTCATCCATAATCAAGTCTGAAATAATCATTCTGGAGGTGAGCAATGTGTAGCATGACAGATAATGCCAATAATTCTGAATGGTAAAATGATCATAAAAATAAAAAAAAAAATTTAGAAAATTAAAAAACTGAAAATTTAGAAAGGGGAGTCATATATTACTGTATAATATTTTAAAAAATAACCAATTGATCTAATTACAAGAAATTAAGGGAAGATAAACCTTTTATTACAATCTGAGATTTAATATAATCATTAATATAACTTGTAGAATGGCAGCATTTTGGAAAAGAACAGGAAGTGATTTCTAAAACTTATAATTTTCAAAATGAGGTAAAAATACCATTTTAGATCAAAAACTTAATAAAACTACATTATTTGGTATCAAATTAAGCAGAATGAACTGAAGAAGAAGATTATGTATTTAATAGTTACTAAATTTGAATAATAGCAAAAATATAATCAGTTATATAATGTAACTTTCTCACATGCACAGGATGCAAATAATTTTGAAACAATGTATTGAATAATATTAATTTGGCTAAGACTTTAGTCGAAGACGAAGGAAGTAAATTAGTTGATTATTAGACGTTGAATAGTACACTCAATGCGAGCTCTTAGGCAATCTTAACCTAATTGCTGATACATTAATGGTGCATGTTTCAATAAGCCTAGTTTAATGAAAAACGCGAGTTTTGTGAAAACCCATTTTAAACGGAAAATCAGTGAAACAAACACCTACGGACATTAAATTAATACAACACAGAACAGAACACCAGTGAATATAACATTTAAACGATTAAAACAGTAATAACACATCACGAAACAAAAGTGCAATTTTCGACCTACATACATACATACATACATACATCCTCGGCGCTACAGCACAGTCCGGGCCCTGGCCTCCAAAAGAAATCTTCCCCACTGGTCTCTAATCCCGGCCAATGTCCACCAGTTTGCTGCACCCAACCTCACTGCCTCCTTACCAACCTGGTCCAGCCATCTTGTATGCGGTCTTCCCTTCCTTCTCCTTCCCATCGGCAAATAATTCATCACTCTTTTTGGGATTCTATCCTCCGCCATTCTCTGCACATGACCAGCCCAACGCAATCTGTTAATTTGTATGAGTTGCACGATCGGAAGATCTTTAAACCTTTCGTACAACTCTCGATTATGCAGTCGCCTCCAAATGTCGTTTTCCCTCACAGGGCCATAGATTCTCCTCAGTACCCTCCTCTCAAAAACGGATAGTTTCCGTTCATCTAGTTTTTTTAACACCCAGCATTCCGAGCCATACATCAGGACTGGTCTAATCAAGGTCTTGTATAGGGTGGCTTTTGTATCTTTACTTATTAACTTTGACTTAAAATGTTTCACCAGTCCGTAGTAACACCTATTAGCAGATAATATCCGTTTTTCAATATCTCTAGAGGAGTCATTTCCAGAGTCCACATATGACCCGAGATATGGGAAACCCTGAACCTTTTCAAATTCATAATCGTTAATGCGCAGGGACAGGGCACGAGTGTTGGCACCTACAACTATATATTTGGTTTTGCTTTGGTTTATAACCAAGCCCATAGCCTTAGCGGACAACTCCAGTACCTGAAAGGCTTCCTTTAAGCCAGATTCAGACCTACTTATGACATCAATGTCATCAGCATAGGCCAGAAGCTGTACCTCCTTGTGAAATATGTGTCCGCTAGTTTGAATTCCTGAATCCCTGATGACCTTTTCTAGAGCTATGTTGAACAACAGACACGCTAAGGCATCTCCTTGTTTCAACCCATTCAATGTTTTTAAGGAGTTAGATAGATTTGATTGTATTCTGATTTGGCACTTAGAATTGGACATAACTACTCCAACCATACGCACCAACTTAGATGGTATATTCAACTCCTTCATAGCTCTATATAGCATTTTCCGGTTGATTGAATCATATGCCGACTGGAAATCCACAAAGAGATGGTGAGTGGCCACTCCATATTCCAACGTTTTTTTCAGGATTTGCCTTAGTGTAAATATTTGGTCTGTTGTTGACCTATTCCTAGTGAATCCACACTGATATTCTTTTATGTTTTCCTCAGCGTAGGGAAGCAGCCTAGAAAATATGATGTTGGACAATACCTTATATGCTGTATTAAGTAGAGAGATGCCCCTATAATTTTTACATATGAGCGGATCACCCTTTTTATGTATTAAACACACCACCCCATTGTTCCACTCATCAGGCATTACCTCCTCCAGCCATATTCGCTCTATGAGATGGGCAAATTCCTTTATGAAATCTCCTCCTGCGCTCTTTAATAGTTCCCCTGGTAAACCATCAGAACCTGCTGCCTTGTTATTTTTAAGCTTTTCTAGAGCTTCATACACCTCGTCATAGGATGGCACCAACTCCTCTCTATCATCCTCGAATTCTCCCGCTTCCTCTTCATTCTCAGATGCCTCCATTGAAGCCTCCCCAACTGAGCCTAGCAACTCTTCGAAGTGTTCTGTCCATCTCCTGATTACGCCAGCATTATCACTCACAAGGCCACCATTATTATCCCTACAGGCATTTGTTCTAGGCTGAAATTCCTGTCTCATATCATTCACCTTCCTGTACATATCTCGGCTCAGCCTTTTACTCTTATATTCCTCTATCTTTTTCATCTGTCTCATCATATACTCCCTCTTTTTTCCTCTATGAATCTTCTTTTCCCTCCGCCTGGCCTTCCTGTATTCCTCTTGAACAGCCCTAGTGCATTTCCTTTGGATCATAAATTTGTATGTCTTGTTTTTGAAGTCAGTTGCCTCTTCACACTCCTTATCAAACCACTCATCTCGCCCATGTCTCTTCTTCAAACCAACGATTTCTTCTCCTGTGGTCACTAACATGTTTTTTAGATTAAGCCAGTGGTTTTCTATATCTTGTTCCTCACGGCATTCAAGTCTCCACTGTCTAATTTTCTCATTAGTAACTTCCTCGAACCTCCGTTTTATTTCTTCTTCCTTTAGTATTTCTGTATTGTATCTAACAGTCTTTATTCCTTTTTCATTTCTATTATTGGAGATTCTAGCTCTCAGTTTTGCAACTACGAGATAGTGATCGCTATCTATGTTGGCACTTCTATAAACTCTAACGTCTTGTAAGTCTGACTTATGGCGGCCATCCAATAGGACATGATCTATTTGATTGACCGTTCTCCCATCTGGAGAGATCCATGTGCCCTTATGTATGTCTTTGTGGTCGAAGAAAGTCCCTCCTATGATCATATTTTGACCAACTGCGAAGTTCAATAGTCGGAAACCATTGTCTGAGTGGTACCATTTTTGATCTAAAATACCATTTTACATCAAAAACTTAATAAAACTACATTATTTGGTATCAAATTAAGCAGAATGAACTGAAGAAGAAGATTATGTATTTAATAGTTAATAAATTTTAATAATAGCAAAAATATAATCAGTTATATAATGTAACTTTCTCACATGCACAGGATGCAAATAATTTTGAAACAATGTATTGAATAATATTAATTTGGCTAAGACTTTAGTCGAAGACGAAGGAAGTAAATTAGTTGATTATTAGACGTTGAATAGTACACTCGATGCGAGCTCTTAGGCAATCTTAACCTAATTGCTGATACATTAATGGCGCATGTTTCAATAAGCCTAGTTTGACGAAAAACGCGAGTTTTGTGAAAACCCATTTTAAACGGAAAATCAGTGAAACAAACACCTACGGTCATTAAATTAATACAATACAGAACAGAACACCATTAAAACAGTAATAACACATCATGAAACAAAAGTGCAATTTTCGACCTAACTGACAAAAGTGAAATTAACTTAACACTACACCATTTTTCGAAGTAGAACACTAACACTGAACTAGAAACACTCCACCAACCCAAGAAGGAAGAATTGCAGCTACAGGGACGAAAATTCAGAGGGAAAACATCTTTTATTAAACGCAGAAACAGCGAGGTGCGATCGTCTTTCAACTGTACACGAGGAGCGGCCATTTTCTTCCCACAGTTCAATGCGACTCCAACTACGAAGCAGTATGGTTTGACAATTTCTTTGATCTCTGTTATACAATAAGTGTCATATATGTACTTTTAAATTTTAAGCTGATATATATTGTAATGTTATACTTTTCATACTTTGCCCTTTTTCTCTGACTATACCTAAAATAACTGTTAAAAAAACCCGAATATAAATAATTGTACGAACTATTGATACCCTGAGAATCGACTTATAAATCGATAAAGAGTCGATATAATAACTATTTGTTAATAAAATTTCTTATTTACTACAAAATTGAACATTATTCATTACTAAAAGATAATTAACATAATACGTAATTTTAATTGAGTTAACTACCAGAATTTCACCACCTAGAAGGAAGATAACCTACAAATAAGAAAAGTTCACATATCGATTGTCCTCGGAGACAATTCTGTCAACTGGTGAAGGAATTTAAAAATACAGAAAAGGATTTAATTCTTTTAAAACAAATAATAAAAAGTGCTAAACACCACAGAACATAATTAAATAATTAATTTTAATTATTTTTAAATAAAAAAAAATAAACAATAAACAAAATTTTGTTTACACAGACATTTAATAAATTAACAAATTTTATATTTGGAAATATATCGTTACATTGTACTAAATACTAAATCTCAGATTGACATAAAATGTTTATCTTCCCTTAATTTCTTGTAATTTTATTAATTTGTTATCCTTTTAAATATTATTCAATAATTTATGACTCCCCACTCTGAATTTTCAGTTATTACATTTGCATTTTTTCTCATAATTCTTCCTATCTTTTTACAATATCTTTTTAAAGTATAATTTACATTATATTACTCTGTGACTGATTTACCTTACATAAATTTCATCAGTTTAACTAGTTTACTGGACTTGATTCATCAATTTTAATGTGTTTTAGATTTACTCTTTGGCCTAGATTTTATCTGTTTTTACATACAAAGGTTTTTAATAATATAGCTTGTTTATACCCTTTCTGACCTTCTATTCTAATACAGTGTTAATTAACAATTCCTTACTTTACTACAAGAACATTTAGTATTGAATTCTAACTAATAATACATAACAATTATTTGACATGAAAAACATGGTATTTAAGCTCAGACATTCTAGTCTTTATTATTTCTAGTAACTCATAATAAACATTTTATAATAAAAGAATGGTATCCACACTCGGACATTGCATTCTTGATTAAAACTATTAAACATAATAAACATTTTAGAATCTTAGAACATTACTCTCTATTTCCTACATTTAGGTATAGAGTTCATTTATTTTAATAGGAACATAACACATCTGTTCCTTCATTTTTAAATCTTTCTTAAAATTACTTGTGTGCAGTCTTATCTGTTTTTTTTAATTTTATTTTAGGGATGTATCCCTTGTCACTTTGCTTATTAAATACTTGCTCTTTATTTATCTTACTCATTTCAGTGAATGTTATTAGATAAAGAGTGGCAATTTATTAGAAACATTAGTCTTTGCTTTTCATAATACTATTCTATCAAAGAGTATTCATGAAGTTAAATTAAAACTTTAAAGTTGTTTAAAGGTACACTTTTATTAAGTTTAAGCATTTAATGCACTTTCTTGAAGTTTATTTACTATAATATAATAACTTGCACTTGTCCCCTGTTAATTCTTGATACTATCACTAATCATTTTTATAGTTTAATATTATCAAGAATTTTATTTATAGAGGACTGTTAAGATTTGTTTTTTATTCATTATACAATAACTTTCATGGGTTCACTTTTACCTATAACTCTAAACACTTTTGTTTACATTTATTTTACATTAATTCTGTTTTTGGGTGTTATACTTTCATTTGTGACATTTAATTTCCTTTGGAGTTTTTGTTTTCTCCTTGCTGGGTTTCCTTTGAGTATTTGTTGTAGTCTTCTCCTCCTACTATTTTGTATCTTCAAACTCATTCCTGTTTATTAGGTATTTTGGTTTGTTCTGGGTATCTTCCTTATTCATTCTTTGTATCTTCATTACCATATAGTTATTATGTACGTTGGTTTGTTCTGGGTATCTCCCTTACTTACTCCTATCCTACCTGGGTATTTTCTTACTTTATTTTAGTTTTTTAATTTATTTTTCATTACACATATTTGTTGCATAGTTGCTTTTTCTGTATTTTCACTTCTTCAAGTTATGATTGTATTTTATGGTGATACTTATTTGTTTTCATTTGGATTTTACTTTGATAGTTATTTTAATTGATATTTATTTATGATCATATTTCATTCTTTATTAAGTGGATAATCTGTCATGCTACAATATGCCATTTGGATTAAAATTAATTTATAATTTTTTGTATTTTGATGTCTATGTGTTGTAAGAATATTTCTGCTATTATACTAGATAGATATTGCAACGAAACGAATTGAGGATGCATAGACGTGTATTAGAACTAATAATACATAATGGAGTCTCTATCTGGGGGTAGGCAAATTATTAAACTAAAAAAATTTAAATCTTGTCAGTAAATTCTTTACACAAATTATTCATTAAAATATATTGTCTTTAATTATTAATGAATGTTTATTTGAACAATGTTTATTTTACTTGGTCGAAGAATTCCTTCTGTCGTGGTGTTGTAAGCTACTACGTTGGCTGACCTCTGGCTTCGCTGATGCGTTGTCACTCGATTCACTCATGTACGCCGTTTATCTGCCTGATATGGTTTTTATTTATAAATCTCAGGATCGATAAAGTGGGTTAATTAGTTATTATTAAATGCGGTGTGTTTAGCATACACCTTCCGGCAATCTTAATGTGTCCAAGCATTCGTACAGATATATTCCGAATGAATACAACTGTCCCTGTCCCTAAGTGGAAATCTTGCCTAACATGAGTTAGAACTACTAGATCTAGAGATCAACTTAGTTGTGGGTTCTATTAACCCCTTGATCTAGCATATCTCTTAGCTAAGATCATGGACTGTCGTCACCCTTATAGAACAACATGTACTTTGTAAGATAACTCTTTATGTGGGGGTTTGATATTTAATATTTAATAATTTCGTATAGTATCGTCCTTCTGACAGAGACGAAAAACCCCACTGTCGTGATCGTCACTTTGTAACGAAAATGTTTATGTGGGTTGTAAAAATTAATAATTAGTGTTATTTGTGTGTAGTAAGTCAAATTGTATCTGCTCTTACCATTTACAGGTAAACCGTATCTCTCTCCATTTGATTCGAATGTTGCCGCCTCGCCACCTGATTGGCGCACGCCTTTCTGCAGTGTCGACTTGGCTAACGTCTTGCTTTGACGCTTTCACTTCAATAAACTCTTATTTATTATCGTAAATTATTTGAATCAAACATACAGAGTTGCAGAATGAGAATATTTATTGACACTTTAGTAGATTTCAATTACCTTGTGATACATTAAATTCATTTTTTGCACCGGCTATTACACTTGTTCAGTTGGTAGTCAGTTCCTATGTTTTTATACACAAATCGTCTTAACGTTAGTTTACAATTAAAATGTTTTTACTCAGGGGTGTTAATAAGTCCTTTTGGCTACAGAAATATTTACCTATGGCTAAGACACACAAATTTATAACAATCCTTAATACTAGTTGCACAAAAAAATTAATATCTTAACACATTCAAGTAAGTAATTACCAATGAAACTTAGTAAAATTTTTGGTTAGGTTTCGTCTATTAGAAAGGTTTGTTAATTATTTATTGTATTTTGATTTTAATAATTATTAACTGATTAAAGTTCAAATAGTGATTTTACCAATGCATTCAGTTCTAAATCGGAATAGTGATCAGTGAAGTGAACTAGTTATTTATTAATTTGATCAAAAAATTTAGAATTCGTTTAATGGGATTATGTTTATACTCATCAATTTTCCGCTGAAGATCCTGCGATGCCGTCTTCTTCTATTCTTCAGAATTTTATTTATCTTGTCCAGACGGGTTCCCTCGTAGACTTCGGCCTCGTACTCCTTCTGTGATCGTCCGTCTTCTTCAGTTGATATATGTCCTTATGATCTTCCTTCGGGATCCGTCGTCATCTCTTCTTCGCGGCGTCTTCTTGGCTTCCTTGGATAATTACGGTTTGTGGATAAATTTAATACACAAAATCTTATTCAGGATTCCCTGGGCTGTTGTTCTGATCTTCCTTTGGTTTAATTTTAAGTTAAAATTCACTTATTAGTAATAAAATTTTGGTGTGAGAGCTACTCGATCCACTCTCGGCGTCGGTCAATAATACAATAACGAAAATCTAACGGTTTTTTGGCAATAAATTTCTGGTTGCTATGGTTACCTAATAAATTATGCTAATTCTCATTGGTCATTAATCTAAGTCATTGTTATGTTTTAACGTCTTTTTTAGTCTAATTTACCAAAATATCTTCAAATGAAGATTTCTATCTTATATTAATAGCTAGGGTTATTACATGAGTACCATTGTTCATAATTTTTCATGATGATCATTTTGATATCCCTCATGGTTACTTTTGAATAGCTAATTACATTTTTATTATTTTTCATATTTATATTTTACATATATTTTATTCAAAATTGGTTGTTATTCATATATTTTGGTATTAGGAATACTCACTTAATTTGTTTAACCATTTGGTATACTCTGCTTCAATATTGGACTATTATTTGTTCTCAAATCTACTAAATTCTTATTTAACAGTTAGGCCTAGAGCCTAGATTTTGCTCTACTCCTATCTAACATTTCTTAGTAACATATTACCTTTACATTAGGTATTTCTAACATAATTCTTTAAACAAAACAAGCAATAAACATCGGTGTTCCTAGCTCCACCTCTTATTATAGTAATAAATATTTTTTTTACAGGTTCAAGCCTGAAATAACTTCTAACTATCTTACTGCTCCCTTCTACTATCTGGTTCAGTTAACAATTCATTACATTATAATGGGTTCTTTAAAACAGTAACAATATCCTTATTATACTAACATCAATTTATACTTTACACAATATATACTATTCCTTCATTCCTTCACTAGAAAAAGTGTCTATCGTTCTGGTCTGTCTTTCATTCTAATGCCTTAAACTCTACCTTATCCAATAATTCGTATTATCTATAGCTTAATCTAATTACATCATAATAAGTTCTTCTTACTTACTAATATAAGGCCTGTTATTGGTCTTCTTGCTATTCTAACATAGTTCACTAATTAGAACACTTTTGAAGTTCACCAATTGCACTTTTTCCTTCCTAGAAGGTTTTTAACTTTTACACTTTCACCTGCTAAGTGTAACATGCATTCACTACATGTTACCACTTTAATTTAGTATTCTCCTTCTTTCATTCACTTAACTATTCACTGGTTGTTTTTGATACTAGTATCATCATGGGGTTTACTGATTACAATGGTTAATTCTATTTCTCTTCACAAATGATCACTGTTTGGGTAATTAATTGTGGCCTTGATTTGCCTTAGGGTATGTTTACTAATTTTGGTTATACTCATCACTATTTATTAGGGTGTGTGGATTATTAATTCCCTAACTTATATTTATAAACACATTCCTTTATCAATAAAATATACATGGCATTATTATTTTTCATTAACATTTTTACTCTAGGTAAATCTCATCTACACTATAATTATATCAGTTCATTTGTTAAACTACAGAATAATGGTCGTTATTTGGGAATTACAATGTTCATTCTTGATGTCTTGAGTACATTTAGGTCTTAGTTGCTTCTTCATTGTTTCGTGGTTCCTTTGGTATTTATCCGATCTATTGTGTCAGGTCATTGTCAGTTTAACAGTCATTTGTCATTTGGGTTATTGGGTTATTGATCTCTGAGTTTATAAGTTTTTGCCTCTTATTCTTATCTTCAGCTTTTTATTTTTATAAATTTTGAATATTGAGAAAGAGATGGAGAAGATAGGTAGTGCGATAGACGATAATGAAAAGATCGACTTCGTTACTCGACATTTTAAAGATTCTCCAAGCCAATGGTGTTCTATAATTCGAGATAACATTACTACGTATCAACAATTCCGCAATGCTTGTGAAAACAGATACTGGAACATACATATACAACGTCAAGTACGCGATCAGCTTGAACATGGTAAATTCAATATGCATGGTCGTACAAGCATTGAACAATATACAATAGCTCAAATAGAAAGGGTGAAATACCTTAAACCTAAATTTTCAGAATACGAAATAACCTCCAAGTTGTCTTACCATTTTCCAAGAGATATCCAATTAGCCAAGGTATTAAAACAGTTGAAGAATTTTTAATACTAGTCACACAAGCAGAAAATATCACGCAAGGTAGTAATACAAAGCTCTATATTCAACCACATGGTAATTATAACTATAATAATTATAATGCTAATTATAAACCAGAGCTGCACAACACTCACAACCGCTTTAATGATAATATAAGCCAGGCGACTGTAACAAAAACTGGTGAGAGAACTCAAGACAACCGGAGAGGAACTGAATGACGAGAGCGTAATATCTACAAGAGAAGGCATAGTGGGCCCGCGTCACATACAAATTTTCCAAAACCATACGACAAAGTCGTAAGTGCAGTAAAAGGAGGCAGCAACAATTCAACGCAGCGAGGAACAATGGAAGTGAACAATAAGCCGTCAACGTGTACGCAATGACATAATGGACGGAAACAGCGCTTTACAATAAACAATATTTACCCTAGCGATATACGTGACGAGCTACTAAGCAACGATCAGGATGTAGAGCAAGGTGAGAAACAAACACAATGTCCCATTGTCAACGTTCGAATTAATAATTGTGATATAAAAATGTTAGTAGACACGGGGAGTCAGCTGTCAGTTTTAAATTCTACATGGGTACAGCGAAATAAGAACTATTTTAAAAATACAGCTATGTTACCCGTAAATAATATGAACATCACTACACCCACAAATAAAAGAGAAAGAGTTATACAACAGGCGTATGTAACTATGAGATATAAAAAGTTAGAAATAACATACCCCATGATTATTATGAATAAATTAATATACGATGGTATTTTAGGAATTGATTTGTTGAATGTACTAGATGCTAAGATAAATATTAATAAGAATGAGATAGAGTGTAATTATAAAGGCACTCAGTATGAGATAAATATGAATGAAGATAATGAGCAACCTAAGGTAAGTGAAACACCTATTGTTTTGTCTAAACCACCGATACAATGTGTACCAACTCAACATATGAGTACGACGAATGACAAAATATCAGTACAGGAAGAAGAGCAGCTTCACAACTTAATTGAAGAATATGACGATATATTCAACGAAGCACCAACGCAGACGGCAGTATACGAACACTCTATAACTGTATCAGACCCAAATAAATTCGTCGCATGTTGGAAAATAACGTGATAGAAAGATCCAACAGCAACTTCTTAAATCCTCTAGTGGTAGTGAAGAAGAAAAGTGGGGATATTCACCTATGCCTAGACATGAGGGAGCTGAACAGCATCATTATGAAAGAGTCTGACTGCGCGCCTAATGCGGACGAGTTGTTTACAAAATGTGAAGGAGCACGTTACTTAACGAAGTTGGATCTACGCTCAAGCTTCTGGCAAATTCCAGTAAGGAAAGAAGATAGAAAATGTACGGCCTTCCTGTACAAAAACAAATGTTACCAGCATAAAGTCGTTCCATTTGGATTAAGCACGAGTTTGGCAGCTATTGTGAAGTGTCTAGAGAGAACACTAGGACCAGAAATAGAACCGTATACAATGATATTTGTAGACGACATTCTTGTAATATCAAAAACATTTGAAGAACACATAAATAATCTAGGTATAATATTCCATAAGTTTAGGCAAGCCAACATGTCCCTTAACCTAACCAAATGTGAATTCCTAAAAACTTCCATTCATTTCCTAGGACACATTATCTCATCCTCAGGTATACAACCCGATCCCACCAAAATATCCAGTATAAAAATTTTCCCGCACCTAGAAACCTTAAAGGGTTACGAGCATTCTTAGGACTAACAGGATACTACAGAAGATTTTCACCGTTGTATGCTGAGAGAACACAACCTTTGTTAGAATTAACAAAGAAAGGACAAAAATGGCGATGGGAGAAGAAGCATCAAAAAGCCTTCGACCAAGTGAAAAAATTATTTGTTGAGAACATCATGCTACATCACCCTCGAAAGAGAGGAAAGTTTGTGATTTATTCTGATGCCAGTGATTACACCGTATAAGTGTTGTATATTAACAGGATTCGCAAGGAGAACACAGAGGTATCGCCTATGCAAGCAGAGTTTTCAAAAGAGCAGAAAAGCATTAATCAACATCGGAAAAAGAGAGTCTTGCCATAGTCTATGCTCTCAAACAATTTAGGTATTATATTTATGGTACTCACTTCGAAATACATACGGATCATCAAGCATTATCATTTTTGATGA
Organism: Magicicada septendecula; assembly: GCA_034769895.1. Lineage (NCBI taxonomy): Eukaryota > Metazoa > Arthropoda > Insecta > Hemiptera > Cicadidae > Magicicada > Magicicada septendecula. Next base: position 987,164,095 of record CM068367.1, on the reverse strand, counting down.
AATGCAAAGTAACGAATTCACGTTTATTACGATGGATTCTAGCCATCGGGGAATACTCATTTACAATCAAATAATGCAAAGGGAGAGATAACAGTGTGGCATATACATTAAGCAGATACATCACGGAAGAGTGTGAGGATATCTACGAGGATGAAAACAGAGAAGTACGACTTTTATCAATAAGATGGGAAGCTAGTCAGGAAGTAAGAAGAATGTTGCAGAATTTAGCGGAGGAACAGGAGCAGGATATTACCATAAGAAATAAAAAGAGCTAAGAGCAACTACACAGTATGAAATACACAACAATACTCTCTTCAAATTAGTAAACCAGGATTGGAAGGTAGTATTATCAAATGAAATGTTGCATAAATTAATAAAACCTGTACATGAAAGCCTAGCACATGCTTCAGCTTTGAAATGTTATTTATGTCTACGAGAGGATTTTACCATTAATAATATGTTTAGGAAAATTAAAAATGAGTTGAAAAAGTGTTATGCGTGTCAGACTACAAAACAGCCAAATTTTCACACATATGTTGAGATGCAGAGTATTCAGAAGGAAGCTAGAGGGGAGTTGTTGCAGTGGACTTTCTGGGACCTCTACCGAGATCAAGTCAGGAAGTTAAGCACATACTTGTCTGTATAGATGTGTTTTCCCAAGCAGTTCATCTGTATCCAGTTATGCGACCTACAACAAAAGCTGTACTGAAGATACTACTCAATAAATATATTCCAGCATTTGGCTAGATGAAAAAGGTCTTGAGTGACCAAGGCGTACAATTCCAGAGCGAAGTTTGGCACCAAACATTAAGAGAAAATGGAATAAAAACCATCCTAACAGCTATTAGACATCCACAAGGAAATCTAGCAGAAAGGGTAAACAAGGAATTAGGTAAATATCTACGGATTTACTGCCATAACCAACATAATAGATGGGCAGAATATTTACCATTCTTCGAAAAGGCTATGAACGAGAACTACAGTGAAGCAACAAGTTACACGCCAATTGAAATAGAAGAAGATCGTAAACCCGATAGATTTTGGAGAAAATATATACAAAAACCTGCCAATCAAAACATACAAATTCCAATCAGCGTTAAAATAGAGAATGCGAAGAGAAGAATAAGAGAAAAAGGTAACAAGAGAGTAGAGAAGTTCAACAGAATGCATAAGCTACAACAGTTTGCAATTGGAGAAGAGGTATTATTAAAGACTAATCCAGTAGGAAAAAGAGTTGACAATACAGCTAAAAAAATTTTCAGGTTGTATGATGGCCCATATACACTAGTACGACAAGTTGGTAAACAGACATTCATGTATGACGGCGTGAGAAAAAAAAGAAATGGGTAAATACCATGCTAGCTCTTTGAGAAAATTCCATTCATAAATAACTGGGTCACTAGAATGATTAAAGTGGAAGAACGACTAAAGCGGATGTACCGAAACACCACAGCGACTGTACCTACAAGGGAGGGGAAATATTTGCTCAAAACCTCCAAATAAGGGTAAAATTGAAAATCGCATACTCATTATTAGTCGCACATAAAATAAATAAATGTGTTGATAAATAAAAACAATACCATATTATTGTCTAATAAAAAGGCAGAAAAAAAAAATTTTTAATTTGGTATTAAAAATTTTTTTTTCACCAAGCAGGGAAATAATGTAACAGTACAACCATTAATGGCACTGTGCATTGCCAAAATAAATGAAATAAATAATAAAAATAAATAAATATGAATTAATAAACATGATTCAGATTGCATAAGCTGGATCGTAGTTAAAAATAGGGAGCGCAGAATTCATGCATGGACATGCATTTTTGACACACCTGTCGCTAGCGTTGTGTACATGCGATTTTGTTTGTGTGTGTGAAGCCTGTCCGTTCCTGAAATGTAACCAACCCTTTTCAAGTAGAATAGTTGTATGTTTTATTTTAATTGTAAGAAAAATATGTACAATAGGGTAAAACAAAAGACACCAAAGTGTATAGAAATTAAAAGTGAATAAAGTGTTAAAAGACCATACCGATGTGACGAAAGGTGCAATTACTATATGTAAAAAATGAATAGCTCTTTTTGCGAGTAACGTAATGAAGTGTAATTTACGTATTGTAAACATATAAAAATTAGTGATTGATTGAGCATCGATTGATGTGAAACAAACTTCGTAATTTGCGAAGATAGGCGAAAATTGTGAATTGAACCAGAGTTGGAGAAGTGACGCTTCGACAGAATCTGACAGGTTAAATATTGTTCAGGCATGAGTTTTTGCACGACCTGACTATAAATACCAGGTCGCGCTAATAAAGTTTCTTCTTCTCGATTCAACCGTTGCCACAGGAGGCTATGTTAGTCAACGACGCTAATTCACATCTATAGTAAGAGTCACAGGACAAACTAGATGTCCAACCAGAGCAACAGAGTACATACGATGAGGTCTATGGACACACCGGCAGCATATGATGTGAGGCGAAACGACTATTAAACAATATATGCAGTGGAACATGACCAGAGGACCAGAAGGACACGGAGGATCATGACCAGAGGACCAGAAGGACGTACGGATGATTAACCACATCAAACGAGGTGATAAAAAACCATTGTAATTATAGACATTTGAAAGACACTAATTAAAGTTGGAATGAAAGACATTCAACCAGTATTAAAATAAATAAATTGTACATAAATGTAAAAGCAGAATAAAAGTTAGAATAATATTTCTTGTATTAAAGTTAGTAATTGAGAGTAACGTAAATGATAAGAGAAATATTTAATTTTTGAATTAACATAATTAGTAAAGTCTTGTTGATAAAGGAGAATGCATATGCAGTAGAAAGTTAAAACAAATTAATATAAAAGAAATTTGAAAACAAGTAAACTCATTATTGAAGCAAATTAATGAGCAATTGCTAAAAGATGAGCACACAATGAGTAAGCCGAGAGCAAAATAAATATTTAATTAGTTAAAATTAGATAATAAGATTTATGTATAACTTGTGTATGTAATTTGTTAGCAATAAGCTGCGTACGAAAGATTCGTACAAATGATATAATAATGAGTCAATATTTAATATGTGAAATGAAAGATTTTGTTTAATAAATAAATAATGGAAAAATTTTAAACTTAAATAACGTATCATCTTCTTATTACGAGTACACCCATGAATTCAATACATTATATAAATGCAAATTGTGTTGTTATAATATATATATATAATGCGCGCGTGCACACGCACACACACACACACACACATGCACATGCACACATGCGCGCACATACACACACTGATTATATGTACACTAATTTTGTGAAATCTAAATATTGGAGAGGAATAACTAGACATTAATTGATGTAGGAGAGGCATCATAGGCTGCCTGTATACAAGGTGTGTTCAAAAAAAGACTGAACTCTCATAATACCATACCAGTTCATACAAAGAGCATGCTGCAACTAGTGGCTCTGACTTGCAGCAACTTTCAGAAACATCATCCAACATTCCACTTCTTTCTACCATTGTTGTGATTCTCGCTACAGCAGTTGAAATTAATATGTGTTCTAACCTCTTGGGGAATTTTTACCGTAGTGAAAATGAAAGAGTTTGAAGAACAACATGTTTACATAAAATTTTGCTTCAAACTCAGTAACTTTTACAGAAATGTTCGAAATCCTTCAGCAATCATCATATGGGGATGATTATACTAGCCGAACGCAGTGCTACAACTGGTTTACTTGTTTCAAAGCAGGAAGAACATCGACTGAAAAATTCAAGACCTGGTCGCCCTTCAATGTCAATAAGTGACGACAAAATCAATGAAGTTCCCACTACGATACATGAAGATCATCGTTTAACTGTACGTGAGATTGACGAGGAATTGGGTATCAGTATGGGGTCATGCCATGAAATTTTAACTGGAAAACTGAACATGCATCGCATCTCAGTAAAATTTGTGCTTTGTTTGTTGTCTGATGATCAAAAAGAGAATTGCGTTAACATCAGTCAGGAACTGCTTGACCATGCCAGTACCAATGAAAACTTCATCAAAAAGATTATAACAGGGGACAAAATGTGGGTGTACGGATACGATGTCGAAACGAAGCACAGTCTTTGCAGCGGGTGGGAAAATGATCACCTCGACCAAAAAAAGCCCAGATGAGTTGGTCAAACACGAAGCTGATGTTGGTGGTGTTTTTTTACTGGAAAGAGTTGGTTCATCATAAACTTGTTCTATGTGATCGGACAGCAAATAAGGAACATTATAGGGAAGTTTTAATGCGTCTGAGGGAAGCAATATGCAAGAAGAGGACAGGTCTGTGAAAAGAACAGATTTGAGTGTTACAAAATGATAATGCACCGGCTCCCGCGTCTCTCCTTGTTGTTGATTATCTGGCAAAAAACAATATGACTTCTGCCCCACCTGCCCTACTCATCAGATTTAGCCCCAGCAGACTTTTTCTTGTTCCCAAAACTGAAGGAGACCTTGAAAGGACATTGTTTTGAAATAATAGAGAAGATCAAGAAAAATATGAAAAACTGCTGTGCGCTGGATTCCAAAAAGTGTGATCCAGGAATCATTCCAGAATTTGAAGAAATGTTGGGAGTGATGCATTGCCAGCAGGGGGGAATACTTTGAAGGGGACAAGCATGCAAGTTGTAAGTATATTAATAAAGTTTTTGCTGCAAAAGTTTTATCTTGTTTTGAACACACCTCGTATGTCATGCAATATGGATAGCACTACGCTTTAGGCACCCTTAAGTAATTATTTCTATAAGTGTAGATAGTGTACAGACTGAAAAATACTTCTTGATTTTTATGATGTCGCCTGAAAATTGAATCCAGAACGTTAGAAGCCTAATGGTCTAATATGCTTCCCATAAAACATATTTTATACAGAGCCACTAGTATGAATGTTTAGGAAACTAGGAAGCTATATATGTGCAAACACAAAACAGAAATCAATTATACTGGTTATCTGAGCAGTTTCAAATCAATAATGCAGAAATAAACAAAACACAATACTGCAGAATTTTCAAGACACTAGACATTGAAAACGCTTATATAAAATAAAAATAATATCTGTCAATCAATGCTACAGTCATACACTCAATTACCATTGTTACCAACTAACAAGAAAATCAGCCCATATACAATTCCTTGACAAAATGACAATGGGTACCGTATATAAAATGTTCACTCACAAATGACTACTTGTGACAACATACAAGTGAGTACAATATCTTGACCAATGTAAAAAAAAAAAACAACAACATACATATTCCTCAATAATACTTAATTTCATCATGATAAATAACTTTCCATGGCCAGATTCATTTGATGTTAAAATCTGGTGCGCTACCACTCCCATGGTACATTGTTAATATGACGGACGTTTTTTTGACTTCAGCTGAGGAAGTTGTTTCAGAAGTGTGGTCTTCATCGACACTAGTCAACTCTTTCTTTGGTTTACACTAGTCAAGACAAGACCACACCACTGAAAATAAAGCTGTTCTTAACTGTTCTGTGAATAAAAAAGTTTTAAGTAGGCCTATAGCAAATTTATTCACAGAAGTTTTTTGATCATACTTACGAATAAATAAATGCTTGAGAGTATTTAATTTATTTAAACCATGTATATTCTGAGTTTCCACAATCTATGAGTAAAAAAAACAGAACATTCCATAATCCAGGTGTAAGAAACCAGGTCTGAGATACTTATTAGAACAATCTATACAAGATTGCACTTGTCACCAAGAAACACATGATTAATGTCTTCTTCTTCTTCGTTAGGATTCTGTCCTGTTCTATAATAACAGCTGCATGCTGTCACTCCACTTCTTCCTTGGTGTTTCGTTGGGTATCTCTTGCCTGTTTCACTAGCCTTGTTGTGTCTTCTATTCTTGATATGTGTTCATTCCATATCCTTCTTCTTTCTGGAATCCAAGAATTAATATCTGTTACATTACATGTTTCTCTTTTATTAATGATGTGGGAATTAAGTATATAAACTGTTAGGACTATAATTTTTTTCTGACTGATATAAAAACATATCAAAATTAAAAAATTGAACATGTAATTTTGTTTTGAGATTTGCTTATTTTATTTACTCTCTGTACTAATAGATGTAACTGTAACTGTACTTAGGAATTATTATGTTATTAATAACCTGCATAATACAAATCAAACAATACAATAAACCAAAAAATACAAATAAAATTAGTATTTTGTAATATGCTATATAAATAAAATTGGTATAGCATATAGATAAAAGCATGGAATAGTGCACAACATTATATTTATAATATAAAATTTATAAACTCTACCTTTCAATTTATTTTCTGATTCCTTTGAAAGAATTAAAGATTTTATCCACAACAAAAAATCACTCACAGTATATCTGTAATTTACTTTATCAGTACTTGCCTAACTTGATAAGGACAATAATTACTCTTTTTACAACTTAAATAAATTCTGTTATAATCAAATTATAAAGCAAAGTTTATTGCATCAAGGAAAATATGATTATCAGTATCCATACATAGTATAAAGTAAAGTCGGTCCGTTTTCTCTCTGTGTTTGAAATCGCTAATCTCAGGAAGTACTGAACGGATTTTATTCAAGTTTTCGCCAATAGATAGAGTGTCTATCGAGGAACATTTATGTTTATAATTAATACATATATGTTGTACATTAGCTTAGCTATCACGGTTTATGTCAAGTAAGTGGTATAGTTTACATCTTATATATAAAAATGAATGTTTCTTTGTTTCTCCCGTATGCGTTCCTATACCATTCATCCGATTGCGATGAAACTTCGGTGAGTTGTTGTGCGCACGCCCGCGAAGGTTTCTGTGTTTTTTTAGTATAAAGTAAGGTCGGTCCGTTTTCTCTCTGTGTTTGAAATCGCTAATCTCAGGAAGTACTGAACGGATTTTATTCAAGTTTTCGCCAATAGATAGAGTGTCTATCGAGGAACATTTATGTGTATAATTAATACATATATGTTGTACATTAGCTTAGCTATCACGGTTTATGTCAAGTAAGTGGTATAGTTTACATCTTATATATAAAAATGAATGTTTCTTTGTTTCTCCCGTATGTGTTCCTATACCATTCATCCGATTGCGATGAAACTTCGGTGAGTTGTTGTGCGCATGCCCGCGAAGGTTTCTGTGTTTTTTTCGATGGGTAAAGTGCTGAATCCAAATTGCGGTTTTGGCTAAGATTTACTAAACAGCACATTATGACGTAATAACCCATGAAATTTAACTGGCAGAAATGTAATTATATATTCACAGTAATCAATACCAGTACTTGAGATGAAGCATGCCCTTCTCATATATTTTATGCATGTAACAATTTCTATGAATCTAATTATTGTTGTAAAATTAAAAACATTTTTTAAAAATTCTATATAAAAATAAAAGGGTAAATTCTTCTTATATAAATTGTTTTGTTTTAGATTTGCGCTAGACTTATACAAAAATGCACTTCTGGATGATGTCAGTATAGAGTTCACAAATCCTTTCAGAAGAACAACAATGATTGGTTACAATCACAGAAACAAGGTAAGCTGAAATATTTGAGTTGGTATGTGCAAACACACTTTAAATCCGTGAATAATCAAGTTCTCATTTTGACTAAATACAACTATTACATTTAACGACTCGGAACACAAAAGTTGAATTTTTCATAAAGTCTACATAGCTGGCAGACATATTTTTAGTATATTTTACAATTAATATAAATAAGCAATAAATAGAAACACAAGATCCAACTGCCCAAAACACTGAGTATAAGCTCATTATTTATATTGTTCAAATTGAAACAAAAAACTGTCCTCATAGCAGGAATACTTTTGTATTTAAGAATTACATATTCAATCTAATTATTATATTCTTGGATTTCGTTGTCCATGATGTGTCCGTTTCTTAACTAAATATTGTAAAGGAAAATTACAAGTATAAGTGTAGTATCTACTTTCCTTGGGGTCTTATTATGTCAAGCCCCACGTTGGGTTCGTCAACTTGTAAAGGAACAGGTTTACAAGTATAATTATAGTAGTATCGATGTGTGATCTTCAATCACTTTTGTCCTGTTGTAAAGGAACAAGTTATAATGGTGTATTAGATATATTTTGGTGTGTTCGTGTGAGTGTAGACACGCACCGGTATCTACGATAATGTTGTTTATCAAAAGATGTAATCGTAATCGTTGAGGTTATTGGTGTTAATGTATTGTTTTCTATGGGTACGTAGTAATAGTTCACTCCTTTTATTTTAATATGGTTCGCGCACTTTGTTGTGTATCTCACTTACTTACCACACTTGAATACTTCAATTCTGTTCTGTGACGTTCCTCCTGAAATACATGCACTTCAAATACAATAAAATATTCGGATTGAATATTTAATATATCATCACACACAATAGTAAATGAAGCAATATCTGATGAATATTCTGAATCATGCTAAATCTTTTTAAATTCTTCCGCCACCTGTGTCAGAACTGATTAAAAAATAAATGAATTTACTTTTAATAGAAATGATACTCCTTTTGTGGTAATAAAATTGGAGGTTTATTAACAATTTAATAAGTGATAAAATCTTTGACAATTAAAGAACAATAATTAACAACCTTTCAATTACTGATTACAATAAAAATTCCATAAGACTCTGTCTAATTCCTCAAGGCTGGTAGACCTGTTATTAGTACAATAATTTAACTGCATAGGTTATGTTACTTTGATTCAGTGAATTACCATATTTCGTTAGGTTCTTTGAGGTAACATGATACCAGTCACAAGATGTAATACAAATAACTATATAGAATTAACAATAGTGAATAATAATCGAACAAATATAAAAAATCAAAAATTGGTACCATATGTCTGGTATTTATGAAACTATCGTACGCGGGCATGCGCATGCATCTCTAATACTAGTTTGCAATTATCAAGCTGTATGACTTGTACAGTATTTAAAAATGTATTACTTTCGTTTAATAATTAGTTTTAAAAATCATTTATTCACAAGAGAAAAATTTCTCAAAAAACTCTTGTTAGTAATTCTATTTGATTTGAATGTTACTTGAGAACAGATCGGTAATGTTGAAATTATCAAGTTACCGTAACGATTTCTGAGGTTAGAATTAACCGGTGTTGTTACAAAGGATAAGTATTTCTTAATAGCTATTATTTCTTAGACTATACATGTAAACATATTATTCATAATACTTTTTAATATATTATTATCAGAATTACATTTTATTCAGATTGTATGAAAATTAATAAAGTATATTTTAAAACATCGACAAAAATTCAAGAAAAATAAGTTTAGTCAAACGAGTGACTAAATATTCTTGTATTCATTAAGGATTATTTCCAAACATTATATTTTAAATTATTATAATTAATTAAAATATTTTTATAATATTTTAATAATGGCGATTTAAATCTTTCCTCAATTCTGATAATTTAATTACTGTTTTTCGATACTCAGCATTATCTGACTTGCGTAGTATCGAAAGTTAGCTATTCACAAAAATTTATTATTTTCGTTCAAATATTGTTTAAATAAAATTGTACTCCCTGTTTCCTATTTAACACTTCACTCGCAAGTAAGGTCGACATTATACATTGACCTACTTGTTTAATTAAAACAATTCCGCACTTTTTCACTCGTATGTATAAATGTTGTGTTAAGGTTAACTGTATGTTGATGTACTGACGTAAATGGCGCGCACAGTTTTAAAATATAAACTCCTTCTTTTTGTCTCGAGCGGCGTGGCTTATACGTTTGATGGTTGATCGTAGACTGTCCTGTACCTCTGAAGCGTCTCTCGGTTGTCTGGCGAAAGTCATTCATTCTATTGGCTGGATGCGTTGTACTCTCTGACCCAAAAGCCTTCGTTTTATTAAAATATTTAATTTTTTGACAAAATCGAGTTTGGGGTGGAGGCTTTTTTACGTCATCACTGGTACAAAATTTTAACTGGAAAGTTTAAAATTATCATAACTTCCTTATTTTACGTCCTATCGTTAATTGGTTGATATCAGTGAACTCAGGGCGTTTTGCTTGTTAAAATAAGTCCAAAAACGCTTATTTTCCGTTCATTACTACTATCACAATAACGATTTTATTTGTTATTTCTGGTGTATCTTATTTTTATAAGTTCGTTACACCAGATTTTACTTAATTATAATAAAACACTTCTTATCTAAACACTTTGAGTCTATATCTCAGTCGGTTTAATTTACAATTTGGGAATAATTGCTCCCTACACAAATCTCGTTATGGCGTCATTAAGCGTCCATGTTTGATTTTTCATAAACATGCTTAGAACTAATTTTTCTTATTTAAAATGATCATATTACTATCTAATAATACTAGTAATGTTTATTTACACAATTTTACACTATAATATTTATATATGACTGTGGTTAATTTAATATTTACATAAGTTCAGTCCTCTCCTATCTCTTTTATACAATTTTTTCACCTTATTTTTGGTCTCTTCTATATAAATCATATCATTTAATGATTGTAATTAGTGTACACACATAGTACCTAATTTATTATATATAATGGTTATCTTTTCATTAGCTCAGAACTCTTTAATCTTTCAGTAATGGCTCTGTTTATGTTGTGTCATATCATAGTAGTCATTTATTTTTTCTAATACAACAACTAAATTGTTATTGTTCTATTTGGTTTGGATTCCCAAAGTAGCATTAGATATTATTCTAACTTTTGGTAAAGTTTCCAATTACTTTTACACAAGTTTATATGCTATATTTTTCATAAATAACTCGTTGGTCATTGTTTGTTTACATTTGGTTTTCTTCATAATAGTCATTTGGTTTTTAAATGTTTGTATATAATATGACTGTTTTTATGGTCATTATCTGTTCTCAAAGTAGCCTTGGGATTTCCTCTTACTACTGGTAACAATTGTAACAAGCTGTTCTCAATATTTGATACAGTATTTTTCCTAACTAATTAGCTATACAATGGTTCAGTTTACTTCTGGTCATATGTACATGGTTAGTTGGTTTACAATAATTTAGTTATAATATTGTTCTTATCATGTTCAGAATCTGTTCTCAATGTATTATCAGATATTTATCTCACTACTGGTAATACTCTTATAAACATTGATATTGGTTTTGATACTGTACTTTGCTTAACTAAATTGGCATACTTTTCTCATTTCTGCTATTCTCTGTGCCATTATGTTTGATTTGTTCTATTTACATTGTTTTGCAATATATTACATTGTCTCTCAATATTTATCATTACTACTTATAATAAATTCTCGTTTGATAACATATTTGATGATCAGATATTTATACTAATATGTATCATTTTCTGTTGTAATAGGTCTCTTCCTTGTGGGTTGTGTAACAATGTACCATCTGTTTTAGTGCAGTATTTTTCTACTACTAAACTGACTTCACTACGGTATATTAACATAATACTTTAACTATTTTGTTACACATGTTTATACAATTCCTTCTTAAACACTAACACAAATCTTTCTTGTATTATTTACAATATTTTTCTGGTCAATGGTGGACCTTAATTCCTGTCATTGTTTGATATTTAACAGATGTCTTTTATTTGTTGTCAGTTCCCTATGAACAATAACATAATTGTTCTATCTTGTTCTAATCTGGTGGTCTTATGATCATGTGTATTGATTACAACTTTATTAAATTAGTCACACTCATTGTCTGTGTTTATTTGACTATTTTAATTTTTGTTGTTTCATCATGAAATTAACATATTTTTCACACTGTAAACTTCATCACTGTAATTGTTTGTGTGGTTTATTCAGTTGAAATTAGTTAGTTATTCACAGGTTTCACATTTGTATTAAGTACACACTGTAATTGTTTGTGGTTCCTTAAATGTTTCACACTGGTTTTCTTGTTACACTTATAATCATTTCTTTTGTCACTTACATTGTTTTTAGTACATGTGGTTTATGTTAAGTCCTTGTATCTTCTGTCCATCTTCTTTCTTCTTCTTGGTGCTCTTCCTGGTCCTTCTTCCTTCTTCATTATTCTATATTTTCATTGTAGTTGCTATTTTTGTTTATCTCCATTGTTGTTGGAGCTTGTTGGTCCTTGTTTCGTTGATTCCCCTCACTGTTGGATCCTATTGGGTCTAGTTACTGATATTTTGTTTTGGGCTTGTGGCATTTTTCTTTCTTCATTTTGTCTTTAATGTTGATATATTAGCATTCTCTTCTTCATTGTTGGATTTTTTATTAATATATTTGTAGATACACACTTATATACACTTAGGTTTATTTATCTAGATATATTTCCATGTTTTTCTCATACTTGACGTTACATTCGTTTATATTATGTAACTACCATATTTTTGGTACTGTTACATATGCCTTCCTATAAGAATTGATTAATTCTGAATTATTATAATATATTTTTCATTGAAGAATTCATCAATTGTTGTACATTCCATGTTGATTCACATGTTTTTTTCATATATCCCTTCACTTTCTTCTATTTGAATCGTATTTATATCTTCTCTATGTAATTATCTCCCTTGTTTATTTAGTTCCCTAATTCCCTAACATAAGTTTAGCTGGGGCAGTTTAGAGCGGCTCACTTTGGCTATTCAACTCTACTGGCCATACTAATTTCAATAAATATGGAGGCAAATCATCTCCTTCAATAATAATAAATGATTGCTGGCATTACTCTTCAGTCAATTCATTTTAAATCATCAAAATAATAATAGTGGTCGTTCTTCCGACAAATAATAAATATCCTTGGGATTAATTCACGCATCTGCGGTTTATACATTGTTATTCTCTCTTTTCTTGATTCAACTTAACTGTATTCTTCACATATTATAGGGATAGTTTGTTTTACACTTCCTCACTGGTATACTCTCATGATTATCTTCGTTAGTATATTATTTTTTTCATTCTTCATTATCATTGATCAATCTCTTCATTTTGTTTTCACTTTGAATGTCGTCTCGTCATATTCTTCATCTCAGGTTTCATTCTTCTAGATATAATTCATAAGTACATTTGTTTTTCTTCTTCTTCATGGTTTGTATTTGGTATTTATATTCCATGTGGTGTTGGCTTCTTCTCTAGTCACATACATCATAAACAATGTGGTTGTGTGTGGTGGTTTGTCTACATTAATACATTACTTTGGTTTCGTTTTTCCAACTTCTCATTTGTTCCTTCTTCTTTCTTCTATAGTACGGGTAAGATGTTCTTATCTACTTGTTGACGTGGCTCTTGGAAATGTTTGTATCATAAGTACATTCGTGCCGTGGTTGGTATGCGTCAGTCTCGTATATTCATACTCTTCTTTTATAGTACGGGTAAGATGTTATAATTACTGGTTGACTAGGCTCTTGGAAATATTTTTGCCTTGGATGTTGTGTGTCGGCCTCGTATATTCATACTCTTCTTTTATTTCATATAGTACGGGTAGGATGTTAAAATTACTGGTTGACATGGCTCTTGGAATTCGTACGTGCCTAGGATGTAATGTGTCAGTCTCGTATATTCATTTTATTAGTACGGGTAAGATGTTATAATTACTTGTTGACTAGGCTCTTGGAATTCATATGTGCCTAGGATGTAATGCGTCAGTCTCGTATATTCATTTTATTAGTACGGGTGAGATGTTAAAATTTACTGGTTGACTAGGCTCTTGGAAATATCTGTGCCTTGGATGGAGTGCGTCAGTCTCGTATATTCATACTCTTCTTTTATTTCATATAGTACGGGTAAGATGTTATAATTACTTGTTGACGTGGCTCTTGGAAATATTTGTATCATAAGTACATTCGTGCCGTGGTTGGTATGCGTCAGTCTCGTATATTCATTTTATTAGTACGTTCATTTTATTAGTACGGGTAAGATGTTATAATTACTTGTTGACGTGGCTCTTGGAATTCATATGTGCCTAGGATGTAATGCATCGATCTCGTATATTCATTTTTATTAGTACGGGTAGGATGTTCTTATTTACTTGTTGACTTGGCTCTTGGAATTCATATTAGTGCCAAAGTTGTTATTTTTCAGTCTCGTATATTCATTTTATTAGTACGGGTGAGATGTTATAATTACTGGTTGACTTGACTCTTGGAATTAACATGTATCATACATATATGCCGTGGATCTAGGGTGTCGATCTCGTATATTATTTTATTAGTACGTTCATTTTATTAGTACGGGTAAGATGTTAAAATTACTGGTTGACGTGGCTCTTGGAATTCATATTGCCTAGGATGTAATGCGTCAGTCTCGTATAATCATTTTATTAGTACGTTCATTTTATTAGTACGGGTAAGATGTTATAATTACTTGTTGACTAGGCTCGTGGAAATATTTTTGCCTTGGATGTTGTGTGTCAGTCTCGTATAATCATACTCTTCTTCTATAGTATGGGTAGGATGTTATAATTACTTGTTGACGTGGCTCTTGGAATTCATATGTGCCTAGGATGTAATGCGTCAGTCTCGTATATTCATACTCTTTCGTAGTACGTTATTATTATTAACAAATACAATGTTCTGAATCCTTTACATTAATTCTCTTGAAGTATGTTTTCTCACATTATAAAATTACAATATATTCAATGTTCAATACATAATTATACAGTTACTTCTCATTTAATATACACACATAATAATTTTCATAATAGTAATACATCCTTTTTCCTTTAGTCAACATCTATTTTTATAATCATATTTTCATTTTTCATTCTTAAATAACAATAATCTTCATGGCCACTTTCCATTTTTCATCTTGATATAGTCAACAGTTATATTTATAATTATACCTTCATTTTTCATAACAAATGTTTTCATCCTTTACATTATCAATAATAAAATAATCCTTATCGCTATCTTTCCACTTTTTTGGTCCCATAATTTAATTTTCAATATATTTTTTCATTGAGGTTTGATTATAGGTACCCTTTATCTTCTTTGTAATAGGGTTCTGCAATTCATATGTGTTGTTTAGATTGTTTTTAGTCACAGTATATGGTCCGGTATATAGCAGTAGTAGCTTCTTTGCAATGCCCTCAATAGTACTTGGGAGCTCTCGATTTTTGATAAGCACTTGGTCTCCCACTTCATATTTGATAATTTTGGGTTGTAACTTTTTGTACTTGAGCCTCAATTTATTTGCTGTCTCAACTGCATTATTATAGAATCGAGTTTTGTTAAATTTGACTTCGGCACTGATTGGAAAATTAATTATCTCTGTGATCTCCCGGGGTGGTCTTTTCTCGTACATAGCCATGTATGGTGTTTCGTCAGTCGATTGGTGGTAGGCTAGATTTAGGAAGTCTTCAGCCGGGGATAAATACTCCTCCCACTTCCTCTGCTGGCTGTGACAGTAGGTTCTTAAAATCCTTCCTACTTCTCTCAACACTCTCTCAGCAGGGTTGCTGTTGGGGTGATACACCAATGTCTTGTATGTTTTTACTCCCAGATGGATCAGTGTTTCCCGCCACTTTCGTCCTCGGAATTGCGTTCCGTGATCTGTAATTATCATCGATGGTTTGCCCACTTCGGGTATATATTTATTTATAACTATCTCTAATATTTTACTGGTTGTCGCTCGATTGAGTGGGTACAGCTTAGTATATTTGGTGTAATGATCAAATATTATTATGATGTACTTTTATACTGGTGTCTCCCACCACTCCGTGGAAAAGGTCCACAAATGTCCAAGAAAACTTTTTCTAGTCTTGCTGTTGATGTAATCGGTATCATGACTCCTTCTCACTTTTCGTTGCTGCATTTTGCCAGTTGACAAATATTACAACTCTGGACATATTTTCGGACTTTTCTACTCATGTCCTTGAAATGCACATGCTCCTGTAAAGCCTTTATGACCTTCACTGCGCCCATATGACCATAACGTATGTGGTAGTCGATGGTCAATTCTTTTTCTAGGGCTTTGGGGATAACTACCTTCCATCTCTCATCACCTTTATTGTGTTTGGTGAATAACAACTGATTATGAGTACAGTAATACTGGTTTATGTTTGCATCATTGTTGGCTAGTTTTTTGATAATTAATGATATTTTGGGATCTTGTTGTTGATGATTGATTATGTCAGACAATATATTAGTGAGTTCGGATTTACTCTTCAGTAGGTGGTATACTCTCGCAATGGTCTCCCTCTCTCCTTCAAATGTTTGGGCGTTAATGTTTATCCGGGACAACACGTCTGCAGCTGTGTTGCTTTTTCCGGGTATGTACTCCCATTGTATGTTGTATTCTTGAAGTGTAAGAGTCCATCTTGTCAGTCTTCCGTGTTTTAATTTGCAGTTTTTTAGAAATGAAATGGATTTGTGATCTGTCCTCACTGTTACTGTATATCCTAAAATAAATGTCCTAAATTTTTCGCATGCAAACACTATACTCAATAATTCTTTTTCTGTTGTATGGTAGTTACGTTCGCACTTGTTTAACGTACGGCTTGCGAAACTGATCACTTGATGATGTCCTTCTTGGTCTTCTTGATAGAGTACGGAACCAAGGCTTAGGTCGCTAGCGTCACAATTCATGAAAAACTGTTTATTAAAATTGGGGTGATGCAGCATAACGGTTTCCAGGAACTTAATTTTAATCAATTCAAATGTAGAGTCTTGCTCTGCTCCCCATTTCCATTTTTCTTTCGATGATAGCTGTGTTGAGAATCGAGCTGTCAATTCGGAATAATTATTTTGAAATTTCCGATAATAATTGCAGATTCCGAGGAACGATTGCAGTTGCTTTTTGTTCTTCGGGACGGGGAAACGCTGAATTGCCTCCATTTTCTCCTGGGATGGTGTAATTCCGTATTCAGATAGGTTAAACCCCAAGAATTGCACTTCCTTTGCAATTAGTTGAGATTTATCTAGTTTTAAAGTAATGTGGTTGTCTTCCAATTTTTTAAGTACTTGTGCCACCCGGTCACAGTGCTCCTCCCAATTGTTAGAGGCTATTAAGAGATCGTCGACATAAACTGTCGTGAATTGTAGTGTGTTGTGGCCCAGTATCTCGTCCATGCATTTGACAAATATTGCTACTGAGTTTACTAAACCGAATGGTAGCCTTTTAAAGTGGTAGTTTCGGCCTTCAAAGATAAAAGCAGTGT
The DNA here is from genome assembly GCA_034769895.1 of Magicicada septendecula. Lineage (NCBI taxonomy): Eukaryota > Metazoa > Arthropoda > Insecta > Hemiptera > Cicadidae > Magicicada > Magicicada septendecula. The sequence goes on along the minus strand of CM068367.1, from coordinate 987,146,942 downwards.
ATTTTCTACTGTTCGGATGCAGCTCAACCTGCCAATATCCACATACCGTATCCCATATACTGTAAAATTTTGTACCATAAAATTTCTTTAATATTTCATCGATTTCTCCAGGCGATGTCCTGTCATTAATTATGGTTTTGTTAAGTTCACGAGCATCTAAACAAATTCGTACTGCACCATTCTTCTTTGGTACAGCGACAATAGGGTTGGTGTATGGTGAATTGCTTACCTCTATTATGTCATTCTCTATTAATCGCTGGATCTCCTCTCTTACAGCTTCTTTTAGTGAAAAGGCGATAGGATATGATTTCCGCTTGAACTCCGTCTGGTTTTTGAATTTCAGTTCACATTGGAAATTTTTTATTTTCCCAGGCGTATCTGAAAATACGTGGCGATATTGGTAGTATATTTCTATTAATCGTTCCCGTTGTTCCCAAGTTAATTCTTGGCTCTTCTGGCTGGTTTTAAATTCTCGGATGCCATTAATTTTCTCCAACCATAAAGTTTCCTCTGGACTGTTGTGTATTCCTTGGTTGATGGCGCCTTCTTGGTGTTCACGGCCTTCTCTGATGTAGTATATTACATGTTCCGAGGGTGCCTTCCTGTATTCTGTCAAATTGGCTGTCCACTCTATTTCTTCTGTTTTCATCATCACCGTATTAGTATCCATATTGATGATTGCGGTGTATTTTCTTAAAATATCACAACCAATTAGTAAAGTGAACGGTAGCCCACTGGCTACTAGGAATACCATCTGTATTGTCCTCCCATTGCTGGATACCTCTAATTGTACTTGCTGTCGGATAGTCTTATTCTGACGTCCGGTAGCACCGATGAGAATTATGTTGCTAATGTTGGCAATGTGGGTATTGTGGCTTTATTCTCCGATTGAATTCTGTCCAGTTCCAACTTGTCGATTAATGATTCGTTTGCACCGGTGTCTATCATTGCTGTGGCATCGGTGTTGTTTACTTTAACGGATATATATGCAATTTCACTGTTGCTTGTATCGCCGATAGTATTTTCCTTTTCTTCCATCAAATCTTTCCTTATATTTTTTAGGTAGTTGTTGTTATATACATTGTGATGCTTCGAAGATTTTGCCAAAACATCAGACCCAATAGTCCGGTTCAGTGAGGGTGATCTTGGGTTTTTCACTGCCGGTTGGTGTTTAAATTCAGGTCACCGTTTTCGCATCTGTCTTGAGACGTTGAACCTACGGGCTCCTGATTTCCCGGTCCATGTCCGTTGTGGTATACCTCTGTAGTTTGTGTGGTTGTTCTAGGACTTCCACTGCTGTCACTTCCATTTGACCGATATCCGGACTCTCTTTCATCCCTGTCACTATTATTGGAATGATGGTGCTGGTGTGGGAAACTCCTTCTTCCTTGATAATAAGTTCTATGGTTTCCACCTCGACTGGCATGGGTATAGTGGACTCTTCGAAATTGGTTATTATTATGACCATTACCTTGTCTTGGTTGGTGATTAGGAGACTGGTTCTGATACGGCCTGTAGTAGTGATTACCTCTTTGGTAATTCGTATCTCGCTGGTAACCACCAGGATGATGGTTATTATGGTTCCCTCTATTTATGTTATTTCCACCTCCGTCTTGACGTGGTGTGGGTTGATTCTGGAATCTCGGTGGGTTATGAAAATTCCTTCCTTGGTTATTACCATTATTGTGAATGGTGGGATTATTGTTTCCAGGCCCTCCTCGATCGTATGTTTGGCTTGGTACCTGTCGACTCCGTTGATAGTATCGTTCCCTCTCGTGGCTTTCGAGTAGGTCGCACATTCCTTGGATTGTTTTTATCTGTGCATTTAGTCTTCCCTGTGAGATACCCTGATTAAAATGGTAAGCCAACTTTGTGACCAGGCATTCTTCTGGGATTGCCGGTTGCAGATTCCTTGCCAGGCAAATCTTTCCTAAAAAGTAGGTGGTCATGGATTGCCTTCCATTCACGTCGAACCTTCCGTTGGTAATATCGTCCCTTATAATGTTCTGTGTGGCCTCCGACCAATATTTTTGCTTGAATGCTGTCTTGAAGGTGTCATAATTACCTACTTCGTGTCGGGTCGCTGTCCACCAGTTGTCAAACGTGTGTTTAAATGATTCATCTAACATACCTTTAATGACAGACCATCTGCTCTCACGATTCCGTTGTATAATTTCTTCCATTCTCTCTAGGAATTCCAAAGGATTTTTTGAATAGGTCCGGAAGTCAATCTGATCTCTTCCTTCTAAATGACTCAAACCAGATAGGAAATTCGGTATGGTTTGTAGACGATGCATTTCGTCTCGGAGGTCGTCCAATTCTCTCCATTGGCGTTCTGTGGATTGTGTCTTGTCATCGTGTACTTGCTGTTTGATCGCGTCTACCTTTCCAGCAACTTCTTCACACTTATCTTTTAATGTTGACTGCGCTGCCTTCATCTTAGTCTGCTCTTGTGTTATTACATCTAGTTGGTTATCGTGGGTTTTCTTCACATCACCAATACGTTGGTTGAGGTCCATTTCCGTCTGTATTAGTTTTAGGTTGGTACTTTCTCCTTCTTTACGCACTTCCGACATTTCGACATTAATTTCAGTCGTTAGTATGGCCATTTGTTTCTCGATTTCTTCGACGTTTTCTCCCAATCTTCTCTCAACCATTTCTACCGTCTTCTTAGCGGTCTCCTCCATTTTATTATTGTTGACACTTATCTGTTGCCATATATTTTCATGATCGGCTTGTATGGTCTCAACATCTCGATTAAGTTTGGCGTTGATCCTATCAATTTTCTGGTTAGTTTGATCAATCTTCTCTCCCAACTCTGCTGATAAATCTTCTTTCATGATGGCCATTCTCTTCTCCAACAATTCTTCGGTTTTCCGTTGACCCTCTTCCATTCTTCTATTCGTCTCACTTATTTGGTTATTAAATTCTTCTTTTAACAACTCTATATGTCTCTGGTTATCCTTCTGGCCTTCCTCTATTTTTTGGTTTGTGGATCGACTGGCTTCTTCTATTTTATGGTTTAGGTCCGCTTTGGTGGATCGACTGGCCTCTTCTATTTTACTATTTAAGTCCACTTTCAGTGATTCTATGGATTTGTTGGTCTCCCTATTGGATTGGTTACTTTCATCCATCTTTTTATTTATTATTTCCATTTTCTGGTCTGTGGACTTCTGGCTTTCTTTTAGTGATCGATTGTCTTCTTTCAGTGACTCCATCATCCTTTTCATCCACTCTTGGAATGCGGGCTCTCCTAGTGACGTTGTTTGTTCAGGCTGGCTTGGTTTCGGTGGAGCTTCTTGAATCATCACTTCTGGTTCCTCCATAGGCTGCTGAACCTCCTCCGCCGGTTCAATTGTTTTTTCCTTCGTTTCCAGTACAACTTCTTCTACATCTTCCGTCGACATGGCTTCTTTTTCTTCTCTTCTGGTCTCCTTTTCCGCTTCGGTTGCCCTCTTCCTCGATGTTGATCTCGATTTCGATCTTGATTTTAATCTGCTGGTGTACATCTTGCTGTCCTGGTAATGTACCTGCTGTCTTTTTCACGAATTGAGGTGATTGGGTCGCTAGTTATGGTGTAATTTCCCTTAACTCGTGCTCAGACGTTGGGCGCCAACTTGTAAAGTAAAATTACAAGTATAAGTGTAGTATCTACTTTCCTTGGGGTCTTATTATGTCAAGCCCCACGTTGGGCGCCAACTTGTAAAGGAAAATTACAAGTATAAGTGTAGTATCTACTTTCCTTGGGGTCTTATTATGTCAAGCCCCACGTTGGGTTCGTCAACTTGTAAAGGAACAGGTTTACAAGTATAATTATAGTAGTATCGATGTGTGATCTTCAATCACTTTTGTCCTGTTGTAAAGGAACAAGTTATAATGGTGTATTAGATATATTTTGGTGTGTTCGTGTGAGTGTAGACACGCACCGGTATCTACGATAATGTTGTTTATCAAAAGATGTAATCATAATCGTTGAGGTTATTGGTGTTAATGTATTGTTTTCTATGGGTACGTAGTAATAGTTCACTCCTTTTATTTTAATATGGTTCGCGCACTTTGTTGTGTATCTCACTTACTTACCACACTTGAATACTTCAATTCTGTTCTGTGACGTTCCTCCTGAAATACATGCACTTCAAATACAATAAAATATTCGGATTGAATATTTAATATATCATCACACACAATAGTAAATGAAGCAATATCTGATGAATATTCTGAATTATGCTAAATCTTTTTAAATTCTTCCGCCACCTGTGTCAGAACTGATTAAAAAATAAATGAATTTACTTTTAATAGAAATGATACTCCTTTTGTGGTAATAAAATTGGAGGTTTATTAACAATTTAATAAGTGATAAAATCTTTGACAATTAAAGAACAATAATTAACAACATTTCAATTACTGATTACAATAAAAATTCCATAAGACTCTGTCTAATTCCTCAAGGCTGGTAGACCTGTTATTAGTACAATAATTTAACTGCATAGGTTATGTTACTTTGATTCAGTGAATTACCATATTTCGTTAGGTTCTTTGAGGTAACATGATACCAGTCACAAGATGTAATACAAATAACTATATAGAATTAACAATAGTGAATAATAATCGAACAAATATAAAAAAATCAAAAATTGGTACCATATGTCTGGTATTTATGAAACTATCGTACGCGGGCATGCGCACGCATCTCTAATACTAGTTTGCAATTATCAAGCTGTATGACTTGTACAGTATTTAAAAATGTATTACTTTCGTTTAATAATTAGTTTTAAAAATCATTTATTCACAAGAGAAAAATTTCTCAAAAAACTCTTGTTAGTAATTCTATTTGATTTGAATGTTACTTGAGAACAGATCGGTAATGTTGAAATTATCAAGTTACCGTAACGATTTCTGAGGTTAGAATTAACCGGTGTTGTTACAAAGGATAAGTATTTCTTAATAGCTATTATTTCTTAGACTATACATGTAAACATATTATTCATAATACTTTTTAATATATTATTATCAGAATTACATTTTATTCAGATTGTATGAAAATTAATAAAGTATATTTTAAAACATCGACAAAAATTCAAGAAAAATAAGTTTAGTCAAACGAGTGACTAAATATTCTTGTATTCATTAAGGATTATTTCCAAACATTATATTTTAAATTATTATAATTAATTAAAATATTTTTATAATATTTTAATAATGGCGATTTAAATCTTTTCTCAATTCTGATAATTTAATTACTGTTTTTCGATACTCAGCATTATCTGACTTGCGTAGTATCGAAAGTTAGCTATTCACAAAAATTTATTATTTTCGTTCAAATATTGTTTAAATAAAATTGTACTCCCTGTTTCCTATTTAACACTTCACTCGCAAGTAAGGTCGACATTATACACTGACCTACTTGTTTAATTAAAACAATTCCGCACTTTTTCACTCGTATGTATAAATGTTGTGTTAAGGTTAACTGTATGTTGATGTACTGACGTAAATGGCGCGCACAGTTTTAAAATATAAACTCCTTCTTTTTGTCTCGAGCGGCGTGGCTTATACGTTTGATGGTTGATCGTAGACTGTCCTGTACCTCTGAAGCGTCTCTCGGTTGTCTGGCGAAAGTCATTCATTCTATTGGCTGGATGCGTTGTACTCTCTGACCCAAAAGCCTTCGTTTTATTAAAATATTTAATTTTTTGACAAAATCGAGTTTGGGGTGGAGGCTTTTTTACGTCATCACTGGTACAAAATTTTAACTGGAAAGTTTAAAATTATCATAACTTCCTTATTTTACGTCCTATCGTTAATTGGTTGATATCAGTGAACTCAGGGCGTTTTGCTTGTTAAAATAAGTCCAAAAACGCTTATTTTCCGTTCATTACTACTATCACAATAACGATTTTATTTGTTATTTCTGGTGTATCTTATTTTTATAAGTTCGTTACACCAGATTTTACTTAATTATAATAAAACACTTCTTATCTAAACACTTTGAGTCTATATCTCAGTCGGTTTAATTTACAATTTGGGAATAATTGCTCCCTACACAAATCTCGTTATGGCGTCATTAAGCGTCCATGTTTGATTTTTCATAAACATGCTTAGAACTAATTTTTCTTATTTAAAATGATCATATTACTATCTAATAATACTAGTAATGTTTATTTACACAATTTTACACTATAATATTTATATATGACTGTGGTTAATTTAATATTTACATAAGTTCAGTCCTCTCCTATCTCTTTTATACAATTTTTTCACCTTATTTTTGGTCTCTTCTATATAAATCATATCATTTAATGATTGTAATTAGTGTACACACATAGTACCTAATTTATTATATATAATGGTTATCTTTTCATTAGCTCAGAACTCTTTAATCTTTCAGTAATGGCTCTGTTTATGTTGTGTCATATCATAGTAGTCATTTATTTTTTCTAATACAACAACTAAATTGTTATTGTTCTATTTGGTTTGGATTCCCAAAGTAGCATTAGATATTATTCTAACTTTTGGTAAAGTTTCCAATTACTTTTACACAAGTTTATATGCTATATTTTTCATAAATAACTCGTTGGTCATTGTTTGTTTACATTTGGTTTTCTTCATAATAGTCATTTGGTTTTTAAATGTTTGTATATAATATGACTGTTTTTATGGTCATTATCTGTTCTCAAAGTAGCCTTGGGATTTCCTCTTACTACTGGTAACAATTGTAACAAGCTGTTCTCAATATTTGATACAGTATTTTTCCTAACTAATTAGCTATACAATGGTTCAGTTTACTTCTGGTCATATGTACATGGTTAGTTGGTTTACAATAATTTAGTTATAATATTGTTCTTATCATGTTCAGAATCTGTTCTCAATGTATTATCAGATATTTATCTCACTACTGGTAATACTCTTATAAACATTGATATTGGTTTTGATACTGTACTTTGCTTAACTAAATTGGCATACTTTTCTCATTTCTGCTATTCTCTGTGCCATTATGTTTGATTTGTTCTATTTACATTGTTTTGCAATATATTACATTGTCTCTCAATATTTATCATTACTACTTATAATAAATTCTCGTTTGATAACATATTTGATGATCAGATATTTATACTAATATGTATCATTTTCTGTTGTAATAGGTCTCTTCCTTGTGGGTTGTGTAACAATGTACCATCTGTTTTAGTGCAGTATTTTTCTACTACTAAACTGACTTCACTACGGTATATTAACATAATACTTTAACTATTTTGTTACACATGTTTATACAATTCCTTCTTAAACACTAACACAAATCTTTCTTGTATTATTTACAATATTTTTCTGGTCAATGGTGGACCTTAATTCCTGTCATTGTTTGATATTTAACAGATGTCTTTTATTTGTTGTCAGTTCCCTATGAACAATAACATAATTGTTCTATCTTGTTCTAATCTGGTGGTCTTATGATCATGTGTATTGATTACAACTTTATTAAATTAGTCACACTCATTGTCTGTGTTTATTTGACTATTTTAATTTTTGTTGTTTCATCATGAAATTAACATATTTTTCACACTGTAAACTTCATCACTGTAATTGTTTGTGTGGTTTATTCAGTTGAAATTAGTTAGTTATTCACAGGTTTCACATTTGTATTAAGTACACACTGTAATTGTTTGTGGTTCCTTAAATGTTTCACACTGGTTTTCTTGTTACACTTATAATCATTTCTTTTGTCACTTACATTGTTTTTAGTACATGTGGTTTATGTTAAGTCCTTGTATCTTCTGTCCATCTTCTTTCTTCTTCTTGGTGCTCTTCCTGGTCCTTCTTCCTTCTTCATTATTCTATATTTTCATTGTAGTTGCTATTTTTGTTTATCTCCATTGTTGTTGGAGCTTGTTGGTCCTTGTTTCGTTGATTCCCCTCACTGTTGGATCCTATTGGGTCTAGTTACTGATATTTTGTTTTGGGCTTGTGGCATTTTTCTTTCTTCATTTTGTCTTTAATGTTGATATATTAGCATTCTCTTCTTCATTGTTGGATTTTTTATTAATATATTTGTAGATACACACTTATATACACTTAGGTTTATTTATCTAGATATATTTCCATGTTTTTCTCATACTTGACGTTACCTTCGTTTATATTATATAACTACCATATTTTTGGTACTGTTACAATATAATTAATTCACTACCAACTCGGAACACAAAGTTTTTTATAGGTAAAAGTTTTACCTTATAGCCTGAACCGGTTTTTGCTTTAGGGTATCTGAAAGCGAAAACCGGTTCAGGCTATAAGGTAAAACTTTAACGTTTTCACCTATAAAAAACTTTGTGTTCCGAGTCGGTAGTGAATTAATTATATTTAATTATTATAAATGAACATACACTATAATTCATGCAACATTTAGAAAAACCATTGTCCTTGTGGCTTACAATATTGGTAGACATAACCATCACTTGTGCTGCGGTCGAGAAATGCCACACTTCACAGACTGTCTGATGCACATACTATTATGCACACAAGCAGCAGTGTCCACTTAACATCACAGAAGCTTGCACAAGAAATATTTAAGACGCAATACTTTGTTCTAAGGTTTTTACAGACTTTAGCAAATTGGTTATTGTTGACACTCAGTACATAAACATACTGGTTGGCGACATTACCAGAAGCACAACTACACCTCTATTGTTATCTTTTAGTATGAAGAGACAATATTTGTTGAAACTATTCTTTTCCAGAATACTTAATTGTTTCTGTATGCTTAGAAATTAGTAGACAGTGTTGAAAAAAAAAACAGTAAGTAAAAATAAAATTATGAAATTACAATATTTCTAATAAAATTCACATAATTATAATAAAAACATTTCTATAACATTTTTGTGTAATAATTTACTAAATAAATACAAAATGAAGTAAATAATACAAAATAATGAAGTAAATACAAAATAAATACATAAATAATTTACTAAATGAAGTATACAATTATAGTTATGCAAGCTGCTTAAAAGTTTGTTTTCATGAAAAGTCCAGATGAAAAAAACTTAAACCCATTCCATATTCTGTGTTCCTGTCAATCTCAACCTTTTCTATACCAGTACTTTACATTATAGTTAGAGTATCATCTGTCCTCATAAATTCATTGCCCTATTGATCATATGAAGCTGCATTTGTTACCCATCTGTGTTTGATAACTGCAATTGTCCCACCCTTTACACTGTTTCTTTTGTAAATGGGCTTCAAGTATATAAATAAAAAATATAAAGCACAGTGGCATGTGATTCATAATTGCTATTTGCTATGTGTATAATAAACACCCTACAATAGTGTTAACACTTTCGCTGTGGATGGTCCTCACCTGAGGCCCTGCTCATGGGCACCCCGAGGGGGGTGCAAGGGGGTGCATTTGCACCCCCCTGGCTCCTGAAAAGGTGGTTTCAAAAATGGAAAAATTAGCAAAAAATACAAGTTACGACGCATATATACACCACGCAAAGGTCAAAACGTTAACGTGGTTATTGCGCATGCGCCGTTAGACAAGGACACATAAGACCTATTTGGCAGCGAACTCTTTCTAAGTTGTTTTTGCATCCACTTACATATTGTTCTACAACTCACACGCTCTATGTGTAATATCTCTATGTAGTACACTTTCGCAACGAGAGGTATTTTCAGGGCAGTAGATGAGCCGATTACTGTTATGACCAGTGTTGGATAAATCCGGAGCCAAAATGGCAGTTACAGTCGATATCTCGAAGTATCTAGTTCTAAAGCTGAATTTGAGTAATATTAGTTACTAGAGTTGGCGGCGCGTTATTTTAAAAATGCATTTGAGATATAATTATACACGGCGAAAAATTGTATATGAAAAATTACAATACTGCATAGTATTGTAGGCGTAGACTGAAAAATAAAAAAATCTACATATTTTTTGGAATTATTTTATATTTTGTATTAAGATTTACTAGAAAATATAGTAAAAATTACACAAATATGGCAATTTTTTTTATTTCCAGTTTTATATACATATATATCCCAGATCCCAGGGTTTGCACCCCCCTGCGAACATTTCTGCGGGCGCCCATGGCCCTGTTGTATGTAGCCCACTTACGGGAGGGGCTCAGGTGAGGACAGCTCTAACTTTTCTCCTTGTTGGGTTTGAACGACTCCTACGTGGTGGGGATTGCTTGTTTCTATTATCGTCACTGACAGCTGAATTCAGTAGGCTTCTAGCTTTTGAACAATGCGCTTCGTTTGTAAATCTGTTTACTAGTTTTTTTGTACTTATTTTCAAATTTCAAAGGGTTTTTTCACTATTTCTTTTAACAAATAATTCTATATTACATTATTTAATACACTTTAACATTATTTACTTCAGTTTTATATAACCTATATTTTTTTTCCGATCATTAGAGAAACAGAATCCAGTTGCGGAAATTCAATTATTTTAGTTCATTCACAAGGTATAAGCAGAGTTTTATGTTGAAATTTATTCAAACGTAGCGTATTTAGATTAAATTTTCTAAATCGTTAGGTTGGACAAAAACAATAATGACACCCATTGCCCTATTGTTACTATTAATTTAACGATTGTGACAACTTAATGATTATCACAGTGTTTAAACTTTCTAAATCGTTAGGTTGAGGAAAAACATAGCGAATTTAGATTCAATTTTCTAAATCATTAGGTTGGACAAAAATGTAGCGTATTTAGATTAAACTATCTAAATCGTTAGGTTGAGCAAAAACGTAGCGAATTTAGATTACATTTTCTAAATCGTTAGGTTGGACAAAAACGTAGCGTATTTAGATTAAACTTACTAAATCGTTAGGTTGAGCAAAAACGTAGCGAATTTAGATTAAGTTTTGTAAATAGTTAGGTAAAGTTTTTAGTAATAGTTAGGCATAAATTAAATTAGTTTTATTTCAATTTCATAATTTTTTAATGTTAAATAATATATAGTACTAGTACTAAAATCGTTAAGATTTAATAAACAGTGTTATAAAAAAATTTGTTCTCATTTCGTTGTAACCTGGCAGAAATGTTATTTTTGTTTTTTGTTTTTATTGTAAAGAGCAGGAAACGGCAATACTACAAGTGTGACACAAAATCTGAAGTAAATAAAAGTGTTTTAGAATCAACAAAATATACGAGTTTTAGTAAAAATAGTTCGGTTTCAGATTCACACTGCCAAAACGTGTAGGTTGCAGCTTATCTCTCCTAATAGATGTGAATAGGAGATAAGCAAAATCACCAGCTACATTGGCATTATTTTAAGGGTGATCCGACCTTTGGTCATTAGCTTCTAGTTTGGCAGCTGTCAAGTGTAAACTTAAAGTTATAAGAGATAATTCTTTCTTCTTATCTTTTGTTGTAATGTCCAGTCAAACCCCTTACAAGACAACTTGGATATCTATAATCTCAATATTTACTGGATTTTTACATTTGAAATGTTTTCGATGGAACAAAAATCTAAAATTATGAATTAATAAAGATTGTTTACCATTTTATTTGGGAAATTTGTAAAGGTATAATGCGGTCTTAGCATAAAAAAAACAGTACCGGGCGGGTAGTATAACGAGCCCCTAGCAGGCAAACTTTCCTGCTTACGGATGGGCCTCAGGTGAGGACCTTCTCGTAAATTCACTTCCTGTTGATTTTTCCTCCAAACTACTAAAAGAAAACATTAAAAAATGTAAAATAATACATCAATGTGAAATATTAAAAAAATATATTCACCTGTAACTAAGGGATATTCAAAAATTACTATCTGCAGTGAAAGTGTTAATCTTTTTATGCAACATATTCATTCAAACATAAATTATATTAATAAACAATTATTAGATAGTGAAACATAATTTTAAAAAAATATTAGGATTATCATCATAATAATCAATAGAGCATGTTGTTATTATGAGCTGTAGCTGTAATGTGTGCTTTAAAAAGATTGCATGCAGTCTTTTACTGAAGGTATTGAGAATCTTATAAAGTTTCTTTAGTTACATGACCAATTTCTAGTGCTCAGACTAAAAAAATTTACTATCAATTACATTACCAGTATTTACCATTTGCTATATTTTCATTGGTGTTGAAAGATGCCCTATGAGGACTTAAAATACAGGCCTCCCATTCCTTGATGGTGTATTACACATTGCATCTTGCATCTGGCAACTTGTAATACATATTGACTTTCCCAGACATGTTCCAAATGCCATTTTACTTCTGAAAGTTCAGCCTCACTGCATTTAAAATAGGTCTCATGGACAGGATGTTCATCGATGATTACAGTGTTTCATATTTCTGCAAGTACCACAGCAGGGTATAAATGCAAGCGCTAGTGGTCGGCTGAATTCATTTGGCACATAGTGATATTAGAGTGTGTTTCAGAAAGATTGTTGTTGTGGCTTGTGGTTTAGGATAAATGGATTATTGTGGTAGTGTGAACCTGTAATAAGGTTATATTTATTGGTGTATGTTGAACATTCCTTAGGTTGAGTGGTATGTAAGTGTAATTAAACTGTAATTAGCAAACTTTGTTTGGTGTCAGTTATTCTGTTCCACTATACAACATGATATCCAGTGGCGGATTACCAATTGGGCCCGATGAGCCCGGGCCCAGGGGCCACAGGCTTAAGGGGGCCGCAGGGCCAATTTTTTTTCTAATGAGGAAAACTGTAAGTCAAACACGCAGTTTACTACCACCAATAATGAATTAACAGTGCAAGGCAGTGACTAATATCAGGTTGATAGTCCTAGAGGTATCACAGATATCTCAATTTCCTTGAATGAGGCCTGTTTTGTAATGGTTGTAGTTTATAATTTATGGTGAGCAGGTGGAGGGGTGGGGAAGGCAGGCCACTGTGAAAATAGGGCCCAGGGGCCCAAGAGTTGCTAATCCCCCACTGACGATATCCATGCGACTATCATAACAGTATATAACAACCTGTGAAGTTCCAGATGTTCATCTAATTCAGTACCAGAATAAACAGAAGGCATTCATTTGTGATACTGCTATAATCAGCCATGGTCAGTTAATGAAATGCAATAATCCATATGCATTACGAAGGGTGCTTCTGTGTTTGCCCTTGTGAGGCCTATAGAAACACAAGCTTGATCGTCTTTAAAAAGAAAAAGTACTTGTATTGGTCCAAAGATTGAGGCTAGATTTTCCAGATAATGTACAGATGTAGCAAAATGGCTGTCAATATGAGTAGTGTTGATCCGACTGTATCCAGGAAAGTTGACCTGGGAGAGGTTAACATTATATTGTTAATGTTTTTTTCATTGGTATTGGAAGATGATTTTTGAGTATTGAAATATAGGCCTCCTGTTCCTTGGTGGTGTATTCCACATTGCATCTTTCCATTTGGTAACTTGTAATACATATATATATAATACATAATAACTTTCCCATACATGTTTCAAACACCATCCTATTTCTGGAAGTTCAGGCTCACTGGGTTTAACATAGGTCACATGGACAGGATATTCATCAATGACCATGGTGTTCCGTAGTTCTGCAAGTATCTTCCCAGTAAATTCAAACAAGTAGAGTGAAGTAGATACTTCAAAAACTTGCTAAGGATTAAGCCAATTAGTCTTTCAGACTGTTTACAGTACAAATTTATTTTTCTTTTGACTAGGATCATTTCATCTCACATCCATGTTTGTCTTAAATTTCTCTGACTCGCTGTGTCTCTTCTCAGCAAAAGTAAGCAAAGCTTGAAGCCCCTCCTCCCTTTGAATACTTATATGAGTCATTATATGATATTTGAACAGCTCCTTACACTGTTTACACTGTCCAGTAGGATTCCTAAGTCACATGATTTCAGATATTGAGTGTGGACACAAGTTGCACAAGAATATTGATTACTGGCTGGAGTTGTTTTGAATGGTGTTGAGAGATCAAAATATAATGAGTAGAAGGTAAGTGCTGCGATAACTTCAAATGTAAACTGTATCAAAGTTAAATACTATAGCATCTCTAAAAATACTCTGAATTACTAATGTCCGGGTTTTCTGTGTTGGTGTTTGAAGTTCGTGTCCAGCTAGTATAGCAAAACTGAAAGTTACAGGCATGGAAATGTGCGAAACATTTATGCTCAGAGGGTGATGTGGAGGGAGTCACTCTGAGATGTGAAAAGAGGATTATTATCAACGACAGTGTAGCAACTGAGCATTACTTCTAATAGTAACCAAAACTTGTTTTCCATCATGTGTGTTTGTAAAATGCATCACTACGACTCTCTCTTCTCTCCCTCCTCTCTCTGTTAAATATCAGAATGTTTTATAAACCTATCTCTTGGTGTCCTTTTTGGTCCTGTAATTGTCTGCTGTTGAGATGTAAATAAACTACAGCCTTCCTACCAGCTCTTAACACAATGAAATGTGCAAATTATGCACTTCTGTTCGTAATTATAGGTGACTACCTCCTACCTCTCCAGTTCACTATTACATAAAGGGATGATGTCTTCATATTAGTTTATTTGCTAAAATACTTTAATCCTAGACAACAAAAATCTGTTTCAAGAAGAAGGTAAAATCATGTTAGTATTTTAGGAAGTATTACTTTTTAAAAACTTATTTTAACCTCAGAAGTGTTACAGTAACAGATGAATGATCGATGAGATCATTTATGTTTTACCAGCTACCAAAACAACCTTTTTGTATATTGTCATTTTGCACTTATAGTGCGACTTTAATTTTGAAGACAATTTAAAATACCTTAATTTGTTATTTTTAAAGACAAATTTCAAACCTTTTAGTAAATATGAAACTCACAGACAAATCTAAATGGATGAACCACTACTTGTACAAAGACATGCTTGCATATTGTAGCATAACAGAATTTTCACCAATAAACATAACTTAATACAACATTAAAAAAGAAAAAAAAGAAGGAACAATCAATAGTGAGTGATAACTAAATAGTTAAAAATGAATTAAATAAACTGATCATTATAGTCAATAAAATATTGAAAAATAGAATCTATAACAAAGAAAACTCTTGGTCCAAATAAAGGAAACCATCTATATAAAACCCCAGTACATCATCAGTATACCCAGTAGGATAGAGAGCAGTAAATGACAAAATAATCAAATACAACTTGTTAACTTAATAACATCGGAAGATCAAATACAAAAAAATGATAACCTACTTATAGAGAGCAGTAAATGAAAAAATAATCATGTGCAACTTGTTAACTTAATAACATCGGAAGATCCAAATACAAAAAAAAATGATAACCTACTTATAGAGGAGCAGTAAATGACAAAATAATCAAATACAACTTATCGATTAAAGACATCAGAAGATCTAGATACAGGAATAATAACCTACTCATAGAACAAGAAATAAGGAACTGACTATTCCAAGCTTCATACAAAGAAAGCTGAATGAGGAAAGGCTATTCCCGAAATCCTATGAAGGACATGTACAAATTAAACAGAATTAAAACAATGACAAACCTTAAACCCAGAAACCCAAGTTACAGGATACGTTACCAATGAATTGAATTGTAAATTAAATATAAAAATAACAAGAATAAAGAATAGCATGTTAGCTAGAAGTAGTGAAAGATTACCATAATGTAAATCGGAATAAAGACTACCATTAGAGTAGGTAATAAAAATATTTAGATCGAAAGAGTGAAGGACTACCATTAGTGTAGATGATTAAAAGTGAAATACTATAAGAAACACAATAAGAGTGAAAGACAAAAGGACAGCAAATGACTGCAAATCTAGTAATTATAAAAGTGTAAATATAGAATATAAGGATAGTAATAAAAGACAGCAAAGGACTGAAAAAATTATTAATTATAAGAGGGTTTAAAAATAGCATATATATGTTACAGGAAAAGTAGATTCTCCAGTAAGAGTTGACTCTGCCTAGGTAAAGTCGACTCTTACTGGTCTTTTCAGTAAAAGTTGATTAAAAGTGAAAAGTGATGAATTTTGATCAACATTTACTAGTCAGAGTTGACTATACCTAGGGAAAGTATACTCTTACTGCCTTGAGTTAGTAAAAGTTGACTTTTTGCAAGGAAACGGTCTACTACCTAATAAAAAACAAATAAAAAAGCAAAACCTTTATAATACATAGAGAGATAGAAATGTTTATCATTTATTACAGCAGGGTAAAGATTTGTGACACTTTGAGTTGCAGAGCACATCTTTCTTCTTACACATGCACTTCTTGGATTTGCATTTAGTGTTGCAAGAGCATTTGAAAAATCCTTGTCCACTTCCAAGTGATTGTGAAGTTGCAACAGTCCTCACAGCTATTGTTTTATCCATAGGGACTTCATTTTCTTGGATAATGTTCGTGGGACATGTATTGAATTGAGACCTGAAAAAATATTATCATTGAACTCTGAACAATTTAATACTAGGGGCAGGGAGAGAGAGGAGAGAAAGAGAGAGAGAGAGAGATCTTTTATTTTAGCTTGGAAAAATTACCTTGAGAAAAGCTGCTTCAGAATTCCATTTCTTGTTCCAATTCGATAGAATCCATCATCGACAACCTCCAGTACCACGCCAAGGATAGATTGGGCATCTCCTCTTCCGCGGTCAACATCTGGGACAGGAATTCGAACTGATGTTCCTTTTTCTACTGGCGGATGAATCTGATCTGAGGTTTTTTTCATGTGTTTAGCTTGCTCTTCTAAGTGGAAAGCTTCATTTCTCTGCTTCTTGATGGCCTCAGTAGACTTGTCCAGGCCAGTGAGGAGATAATCACCATCATCTACGAGCTTTTCACCACTTGATAAATTTTGGTTTGTTTCATTTTCATCAGGATTTCCATTCCCATTACTTTCAATTTCGTTTTCTTGTTGTTGTTCCTGAATGTGATCAATGACGCATTGAAGATCCTCTTCTGTTTCTAAATTTGCCAATACCTCAGTAGGTAGTTTTGAAGTAGATAAGCCATGTCTCAGAGGGCAACCGAACATTGCCTCATACAGGGATCTTTTTATCCCACTATACAATGCACTGTTTTTCATAAGTTGAATAAACTTTAAGCCTTCACTCCATTTTGATGTTTTGTGGTCTTCCATCCAGGTGGTTATCATATTCTCTATGTCCTGGTTGGCTCTCTCAACACTACCTTAACTTTGACTATGTCACAGTTTGCCATGCACTATTTTGAAGTTCGGTCATGTATTAACCAGACTGTCAATAATTTTATTCACAAATTCTCTGCCATTGTCAGACTGTAAAATACAAGGAGTGCCTAACAAAGTAAAAATATCAATGATGTTATCACACACTTCATCTGCAGTCTTTGATTTCAGTGGTCTTAGCACAACAAACTTTGTCAAATGATCCTGATACACCATTATAAATTTGAAGTCTTCATCAGGTTGCGACTGAAAGTCAATCAAATCCACTTGACATCGTGAATTCATTTCCTTGAATAACAAAGGCTTTACAACCAGTCCTTTCTTCTTATGTTTCAATTTTTGAACACAAGGTTTGCACAAGCTTAAAAATAGTAGAATGTCCTTTGTAGTAACATTGGAATTTTCCTTTCAATTGCTCAATCATACGATCTCTTCCTCCGTGTCCAGTGGATATGTGCGCTTCATTAAGAACTCCAAACAGCTCTTCATCAAAAACATAATACCTTATGCTTTCTTGGTCTGTGACAGGGTGTATTAGTTTTGTAATACCATTTACTTCAATAATGTCATATCGTCTTAAAAACCTGAGATCATTACTTTCTTTTTTATTTGCAGTTTTTAGATTTTTGACTTTTTGAATGTAGCTATCATATTTCAATTTGGTCAATGTCAGTGAATTTACCTTGGAAGTCGAGCGCTCTAGCTTTACTTTTTCACGAAACAGTTCTGCCTTGGAGTCTGACATAATTATTGCACACTGAAACTAATTATTGAAATGTAAAAAAACACTGAATCCTTGGTCACTATTGCACTACAACAAATAGACGAGTAATGGCGACTGCCTGGCCGGAATAATCAAAACAAAGATATGCGCGCGCAGTTACATGTGGAGAGCAACATCTCTGAATCAGCTTTTACTAAACCACAGCAGGCATAGTTAACTCTTCCTAGGAAAAGTTGATCTGTTTATTTTCAATCAACTTTTACTGATACTTTTAGTAAGAGTTGACTCTTCCTAGGCAGAGTCAACTCTCCCTAACAATCAACTTTCCCTGTAACATATATAAGGATTGTATGAATAGTAATATAAATAGGAAACCATGAACTTACCATAGATGTAAGGGAATATGTTAAATATAGAATGTGTTGTGTTATGATTAGATAATATAAGTAAAAAAGAATAGATATAAGATGTTTTTATTATAAATGAATAAGGTAGTTAAAAAATGATAAATATAAGATGTTATGTTATAATTTAAATGATGTTAATTAATGTTAAAATTTTGTTAAGGCAGAGAAGGCAAGAGGATAATATTGATATATTTTGAATTGTAAACCATAGACATAATAAGGAACAAAATAGTTAAAAAACCAATAGCAAAGCAAAACCGTATTTTAGACCAGATTCAACCTTCATCATATAATCAAATCCAAGAGGATATAATAAATAAAACTGTATAAATTTAGCAGAGATTAGTCAATTTAAAATAAAGATATTTAAATATAATCATCACAGAAATAAATAATAGTAAATGCAATGACCAGAAGATAAAATTAACTTTATTGGAAATATGTAATATAAAGCCTAACAAGGGTACAAATAAAATGTGACAAATAAAATGTGAAATAATCAGTATTAGAATGTTATAA
The DNA here is from genome assembly GCA_034769895.1 of Magicicada septendecula. Lineage (NCBI taxonomy): Eukaryota > Metazoa > Arthropoda > Insecta > Hemiptera > Cicadidae > Magicicada > Magicicada septendecula. Next base: position 987,128,180 of record CM068367.1, on the reverse strand, counting down.
CAAAAAATTGTTAATAACCAAGAATAATAATGAAAGAAATAAAATTATTGAAGGAAAATGTTAACTCAAAATGACTTGTAAACCATTTAATTTATAATTATGTGAAAAAAATATAAGGCCTATAAGAAATATAAAAAAATGTCAATTTTAAGATTATTTGAAACCAAATTAGGTCAAATTGTATATTAAATTATGTAAAATTAGAACAAGAATATTGCTAGGTATATAAATTTTTATAAAATTAACAAATAAATAAGTTATAGCCATAAAATGGGAAAAAATGTCATATATTTTTATAAGATCAGATCTAAACCAAGGCGACAGCTGATTCCAGACAATGGGAAAGGAGAATAAGATATTTCGGAAATTACTACATTAAACGACGATTTAAGTCATCAGTTGATTGTTAAACGTGAACCTGTACGGATGAAAACGTATGGAAGGAAGATCCAAAAAATATAAATTATCTGAAGAAAAATGAAGTGTGACATAAAAAATTTTACTATAGAGGTTATAAACCGAAACTTAATATAAAAAGAACTTAAACAGTAACAAAGTGCAACCGAATTTCTGAGATAATACAATCTAACACCAACACACAGAGAATCATCCGCCATATTGAAAAATTCATTTAACACAATTTCAATGGAATAACGAACTCAAACAGATTTTTGAACACGGAACACGACACAAATAATCCAGCACTAAACTACATCGCCGAGTAGAAGAAAACACTACAACCAAGTATCCAGAGGGACAACATCATCAGAGAGGAAGAAATCCACCATTATATTTGAGGGAGAAGAAAGAACACGGAGTTGGCGTGGGTAGCAGAAATACGAAGTCGATGGCAGCCATTTTCCAGTTTGCTCAGCGAGCCGTACACAGCCATTCTAAGTAGCGACGATGTGACGTCATACACTACATGTCGGGTTCGCAAATTTCTTTACTAAATGACATTATTTTCTGAGATATGTTACTTTTAAATAATAGTATTTAAATTTTATTAATTGTAAGTATTGTATCTTGTGACTTGCCCTTCTCTGACCATTTCGACAGTTCAAAGAACTCTAATATTAATATTGTAATTTCATATATTTGTCTAGTTGAAACAATCGACCTGTGAGTCGAGTCTTAGCCTCAGCATAGTCGATGTGCATAAAATTGGCGCATCACTTTTAAAAATAAACATCAGAATTGTTCTAAATACTCGTTTTCCTGACTATTTTAGTTAATTAAATTAATACATTTCATTCCTAACTTAATTTAGGAGTATTAACGAAGGAATCAAGAACAAGAAGAAAAGGAGCCGAGAGGAAGAGATACACTTCGACACAGCTGGACATAATCCGATTAACACTGCGAAACAAATATTTCGCCACGAAGTATTACACAAAGATTCATTCTTAGTTTAATTAATTGAACAATAATAAATATACAAAAATAATTAATTAATTAAACAATTAAATAAATAAAATAAAAACCTTATTAAAAAATTTTTTTAATTAAATTAATAAACCATAAAAATATTTTTTTTTATTATCAACCTAAATAATTTTATTTGTGATAAACTCAGATCTATTACAATATAAAATTCCGTTACTGTCAATGAAAGTGATCAATATCCATCTATAGGTAGTTTTAATCATCTGTGTGAACAAACTGCTAGAGAATAGGTGAATAGGTTTATGAAACACTATCAATCTACACATGTATCATATATATGTTATTTTGAACATCAAACACATGTTTTATAATATTTTTTACATTTTCAGTGTATATTAAATTATATGTTTAACGATATGTTAAATAAATTATTTATATTTTTGTTATTAATTCTGTATTTTGTTTTGGGACAAACCAACTATTATTACTTGATATAACACACATCAGTAAGCATGGGAACATTTTCAGGAGCTGTATACATGGGACAAAGGAAATCAGTTAACCTATCCAATTCGCTATCATGAGATAGGTTACAACACATCGAAGGAAGACAAAGGAGAACCTGAAGCAAATGCACTTAACCAGACAGGATATGACATTGAACGGCAAGCAACATAATATATATTTTGTCCAATTATTTTAATATCTTCAGTTATGTTTATTTACATTCATACACAAAAATATATAAATCTGTCTATGTGAAGATACATAAATGAAAGAAGCAAATAGTATATTTATTTACCAGTTATAAAACTAAGATCAAGAACACACACAAGATGCAAGAACTGTAGGGTTTTATAATTATTAACTTCTTATAGGGAATGGTAGGACACAATTATCACAACTGTTGTGCAGTATTTAAAACTAAAAACTCCACATACTTTATAACAGCTAAGTACCAGAAGATATAAACATGATTTAATTTCCTTAATAACAATGTAGAAACCTTGTAAACAAAGTTTCTTAGTTTATAGAAAAACTATTTTATTGACTTACTAATCAGATACTTATAATCATTTATTTAATAATGAAAATTAATTATTTTGGTAAAATACCTTTCTGCTACAATCTGTCACAATTATTAGACAACCCCTTAGACTTCACACATCCAATAAACAAACATAATAATGCTAAAATGCGCACGTGCGCGTGCACACACACACACACACACACACACACACACACACACACACACACACACACACACACACACACACACACACACACACACACACACACACACACACACACAGAAATGCGTGCACACAAGTCTGAATATACATCTATCTACATTGTCATCACAGGGCCCACTATAAAGTCAAAATGAATTTGCTCATTTGGAATTATCAAAATATTTACGTGGACTATTCCCACATATTTTCCTAACAATATTCCTTTAAAAATGTAATAATAAGAACAGTATTGAACTGAACTGTCATAATGTGATAATACTTTAATTTCAACTGTACCTTTTAAAAAACCATAAGGTTGTCAGTACTGGATGGAGCTGTGGCTGCCTGCCCACCTTCTTGTCTCCTTCACTTATGGCCACAAAAAAGGTTCATCTGTTGTTATGAGGGTTTATAGTAGAGTTGATGTGACAGCCCCATCCAGTGGATAAATGGCATTTTATTCCATTTCGTGTACCTTTAGTTGGTTCAAAATTATTTACTTTATTATTATATAATGAAACAGTGCAATGATTATGTATTATGTAATATAATAATGATAATATTCCCTTTATATTATAATAATAATAATAAATTATGAAATATGATTATTATTTATTCACATGCCTAATTTAGCTCCTTCCTTTTCATCTCCTCTTCAAGGGTTAGGTTATATAAACATGTTCTGGCACCCACCTCATGCTCAGATGACCCACGTTCTTCTACCAGTGGGTTTATAGTTCAGTGTCGCTTTTGGCAATTGCTCCTCTGTCATCCTTTGCAGATGATCCCACCACTGTCTTCTGTAAATTGAAATAATTTCATTTATGTCCTTTACTTCGAGTTCTGCTCTGATATCTTCATTCCTTATTCTATCTTGCAATGTATAATTTAAAGTATTTTGAAGAAACTGGATTTCATTTTATCAAATGTTTTATATAAATTCAGAAAGTATGAAGAAAGGAATAAAATACATTTCAATAACCTATAGATTACTATTTTCATACATTAGTAAATGCTTACAATATACATTTAAATGAGTATGTAGGCCTACCACATTAGAATGTGAATATTTATATCTGTACCTCGGAGGTATAGAACACTATGTCACATTTCCTTAACTTTACAGGAGAGCAGTTTGAACAGGTTTTATTTTTAAACATTTTATTTCCTTAACTGTTTATTGAATTTTTGTAACAAAATTTTATCAGTACATTCCTTTTACATTGTATTTAATGTTATTTATCCACAATAAATTTATTTTTCTTTTTTTAGCAGTTTTTATGGACATAGTGTTGTATACCTCTCATAAGGCTGTTATATTATATAACATAGTGTTTCAGGGTATTCAAGAAATAACCAATGATTAACACATTACTAAGCCCATATAGGTTATTTTAGAAAATAGATGTTACAGTTAGATAGAAGTTATAGTTATAAAAGTGTTACATAGGGTCCAAGTCATCATCTATGTCTCCTTCTGGATAGTCACTTGTGGCTTTATTACTTGTATGTTTTAAATTTTTATAGAAATCATGGCAAACTGAGGGAACATAAGGCAATAGTGCAATTAAATCATTGTATTTTTGCTGGGAAATTGGTATTGGGTTTGTTGAGACTTGATTCAAATCTGTTGGAAACGTAACTCCTTGTCTGCGGAACCTCACGAAGTCAACCTCTTGGTTCTCACCATCGAAATGGGTTTTCAAATATAGCGTTCCAATATTTTCCTGTTGGACTTGTAACTGTACACAGGTTGATAGCAGAACTGGCTGTTTGTCAACATCCTTCTTCCTATTTACACGAGGGGGATTAGGTGATTTTTTTGTCATACAGTGTGTTGAAGCTTTTGAAATCTTGAAGTTCCATATTATGAACAGTGTATTTATTGGAAGTTTGTCTTACCAACTGTTGCCAGTCCCAGGGTGTTAAGATAGCCAAATTATTGAGTTTCTTTCTCTTCCTCTCTATCAATGCATGTACACTGTCAGCCTCCATATGGGTGTGACCTTTCAGTAAAAACTTCTGAGTTATGGTCTTAATTTAAGGATACTTATCGTGACCAAAAAAAACACATTACAATACTCACATTTTTATTTTGGCCATAACAGTTGTCTGACCAAATTGTGATTTCTTCTATTTCACTGCCAGGAATGACACTATCTGCCCATTTCAAAATCAATGATGCAATTTCATTTCCGCCACAGGCTCCTTGTTGAATGCTTAACGCTCTCGAAAATTTTAGAGTTGGTGTTGCACTCTGAAGGTTGCTGGTATAGGAGTCACAAAGTGTTTGAAAGAATAAGTGGACTGTATGAACTGAGTTAAGTTGCGTTTATTGTGACATTATGAGAAGAAGCGCAGGCCCAAGCAATTACGTATGGCGATACATCGCCGAAATACAATTACGTGTGGCGTAACCTGCCGTAATACATAACGTATGGTATAGAAAAATAAACTGTATGTGAAATTACATGATAAAATTTTACATTGCCACGGCTAGCAAAAATGGAAGAATGTAGTGTACGGATGAAGAGTTGAGTCTTAACTAACCCGATCGCAGCAGCTGGCGACGCGTGCTGTACTGCGACGGATGACGTAAGTGCGTGGGCTGGTTGCGCGTGAGCAAGTAAGTAAATACAATGCGTTAACATACTGCCCGCCCAAAATCGGGCGATTTTGACATAGTTTACAGTAAAAAAAACAAGGTTACTCAAAAACACACAAGTATACATTAATAAGTTGCAAATCTGAAAGATGTGAGAATACATGATACATGAACATTGGCATAATACAAATACACCATAAACAAATGTAAATACATTATTAATTAATGCTCACCAAAAGATATATAATAATAGTCCAAAGGCTTGAATGTGTGATAAAACATAATAAGAATAATAACAATAATACATGGCAATAAGGACATCGTAAGTAGCATCGTACAATAATTAAAGAAATCCAACAAATTTAACAATAACAGCGTGACACTTAGTGCATAATAAGCAGTATTACATAATAATACAAAAGGCAATATACCTAAAAAATTCATTATAATAATAGACAAGAAATATACCCAAAAATTCACTATGATAATATACAATAGAAATATACCCAACAAATTTACTATAATAATATACAATAGAAATATACTCAAAAAATTTACTATAATAATATACAATAGAAATATACCCAAAAAATTTACTATGATAATAGACAATAGAAATATACCCAAAAAATTTACTATGATAATAGACACTGCACCAAACAGTACACAATAACTGACATCACACTAAGAAAAAGGAGAAACGTTTAAATGTTTAGTAATGCACAGATACATAGCGTACATTAGTTGATACAAATAAATACAAATGCATAAATAAGTACATTTAACATTGTACTTAGTAAAGGTAGAGCATGTGCTCATCCGGAAATGTCCCGGGCATGAAGCACCGAGATGGCAATCAGTCTGATGCCACCGGAAGTGGGCACAGCTTGTGAATAGGTCTACGCAGGATGCCGTTAGCAGTACGGACGTCCGCGATGCGTACTAATGAATCCTGCCCTAGATAAGTCTGAGTGACAATACCGCATTTCCACTGCAATGGTGGTGTATTGTCTTCTAAGATAAGGACTAGCTGTCCTATAGACAAATTTTTAGAATGCCTTTTCCATTTATTTCTCTGCTGCAGCTGGTGCAGATAGTCTCTAGACCAACTCTTGCATATAGAGCGGGTAAATCTCTGCAAACGCTGCCATCTCCCCAAGCGACCCATATTTGTATCCGAGTAATCGGGTTCCGGGAGCGCGGTAAGGGGGGAACCAACCAAAAAATGTGCTGGAGTCAAAGGCTCGGGATCCCCAGCATCATTTGACATAGTGAACAAGAGACGCGAATTCAAACAAGCTTCAACTTGAGCCAAAACAGTGGAAAACTCTTTGAAGTTGAGGGGCGTACAGCCTATAATGCGGCGCAAGTGGAACTTAACGCTTTTGACACCGCTCTCCCACAAACCGCCGAAATGAGGCGCTGACGGAGGTATGAAAGACCACTTAATTCCACGTGGACTGGCGAAGTCTTGAGCGGCTTTTTGGAATTCGTCCTGCTGAAAGAGCTTGTACAGTTCGTGTAATATAGTGACGGAAGTTGGTACCGTTATCGGAAAATATTTGCGCGGGGATGCCCCAGCGGGATATGAAACGTTTCAAGGCAGCCAAAAAGGCATCTGCAGACAAATCTGAAACCAATTCAAGGTGAATTGCCTTGGTGGACATGCAAATGAAAAGAGAAATATAAGCCTTTGTAAAAGATTTGGACCGCTGCCCGCCCTGACGTAGAAACATAGGACCGGCGTAGTCGATGGCGCATTGTGAAAATGGCTTGGAGGGAGTGACCCTGGGTGTAGGTAATTGACCTAAAAGTTGGCTTGAACCAGTTGCGCGAAATCGAAAACAAATGGTACATTTGTGAATCACTGAGCGTATGTAAGATTTGTTGTTTATAATCCAATACCTTTGGCGCAGAGAACACTGTGTTAGTTGTACTCCAGCGTGGAGTAGTCGAGTATGTTCATATTCGATAATTAGTCTAGTAAGGTGAGCCTGAGGGTGAAGTATGATTTGGTGCTTATTATTGTAGTTTAGCTGAGACTGTTGAAGGCGTCCACTTACACGTAGTATACCAGCGTTGTCTATAAATGGATTGAGTGAAAAGGTTTTACTATTAGTAGGTACAGGGCGATGTGCCTGGAGCTCTTTAATTTCGATATTGAAATGCGAAAACTGGGCTTGGCGTATAAAAACCAAAAGCGCGCTGTGTAGCTCTTGCGCAGTCAAAAAGGAAGTGTTTCTGTTAGAAGCGGGAGACTTAGCATTCCGAATAAAATGCAGGCAGTAAGCAAAGACGCGGAGAAGCCTAGAGAGAGAAGAGTAAACTTCAACGTAGCTTGAAGAGGACGAAGCAGCAGCCAGAGCGAGTAGAGCCTGTTTACGTTCTTCCTTGTCCAAATCCGGATGAGCGTAGGAGGAATTGGAATCAAAAGGACGGATAGGCCAGTCTGAAGACTCCTTTAACAACCAGTAAGGACCATGCCACCACCATTGCTGGTGGCGGTGTAACAAACGGGGTAAACAGCCGTAGGATAAAATGTCCGCGGGATTATCATGCGACGAGACATGATACCAACTGCCCTTGATAGTGAGCTGCTGAATCTCCGAGACGCGGTTGGCAACAAATACCTTCCACCTCAATGACTGTTGGTGAATCCAGTGTAAGGCAATCGTGGAATCAGAATAAAGATACAGCTCGCTGAAATTGTAGGTCACAGCGTGGACAACCTTGTAAACCAACTGCGATAATAATAAACAGGCGCAAAGTTCAAGGCGAAGTAAAGATATCTGCTTTAAAGGGGTGACTCTTGATTTAGAACACAATAAGTGAGATGAAATACTGTTGTCGGAATATACCGTGCGCACATAAATACAGCATGCGTAACCTTTTACTGACGCGTCGGCAAACCCGTGTAATTGAAAGGAAATGATTGACGAATTAGATGAATCTTTTATAGCTCTCGGGATCCTAAAATGAGTGTCCAAAATCAATTAGCGTAAAGCTCGGCCCATTTAACTGATAATGAGTCAGAACGCGGGTCGTCCCAGTTAGCACCCGAAGACCAAAGCGTTTGCATAAAGTGCTTGCACCAAAACGTAATAAGCCCAATTAGACTCAATGGGTCATAGATTCCAGCGATGACCGATAACACCTTTCTTTTGTTGAATAGATCAATTTTAAAATTTCTTTGGATATTGTATACAAAGCTGTCAGCATGAACGTCCCACTGAATACCTAAGGTGCGGATGGGTTTGGTCCTTGTTAAAGTCCAGGGACGAGTTGTTGCGTGAAGATGTTATATTCCGGTCATTAGAAGACCATTTGTGAAGAGTGAAGCCGTAACGGCTTAACAACTCAGAAATGTCAGTGTTCAGTTGGGTTAGGACGTGTGAGCTATCGGAAACGGTAAGGAGGTCGTCGACGTAAAAGTCGTTAGCAATGACCGAGCAGGCCAGGGGGTACTGAGTACTATTTTCCTGGGCGATTTGTTTTAAACATCTAGTTGCTAGAAATGATGCGCTGGCAGTCCCGTATGTGACTGTTCTCAGAGCATAGTGTTTGAGTTCCTTGTGGGGAGCATCACACCATACAATTCTTTGTAAGTTAGAATCCCTTGGGGATACCAAATTTTGGTGATACATTTTCTCGATGTCAGCAATGAAAGCGTAACGATGGGTTCTAAATCTGGCCATAATGGCGAAAAGATCCTGCTGGATCGTAGGGCCAACCATAAGGGTGTTGTTTAACGACAAATCGTTGGACGTTTTGGCCGAACCATCAAAAACAACGCGAAGTTTGGTGATTGTGCTAGTAGTCTTAAAGACAGCATGGTGAGGTAAATAAAAAATGTTTGACTTGTTAATTGATAAATCATATGAATCAAGCGGAGACATATGGCCAAGATTTAAATATTCTTGCACAAAGCTAGTATACTCCTTGTGCAAAGACTGGTTTTGCCTAAACTTGAGTTCAAGGGTTTGAAACCTACGAACCACTCCAGGAAGAGAATCACCAAGGCACTCTGTACTGCGGGGCAGCTACACAACGAACCTACCACTATCGTTCCGATAGGTGCCCCGAGTAATATGTCAATTTGTGACGAATGATTAAGTTGCGGGTCGGCTAAAAATATCCCCTTTGGAATTTTCAACGATGCCATGTCAAAGGATTCTGTTGGGAGGTTATTTGTGATTCTGGGCAGAACAGCGCAGTGGACATTTAAAGTGAAATCCTTATAGCGTGAGTTTAGGTGCACCCGTGTGCTAAAATTGGCTTGACATAGTGAGTTATTTATGCCCATGATAGACAACTCGGATTTGTTTAGTTTTAAGCCCATGCGGCGAGCGAAACCCATTGTACAAAAATTCGCTTGCGACCCTGAATCCAGCAGGATTCTTACTGGGTGCTTGTTATCGGCACGATCGGTGGTGATGCATACGGCGGTGGACAATAAAATCGATTTGTTAGTTGGTAGCTTCAGGGAGCATTGCTTATTGCTCCTGTTGGTCGAGTTATTTATTGAAACGTGTATCGTGGTGTGATGCCTTTTCGAGCATGCTTTGCAGGAAAATTTAGAAGGGCAACGCGAGCTTTCATGGCCCGAACGTGTGCAATTCAGGCAGAGCTTGTTACTTATTAAAACCTCTCTACGTTGCGTAGGTTGTAAAGCTATGAATTGTGGGCATTCAAGCAATTTGTGATTACCATGACACAGCTGACAAAATTTATTGTTTGTTTGAGTAGGTATTAGTAACCCAGTGAACTCCGCGCGTTTAGTTGATTTGCGATAAGAAGCATTATCGCTAACCTGTCTGCCGCCAGACGAACCAGTCGGAGCATTTACGTTTTGTAACAGCTGTCTTGAACTTAAAAATTTAATAAAATTATCGTAAATCGGAAGCTGTTTTTTGCCTAAAGTTTCCTTCCACAATCTGCACGTATGCTCGTCAAGTTTTTGGGCGAGAAAATGCACAAAAATAAGCTCAAATGTATTTACTGATAGGTTCAATGAGTTCAGCGCATTTATATTGGTGGTGAGCTCATCTATAAATTTAGAAATGCTGAGCACGGACTCCCGTTGCATGTGCCTCATGCTCAAGACATTAGCCGCATGATACGTGGTAACAATCAATTTACTGTCATACCGGGCCTTTAACAAGTCAATGGCCAGCGTGTAATTTTCGTGCGTGATAGGGAGCGATTTTATGACATTCAGCACCTCATCCCTTAATGATAAATGCAAGTAATGCAGTTTTTGGATGCCAGTCAGGTCCGTTCGGACATGAACTAACTCCAAAAACATATTGTAAAAATGTTGCCATTCAATTATATCACCTGCGAAACAGGGTAGCTTAATCGGTTGCAACTGAATGGGAGGCATGCTGAATGTGACTACATCGGATGGACTTGTTGCCCTCCTGCTCATCTCCTCGGCATGGTCTATTAAATTTTGCAGCTTGCATTCTATGCTGCATAAGTCATCTTCAGTCTGAACCCTATATCTCGCGGATGTAAAGTCAGAGTCCTCAGACTCAATTTGTGTTTGAATTTCATCATATTTGGCTGATAGCTCCATAAGGTGGCGAAGCTTTATTTTTAGTGCATAATGGTCATGCGTATCATGATTGAAATTGTCTGCGTATGTATTTATGCGAGATATAGAGGCCTTGATCGTGCCACGTTTCTTGATCAGCGCCTTCATATCCGTCATGATTGGGTATGAGAAAAAATTTGAATGATAATACAAAAAAAAGCCAAGTGAATGCAAAGCGATGAGCAAGACCAGGCAGGAAGTCCAAATTATAAAGTCACGCCACGACACGGTAATCCTTACTTAACACATCTTAACTAGTTTTATATGATAATAAATACTGATTTAGCCAGTACAAACAATATAGCAGTATAATCACTAATGATGTGAGTGCTATTTGAAAGGTATGACTTACAATTAAAGAAAATGTTTGTTGAGTTCGCAAAAAAAATTACAAGTTCATATTCAAATGAAACTGATTTAAAAAATTATATTATTATTTTTAATACTGCTTCCTTTACTTTAATGCCATTGAGAAAAAATGTGCAAATCATGCAAATTGAAAACTAATATAAAACATGAGTTTATAGTCACTTGACATGGTACTTATCGACATGTTCTAGAAGGCATCAAAGCTTGTCGAAACCTTTGTAGTCGTGTCAGGTACCCATGAATAGATGATGCAGACATGGTCGCTGCTTGTCCGGTGATGTCCGATGCGGTCGAATCCTGTCTAGATAGGCTGCTCTGGATTTTCCCACATGCTGAATGCCACGTGCTAAGTGCTCATATGCTGCAATGATGCTTCAATGCTCCGGTTGGTGAAGTATGATGTCCCCAATGTCGTGCGATACGAGCTCCAATTGTGGTGATAATTAGGAGTTGTTGAATTGAATCATGAAGAAAAAAATGCTGATAGGCCTGCTTAATAAACAGATCCATGAAACGAATTGTCCATGAAGTTAGTCACGTCCGTGAAATACATATCCGCGGCCCGGAGGACCACATGTTGAATGCTTAACGCTCTCGAAAATTTCTAGAGTTGGTGTTGCACTCTGAAGGTTGCTGGTATAGGAGTCAGAAAGTGTTTGAAAGAATAAGTGGACTGTATGAACTGAGTTAAGTTGCGTTTATTGTGACATTATGAGAAGAAGCGCAGGCCCAAGCAATTACGTATGGCGATACATCGCCGAAATACAATTACGTGTGGCGTAAACTGCCGTAATACATAACGTATGGTATAGAAAAATAAACTGTATGTGAAATTACATGATAAAATTTTACATTGCCGCGGCTAGCAAAAATGGAAGAATGTAGTGTACAGATGAAGAGTTGAGTCTTAACTAACCCGATCGCAGCAGCTGGCGACGCGTGCTGTACTGCGACGGATGACGTAAGTGCATGGGGTGGTTGCGCGTGAGCAAGTAAGTAAATACAATGCTTTAACACTCCTTTTGATTCGTTCCACATAATACAGTGAACTGAGGAATCTGATGCATCATACAAGGTAAAATTTAAGGTCCAAAGCTTCCTTTTATAGAAACTAATGCAGTTTGTTGTGAGTGGTGATGGCAAACATTTCTGCAGATCACCAGTTAATACTTTGTGTTTTGTGAATCTTTAGCCATTTTAGTGTCAATACTTTTTAAGTTGTATCTGGTTTTTGATTCATTGAGATGTGCAGCATGATCAGCATTAACAGATTCTTTTTCTTCTTGAATCAGATTATTTTTCAGTTTAGCATAGAACAAATCACATGTATCACAGGTATCTATTTCAGGTGGTTTAAATGACAACTTGAACTGTTTATTAAAAATATCTGAGTACAGCCATTTTTTAGCTCTTAACTTTGGATCAACATTTTTTTGATTGCAGTCATCTATGTACAGTTCATACATTTTTTCTACGGTTAGCTCTATTCCTAAATATTTCCTGTCACTCTTTTCTCTAGAGTAATGACTCTCATAATGTGGAAAAGAAGAAATATGTTTTTTGACACTTTCTATGGTTTCATCAGGGGTTTTGTTGCTTGGTGTTTGCCTACCCCTTTGATCTGTTTTTACTATACCTCCTGGCTCAATATTTTTAAAAATATTTACTACTACCATGTTAGAGATAGAAAGTGTGTTTAAAAACATAGCCTTACACACCCTAACTCGTTGGTTATTTACTGTGAAATAGTAGAATAGAGTGTAATCTTTAGATTTATTCGAGTTTTGTTCTCTTTTTCTTGATCGAGCTGTACTATGCCTCACAACACATGCAAAAATAAATTGCCTTTTAATATCTGTAGTCTTTTCCTCACTCCAGTATGAATAAAAAATCTTCTGTCTTTCATATTCTGGTAATTTTTCTGAACATTTCATCCTACAAGAACAAGGAGGTTTCATTACTTTGGCAGGAACAACTTTACCTTTTTTACTTAAATATTCATTACCACCAGCTAATTTGAGGTTTGCGGACATTACATGCCCAATCATTGGCATGCACTACACGTTTTTTACCTTGCTGTGTAGACTCAGTTTTATTTTTTACTTTTCTTTTGGCACCTCCTCCCTCTTCTAAAACTGCTTTATTTTCTACAGTATTTTCAGTATCACTGCTTAAGTATAAATCTTCAGCAAGTAAGTTTTGTATTGGTTGTTCACTTGCCATTGTTTTAGCACTAGTTGTGTAATTACGTTTTCTTTATTATTTTATATATTATTTCTTATAAAAGTAATTGTATTTAAAAGTCCATTTACTACATTATTACAAATTACTCGAGCGCCATCTGTGTAATTACATATTAATACCAACTAATAAAAGACACAGAATAAAATTCTTAACAGTAATTCTTACCATTGAACGGGTCCAGGATCCTTTTATGCGAACTCACCATCTGTAAAAGGAGCTAATGGGTTCGTTACGTAATAACAACGCTCTTTGACTATATAAATCAGCTCTATTTATTATTCGATTGCAACATTTGTTTTAATTTTCTTTTAACTTTACTTAGTATTCATTTTCATCTCAAACTATTACTGTTCATGTTAATTATCTTTTCTTCGGAAAATTACAAAACCAACATTTAGGCTACTTGAACATGGTAAACATTCTAAGAACTACTTCTAAACCTTAATGTAAAACTTAATTATATTATAAGAAGGCGACCCAGTATCTTACTCATTCTCTCATTCATACACATTTAAAACCCCATAATTTGATTATACCCCTTTAAAAATGAAATTATTGATATTGGTCATGGATTACCCAACCGTCGGTGTTCCTCTCCTATCCACTGACTGCGCTATATAGATATCCAAAAGTTTTGTCCAGTTCCCCACATTTTAATTTCGAATTGTTCACTTCACTGCCTTCATTCTAACATACCGTTTCACTTTTTATATAACTGTTACTTGGTCTCACTTGTTAAGTCGGCCGTCCTTAAAATTGCTCGAACTAAAATTTAAGCTGGCCGCATGCGGCCTGTAGGTGAGATTAACTGGGCAGAAGATTACTCGCGTGCCCCTCTCCACTGTTATTCAAAACGGGAACCCACTGCCCGCTTGTGACGAAACGTTAGTCGACTTACACACAGTATGGGCTGTCCATGTGTTTTAGGCGTTGACGAAATTGCATTGCCATTCGTCACGGGACTCTGATAGGCGTGGTTTTCGTTGTATTTCCGCCAGCAACCTAGCACGTGGTGATACAATTTTACGTTTTCGACATTTTTGTTAGCATCGGTTGAGTCTGCTTAGCGTCCTGTCCACGCGCGTGCTCAAGTTGCGTGCTTGAGTGCGTAACACACCACTGGAATTCCTGGAATGGTAATGCGTCTTGCTATGCCCGCTTGCAAAATTACAACTTTGTTCTTTGTCTGACTGAAACCGTTTTCTGCATGGGATTACAATTGAAATGGAATAAATAAAATAAAATAAAATACCCCATTCTGCACCATTACATAGTTTTATTTCTTACCTTATTTTTTGATTGCTCCCATCATTGTCATCTGAATCAGAGCTTTCCCCACTTTGAGGTTCATAATTTTTGTCGGCATCAGAATCATCCTCTTCCCCATCAAACAAAACATCACCTCTTCATTGCCATTATCTTGATAATTACTGTTATTAGCATTTGATTCTGAAACAATACCAGCCTTGTAATAATGATTGTAAACTATTTATTATTTGATAAATTTGGTGATTTCAATGATAATTCAATGCCTTATATTATTTAGGTTATGTTTTGTAACTTAATAATATTAAGGAATGTACAAAACAATAGCTTACCTATGGGTGCAGTAACGTTAGGCCTAGGGTGCAGAAATAAGTTTAGAATTTTATATCCACAAGATTTAGGATCCATCTTGCTTCAATCTTACCATAATTTGTTGAAAAACAAAAGTAAAAGCCTCAAACTACAAGCAAAATGGCTGAACTGAAACCTTCTTCTCTGAGTTCATGAAAAATCCACTAGGAGTATACAGCACTATGTCCAGATGGTGTATTGAATCATCCAAATTTTGTAGAGGTATACAACTTCAAGTCCACCTGGTGTTGTATTCCTCTGAATAAAAGTGGACTCGGTGTTCTTTTAAAAGCATGTAACTCCCCTTACAATTGGTCTAGGACATAGTGTTCTATACCTCTGGGTAAAGCAAAAAAAGTTAAATACGAATGTGTAATAATGCTATATTGGTAAAAAATGGACATAATGTTCTATACCTCCGAGGTACAGATATATATAGAAATATATACAATATCATGTCTGCAAGTGTTTATTATTTGTATATTGTAGAAGTCATATTATTTATTTGTATTAATATAATAATATAATTTAATATATATCAATATATATAATATAAATTATATAATTTACTATAATTACACAATATTATATAATAATATAATTTATTTATTGCAGAAATAACATTGTATATATTTGTAAAAATATTAATAAAACTGCAAGAAACTTGAAGAGTTACCACAAAAGAACACCACACACACACATCAGTCTTCACTCCACACTAGAGGACTTGCAAGTCATTAACCCAAAGACTCATCTTTTATTTCTTTATTGTGTGTGTGTGTGTGTGTGTGTGTGTGTGTGTGTGTGTGTGTGTGTGTGTGTGTGTGTGTGTGTGTCTTATTTTGTCATTTTCTACAGTTAAGAGATTCAGTTCTGTCTTAGGTTTTTGGAACATTGCCAGCATCTGATGATGATCACTATGAAACGTAAATCAAAATGAAACATACTTTGTGTATTAAATGCAGGCTCATTATTTCTGTTGTGGCTAGCCTTCGGTCATTCATACAGATGAATATTTGATGTCCCAGATGAATATTTTCGTATGATGAAAACAAATTTTTCTTAATTTGTTTATTGGACATAAACATTTTATTTTAACCTAAAGTGGTAAATATTATGTTTATTGTATAGTATATTCAGCACTAAAGTGAGTTATTAAATGTGTTTTTCTATTACTGACTGGGTACAAAAAATTAACATGAAGTTTTAAGTACAATTTTGTATTTAGGGCTAATTTACAAGGTAAAAATTAATATCAAAACATTCATATTATGCGTTTATGAATACAAATATAAAATAAATAATTAATAAGAAACATTCATACTGCAATACAGCTTTAGAAATTATTTTGAACATAGTATGCCTTTTTTAAATCTAAATTAAAAACATTCAAATTAATTGTTTTACAGGTCTCTGTTTACACAATTAATACATTTATGTGTTTAACCACAAAATTAATTTTCTGTGCCACGTCAAAAGAATTTCTTCAAGTGGGGCTAGAATTCAAAATTTTATTTTTCAAATATATCATAGGAAATAATGAAGAAACCTAAAAACGTTGAATGCGATTATGTACTTTAAATACGAAAATAGCTGCTCATGATTCTTACAGTATTGTATGTGTTGTAGTTATGAGCAAAAATGGTAATGCTGATTGCAGGACTGGATGGAGAAGGGGAGGGTGAAAATGCCTCTTACTTCACCAACTTGGTTGTTTTTGATTTACATAAATATAAACACCCAGAATAATAGTCATACTTTTTCAAAGATTGTAAAATTATGTAACCTTCTCTCCAGTAAAATGTACATGAAGGTAGGCAGTCACATCCACATCCAGTACCAACTCACTGAAATATTCTTAAAGAAACACAAAATAATACAAAGAGTATAGTATTACACTTTACTAAACTGGCAATTGGTAATATTTATATATTATAGACTGCTAAGAAATTTTTATAGACTATGTCCATTTGTGTTGCAGTACACAATACTATATGCTATTGACCAAGTGTATATATATATATATACATAAAATATTATATAAATTTGTGATGTTATTTAATTTGTTTCTTCTGCAAGTAGTATAATTTCGTATATTCTTTTTATCACCTGACGCACGTTTCACTGAAAAATATCAGTATCATCAGAGGTTTCTTAGTATATTAGAAATAGTCAGGTGATAAAAAGAATATACGAAATTATACTACTTGCAGAAGAAACAAATTGAATAACATCACAAATTTATATAATTACTGCAAGAAACGTCGAGTTACTTATATAAAAAATATATATATACCGGTAACCATAATGGTACCACAGCAAAACTACACACACACACACACACACACACACACACACACACACACACACACACACACACACACACACAATAATATTCACATTTTCCTTGTATCATTTTATAGTTATTTTTTAATTAGAAATGAAACATTGTAATGTATAGAGGTGCATGCCCTTCAAAGCCTTGTATTGGCTTCATTTTAAGCAGCAGTGGTCAAGTGTTTTTGTAATTTCCAAATATTTCTTTTTTTATTTTATTTCACTTTATTTTTTCAATTTTATATTTTGTATTAGCACATACATGTCTTTACTATTACCAATGTACTGCACGTCTATTCTTTAATTAATTTTTTGAATGATTTTCATTATACTGTACTTTTCCAAATTATTTTTTAATATGTTACCTTACAGCCAAGAGTAGCCAAGAATTTGGTTTTATTCACATGCATGTGTGCCCCCGCACTCACATATGTATGACTTAAATAACAAAATTATATCAGGAATCAAACTTTATACTATATAGATTTGATCACATTTAAATTTATAATATATGAAAAAATGGATCATGGCTATTGTATATGATGATATGCATTGTTAATTAATGTGTCTTGTATATCAACTTCTTTTTAACTATTCAATATACAATTTTTCAATTTACAAGTTTAAATGTATAGATTTCACGGTTTGTTTTTTGTTGAGCTTGTAATGTTTTGTAAGCAATATGAATGTTATATTTTAATTTTTCTGGTGAATTAAAAATTTTTTTGTAATCATTTTTGTACTTCTTTTTTTATTGTTTATTTTGGTACCTTACGAACAAAGGTTCAGCAGTTCACTAACGTTTTAGTGAAATCTTTCTTCAGGTATCAATAACCAAATATTAAAAACAATAAATTAAATTGGAATGGTAAATGGATAACACATATAGATGGTCACAGAAATCTGTTATTTACAAGATTCATTCATTTTTAAAGCTCAAACCATTAAAAAAGTGACACTAATGCTAATCAAAGTTCGTTCAAAGCACTAAGATTTGTTGAAGGCGCTGATTTGTGAAGAAAATAAAATGTAAGGGAGAGAGCTTAATTATAAGATAATTTTTATATGAAAACTTGCATGATCAAAACAGAATTGTTGTTTTTGTCAATGTCATATTCACTGTATGGCAAAATGTAATTATTTTTAAATTTTCTAGAAACATTCATTTAATTAACCTTTAATTTGTGTCAATATTTTTATTGTTGCCTATAAGTAGAAAAAAACAATCACATTATACAGTTTATCTAGCATAATCATACACTGAATTGTTTTTGTCATATTTGTTTCTTTTGCTAGGTATAGTATCATAGTGTATATAACCTAATATATAACATCTTCAAATAAATACACTGGTTGCAGTGTATTTATTTGAAGATATTATTACATGGGAGACCTGCAGGAAACTTAACGAGTTACTTACAAAGGAATAATAACCTAATATTTACATTTTACTAAAAAATTTGCATAATTACTTTTTAATATTGTTAAATTCATATTTTGTCTACACCCATTAATAAACATTCTTCAGACATTGCAATATTAAGCAGAAAAAGTCACTTTTGTCTTTCATAATAACTCGTTTTTAATTTCAGGATACAGATTCCTACTAACTGGATTTATAGCTCAACTTTATGTTTTCTGAAACCATTCATATAAACATGGAATAATTGCTAATTAACAACCTACCCTTTAATACAAAAGGAATAAATAAATGAATAATCTAACAAACAAGAAATGAAAATGGATAAAACAGGAACATAGTACACAAAACTGAGAAAGTTTATCCTCACAACTAAGAGAATAGGATACATTCTCATAGGACACATAAACTATATAATTAAAAACCAAAAAGTTTTCAAAAGTTACATCAATACATTATAAAAAACAATTCACATAATAAACAAATTAATCTCTTCACCAAAATACGTGATTTACAAAATTTTGGAATGGTAAAAACTTAAAAATGAACAAAATTATACAAAAATGAACATTACTGATATACAGAAGTAGAAAAAAACAACTACAGACATGAAAAGAAAACCTAGTAAATGTAACTCAGTGGAGCAGTAGTGGAAAATGTTTCATATCTTCACTTGTAAAGTCTTTTACATTGTTACAACACAAATAAGCAACCCAGTACCAGGGATAAAAAAGATAATTCTTAACGTAAAAATACTTAATATAAAATAAAATGTTTAAAAAATGAATAAAATATAAATATTATGACACGACGAACGACGATATTACCCAACCCAAGTGATTGACCCAACAACAGAAACACAAAGAAGGGAACCACGAAACATACACAGAGACAAAAGGTGATTGACCAAACAATTAGGAACAAACAAAAGAAGATAAGAAACCAGAACTAAAGAAGAATCAAAGGAAGTGAACAAGTTCCTACGACTAAATAGAAATTAAACCAGATGAGAAGAGGAGAACCGAACCAAGATGAAGACAATTGAAGTTGAAGAAGAAGAAGAAGAAGAAGAAGAAGAAGAAGAAGAAGAAGAAGAAGAAGAAGAAGAAGAAGAGACAGGTTGAACCCAAGGAGAAACTAAAGCGCCCCATTCACTTTCAAACCGGTCGTACGACGGATCCGTGACCTTGGTTGGTTCAAACGTGTTTGAAAGTGTGTGGTGGGGATTTGAGTCGGAGCACGTGGTTTGAAGGTCCGCAGGCCAAACCGTCGAACATCCGACCCGACTGTCAGTCCAGTTGTCAAGTTTGAAAGTGTGTGTTGCTCTCTCAAACCGGACTCAAGTAAGTACACAATATCTGCGTTTTTAATATGTCTCTAAATTTAATAAATAATGAAATATTTATTTGTTTATTGGTTGTTATTTGTTGATAGGATGGCTTTTGAAGATAATAAGCAGTTTTGGGAGGAGTTTATTGAGCTGTATCGAGAGCGCCCTTGCTTGTGGGATACAAAATCGAGAGAGTACAGTAACCGGAATATACGTAATAGTGCTTACGAAGCCCTAATTACAAAATGTAAAGAAAAGTTTCCAGATGCCGACAGGAATTTCGTTAGCAAAAAATTAATTCTTTACGGAGCTCTTTTCAATTTATGTTAATTTTGTTGTTTATTATTACTGACAATTTAAGTTTGAGTACTAGTTCTTTTACTATTTGGATTTGTTTTAACAACTTAAATTCTGTGACGATTGCTTATCATTATTTTTTTTTTGTAACTGTTTTTGATTATTACTAGCTGTAAGTTTCTGAATTATTATTATTATTATGTCAAAATTATAGTGATGATGATGATGATGATGATTATTATTATTATTACTGACTTCAGTGATAGTAAGTATTTATCATAATTATTGTAATTTGTGAGAATAAATGAAAATACTACGTATTTTTTATAAAATTTTAATTTGTTTTTTAGCTTCAGTTTTCCATGCAATTGTAAACATAATTATTTATTATTTTTAATAAAAATAAAAAGTTTTGAACAGCTATTTAATGAATTACATTTTTGAAAGTGCTTCTATGATTTTAATTTTCCACTACATTTGTATCGCTGAAATTATGTAATAGTGGCACAACTCAGGTTTTTTGTTTTGATGGGGGGGGGGGGAATCTGCTTTTTAAAATAAATGTTTTTTGTAAAAATGTTAATCACATAATAAATCGATTATTCTTCTATAACATGCCATAAAATATAACTCTTACAGGGAAAAACCATGGTGAGAATAAAGAAAACGAAAAACAGAAATTTGGTTCTTTGATTTCTCGAAAAGTACATTTTTAGACTTGTGCCACTATTACATTGAGCGAGCGATATGTAACTATATGTTACATCACATGTCGATAGATTGTAGAGGTAATATATATAGAATAGAATAAAATAAGGAATAAAATGTTAACTTACGTGCAGATATTCCGATTTCAATGCTTCGTATATTGCCCAGCAAGTTTCTGGGATGCATTTTCCAAGCAGCTGAGGTGACATTATACAGCTGAACTTTAAGTCCTCATAGCTTCTTCCTGTTGCGAGAAACCTTAACGTTGCTATTAGTCTTTCTTCAGCACTTACAGTTTCTCTTAACCACGTTTCCTTTTTCTCAATTTTCGGTCGAACTAATGCCAGTAATTCCGAAAAACTCTCATTATCCATCCTAAGATAATTCTTGAAATCTTCCGGTTCCTGCACTTTCAAAGTATTCACCAAACTGATGTGTGAAAAAGTTGATTTATTTTTTAACCACTCTTTCATCCAAACTCTCTTCTTTTTTTCTTGTTGTTATCCAACAAAATCAGGATTGCCCCAGCGATTGCAGCTTTTGATTTCTTTGATTGCAGCTTTTGATTAAACGCCATCCGCGCCATGACACACAGAAAACTGATTGTCCGCTGGCCGGTTTGAGAAGTGTATGCTTTCACTCAAACCTCAGACGGTTTGAAGACCGACCAAGGTCACGGACCCGTCGTACGACAGGTTTGAAAGTGAATGGGGGGCTTAACACCACATATAAAGGGGAGAAATGGTAGACTCAAAGATAGAATACTGTAAATAAACCCCAAATAATTATCCACTAATGAAACAAATAGTATTGTTGTAATTGAAATAACTTATATACCTATTTTAAAACAAAAGACAATTATAAAGTAACATAGTGTAGAAAAGTACACTAACACAATTATTAAGGTTAGATTTAATGAAAGGTAAATAACCAAATGTCATTAATAATAAGAATTATGTTGTAAAGAAATAGTGAGAAATAATAGGAGAAATAAGTATAGGGAGTACCCACTAAGTAACACTTAATACAAACAGTGAACCAAAATAAAGTGCAATAGTGAAAGTGTAAATACCCTAAAAATAGTGAGTGTGTATCAGTGATAAACCTCTGTTAATTAAAGGTGAAGGTGATACGTGGAAATAGATATTTTAAGTAATAAAGATGTAATAATAAATAAGAAAACACTTTATAAAGCATTGATAAACAGTCAATGATTTGAGTGATCTTGGGAACATTCATATAATTAAGAATAATTAAAAATGATATTTCAAATAAAGATAAGTAAAACATGTGATATTATTCAGGGAGAAAGCCCAGATAAAAACAATCGTATTAACATGGAATGGAGGAGATAGTAATATTGAAATAAGGTTTTGTTATAAAATTAAGTATACAATGAATAAAACACCCCATGTTAAAAGGGGAAATAACTTTAATAAGTTTACAAGAAGTGATGATGTTTATCACTCAAAGTAGTAGCAAAAGAATGAAATTAATGTTAAAACCAACAGTAACTAATAACTTAAAAAGAATTGTTTGTTTCAATGTTATGAATAGGATATGGCTGAAAGGAACTTGCAGTCCATAAGCCTAATTGTTATATTTTAAAATATGTATAATGAAAACTGTATTGAATAGTAATTAAAACACAAACAGAATCAACACACAAAACAAACAAACATGATAACAAAGTGAAGCCCATCAGGCTGAATTAAAATGTAATTTAAAAGAAATAAACAAAATACCATCATGGCTACTTTTGGCTATGAAAACGTCTAACTGTCAGACACACACAAATGTCAATTGTAACAAATTCACAAGGAAATTTATTAATCTAAGACCAGTAAATGGCCAGTAATTATATGTAAATCATTTTAAAAGAGAAATGTTATTATAAAAGTTTAATTTAAGAGAGATATGTAATTTATCAAATATCAAATATTTAGACTAAAGTTAATGTATAATAGAATATGACCTTATGAGGTATCATTTTAAACTTTGAAAGGAAAGAAATACAATAGTGATATTATTTATTACCCCAAAGGAACGATAAAGGAATAAAATCATTAAGAAAATACATAATAAATTTGAATAAAAATTCAAATCTCTTAACAATGCTTTTGAAAGAGGTCTTAACCAATCAAAGGGTTACTGTTACCATAGTAACGGGCCGTTGAATACTAATTTTCCGTTAAATTTATTAGACTTGAAGAAATGACGCGTGGGTAAGCGGCACGCAAAATTGTGATGACTGAAATTTTCCATTAAATAGTTAAAAAGACGTTCGGAAGATGACAACCAAAACCAAAGACGAATAGATGCAGAACTACCAAGATTAAACGATGTCCTGGAACCAAATAACAATAAATTAATTAGCAGAAATCCCAAGACAAGATAGAAGAAGATGCCCGAAGCCTAAAACCAGCCCAAAATTGCAGAATTTCCACTACCCCAGATGACAACATATCAACACTGTCTGAACTGATAAGTATCCAATAAATTTCTTTCTCCCAGAAACCAAATTACTTTAAATATTTCTCAAACGATCAAAATTTCTCACTATTAAACAAATTTAATTTTCTTTCAAAGGTTTAATGCATAATCAACTTACGTAAAAACATTTTGTTAATTAAAATATAACCTCGCATTAGTGTGCGAACTTTGTAACAAAAAATATGACACTACCGAACAATTTGTAAAAACACTTTATATTCTTTAAGTACGTATAAGGTATGGTAGTGTACTTTTTTAATGTAACCAACGTTTATGTCTTATTTTATAATCCAAAGGACCCCAAATTTTGAACAGATTAATATATTGTATCTAAACAGTAGCCATCACGGCATCGAAATAATTTGTTTTAAAACCGATTTCCCCAACCTTGAAATATTGGCGTCTCATGTTCTAAGCCGGAGCAATTTGTTATTAAACCATTTATAATCCTTTTGTCATATTAATTAATGACTAAATTTGTATTAAAATTACAGTACAGAGTATTACCATCGTTTTATTTCATAGGACGTTGTAGAATATATGTGTGTTAGCAATTTTTATTCAATAACCAACTAGCGCTCGTCACGAGTGGACAATACGGCAACCTGTACAGCGGCGGGAACCATTTGAACGCTCCAGCTGTCAATGCTAATAACACTTATCAACTTGTAATTTAACAGTTTTAATTGTTTTAATATAAACAATTTGGCGCCACCCGGGATTCGCAACCCCTATGAAGTAACAGGTAGGTTGTACTGGTAATTTGGACCACGCTACAGACTTCAGTAGTGACTACTATTATTGTAACGACCGGTCTGAGGCGAACACACCACATTAACACTTATACACATAATAAACAAGTGTAAACACATTTTAACAGGTACGCACCCATTTCTTCGTTACAACATACATGAATACTTTCAATTTACACCTAATAATACCTCATCAGTGTATACGTGGGTGGATGATATGATGGGATCTATGATAGATTCACATGAGAATACTGCAGGTAAAGATTCACTTGATTTCTACATACTCCAGTCAAAACATAGCAGCCTGCATGCCACATCAAGTAAGAACATTTTGAACATCTGGAATCCCAGAATATGAAATTCATTTATATAACAAAAACGATGTTAAAATGAAGATTTGAGACAATTTAGAAATTTATAAACACCGCTTTTTCAAAACATTATTGGAAACAGGCACACATTGAACAAACATGTCAATGAATTTAAAGTTATACACATGGGAAATAAATTAATTCAGAACTGGGAGAAATGAAAAAAAACACTTCAAAATGAATAACAAAGAAAACGATACACAGTAAAAATAAACACAATAGTTAAATAAAAAGAACAAAATATTATTTTATACAGTAGAACCTTGCTAATCCGTCACCTGTGGGACTGGGGGTATGGTCGGAACGCAAAAAAGGTCGGATTATCAGAAGAATACAAAATTTTCATTAGTATTTCATTAAATGAGACAGTCTAAAATAAAATAAAACTTATACAGTAAGCTACCTGGCTATATGATTGGTTATGTACAATAAATGATAATATGTACAGTACAGCAATAGTGTAATAAAAAACAAGAAACACATTTTATTGGTGAAAAAAATCGGTAATGTACTTTTGTTTGGCAGATGACTGTCTAGACTTAGCTGCAATGTTCCTCCATTTCTTGATCCACAAGATATCCATAGGTGTAGAGGACGAGTTCTGTTCGATGTACTGAAGAGCAACATCAAAAGCTTTCTTGGCTTCCGTATGCGATACATGGGCAGGGGGTTCGTCATCATCATCAGGGTCTTCATTTACGGTTTCTTCATCAACTTGCGAAATAGTGGCAATGATCTGATCGTCATTTAGTTCTTCATTTGTTTCACAATCTTCATCACATTTAGCAATCCACTCATCAACGTCATTTGCTTGGATATCATGTTGCAAAGTTTGTAAGTCGTTGACAATTTCTGGCGTGTCTGTGTCTTGCTCATTCCCAGTTTGTTCACTCTCAATCATCACTTCCGGCCAAAGTTTACGCCAAGATTTTTGCAGTGTGTCAGGTTTCATTTCATCACATGACTCGGCTATTGTGTAAATTGCATCTTTGATACTAAGGGATTTCATAGCTTCAAAAAGGTTACAGCCTTCTCCTGTCTTTTCCAAAATTGAGCTGATGTACTTTCGGCGATAACGCTTTTTCAGCCACTCGATCACTCCTTAATCCATTGGTTGGATAAGGGAAGTTACATTGGGTGGAAGGAATGCAGCTTTTATTTCTCCTTTTATCAATTCTTCTTCAGAAGGGTGTGATGGTGCGTTATCTAACAACAACAGAGCACGAAGAGGAAGTTTTTGGGCCTTCAAGTTTTTTTCAACAGCAGGCACAAATTTGTCAAAAAACCATGACTTAAAAAGTGTACAGTCCATCCAAGCTGATTTTTGGTTGCGGTAATAAACTGGTAGCATTGATAAATTAATGTTCTTGAACGCCCTTGGCGTTTTGGACTTGCCAATGACAAAAAGCAGAAGCTTGTGTGTACCGTTAGCATTGCTGCAAGTAGCAACGGTTAGCCAGTCTTTGGCAAGTTTTGATCCTAGTATCATGGTCTCATTTGATGCAGCAAGTGTTTTTGTCGGTAACATTCTATAGTTTAGGCCAGTTTCATCTTTATTATAGACTTGGTCAGGTGCTAATTCATTTTCTTCAACAATTTTTTTAAATTTCAAAGAAAACTCTTTTGCTGCCTCATCATCAGCTGATAGTTTTTCACCTGATATTGCGACATATCTGACGCCATGACGGGCGTTCCACCGATCTAACCAACCTTCACTAGCTGTGAACTCACCAACTTCCATTTTTTTGTGCAGAATTAGTGCCTTTTCTTTGACAATAGGCCCAGATAGCGGGGTTCCTTTCCTCCTTTCTTGGCAAAACCATATCCATAACGCGTTGTCTAGCAGTTCCAATTTTGACTTTCTTAGTGTTTTGCGACTTTTTAGTGCTTTCTCGCCCTCTACCGTCACCGTACAAGATTCAATATCCTTTCTATTTTCCTCCAGTCCTTTATTGTAGTAACTCCCACATTGAGTTCCTTAGCAATTTTTTGGAGTGATTCCCCCTTGTCCAGTCTCTGTAGCACTTTTAATTTTTCACTTAAAGGAAGAGTAACATGTTTACGTTTTGCTCCTGACATACCGGTAATGCAAAAACTACAACAGTATGCACACACATTATTAAAAGTGTAAAAAAATATTTGTAAACACTAAAACTGTCACCAATTACTACGTACACCAATTCACACAGGACGAGTAATTAGCATGCACTAGACAATAGATGCCGGCTCACTGAGGCAGCAAAACAACTGACAAGTATGTAAACACGCTGGTGAGTCATCAACAAGTCGGTGCCTGAGCCGCGGTTGGACCAACCGGAGCGTCAGACCAGCTGGGGGTCGGACTAGAGAGGTTTTACTGTACTCTGTACTTGTTAGTGGTTACTAATGAAATGCTTGAGCTAATGAAATATAAAACTAATTAAAAATGTTTTTGCGACTCTGTGTTGGTACTGTTGTTAATTACTATTATGTGAGACGTATCAAAATAAGCTTCAAGGCGACTGCGGTATTGCCATGTTGCTTCACTCCCCGCCTTTGCCTACGCATAACCAAGTGTAACGTGTGACAACGCTGGAGGGCGAGGGGAATGGAAGAGCTGTTACTATTGTGTAACCTCAAAGCTTATTATGCTAAGTCCCGTACTATAGTAATGTGATACACCAGTGTAACAACCAGAACACATAGTTAACAGTAGACGATGTGATACTAGGAAATTTAAAAGACTGAAAATAAAGCTAACACAGTCTTGAAACAGCTTAGGGCAAGTGTAAAGTAATTTCTTTTTTGTTGCGGATTTATAACGAAGTGAGAATGAAGATCTTAACACAACGTGTGTGTATAAAATTTTGCTGCTGACTTCGTAAAATCTTTACAGAGCTATTTCCATTGTCTTCCAAAGTATGATAAAAGATTAAACATGCAGACCAAACACACACATGCATATGTGTGTATGTGCATCGCAGAAAGCGGAAGCCTTAGACTGTCCATGCCTAGAGCCACTAAATACACAAAATTATTTAAAAAAAATAATGCCAACCAGTCTACATATACAGCATTAATGTTTAAGGTACTGTTATTAGTTTTTGACATTGCCACAATGCGCTGGATCAGCCTTTGCCTTGATTTCCAAGAAAGTGGTGCACTGGAATGTTTATACCCATGCAAAAGGTAGTTTCTTTAATATTTTTCTCTTTAAAGGACACAGTACCTACCCAACAAATTATTATTTATGTATAATTTGTATTCAAAACAACATTCTGTAAGCAGTAACTTATAACAGAAACTTGTTTATCATCAAGATGTTTTCCAAGTATGATTTTCTTTTTAGCATTCTGGAGGTATAATTGTGAAATGTATTATACAATTTGTTTACAGTTTATATTTATATCATGGGAATATTTGGCAGAAAACTTTGGTTATAGTTTATTAACAATAAACATAAAAGAAATATTCATAAAATATAGGGCTAGAAAAAGTAAAGACGAATACAGACTGCAACCATTCTAATAGTGGCCCTGTAATTATGTATGTGTTGCATCACACATGGCCAGGAATACAGGCCATTATCGTATCACTGAACTTTCTAAGTACAAAAAAATAATACTTAATGTAGCAATTAGCTTCCAATTAAAAAAACTAATTAACATGTTTAACACACAATTCACTGATTGCAAAATATGAATTGTGATTAGATGTTAAAAAAAAAATGGTTAATGTCCCACAATAATATCAACCTTATATCCATATGTAAGAATTCCTTAGTTACCAGTTACAGTCTTTTGAGAAAGCATCTAATAATAACCTAAACTTGGGCTATTGTAATAATCACTGTAAACTTACTTGTAAACTCATCATTAATACAAAGTTTCTACAGTATACCAAAATATGTGTTCTATGTTACATTTACATGCCTCAGCTTAAAACAAATGCAGTATGTAACTTGCAGAATGTAGTAGTAGGGTTTATTTTATATTGGCTGTATTATAACTATGCTACTGGATTTACTTGTTAATTTTTTAATGAGGTCCTACAGATTTTTGTCCAAATAGGCACTTCTTATGTAGCTTGTTTAATTTTCATCTTTCTCCTTGTTCCTTTGCAATTATAGTTTGCAGTTCTGTTAATGGTTTGTCAAAAAATTCAGTTATGTTCACTCATATTTTAGTCATCATGGTCCAATTTATGTTTGTATGTGATAAACTAGTTTTATTTCTTTCAAACCTGTTCCCTGATAATTCTTTATATGATAAAAATCTGTACAATTTTCTTAACTTCTGTATTTATTTGATTTACAATTTGATAGTGTTTCACATTTCTTTAATATTGTAATTTATGTATTAATTAATTTTTTCCTTACATCATAAAAATATAATATAAGTAGCAATAGTAGCCGTTTTACAACTTTAGTTTATACTGTCCTTTGTACTTTGTAAATTCCTCAGTAATATTAATTTATAATGCAAGATTATCCTTAAAGTAAAAGTTGTATCTGTTTCTAGTAATTATTAATACTAA
Organism: Magicicada septendecula; assembly: GCA_034769895.1. Lineage (NCBI taxonomy): Eukaryota > Metazoa > Arthropoda > Insecta > Hemiptera > Cicadidae > Magicicada > Magicicada septendecula. The sequence continues at coordinate 987,098,908 of CM068367.1, read as the reverse complement.
TTTTAGTACTAATATGTATAATTTTAACAGTAATTTAATTAAGTATTAAACTTAGCAGTAATCTGAAAAAGCACAATAACAAAAGAATATAAATCCGTTCAAAATAAATATAGGTTTAAGACAGGGTGATGGTTTATCCCCAATTCTATTCAACTGTGTACTGGAGAAAGTAGTGAGAATTTGGAATGAAAAATTAAAGGAATGCAAAATATCACCAATCATGTTAGGAAGAAGGAACAAACATATTGAAATAACTGTTTGGCATTCGCAGATGACTTTGCTATACTTTCTGAACATCTGACACCTGCAGTAACACAAGTTAATTTTTTAGAGGACATAGCCAGTAGAACAGTGCTACCCACCGAATTTACCCAGGCTAGCTAGTGGAGAAGGGGTGGGGTTCCTTGATAGATATTAACACCACCGATGCCAGTATCAAGAAGTGTGAGGGGTAACCAGAAATCAAATTCACTTATATATAGTTTTTTATTTATTTATTTTTTTTTTTTTTAAAGGGCGCCACTTCGTGCAGGGAAAACCAACGGGCGATCACGGAGATTCAATCCCGTCCAAACTGGGGAAAGTTCCTCTTCAAAACCGTTTCACCTACTCTGAAGTCCTGTTGTCTTCTCCGTAGATTATACCTCACTGCGTTCTTCCGGTGTGCTGATTTAAGCCGGGTTTCAACCTCCTGGTAAACATTCTTCAACTCTTCCATCTTTCGCCCATAACATTCTGTCTCGTCTACTTCTGGTGTCTCTCCATTTTCTTCCGTCTCCTTGGTCCTTAATGTCAGCTCTTGCTCGAAGTTGAGAAATGTCGGAGTATATCCCGTTGGCCGTCTTCGTGCTTGGCCGTCCTCAACGCAAACCCAATCTTTGGCAGCTGTTGATCCCACAAAAGGTGGTTGTCGCCGACAAAGGCCCTCAACATATTTCCAATTGTCTGATTGACTCTTTCAGTTGGATTTGCTTGGGGATGCCTACTAGCATTGTATAATATCTTGGTCTTGTATTCGGTCGCTAAAGTCTTTAGTGCTCTTCCAGAGAATTCCGCTCGATTGTCACAAATAAGAAACGTGGGAATGCCGAAGAAGAGAAAAATATTCTGCTCCAGGTGTTTGGCTACGATTAATGAAGTTGCCGCCTGCAGGGGAAACAAAACAGTAAAATTCCTAAAGGTGTCAGTGACCACAAGAATGTATTTGTAGCCTGAAGTGGACCGAGGTAGTGGCCCTAACAGGTCCGCCGCAAACATTTTCCATGTCGATCTACTCCTCTTTGGGATCCCATAATTCCAGCTGGTCGTTGGTTGTCATTCTTTGTGGTCTGACAGACTCGACAGCGTGCAATGTATTTCGAAATGTCCTGTCGCATCTTTGGCCAATAGAACTGGTTTTGTATTCGTGAAAATGTCTTGAAGGATCCTATGTGACATGCTGTGGGTTCGTCATGACACATATGGATGATTTTGGCTGTATCCTCTTTGGGGATGACTTGCTTCCATTCCGAAGTGATACCCCATAGCGCTGTTCAACTAGGGATGTGTTTCCACAAAAGGTCCTTTTCCACTCTACAAGTGGGATACTGGTCACCCTTTTCGGTCACCTCCCGTAGCATAATCTTGTACCATCCACCTTCATCTCCTGTTCTCCCTGGAGGCGATGAAATATCTCTTGTTGCAACCTAAAGTCATAGTCAGGAGTTCTAAAAACAATTCTCATCTCCTGACCTAATTCGTTCCACGATTTAACCCTAGATATGTTTGACCTATACCAAACCAATGCTTGTCCAGCAAATAAATCAACAGCTGATTTAAAGAGTTCTTCATGGGTTACGCCCCTAGCTCTACGAAACTCTTCTACTCTCTCAAGAAAAGCACCCACACTTTGACCAACCTCACCATCAAATCTTAGTCCCCACTCGTACACGGGAACAGTTTTTGTGTTTGCTGCCAAACTCTGAGATTGCTGGATCAGTTGGGGTCTATCCTGATTGGCTAGTACAAGTTCAGATGGTGTGCCGTTGTGCCGGTTTGTAGTATCAACTGGTTTCGCCAAAGGGAGATTGCTGGGTCCTAGTGATGGCTTCTTACTGTGCCCAGCAACCGAGGCTTCTTCAATTGGTAGAGTCTCTTGAGTAGCTGTAGTTCTGGCTGGTCCTTCATCTTTCTTCGGTTTCTCCACTTCAGGTGTGACAAAAGAATCCAATAGACTCTTCACCTTGCGTTGTAGCTCCATCCTCTTCTCCTGCGGTTCCTCTTCTTGGGTGTCTTCAGCATCTGGAATCGGAATGCGTTCAACTCGAGGGTAGAGATGCCACAGCCTCGCCACTATCCTCTGATATTCGTCATCTTTGAAGTTTCCCTCATATTGTTGTACTAGGTCCTCCAAGTCATCTAAAATTAAAGTACACTCTTCCAGCTCTTCATCAAATTGAAGTGAATTGAGGGAAGCCTCATTTATTGGAGTCTTTTTCGACATCGCCTGCGTCAACCGTTTCCTAAGATCATTAGCTGAACCATCAGTTGAAAGGCCTCGGATCTTGAGCTCATACGCAACTTCCACTTTCCTCAACTTGTAGGCAGACATATTTAAATTAGCAACCAAATTTAACAAAGAAGGAGAAATGCTTATAAGTTATACACAAAACCAATGGCTATATATCAAGCCAATCACAAGTTCTTATACAAAAATCTGATAACAAATGTCCAAGTTCAACTTTACAAAATGTAGCTTTAAGGTAGACCGCAATTCTACAGCTAAATTCTACAGCCCAATAGATATTTCAAAATTATCAAAACTCAAAACATTTACAATAAAAAATCTGTAAAGAATTCAAAGTTTTCAAGCATACAACGAACCTGGAAAAAATGCCAACACAATTGGTATAAGTATAAATTTATCTAAGATGTTACGGATATAGATGTCTTCCCCCAGAGAGAAGGGCCCCACGTTGGGCGACATTTGCTACCCACTGAATTTACCCAGGCTAGCTAGTGGAGAAGGGGTGGGGTTCCTTGATAGATATTAACACCACCGATGTCAGTATCAAGAAGTGTGAGGGGTAACCAGAAATCAAATTCACTTATATATAGTTTCTTTTCTTATTTTTTTTTTTATAAAAGGGCGCCACTCCGTGCAGGGAAAACCAACGGGCGATCACGGAGATTCAATCCCGTCCCAATAAGGTTAACCACTAAACCACTTGATAAGGCAATTTGCTCAAATTTACTATACCAATCATGTAAGGTATACAAAATAAGAAATCATATTCTATTTATTAAGTTTTGCTTGTATCTCCAAATAACAAAGAGAGTAAATGACTGTATATCATTAGCTGATGCTGCAATAATAATAAATGTTTAAACTGACAACAACTTAAATCTAAATAACTAATGTAATACCCTGTACTAATATATACAGTATTTATGTGGTGCAGAAGTGATAATCCCTCGAAGAGTAACTCTCCGCAAGTCCGTGTCGAAACACCAGTCGTGGCACAGTTTAGGAAATTAATCAAGGAAAAGATACACTCACCACAAGTTCTCCGTGTATTGCACGCACAATCGAACAGTAAGCGTATCGAAAGTCCAGGTCGGTCGCGGAACGCGGCGGTGGAATGCGGAAATCCGCGGCGGCGGAAAGAAGTCTCCAGATGACAGCACCAAGCCCCAGGTGTGAAAATGCTCCAAAGTAACAGGAATCAGGGTCCCAGACTGTTCAGGAATCAAAATTAAAACCTTTTTCGCACTTGGCTAAGTGCATAGATCCTCACGTCGAGAAAAGGGTTGTACTACAGCGCTCGAAACGTTGACTCTCAGTAGTAGGCAAACTTGACCAGTAATGACTCATTTCAAGACTGCCACAATCTTGGGTTCCTACATAGTTATGCTTCCTACCGAGTTGGGGTCTTATCAGTTGCTGATAAGAACGGACCATCTGGATAGATCGTAATAGCTGTGCTCTAGATATCGACATTGTTTGCATGCACAACAATGATAACAATACTCAGGTTGATCAGGCCTGATTTCGACAAATTATTGAGCTATTTTACTGTCACAAATTACCCCCCAACTCGAAGAAAATTTCCTGAAATTTTCTTAAGCAATGAATCGCTTCAGATCAGAAACATGCCAATTTCCCAAGTTCGATCCATCTTCCTTTTTAAGTTGATAGACCAGTGGTGATAGATTCTTAGAAATGATGAACGGACCTGTAAACTTTGGTGCCAGCTTGGTGGAAAAGTAGTTTACAGCATTTGACTGGGGAAAGTTCCTCTTCAAAACCGTTTCACCTACTCTGAAGTTCTGTTGTCTTCTCTGTAGATTATACCTCACTGCGTTCTTCCGGTGTGCTGATTTAAGCCGGGTTTCAACCTCCTGGTAAACATTCTTCAACTCTTCCATCTTTCGCCCATAACATTCTGTCTCGTCTACTTCTGGTGTCTCTCCATTTTCTTCCGCCTCTTTGGTCCTTAATGTCAGCTCTTGCCCTAAGTTGAGAAATGCTGGAGTATATCCCGTTGCTTCGTGCTTGGCCGCCCTCAACGCAAACCCAATCTTTGGCAGCTGTTGATCCCACAAACGGTGGTTGTCGCCGACAAAGGCCCTCAACATATTTCCAATTGTCTGATTGACTCTTTCAGTTGGATTTGCTTGGGGATGCCTAATAGCATTGTATAATATCTTGGTCTTGTATTCGGTCGCTAAAGTCTTTAGTGCTCTTCCAGAGAATTCCGCTCCATTGTCACAAATAAGATACGTGGGAATGCCGAACATGAGGAAAATATTCTGCTCCAGGTGTTTGGCTACCAGAGATGAAGTTGCCGCCTGCAGGGGAAAGAAAACAGTAAACTTGCTAAAGGTGTCAGTGACCACAAGAATGTATTTGTAGCCTGAAGTGGACCGAGGTAGTGGCCCTAACAGGTCCGCCGCAATCATTTTCCATGTTCGATCTACTCCTCTTCGGGATCCCATCATTCCAGCTGGTCATTGGTTGTCATTCTTTGTGGTCTGACAGACTCGACAGCGTGCAACATATTTCGAAATGTCCTGTCGCAACTTTGGCCAATAGAACTGGTTTTGTACTTGTGAAAATGTCTTGAAGGATCCTAGGTGACCTGCTGTAGGTTCGTCATGACAAATATGGATGATTTTGGCTGTATCCTCTTTGGGGATGACTTGCTTCCATTCCGAAGTGATATCCCATAGCGCTGTTCGACTAGGGAAGTGTTTCCACAAAAGGTCCTTTTCCACTCTACAAGTGGGATACTGGTCACCCTTCTCGATCACCTCCCGTAGCATCTTCTTCTACCATCCACCTTCATCTCCTGTTCTCCCTGGAGGCGATGAAATATCTCTTGTTGCAACCTAAAGTCATAGTCAAGAGTTCTAAAAACAATTCTCATCTCCTGACCTAATTCGTTCCACGATTTAACCCTAGATATGTTTGACCTATACCAAACCAATGCTTGTCCAGCAAATAAATCAACAGCTGATTTAAAGAGTTCTTCATGGGTTACGCCCCTAGCTCTACGAATCTCTTCTACTCTCTCAAGAAAAGCACCCACACTTTGACCACCCTGACCATCAAACCTTTGTCCCCACTTGCACATGGGAACAGATTTTGTGTTTGCTGCCAAGCTCTGAGATTGCTGGATCAGTTGGGGTCTATCCTGATTGGCTAGTACAAGATCAGACGGTGTGCCGTTGTTCCGGTTTGTAGTATCAACTGGTTTCGCCAAAGGGAGATTGCTGGGTCCTAGTGATGGCTTCTTACTGTGACCAGCAACCGAGGCTTTTTCAATTGGTAGAGTCTCTTGAGTAGCTGTAGTTCTGGCTGGTCCTTCATCTATCTTCGGTTTCTCCACTTCAGGTGTGACAAAAGAATCCAATAGACTCTTTACCTTGCGTTGTAGCTCCACCCTCTTCTCCTGCGATTCCTCTTCTTGGGTGTCCTCAGCATCTGGAATCGGAATGCGTTCACCTCGAGGGTAGAGATGCCACAGCCTCACCACTATCCTCTGATATTCGTCATCATAGAAGTTTCCCTCATATTGTTGTACTAGGTCCTCCAAGTCATCTAAAATTAAAGTACACTCTTCCAGCTCTTCATCAAATTGAAGTGAATTGCCGGAAGCCTCATTTATTGGAGTGTTTTTCGACATCGCCTGCGTCAACCGTTTCCTAAGATCTTTAGCCGAACCATCAGTTGAAAGGCCTCGGATCTTGAGTTCATACGCATCTTCCACATTCCTCAACTTGTAGGCAGACATATTTAAAGTAGCAACCAATTTTAACAAAGAAGGAGAAATGGTTATAAGTTATACACAAAACCAGTGGCTATATATCAAGCCAATGACAAGTTCTTATACAAAAATCTGATAACAAATGTCCAAATTCAACTTTACAAAATGTAGCTTTAAGGTAGACCGCAATTCTACAGCTAAATACAGTCCCAATAGATATTTCAAAATTATCAAAACTCAAAACATTTACAATAAAAAAATCTGTAAAGAATTCAAAATTTCAAGCATACAATAAACCTGGAAAAAATGCCAACACAATTGGTATAAGTATAAATTTATCTAAAATGTTACGGATATAGATGTCTTCCCCCAGAGAGAATGGCCCCACGTTGGGCGCCATTTGATACCTACCGAATTTACCCAGGCTAGCTAGTGGAGAAGGGGTGGGGTTCCTTGATAGATATTAACACCACCAATGTCAGTATCAAGAAGTGTGAGGGGTAACCAGAAATCAAATTCACTTATATATAGTTTATTTTCTTATTTTTTTTTTTTATGAAATAGCGCCACTCCGTGCAGAGAAAACCAAAGGGCGATCACGGAGATTCAATCCCGTCCCAATAAGGTTGACCACTAAACCACTTGATAAGGCAGTTTGCTCAAATTTACTATACCAATCATGTAAGGTATACAAAATAAGAAATCATATTCTATTTTATTAAGTTTTGCTTGTATCTCCAAATAACAAAGAGAGTAAATGACTGTATATCATTAGCTGATGCTGCAATAATAATAAATGTTTAAACTGACAACAACTTAAATCTAAATAACTTATGTAATACCCTGTACTAATATATACAGTATTTATGTGGCGCAGAAGTGATAATCCCTCGAAGAGTAACTCTCCGCAAGTCCGTATCGAAACACCAGTCGTGGCACAGTTTAGGAAATTAATCAAGGAAAAGATACACTCACCACAAGTTCTCCGCGTATTGCACGCACAATCGAACAGTAAGCGTATCGAAAGTCCAGGTCGGTCGCGGAATGCGGCGGCGGAATGCGGAAATCCGCGTCGGCGGAAAGAAGTCTCCAGATGACAACACCTAGAACCAGGTGTGAAAATGCTCCAAAGTAACTGCAATCAGGGTCCCAGACTGTTCAGGAATCAAAATTAAAACCCTTTTCGCACTTGGCTAAGTGCATAGATCCTCACGTCGAGAAAAGGGTTGTACTGCAGCGCACGAAACTTTGACTCTCAGTAGTAGGCGAACTTGACCAGCAATGACTCATTTCAAGACTGCCACAATCTTGGGTTCCTACATAGTTATGCTTCCTACCGAGTTGGGTTCTTATCAGTTGCTGATAAGAACGGACCATCTGGGTAGATCGTAACAGCTGTGCTCTAGATATCGACATTGTTTGCATGCACAACAATGATAACAATACTCAGGTTGATCAGGCCTGATTTCGACAAATTATTCCCAAGTTCGATCCATCTTCCTTTTTAAGTTGATAGACCAGTGGTGATAGATTCTTAGAAATGATGAACGGACCTGTAAACTTTGGTGCCAGCTTGGTGGAAAAGTAGTTTACAGCGTTTGACTGGGGAAAGGTCCTCTTCAAAACCGTTTCACCTACTCTGAAGTTCTGTTGTCTTCTCCGTAGATTATACCTCACTGCGTTCTTCCGGTGTGCTGATTTAAGCCGGGTTTCAACCTCCTGGTAAACATTCTTCAACTCTTCCATCTTTCGCCCATAACATTCTGTCTCGTCTACTTCTGGTGTCTCTCCATTTTCTTCCGCATCCTTGGTCCTTAATGTCAGCTCTTGCCCGAAGTTGAGAAATGCTGGAGTATATCCCGTTGCTTCGTGCTTGGCCGCCCTCAACGCAAACCCAATCTTTGGCAGCTGTTGATCCCACAAACGGTGGTTGTCGCCGACAAAGGCCCTCAACATATTTCCAATTGTCTGATTGACTCTTTCAGTTGGATTTGCTTGGGGATGCCTAATAGCATTGTATAATATCTTGGTCTTGTATTCGGTCGCTAAAGTCTTTAGTGCTCTTCCAGAGAATTCCGCTCCATTGTCACAAATAAGATACGTGGGAATGCCGAACATGAGGAAAATATTCTGCTCCAGGTGTTTGGCTACCAGAGATGAAGTTGCCGCCTGCAGGGGAAACAAAACAGTAAACTTGCTAAAGGTGTCAGTGACCACAAGAATGTATTTGTAGCCTGAAGTGGACCGAGGTAGTGGCCCTAACAGGTCCGCCGCAATCATTTTCCATGTTCGATCTACTCCTCTTCGGGATCCCATCATTCCAGCTGGTCATTGGTTGTCATTCTTTGTGGTCTGACAGACTCGACAGCGTGCAACGTATTTCGAAATGTCCTGTCGCATCTTTGGCCAATAGAACTGGTTTTGTACTCGTGAAAATGTCTTGAAGGATCCTAGGTGACCTGCTGTAGGTTCGTCATGACAAATATGGATGATTTTGGCTGTATCCTCTTTGGGGATGACTTGCTTCCATTCCGAAGTGATATCCCATAGCGCTGTTCGACTAGGGAAGTGTTTCCACAAAAGGTCCTTTTCCACTCTACAAGTGGGATACTGGTCACCTCCCATAGCATCTTCTTGTACCATCCACCTTCATCTCCTGTTCTCCCTGGAGGCGATGAAATACCTCTTGTTGCAACCTAAAGTCATAGGTAAGAGTTCTAAAAACAATTCTCATCTCCTGACCTAATTCGTTCCACGATTTAACCCTAGATATGTTTGACCTATACCAAACCAATGCTTGTCCAGCAAATAAATCAACAGCTGATTTAAAGAGTTCTTCATGGGTTACGCCCCTAGCTCTACGAATCTCTTCTATTGTCTCAAGAAAAGCACCCACACTTTGACCACCCTGACCATCAAACCTTTGTCCCCACTTGCACACGGGAACAGATTTTGTGTTTGCTGCCAAGCTTTGAGATTGCTGGATCAGTTGGGGTCTATCCTGATTGGCTAGTACAAGTTCAGACGGTGTGCCGTTGTATAGTATCAACTGGTTTCGCCAAAGGGAGATTGCTGGGTCCTAGTGATGGCTTCTTACTGTGACCAGCAACCGAGTCTTTTTCAATTGGTAGAGTCTCTTGAGTAGCTGTAGTTCTGGCTGGTCCTTCATCTATCTTTGGTTTCTCCACTTCAGGTGTGACAAAAGAATCCAATAGACTCTTTACCTTGCGTTGTAGCTCCACCCTCTTCTCCTGCGATTCCTCTTCTTGGGTGTCCTCAGCATCTGGAATCGGAATGCTTTCAACTCGAGGGTAGAGATGCCACAGCCTCACCACTATCCTCTGATATTCTTCATCATTGAAGTCTCACTCATATTGTTGTACTAGGTCCTCCAAGTCATCTAAAATTAAAGTACACTCTTCCAGCTCTTCATCAAATTGAAGTGAATTGCCGGAAGCCTCATTTATTGGAGTGTTTTTCGACATCGCCTGCGTCAACCGTTTCCTAAGATCTTTAGCCGAACCATCAGTTGAAAGGCCTCGGATCTTGAGTTCATACGCATCTTCCACATTCCTCAACTTGTAGGCAGACATATTTAAAGTAGCAACCAATTTTAACAAAGAAGGAGAAATGGTTATAAGTTATACACAAAACCAGTGGCTATATATCAAGCCAATGACAAGTTCTTATACAAAAATCTGATAACAGATGTCCAAATTCAACTTTACAAAATGTAGCTTTAAGGTAGACCGCAATTCTACAGCTAAATACAGTCCCAATAGATATTTCAAAATTATCAAAACTCAAAACATTTACAATAAAAAAATCTGTAAAGAATTCAAAATTTCAAGCATACAATAAACCTGGAAAAAATGCCAACACAATTGGTATAAGTATAAATTTATCTAAAATGTTACGGATATAGATGTCTACCCCAGAGAGAATGGCCCCACGTTGGGCGCCATTTGATACCTACCGAATTTACCCAGGCTAGCTAGTGGAGAAGGGGTGGGGTTCCTTGATAGATATTAACACCACCGATGTCAGTATCAAGAAGTGTGAGGGGTAACCAGAAATCAAATTCACTTATATATAGTTTATTTTCTTATTTTTTTTTTTTTATAAAAGGGCGCCACTCCGTGCAGGGAAAACCAACGGACGATCACGGAGATCCAATCCCGTCCCAATAAGGTTGACCACTAAACCACTTGATAAGGCAGTTTGCTCAAATTTACTATACCAATCATGTAAGGTATACAAAATAAGAAATCATATTCTATTTTATTAAGTTTTTCTTGTATCTCCAAATAACAAATGACTGTATATCATTAGCTGATGCCGCAATAATAATAAATGTTTAAACTGACAACAACTTAAATCTAAATAACTTATGTAATACCCTGTATTAATATATACAGTATTTATGTGGCGCAGAAGTGATAATCCCTCGAAGAGTAACTCTCCGCAAGTCCGTATCGAAACACCAGTCGTGGCACAGTTTAGGAAATTAATCAAGGAAAAGATACACTCACCACAAGTTCTCCGCGTATTGCACGCACAATCGAACAGTAGGCGTATCGAAAGTCCAGGTCGGTCGCGGAATGCGGCGGCGGAATGCGGAAATCCGCGTCGGCGGAAAGAAGTCTCCAGATGACAACACCAAGAACCAGGTGTGAAAATGCTCCAAAGTAACAGCAATCAGGGTCCCAGACTGTTCAGGAATCAAAATTAAAACCCTTTTCGCACTTGGCTAAGTGCATAGATCCTCACGTCGAGAAAAGGGTTGTACTGCAGCGCACGAAACTTTGACTCTCAGTAGTAGGCGAACTTGACCAGCAATGACTCATTTCAAGACTGCCACAATCTTGGGTTCCTACATAGTTATGCTTCCTACCGAGTTGGGGTCTTATCAGTTGCTGATAAGAACGGACCATCTGGATAGATCGTAACAGCTGTGCTCTAGATATCGACATTGTTTGCATGCACAACAATGATAACAATACTCAGGTTGATCAGGCCTGATTTCGACAAATTATTGAGCTATTTTACTGTAACAAATTATCCCCCAACTCGAAGAAAATTTCCTGAAATTTTCTTAAGCAATGAATCGCTTCAGATCAGAAACATGCCAATTTCCCAAATTCGATCCATCTTCCTTTTTAAGTTGATAGACCAGTGGTGATAGCTTCTTAGAAATGATGAACGGACCTGTAAATTTTGGTGCCAGCTTGGTGGAAAAGTAGTTTACAGCTTTTGACTGGGGAAAGTTCCTCTTCAAAACCGTTTCACCTACTCTGAAGTTCTGTTGTCTTCTCCGTAGATTATACCTCACTGCGTTCTTCTGGTGTGCTGATTTAAGCCGGGTTTCAACCTCCTGGTAAACATTCTTCAACTCTTCCATCTTTCGCCCATAACATTCTGTCTCGTCTACTTCTGGTGTCTCTCCATTTTCTTCTGCCTCCTTGGTCCTTAATGTCAGCTCTTGCCCGAAGTTGAGAAATGCCGGAGTATATCCCGTTGCTTCGTGCTTGGCCGTCCTCAACGCAAACCCAATCTTTGGCAGCTGTTGATCCCACAAACGGTGGTTGTCGCCGACAAAGGCCCTCAACATATTTCAAATTGTCTGATTGACTCTTTCAGTTGGATTTGCTTGTGGATGCCTAATAGCATTGTATAATATCTTGGTCTTGTATTCGGTCGCTAAAGTCTTTAGTGCTCTTCCAGAGAATTCCGCTCTATTGTCACAAATAAGATACGTGGGAATGCCGAACATGAGGAAAATATTCTGCTCCAGGTGTTTGGCTACCAGAGATGAAGTTGCCGCCTGCAGGGGAAAGAAAACAGTAAACTTGCTAAAGGTGTCAGTGACCACAAGAATGTATTTGTAGCCTGAAGTGGACCGAGGTAGTGGCCCTAACAGGTCTGCCGCAATCATTTTCCATGGTCGATTTACTCCTCTTCGGGATCCCATCATTCCAGCTGGTCGTTGGTTGTCATTCTTTGTGGTCTGACAGACTCGACAGCGTGCAACGTATTTCGAAATGTCCTGTCGCATCTTTGGCCAATAGAACTGGTTTTGTACTCGTGAAAATGTCTTGAAGGATCCTAGGTGACCTGCTGTAGGTTCGTCATGACAAATATGGATGATTTTGGCTGTATCCTCTTTGGGGATGACTTGCTTCCATTCCGAAGTGATATCCCATAGCGCTGTTCGACTAGGGAAGTGTTTCCACAAAAGGTCCTTTTCCACTCTACAAGTGGGATACTGGTCACCTCCCATAGCATCTTCTTGTACCATCCACCTTCATCTCCTGTTCTCCCTGGAGGCGATGAAATACCTCTTGTTGCAACCTAAAGTCATAGGTAAGAGTTCTAAAAACAATTCTCATCTCCTGACCTAATTCGTTCCACGATTTAACCCTAGATATGTTTGACCTATACCAAACCAATGCTTGTCCAGCAAATAAATCAACAGCTGATTTAAAGAGTTCTTCATGGGTTACGCCCCTAGCTCTACGAATCTCTTCTATTGTCTCAAGAAAAGCACCCACACTTTGACCACCCTGACCATCAAACCTTTGTCCCCACTTGCACACGGGAACAGATTTTGTGTTTGCTGCCAAGCTTTGAGATTGCTGGATCAGTTGGGGTCTATCCTGATTGGCTAGTACAAGTTCAGACGGTGTGCCGTTGTATAGTATCAACTGGTTTCGCCAAAGGGAGATTGCTGGGTCCTAGTGATGGCTTCTTACTGTGACCAGCAACCGAGTCTTTTTCAATTGGTAGAGTCTCTTGAGTAGCTGTAGTTCTGGCTGGTCCTTCATCTATCTTTGGTTTCTCCACTTCAGGTGTGACAAAAGAATCCAATAGACTCTTTACCTTGCGTTGTAGCTCCACCCTCTTCTCCTGCGATTCCTCTTCTTGGGTGTCCTCAGCATCTGGAATCGGAATGCTTTCAACTCGAGGGTAGAGATGCCACAGCCTCACCACTATCCTCTGATATTCTTCATCATTGAAGTCTCACTCATATTGTTGTACTAGGTCCTCCAAGTCATCTAAAATTAAAGTACACTCTTCCAGCTCTTCATCAAATTGAAGTGAATTGCCGGAAGCCTCATTTATTGGAGTGTTTTTCGACATCGCCTGCGTCAACCGTTTCCTAAGATCTTTAGCCGAACCATCAGTTGAAAGGCCTCGGATCTTGAGTTCATACGCATCTTCCACATTCCTCAACTTGTAGGCAGACATATTTAAAGTAGCAACCAATTTTAACAAAGAAGGAGAAATGGTTATAAGTTATACACAAAACCAGTGGCTATATATCAAGCCAATGACAAGTTCTTATACAAAAATCTGATAACAGATGTCCAAATTCAACTTTACAAAATGTAGCTTTAAGGTAGACCGCAATTCTACAGCTAAATACAGTCCCAATAGATATTTCAAAATTATCAAAACTCAAAACATTTACAATAAAAAAATCTGTAAAGAATTCAAAATTTCAAGCATACAATAAACCTGGAAAAAATGCCAACACAATTGGTATAAGTATAAATTTATCTAAAATGTTACGGATATAGATGTCTACCCCAGAGAGAATGGCCCCACGTTGGGCGCCATTTGATACCTACCGAATTTACCCAGGCTAGCTAGTGGAGAAGGGGTGGGGTTCCTTGATAGATATTAACACCACCGATGTCAGTATCAAGAAGTGTGAGGGGTAACCAGAAATCAAATTCACTTATATATAGTTTATTTTCTTATTTTTTTTTTTTTATAAAAGGGCGCCACTCCGTGCAGGGAAAACCAACGGACGATCACGGAGATCCAATCCCGTCCCAATAAGGTTGACCACTAAACCACTTGATAAGGCAGTTTGCTCAAATTTACTATACCAATCATGTAAGGTATACAAAATAAGAAATCATATTCTATTTTATTAAGTTTTTCTTGTATCTCCAAATAACAAATGACTGTATATCATTAGCTGATGCCGCAATAATAATAAATGTTTAAACTGACAACAACTTAAATCTAAATAACTTATGTAATACCCTGTATTAATATATACAGTATTTATGTGGCGCAGAAGTGATAATCCCTCGAAGAGTAACTCTCCGCAAGTCCGTATCGAAACACCAGTCGTGGCACAGTTTAGGAAATTAATCAAGGAAAAGATACACTCACCACAAGTTCTCCGCGTATTGCACGCACAATCGAACAGTAGGCGTATCGAAAGTCCAGGTCGGTCGCGGAATGCGGCGGCGGAATGCGGAAATCCGCGTCGGCGGAAAGAAGTCTCCAGATGACAACACCAAGAACCAGGTGTGAAAATGCTCCAAAGTAACAGCAATCAGGGTCCCAGACTGTTCAGGAATCAAAATTAAAACCTTTTTCGCACTTGGCTAAGTGCATAGATCCTCACGTCGAGAAAAGGGTTGTACTGCAGCGCACGAAACTTTGACTCTCAGTAGTAGGCGAACTTGACCAGCAATGACTCATTTCAAGACTGCCACAATCTTGGGTTCCTACATAGTTATGCTTCCTACCGAGTTGGGGTCTTATCAGTTGCTGATAAGAACGGACCATCTGGATAGATCGTAACAGCTGTGCTCTAGATATCGACATTGTTTGCATGCACAACAATGATAACAATACTCAGGTTGATCAGGCCTGATTTCGACAAATTATTGAGCTATTTTACTGTAACAAATTATCCCCCAACTCGAAGAAAATTTCCTGAAATTTTCTTAAGCAATGAATCGCTTCAGATCAGAAACATGCCAATTTCCCAAATTCGATCCATCTTCCTTTTTAAGTTGATAGACCAGTGGTGATAGCTTCTTAGAAATGATGAACGGACCTGTAAATTTTGGTGCCAGCTTGGTGGAAAAGTAGTTTACAGCTTTTGACTGGGGAAAGTTCCTCTTCAAAACCGTTTCACCTACTCTGAAGTTCTGTTGTCTTCTCCGTAGATTATACCTCACTGCGTTCTTCTGGTGTGCTGATTTAAGCCGGGTTTCAACCTCCTGGTAAACATTCTTCAACTCTTCCATCTTTCGCCCATAACATTCTGTCTCGTCTACTTCTGGTGTCTCTCCATTTTCTTCTGCCTCCTTGGTCCTTAATGTCAGCTCTTGCCCGAAGTTGAGAAATGCCGGAGTATATCCCGTTGCTTCGTGCTTGGCCGTCCTCAACGCAAACCCAATCTTTGGCAGCTGTTGATCCCACAAACGGTGGTTGTCGCCGACAAAGGCCCTCAACATATTTCAAATTGTCTGATTGACTCTTTCAGTTGGATTTGCTTGTGGATGCCTAATAGCATTGTATAATATCTTGGTCTTGTATTCGGTCGCTAAAGTCTTTAGTGCTCTTCCAGAGAATTCCGCTCTATTGTCACAAATAAGATACGTGGGAATGCCGAACATGAGGAAAATATTCTGCTCCAGGTGTTTGGCTACCAGAGATGAAGTTGCCGCCTGCAGGGGAAAGAAAACAGTAAACTTGCTAAAGGTGTCAGTGACCACAAGAATGTATTTGTAGCCTGAAGTGGACCGAGGTAGTGGCCCTAACAGGTCTGCCGCAATCATTTTCCATGGTCGATTTACTCCTCTTCGGGATCCCATCATTCCAGCTGGTCGTTGGTTGTCATTCTTTGTGGTCTGACAGACTCGACAGCGTGCAACGTATTTCGAAATGTCCTGTCGCATCTTTGGCCAATTGAACTGGTTTTGTACTTGTGAAAATGTGTTGAAGGATCCTAGGTGACCTGCTGTAGGTTCGTCATGACAAATATGGATGATTTTGGCTGTATCCTCTTTGGGGATGACTTGCTTCCATTCCGAATTGATATCCCATAGCGCTGTTTGACTAGCGAAGTTTTTCCCCAAAAGGTCCTTTTCCACTCTACAAGTGGGATACTGGTCACCTCCCGTAGCATCTTCTTGTACCATCCACCTTCATCTCCTGTTCTCCCTGGAGGCGATGAAATACCTCTTGATGCAACCTAAAGTCATAGGTAAGAGTTCTAAAAACAATTCTCATCTCCTGACCTAATTCGTTCCACGATTTAACCCTAGATATGTTTGACCTATACCAAACCAATGCTTGTCCAGCAAATAAATCAACAGCTGATTTAAAGTGTTCTTCATGGGTTACGCCCCTAGCTCTACGAATCTCTTCTATTGTCTCAAGAAAAGCACCCACACTTTGACCACCCTGACCATCAAACCTTTGTCCCCACTTGCACACGGGAACAGATTTTGTGTTTGCTGCCAAGCTTTGAGATTGCTGGATCAGTTGGGGTCTATCCTGATTGGCTAGTACAAGTTCAGACGGTGTGCCGTTGTGCCGGTTTATAGTATCAACTGGTTTCGCCAAAGGGAGATTGCTGGGTCCTAGTGATGGCTTCTTACTGTGACCAGCAACCGAGTCTTTTTCAATTGGTAGAGTCTCTTGAGTAGCTGTAGTTCTGGCTGGTCCTTCATCTATCTTTGGTTTCTCCACTTCAGGTGTGACAAAAGAATCCAATAGACTCTTTACCTTGCGTTGTAGCTCCACCCTCTTCTCCTGCGATTCCTCTTCTTGGGTGTCCTCAGCATCTGGAATCGGAATGCTTTCAACTCGAGGGTAGAGATGCCACAGCCTCACCACTATCCTCTGATATTCTTCATCATTGAAGTCTCACTCATATTGTTGTACTAGGTCCTCCAAGTCATCTAAAATTAAAGTACACTCTTCCAGCTCTTCATCAAATTGAAGTGAATTGCCGGAAGCCTCATTTATTGGAGTGTTTTTCGACATCGCCTGCGTCAACCGTTTCCTAAGATCTTTAGCCGAACCATCAGTTGAAAGGCCTCGGATCTTGAGTTCATACGCATCTTCCACATTCCTCAACTTGTAGGCAGACATATTTAAAGTAGCAACCAATTTTAACAAAGAAGGAGAAATGGTTATAAGTTATACACAAAACCAGTGGCTATATATCAAGCCAATGACAAGTTCTTATACAAAAATCTGATAACAGATGTCCAAATTCAACTTTACAAAATGTAGCTTTAAGGTAGACCGCAATTCTACAGCTAAATACAGTCCCAATAGATATTTCAAAATTATCAAAACTCAAAACATTTACAATAAAAAAATCTGTAAAGAATTCAAAATTTCAAGCATACAATAAACCTGGAAAAAATGCCAACACAATTGGTATAAGTATAAATTTATCTAAAATGTTACGGATATAGATGTCTACCCCAGAGAGAATGGCCCCACGTTGGGCGCCATTTGATACCTACCGAATTTACCCAGGCTAGCTAGTGGAGAAGGGGTGGGGTTCCTTGATAGATATTAACACCACCGATGTCAGTATCAAGAAGTGTGAGGGGTAACCAGAAATCAAATTCACTTATATATAGTTTATTTTCTTATTTTTTTTTTTTTATAAAAGGGCGCCACTCCGTGCAGGGAAAACCAACGGACGATCACGGAGATCCAATCCCATCCCAATAAGGTTGACCACTAAACCACTTGATAAGGCAGTTTGCTCAAATTTACTATACCAATCATGTAAGGTATACAAAATAAGAAATCATATTCTATTTTATTAAGTTTTTCTTGTATCTCCAAATAACAAATGACTGTATATCATTAGCTGATGCCGCAATAATAATAAATGTTTAAACTGACAACAACTTAAATCTAAATAACTTATGTAATACCCTGTATTAATATATACAGTATTTATGTGGCGCAGAAGTGATAATCCCTCGAAGAGTAACTCTCCGCAAGTCCGTATCGAAACACCAGTCGTGGCACAGTTTAGGAAATTAATCAAGGAAAAGATACACTCACCACAAGTTCTCCGCGTATTGCACGCACAATCGAACAGTAGGCGTATCGAAAGTCCAGGTCGGTCGCGGAATGCGGCGGCGGAATGCGGAAATCCGCGTCGGCGGAAAGAAGTCTCCAGATGACAACACCAAGAACCAGGTGTGAAAATGCTCCAAAGTAACAGCAATCAGGGTCCCAGACTGTTCAGGAATCAAAATTAAAACCCTTTTCGCACTTGGCTAAGTGCATAGATCCTCACGTCGAGAAAAGGGTTGTACTGCAGCGCACGAAACTTTGACTCTCAGTAGTAGGCGAACTTGACCAGCAATGACTCATTTCAAGACTGCCACAATCTTGGGTTCCTACATAGTTATGCTTCCTACCGAGTTGGGGTCTTATCAGTTGCTGATAAGAACGGACCATCTGGATAGATCGTAACAGCTGTGCTCTAGATATCGACATTGTTTGCATGCACAACAATGATAACAATACTCAGGTTGATCAGGCCTGATTTCGACAAATTATTGAGCTATTTTACTGTCACAAATTATCCCCCAACTCAAAGAAAATTTCCTGAAATTTTCTTAAGCAATGAATCGCTTCAGATCAGAAACATGCCAATTTCCCAAATTCGATCCATCTTCCTTTTTAAGTTGATAGACCAGTGGTGATAGCTTCTTAGAAATGATGAACGGACCTGTAAATTTTGGTGCCAGCTTGGTGGAAAAGTAGTTTACAGCTTTTGACTGGGGAAAGTTCCTCTTCAAAACCGTTTCACCTACTCTGAAGTTCTGTTGTCTTCTCCGTAGATTATACCTCACTGCGTTCTTCTGGTGTGCTGATTTAAGCCGGGTTTCAACCTCCTGGTAAACATTCTTCAACTCTTCCATCTTTCGCCCATAACATTCTGTCTCGTCTACTTCTGGTGTCTCTCCATTTTCTTCTGCCTCCTTGGTCCTTAATGTCAGCTCTTGCCCGAAGTTGAGAAATGCCGGAGTATATCCCGTTGCTTCGTGCTTGGCCGTCCTCAACGCAAACCCAATCTTTGGCAGCTGTTGATCCCACAAACGGTGGTTGTCGCCGACAAAGGCCCTCAACATATTTCAAATTGTCTGATTGACTCTTTCAGTTGGATTTGCTTGGGGATGCCTAATAGCATTGTATAATATCTTGGTCTTGTATTCGGTCGCTAAAGTCTTTAGTGCTCTTCCAGAGAATTCCGCTCTATTGTCACAAATAAGATACGTGGGAATGCCGAACATGAGGAAAATATTCTGCTCCAGGTGTTTGGCTACCAGAGATGAAGTTGCCGCCTGCAGGGGAAAGAAAACAGTAAACTTGCTAAAGGTGTCAGTGACCACAAGAATGTATTTGTAGCCTGAAGTGGACCGAGGTAGTGGCCCTAACAGGTCTGCCGCAATCATTTTCCATGGTCGATTTACTCCTCTTCGGGATCCCATCATTCCAGCTGGTCGTTGGTTGTCATTCTTTGTGGTCTGACAGACTCGACAGCGTGCAACGTATTTCGAAATGTCCTGTCGCATCTTTGGCCAATAGAACTGGTTTTGTACTCGTGAAAATGTCTTGAAGGATCCTAGGTGACCTGCTGTAGGTTCGTCATGACAAATATGGATGATTTTGGCTGTATCCTCTTTGGGGATGACTTGCTTCCATTCCGAAGTGATATCCCATAGCGCTGTTCGACTAGGGAAGTGTTTCCACAAAAGGTCCTTTTCCACTCTACAAGTGGGATACTGGTCACCTCCCATAGCATCTTCTTGTACCATCCACCTTCATCTCCTGTTCTCCCTGGAGGCGATGAAATACCTCTTGTTGCAACCTAAAGTCATAGGTAAGAGTTCTAAAAACAATTCTCATCTCCTGACCTAATTCGTTCCACGATTTAACCCTAGATATGTTTGACCTATACCAAACCAATGCTTGTCCAGCAAATAAATCAACAGCTGATTTAAAGAGTTCTTCATGGGTTACGCCCCTAGCTCTACGAATCTCTTCTATTGTCTCAAGAAAAGCACCCACACTTTGACCACCCTGACCATCAAACCTTTGTCCCCACTTGCACACGGGAACAGATTTTGTGTTTGCTGCCAAGCTTTGAGATTGCTGGATCAGTTGGGGTCTATCCTGATTGGCTAGTACAAGTTCAGACGGTGTGCCGTTGTATAGTATCAACTGGTTTCGCCAAAGGGAGATTGCTGGGTCCTAGTGATGGCTTCTTACTGTGACCAGCAACCGAGTCTTTTTCAATTGGTAGAGTCTCTTGAGTAGCTGTAGTTCTGGCTGGTCCTTCATCTATCTTTGGTTTCTCCACTTCAGGTGTGACAAAAGAATCCAATAGACTCTTTACCTTGCGTTGTAGCTCCACCCTCTTCTCCTGCGATTCCTCTTCTTGGGTGTCCTCAGCATCTGGAATCGGAATGCTTTCAACTCGAGGGTAGAGATGCCACAGCCTCACCACTATCCTCTGATATTCTTCATCATTGAAGTCTCACTCATATTGTTGTACTAGGTCCTCCAAGTCATCTAAAATTAAAGTACACTCTTCCAGCTCTTCATCAAATTGAAGTGAATTGCCGGAAGCCTCATTTATTGGAGTGTTTTTCGACATCGCCTGCGTCAACCGTTTCCTAAGATCTTTAGCCGAACCATCAGTTGAAAGGCCTCGGATCTTGAGTTCATACGCATCTTCCACATTCCTCAACTTGTAGGCAGACATATTTAAAGTAGCAACCAATTTTAACAAAGAAGGAGAAATGGTTATAAGTTATACACAAAACCAGTGGCTATATATCAAGCCAATGACAAGTTCTTATACAAAAATCTGATAACAGATGTCCAAATTCAACTTTACAAAATGTAGCTTTAAGGTAGACCGCAATTCTACAGCTAAATACAGTCCCAATAGATATTTCAAAATTATCAAAACTCAAAACATTTACAATAAAAAAATCTGTAAAGAATTCAAAATTTCAAGCATACAATAAACCTGGAAAAAATGCCAACACAATTGGTATAAGTATAAATTTATCTAAAATGTTACGGATATAGATGTCTACCCCAGAGAGAATGGCCCCACGTTGGGCGCCATTTGATACCTACCGAATTTACCCAGGCTAGCTAGTGGAGAAGGGGTGGGGTTCCTTGATAGATATTAACACCACCGATGTCAGTATCAAGAAGTGTGAGGGGTAACCAGAAATCAAATTCACTTATATATAGTTTATTTTCTTATTTTTTTTTTTTTATAAAAGGGCGCCACTCCGTGCAGGGAAAACCAACGGACGATCACGGAGATCCAATCCCGTCCCAATAAGGTTGACCACTAAACCACTTGATAAGGCAGTTTGCTCAAATTTACTATACCAATCATGTAAGGTATACAAAATAAGAAATCATATTCTATTTTATTAAGTTTTTCTTGTATCTCCAAATAACAAATGACTGTATATCATTAGCTGATGCCGCAATAATAATAAATGTTTAAACTGACAACAACTTAAATCTAAATAACTTATGTAATACCCTGTATTAATATATACAGTATTTATGTGGCGCAGAAGTGATAATCCCTCGAAGAGTAACTCTCCGCAAGTCCGTATCGAAACACCAGTCGTGGCACAGTTTAGGAAATTAATCAAGGAAAAGATACACTCACCACAAGTTCTCCGCGTATTGCACGCACAATCGAACAGTAGGCGTATCGAAAGTCCAGGTCGGTCGCGGAATGCGGCGGCGGAATGCGGAAATCCGCGTCGGCGGAAAGAAGTCTCCAGATGACAACACCAAGAACCAGGTGTGAAAATGCTCCAAAGTAACAGCAATCAGGGTCCCAGACTGTTCAGGAATCAAAATTAAAACCCTTTTCGCACTTGGCTAAGTGCATAGATCCTCACGTCGAGAAAAGGGTTGTACTGCAGCGCACGAAACTTTGACTCTCAGTAGTAGGCGAACTTGACCAGCAATGACTCATTTCAAGACTGCCACAATCTTGGGTTCCTACATAGTTATGCTTCCTACCGAGTTGGGGTCTTATCAGTTGCTGATAAGAACGGACCATCTGGATAGATCGTAACAGCTGTGCTCTAGATATCGACATTGTTTGCATGCACAACAATGATAACAATACTCAGGTTGATCAGGCCTGATTTCGACAAATTATTGAGCTATTTTACTGTCACAAATTATCCCCCAACTCAAAGAAAATTTCCTGAAATTTTCTTAAGCAATGAATCGCTTCAGATCAGAAACATGCCAATTTCCCAAATTCGATCCATCTTCCTTTTTAAGTTGATAGACCAGTGGTGATAGCTTCTTAGAAATGATGAACGGACCTGTAAATTTTGGTGCCAGCTTGGTGGAAAAGTAGTTTACAGCTTTTGACTGGGGAAAGTTCCTCTTCAAAACCGTTTCACCTACTCTGAAGTTCTGTTGTCTTCTCCGTAGATTATACCTCACTGCGTTCTTCCGGTGTGCTGATTTAAGCCGGGTTTAACCTCCTGGTAAACATTCTTCAACTCTTCCATCTTTCGCCCATAACATTCTGTCTCGTCTACTTCTGGTGTCTCTCCATTTTCTTCTGCCTCCTTGGTCCTTAATGTCAGCTCTTGCCCGAAGTTGAGAAATGCCGGAGTATATCCCGTTGCTTCGTGCTTGGCCGTCCTCAACGCAAACCCAATCTTTGGCAGCTGTTGATCCCACAAACGGTGGTTGTCGCCGACAAAGGCCCTCAACATATTTCAAATTGTCTGATTGACTCTTTCAGTTGGATTTGCTTGGGGATGCCTAATAGCATTGTATAATATCTTGGTCTTGTATTCGGTCGCTAAAGTCTTTAGTGCTCTTCCAGAGAATTCCGCTCTATTGTCACAAATAAGATACGTGGGAATGCCGAACATGAGGAAAATATTCTGCTCCAGGTGTTTGGCTACCAGAGATGAAGTTGCCGCCTGCAGGGGAAAGAAAACAGTAAACTTGCTAAAGGTGTCAGTGACCACAAGAATGTATTTGTAGCCTGAAGTGGACCGAGGTAGTGGCCCTAACAGGTCCGCCGCAATCATTTTCCATGGTCGATTTACTCCTCTTCGGGATCCCATCATTCCAGCTGGTCGTTGGTTGTCATTCTTTGTGGTCTGACAGACTCGACAGCGTGCAACGTATTTCGAAATGTCCTGTCGCATCTTTGGCCAATTGAACTGGTTTTGTACTCGTGAAAATGTGTTGAAGGATCCTAGGTGACCTGCTGTAGGTTCGTCATGACAAATATGGATGATTTTGGCTGTATCCTCTTTGGGGATGACTTGCTTCCATTCCGAATTGATATCCCATAGCGCTGTTTGACTAGCGAAGTTTTTCCCCAAAAGGTCCTTTTCCACTCTACAAGTGGGATACTGGTCACCTCCCATAGCATCTTCTTGTACCATCCACCTTCATCTCCTGTTCTCCCTGGAGGCGATGAAATACCTCTTGTTGCAACCTAAAGTCATAGGTAAGAGTTCTAAAAACAATTCTCATCTCCTGACCTAATTCGTTCCACGATTTAACCCTAGATATGTTTGACCTATACCAAACCAATGCTTGTCCAGCAAATAAATCAACAGCTGATTTAAAGAGTTCTTCATGGGTTACGCCCCTAGCTCTACGAATCTCTTCTATTGTCTCAAGAAAAGCACCCACACTTTGACCACCCTGACCATCAAACCTTTGTCCCCACTTGCACACGGGAACAGATTTTGTGTTTGCTGCCAAGCTTTGAGATTGCTGGATCAGTTGGGGTCTATCCTGATTGGCTAGTACAAGTTCAGACGGTGTGCCGTTGTGCCGGTTTATAGTATCAACTGGTTTCGCCAAAGGGAGATTGCTGGGTCCTAGTGATGGCTTCTTACTGTGACCAGCAACCGAGTCTTTTTCAATTGGTAGAGTCTCTTGAGTAGCTGTAGTTCTGGCTGGTCCTTCATCTATCTTTGGTTTCTCCACTTCAGGTGTGACAAAAGAATCCAATAGACTCTTTACCTTGCGTTGTAGCTCCACCCTCTTCTCCTGCGATTCCTCTTCTTGGGTGTCCTCAGCATCTGGAATCGGAATGCTTTCAACTCGAGGGTAGAGATGCCACAGCCTCACCACTATCCTCTGATATTCTTCATCATTGAAGTTTCCCTCACATTGTTGTACTAGGTCCTCCAAGTCATCTAAAATTAAAGTACACTCTTCCAGCTCTTCATCAAATTGAAGTGAATTGCCGGAAGCCTCATTTATTGGAGTGTTTTTTGACATCGCCTGCGTCAACCGTTTCCTAAGATCTTTAGCCGAACCATCAGTTGAAAGGCCTCGGATCTTGAGTTCATACGCATCTTCCACATTCCTCAACTTGTAGGCAGACATATTTAAAGTAGCAACCAATTTTAACAAAGAAGGAGAAATGCTTATAAGTTATACACAAAACCAGTGGCTATATATCAAGCCAATGACAAGTTCTTATACAAAAATCTGATAACAAATGTCCAAATTCAACTTTACAAAATGTAGCTTTAAGGTAGACCGCAATTCTACAGCTAAATACAGTCCCAATAGATATTTCAAAATTATCAAAACTCAAAACATTTACCTTAAAAATATTGTAAAGAATTCAAAATTTCAAGCATACAATAAACCTGGAAAAAATGCCTACACAATTGGTATAAGTATAAATTTATCTAAAATGTTACGGATATAGATGTCTTCCCCCAGAGAGAATGGCCCCACGTTGGGCGCCATTTGATACCTACCGAATTTACCCAGGCTAGCTAGTGGAGAAGGGGTGGGGTTCCTTGATAGATATTAACACCACCGATGTCAGTATCAAGAAGTGTGAGGGGTAACCAGAAATCAAATTCACTTATATATAGTTTATTTTCTTATTTTTTTTTTTTATAAAAGGGCACCACTCCGTGCAGGGAAAACCAACGGGCGATCACGGAGATTCAATCCCGTCCCAATAAGGTTGACCACTAAACCACTTGATAAGGCAGTTTGCTCAAATTTACTATACCAATCATGTAAGGTATACAAAATAAGAAATCCTATTCTATTTTATTAAGTTTTGCTTGTATCTCCAAATAACAATGAGAGTAAATGACTGTATATCATTAGCTGATGCCGCAATAATAATAAATGTTTAAACTGACAACAACTTAAATCTAAATAACTTATGTAATACGCTGTACTAATATATACAGTATTTATGTGGCGCAGAAGTGATAATCCCTCGAAGAGTAACTCTCCGCAAGTCCGTGTCGAAACACCAGTCGTGGCACAGTTTAGGAAATTAATCGAGGAAAAGATACACTCACCACAAGTTCTCCGCATATTGCACGCACAATCGAACAGTAAGCGTATCGAAAGTCCAGGTCGGTCGCGGAACGCGGCGGCGGAATGCGGAAATCCGCGTCGGCGGAAAGAAGTCTCCAGATGACAACACCAAGAACCAGGTGTGAAAATGCTCCAAAGTAACAGGAATCTGGGTCCCAAACTGTTCAGGAATCAAAATTAAAACCCTTTTCGCACTTGGCTATAACCCGGATATACAAAATAAGAAATCATATTCTTTTTTATCAAGTTTTGCTTGTATCTCCAAATAACAATGAGAGTAAATGACTGTATATATCATTAGCTGATGCCGCAATAATAAATGTTTAAACTGACAACAACTTAATCTAAATAACTTATGTAATACGCTATACAGTATTTATGTGGCGCAGAAGTGATAATCCCTCGAAGAGTAACTCTCCACAAGTCCGAATCGAAACACCAGTCGTGGCACAGTTTAGGAAATTAATCAAGGAAAAGATACACTCACCACAAGTTCTCCGCGTAATGCACGCACAATCGAACAGTAAGCGTATCTAAAGTCCAGGTCGGTCGCGGAACACGGCGGTGGAAAGAAGTCTCCAGATGACAGCACCAAGCCCCAGGTGTGAAAATGCTCCAAAGTAACAGCAATCAGGGTCCCAGACAGTTCAGGAATCAAATTACAACCCTTTTCGCACTTGGCTGAGTGCATAGATCCTCATGTCGAGAAAAGAGTTGTACTGCAGCGCTCGAAACGTTGACTCTCAGTAGTAGGCAATGACCAGCAATGACTCATTTCAAAACTGCCACAATCTTGGGTTCCTACATAGTTAGGCTTCCTACCGAGTTGGGGTCTTATCAGTTGCTGATAAGAACGAACCATCTGGGTAGATCGTAACAGCTGTGCTCTAGATATCGACATTGTTTGCATGCACAACAATGATAACAATACTCAGGTTGATCAGGACTGAATTCGACAAAGTATTGAGCTATTTTACTGTCACAACAGGCTTAAGAAATTCTGCAGAAAAAAAAAACAAATTTCTCACAAACATTAAAAATGCGCCAAAATTCCTGCTCTATTGGTCAAATAGAGAGGGTTGGAAAATTCAAGTATCTAGGGGAAATAATTCAAGAGAATGGTTTAGAAAAATCTACTATAGAAGAAAGGATTCATAAAATGGAAGGAGTACATGGTATAACTAAGGATATTTACAATGAAAAGTGCACATATAAAAATGTGAAAATTAGGCATTACAGTACAGTAGTAAAGCCAGAATGCCTATATGCAAGCTATATTGTCTAGCAATGAATTATAATTTAGACAAACTAGAAATATTGGGAAGACGAAATATTAAGAAAATATTAGCCCCACGAAAAACTTCAGAAGGTTGGAAATTAAGAAGTAATGATGAAATATATCAGAGTATAGAAAATATAACAGAAACAATGAGAAAAAGACTATTATTTTTTGGGCATTTATATAGGATGGATGACAATAGGTTAACAAGGCAGATCTTCAAATATCTGTGGGGGAAGAAGTCAACATCAAGTTGGATTAAAGAAGTCCAATAGTTGTTAAAAGACTGTTAGCTGTGTAGAATGTGAGAGTAAAGTTTGACTGAGATTTTGCAATCTCATGTATAAAGTATCAGTAACTTAAAACCACTTCATCTTGCGAATAAAACTATTAAATTTTCAAATATTTTTACTTTAAGGTTAAAACAACTTTTCAGTCATTATGTATATATAGTACATAATAATTCAATGAAAAAATAGTTTATTAAACTAAAGAACTACACAGGTGCATAACATTTAATCCCTAAACAACGGCTTTTACTTTTTTTCAATTCGACAATTAGTTATAAAACTACAAGTGAATAACTGGTTCCGCGCCATCTGAATTTGTGTGATCTAGCTTTGCCCTTGCTCTCCCAGCGAAAAAATTTTACTTACGCTTCAATAATTTTTCGAGAAAACTTTCAATTTTGTAAAAAAAACTATAAGGACATTTTTATCTGAATTCCTTTCATTTTTTATCATATTTGTCCTTTCACATTACACGAATCGTTTAAAAGTTATAATTAAAAACATGATTTTTCAAAATTTAGGGGTTGTTTAAAGATGGGTGGGGTTGTGTTGAGAGGTGAAGAGTTTCATAAAATAATGTTCTATATGTAAATACAGTATTTGATTAAAAAAGGTCGCTTCCTTCTTCAATTTAATATGAGCTCATAATCTAATATGACTGGGCTAAAAGAGATTTGAAAATTATGATTATTTATGTACTTTTTTTCTTAACTTATGTTGTTTTCAACTATGTAACTTTTAACCGATATTCAATAAAAAAAAAAGGTATGTATCAAGGTAAATGTTTTCAAAAAATGTCAAAAAACGTGTTTTTGACCAGGAACCATCATTCCAAAAAAATCTAAAAAAATCATGGAGTTAAATTACTAAAAGTTTCATAAAATCGCAAAAAGAAAACTTTTGTTAGATGGGCTATTTTCAGAGATTTTTTTATTTTAAATATTCTCTAATTTTTTAAGGGCCTAAATAAGGGCCACAGCCCTTTAAAAAATTCACATTAAGGTCTTCTAATCAAACATGTACCTGATCTATTTCAACATTTTTCATGGACTAGAATGGGAGAAAAAAATATGAAAAAATAGGTTTTTCATCCCCTGGGGGTGGAAGGGGGAAGAATCCGAGTTATGGACTATAGGTTACTTTTTTTACGCTCAAGAAACAGTATTATATAGTTTATTTCGGAGAATCCATGATGGAGGGCATTTCAACCCTCTTAACCCAGGATACTCTTTGTGGTCTTTGGGTTTCCACATCTGTTCTACAATGTGGTATTAATGTTCTATTAGAATATTATCTATTATTTCATACATGGATTACATAAATTTTGAAGAAAAACCAATGACTACAAATTAGAAATGTAATATTAAAATATTTAACGTTATTTTAAAATAAAAGACATGTTAATTTCAGTAATTTGATAATAGCTCCCCACATAATGTGAAAAGCGTCACTGGGATACAGAGAATTTTGAAAACAAAGATTTACTATAAATTATATTTTATTTTTATAAATATACATTTATAATACAAATATATAAAAATCAGAATGTACAAAAAATATATTTTTTTTTAAACAATTCATGTATCTTACTGTTACAGAAAACTATCACTTCCTAATACTTTCCAAATATATGGAAACCATTCAAATAACCAATACATAATAACCTTATTAAACATTTGACATTATGAGACCCCAATAAACAACAAAACCATACTATTTAATAACTAAACTACTTGTACATAAAAATGGATACTTATTATAAACTTTTTAACATACATACTTTATTTACTTATAAGTCCCGTGATATACAATTATTTATAGTTTTTTGTTATAAATACAATGAAATCATAGAAATCAGCAATTTTAAGTTTTCAATTGAAATAACTGTTATCATCAACTACTAAAATAACTCATGTCTGTAACAAGATTACATTTTTTAATAAAACTAATAGTACCTTTACTTGTTACTAACAAAATCTGAAATATACCCTTTTAAATAAAATATACATACATTTGTGTGTATCCATTTTATGTAAATCTTATTGTGTTTATAAAGGTACCATGCATTAATTGTGAAATTGCTTTGGAAATAAAATTTAAGTGAATTATTTGATATTCCAATATGGAATACGATATGTTGTGTTTAAAGTATTAACATGTTTATCCTGTTGGAGTATTTTTTAAATGTTACAAGTACATGAAGATTATGAACATAACAGCAATTAATTGAGACTTATTTACCATATGAACAAGGGATTGCTTGAACATTTTAAGTAGTGTACACTGGAGTAAAACATCAGATATACAAAACCCACCTCTACACCTTGTGATAGAAGAGGACTGAAGAAGAAGAAGAATTTCAATGTGTTATATTCTGAAGTACAACTTTAAAATTAACTTCAGTGTAGGATCATTCATGTAGATTTCCTCACAGGTTAAGGAACCAAGAGTATCACATTCAGAACCAAGAGAACAGAGACAATATATGCTTGTCACGTTTTTTAAAAACTTTTGGCTCATTTATAATAATAATAATTATTATTATTACTTCTATTATTGCCTCATGTGAGTTGTTCCGTGTATGAGGAAGCTAGTGAGTACTATAAAATGAAGACAATTTGACTTTCAAGATCTCATTTTAGAGACCTCATTAAATTACTCAACCACATTTGAAACACAGGTATTGTATTTGTTTAAATATATTGCTTAGTAGTAAATTCTTTTAAAAAAAGTGAGATTTTTGCTACTTTTTAGTATATTTAATGAGAATAGATTTAAAAAAATCATTTATGTCACACAATTTGACTATAAGATTAACATTTTTTTATACATTCTAATTTTGTTATCTGTGAATAACAAATTTTAAGAATCTGAAGTTTTCGCACATTACCTGCATAACTTTCTAATTTTAGTTCTTTTAGGTAATTAAATTTATATAGGATCTTATTATCTTTACATTGTTTCTGAGTAAAAAAGGAAGAATGATAAATTTAAAACATTCTGTCTTGGTTAATTTTCATTGTATACCATCCTCAAAAACATAAATTTTACAAGTATTTATCTTACCTTATTAACTTTGTAATATTACAAAAATTACTGCATTATTGTCTCAGAATTATTAACATCTTTACAATAA
Organism: Magicicada septendecula; assembly: GCA_034769895.1. Classification (NCBI taxonomy): domain Eukaryota; kingdom Metazoa; phylum Arthropoda; class Insecta; order Hemiptera; family Cicadidae; genus Magicicada; species Magicicada septendecula. The sequence goes on along the minus strand of CM068367.1, from coordinate 987,068,761 downwards.
TATTAATCATTTTACAGTGGTTACTAATCTACACACAACCTTAAAGCTAAGAAGCAATTAAATCAAAATTAAAATTTTAATTGTACAAACAGAAATACACAAAATGCACCAAATAAATTGCCAAATGCATGTTAGCCATCATACTGTCTCTCTTCAGAATGTGAGTGAGAGTAAGTCGAGTTAGTGTAGATAGCTAGCTACACAGATACAATTCAGTTTTTTTTTTTTACAGATAAACCACTGTTTTAACAATTGTAATAGCATGGCCTCATACAAATGACACATGCATGGACAGTGGTATGCAGTAGGAAAGGGGATTTTGTCAGCCCATTTGTCATTTTGACACTTATCTATTAAAAGACACTTAACATATTAACTGATAACTGTAGACTCACTGCTATAGACTAATCACTCTACTTGATAAAGTGGTTAATTTCTAATACAATAACTGTAGTTGCAATACGCTTTAAAAAGAAAATACATTCATTACTTCAAAATAAATACATTATATATATATATATATATATATATATATATATATATATTGTAACATTACATAAACAGTGATCAACACTGATAAGAAATAAAGGAGTGTTTGTATAATAGTAAGAATAAAAAGTCAGTAGTTACCCAATCCAAAAGTCAGAAATGAGAGATTAAGTATCATGCTATGAAAACATTTGTACCAATTAATGCTATGAAAACACTGTAGCAATTAAAAACAATGTACTAAGTGTTACCATAAAAGTGCGGTGTGTACAAAGTGCAACATAGTATGATATGTGTAAATGTTAAAAACTGAAAAAGCCATCAATCACAAATAAGTGAAGATGCAGTACTATAGTAATAAACTATAAGTTTAATAATAAGTTGTTGTAGTTTTGTGTTATTAGGCCAAAAAGGCAAAATCAGTGTAATTAAAATATTATTTTTGTTTATGTTTACTGTCAGAAATAATGTCCAGCAAATTTTAAAAAATTAAGTAACTACAATTTCGGAAAAATCATCTTCTAAAGTAATGAAACGATTCAGTACAAGCCACTACATATGAGACATCCGTTGAACCACCAGAATTGATGCAAGAAAATTGAAGAACAATGAAAATTAATCCCAACATCTGATGGAATGAAAATTTGGAACAGTCACATTTGGTGAGAACGCCTACCTTAATAAACAAAAAAATTACACATCACCACCAAGTAACGAACACTAGAAACAGTATAACATCATCTAAAATATAATAAAACTTAGTGTGAACATTATAAACTTTATTTATTTAACCAAAAATAGTATAAACGTGGGCTCATCAGGAATCTGCTGCAGCCATCTTGCTTTTCTCGCTTTCTGTATGGTTACGTAGTCTGTGCTCTGGCATTTAAAAAACGAACTTATTGAATCAGACTTTAAGAAACAAATATTATTTATTGTAAAGTATGATACAATTAACTAAACATTCCTGACTTTCTTAATAGTTCAAAGAATCCTCAAAATAACCCCGAGATAAATAATATATTAATTTTAATAGTAACTGTAATTGAATACATCTGTTGTGTTATAAGAAAAAACTAATATCGAAAAATGTGATTTTTGAAAATAATCGATTGTAAACTCATGATTTTGGAGGTAATAATTAAACTAAAAACTAATTAAACTTTAGAAAAATTAAACTAAATTCAATCAATAAATACCTTTCTTTCTTCGTATTGTTTAAATTAGCAGCCATCCTTACTATTTCTTTTATGAATTTGCTAACTGCTATAATTTTTATTGTTTGACTAAGCTTTTCGTCATCACTGACATCTTCAGGTCTTAAACAACGACCTGCTGTTTAAGACCTGAAGATGTCAGTGATGACGAAAAGCTTAGTCAAACAATAAAAATTACAGCAGTTAGCAAATTCATAAAAGAAATAGTAAATACCTTTCTTTTAGGTAATTGACTGTGTATTATTTCTTGTAGATAGCAGCTTTGTTACAGGAAAGAGGTTAATAGCAGAGAAGAGGAAGAAAATTTACTCCAACATCAGAACGTATGAAAGACGCCGGACAACATAACCTTTCAATTGGTTAGAAAGTGCAAAACAGCTGATGTCATGCGTGAAAAAAAAATCAAACGATTAAATCGTATACAAAGAGAGGAATTCTCTCGCTCTCTCTCTCTCTCTCCTACCCATTTTCAAACAACTGAACCGATATAATACCTACTAAAGAATACTGTGGTCAATAATTTCATAATCACACACTCCCAAATAAAAAATAAATAACACTAACAGAATACAAATGTTGTAAACATAACAGATAAATAGACATAATTGCGAAGAAGACGTTACAAATGATGCTAACAACGGAAGGCTAAAAAGACGTAAACACGATCAGTTAATTATTGTTACAAATGGTGCTCAACTTAGAGGGCTCAAATTAGGAAAGAATTTCGAAATATATAAATAAATAATAACGAAAAACCTAATTTTTGTCGGCAACTGTAAGAAGCCAAGAAATGCATAATACCAGAGGCAAATCAAAGAAGAGGGCAGAAGACACGGAGAAGGAAGAAGGTGGACAGGAACAAGAAATAGAATTAGTCACAGACAGTGAAATGGACAAACAAACGGGCGATAAAGAAGAAACCGAAATAGTTATGGACACGGAAAAGGAGCAACAGGCGGGCGACAAAGCGGAAGCCAGAGGGGAACTAAATTGGCAAGAAATGATGAGACTAATGATGGAGAAAATTGATAGCATTAAAGAAAGCAATAAACAAACAAATGAGGAAAATAAGGAAAACTCAAAGAGACAAACTGAAACCTTGAGCGAATAATTTGATAAAATAGATGAAAATTTTAGGAAACAGGAGGGAAACAGATACAAAACGAAACTTTGAAGGAACAAAACAAGCAAACTAATGAGAAAACAGACAGTATTCAGGAAAGTTTAGTAAAACAACTAAACGAAAAAATTGAGACCATTCATGGAGATATCAGACAAACCATGAATGAACAATACCACGAATTGAGAGAAACTATTGATGGACAAAGGGAAGATATGAACACAAAATTTGAAGAGAATAATGAAAATTTAAAGCAAATTGAGGGTAAGATGGAGAATTTCAATAAGGAGTTAAGGGAAACTCTCGAGGGGAAGATTAAAAATGTTAACAAAACACTGAACCAAAAAGTAGATGAATACAAGGAGGGGACAGAAAAGAAAATAATATAAACCAACCAAAGATTGGATAAAACCGAAGAAACGATCGGACAAATCCGAACAGGAATAGATGCCCGAATGGATTGAGAGGAACAAAGTAATCAAGTTCAAATAATGGCAATACGCCAGGAAAATAATGATCAATTGGACAGTATGAAAAGCAACTTAACCGGTAAATTAACCGTTTTTAATGATACAATAGAACACGTAAAGAACCAGTTTAATAATCAAGGAGAAAAAATAGAAAATTTACAACAAATACAAACAAACCTACAAGGGGAGAGAGATAGAATGGGTATAAGAGCAACATGTAACGCTCAACATACTATCCAAGATAGTAGAGAAAGTGTAAACTTTCGAGACTATCGAAGGAACCCACTAGAATTTTTAGGAAGAGTGGACGAAATATTAAACCGGTCGAAAGAAAACTGATGGAATATGATCAAAGGTACCCTAGATGAGTGTTTTAAAAACATCAATGACAACTGGTGGACTGCCATTAGAAATGAAGTGTGTGATAATGAAAATTTTAAAAGGTTGTTCAAGTTGAAGTACTGGTCTGAATCCGTACAAAATATTATTCGAGACGATATCTGTCATGGGAGGTATGACAGCATTAAAGGACCGACACCTACTGCTTATTTTTTGGGAAAAGTATGTGTGGCAAAGTATTTAGACCCGAAAATTCCAGAAGAGTGTCTGGTAACCAAGATAGTGTATCATTTTGAGGAGAAGATTATCAGTGCTCAATTAAGCGGACAAATAAAGACAATCGGAGGTATGGAAACCCTCTTAGAGAATTATGAGCAAGAATCATATTACAGGAGGAGTAGATGGAGATCCGGAAATACAGAGGATAGGAGAAATGAACAACCCAGACACACTCGACAAAGAGTAAACTATGTAAGGGCCAACAATAATTATTACAATAACCGTTACCAAGGAAGACGGCAAAATTTTAATAACAGAAACTATCAAAAAAATTCGTATCAAAGAGAGGAAGTTCCGCCAAGAAGTAGGAGCGAAGAACAACCAAGATCCAGAACCAGTGAGGAAGAAAGAAGGCATTCAAACGAACATCAACCCAGTGAGAATGTTGAACAATCTACTAATAATGACGGAAGTCGGGGAAACGGGTACCAGCAGTGAGAAAAAGTGACAGCCCGTCACTGCTAGACAACCGGGCACAGAATTTACCAAAGTCCTCATAATAAATTAAAGAAACCAATAACAATTATCAGAAACAATTATTTAAAAAATTTACAGGCGGAATTACTGCAAGAAAGAGCAATTAAAAGAGTCACCATTAAATAATGATATAGTTTATATACAAATAAAATTAAATGGAGTATTAGCAGAAGCTATGATTGATACGGGAGCAAATGTTTCAATTATTGACCAAATAGAGCTGGACAGGATTACGGAATTAACCACCGAAAGAATACCTACATTACCAATTAACAACTTGACAATTATTGGCGCCACCGGGAAACAAAATAAGACAATTAGAAAACAAGTATCTCTGAATGTTACCAACAGTGGGATAGGAATACCTATGGGATTTTTAGTAGCCAAAGGGTTACCTTTTAGGATATTAATAGGGTGTGATATGCTACGGCGACACACTGCAGTTATAAATCTGGCCAGTGGTAAGGTTACACTGAGTACAGAAGAAGGTGAGTTATCAGCTGAGATAATTGGTTGCCAAAGTGCCCCTCAGTGTCTGAGCTCATACTATATTAGGGGAATAATAGGTTAACCATAGGTAAAAATACCAAAGTAACAGAGTCAGAGATGTGGCAAAGGAAGATAGAAGAGATAATGGAGTTTCAAGATAGGCAGGCCCAGGAAACGATCAGTGTAGAAGAAAAACATCAACTTATAGACATTTATGATAGATACAGAACGGTATTCTCGGAATCACCAGGAAAAGCTAAAAACTTCCTGTGTGAGTTAAAGTTCAAGGACAATGTCAATTTTAATAAAAGATCTTATCCCATCGCTCAAGCGTTGAAAGAAGCAGCACGAAAAGAAATTCAAAGGATGATAATGGAAGACATAATTGAAAGAAGCAACTCCCCTTTGGAAGTAAAATTACCCTTGATTTAAAAAAAAACCGTTGCAAGTAAACTACCCCTTTCCCTTAACCGATCTTCACCAAAATCAATAGGTATTGAGTACTCTACAAATCAGGACTGTATGCAAAAAATTATTCGATTCTGTTTGAATTTGCGACTCTTATCGTTTGCCATAAAAAATACCCTTTTAAAACATAAAACGTTGCAGGTAAACTACCCCTTTCCCTTAACCGATCTTCACCAAAATCAATAGGTCTTGAGAACTCTACAATTTAGGGCTGTAAGCAAATAATCATTTGATTCTGTTTGAATTTGCGGCTGTTATCGTTTGCCATATAAAATACCCTTGATAAAACATAAAACGTTGCAGGTAAACTACCCCTTTCCCTTAACCGATCTTCACCAAAAACAATAGGTCTTGAGAACTCTACAATTCAGGGCTGTATGCAAAAGAGTAGTTGATTCTGTTTGAATTTGTGGCTGTTATCGTTTGCCATAGAAAACAATTACCCTTGATTAAAAAAAAAACTGTTGCAGGTAAACTACCCCTTTCCCTCAACTGATCTTCACCAAAAACAATAGGTCGTGAGTACTCTACAAATCAGGGCTGTATGCAAAAAATGATTTGATTCAGTTTTAATTTGCGGCTGTTATCGTTTGCCATAGAAAAAAAATCTACAGACAGACACACACACACACAGACACTTTTCAAAAATGACTTTTTCATATTTTGAGTGTAGTACAATCAGAATCTGCAATAATCTCGAACACGATTTTTTTTGCCATCACCATACTTCCAATTCCTTAACGAACATGGAAGTAAAAAGGGTAATTTTTTTATGACGAACGATAACTGCCGAAAATTCAAAGAGTAAAGAGAGAAAATAATTTTTTGACTCTTTCCTGAGTTGCAGAGAACTCAAGGTCTGTTGATTTTTTTCTATGACGAATGATAAATGCCGTAAATTCAATCAGAATCAAATAATGTTTTGCATACCTTCCTGAGCTATAGAGAACTCAATGGTGAAGATCGGTGAAGATTTTTGAGAAGATCGGTTAAGGGAAATGGGTAGTTTACCAGCAACATTTTGTGTTTTAACAACGGTAATTTCTTTTATGACGAACGATAACTGCCGCACATTCAAACAGAATCAAATATTTTTTTGCATACATTCCTTAATTATAAAAGACTGAAGGCTTGTTGATTTTGGTGAAGATCGGTTTAGGGAAAGGGGTAGTTTACCTGCCACATTTTATGTTTTAACAAGAGTTTTAAACACATTAAAATGTTTTTATGACGAACGATAACTGCCGCAAATTTTAAACAGAATCAAATAATTTTGTGCATACCTTCCTCAATTGTAGATAACTCAAGGTCTGTTGATTTTAGTGAAGATCGGTTACGGGAAAGGGGTAGTTTACCTGCAACATTTTATGTTGTAACAAGAGAACGTTTTTCATGAAGAACGATAACTGCCGTAAATTCAAACAGAATCAAATAAATTTTTATATATATGCCTAAGTTGTAAAGGACTAAAGGCCTATTTATTTTGGTGAAGATCGGTGGTAGTTTACCTGCCACTGTTAATGTTTTAACAAGAGTAATTGTTTCTATGACGAACGATAACTGCCGCACATTCAAACAGAATCAAATAATGTTTTGCATGCATCCCTGAATTGTAGAGGACTCAAGACCTATTGATTTTGGTGAAGATCAGTTAAGAGAAAGGTGTAGTTTATCAGCAACGTTTTATGTGATAACAAGGGTAATTTTTTCTATGACGAACGATAACTGCCGTAAATTCAAACAGAATCAAATAATGTTTCGCATGCTTCCCTACTTTGTAGAGAATTCAAGGCCTGTTGATTTTGGTGAAGATCGGTTAAGGGAAAAGGGTAGTTTACCAGCAACATTTTATGTTGAAACAAGTGAAATTTTTTCATGACGAACGATAACTGCCGTAAATTCAGAATCAAATAATTTTTTACATATGTGCCTGAGTTGCAGAGGACTCGAGGCTTATTGATTTTGGTGAAGATCGGTTAGGGGGAAAGGGTAGTTTACCTGAAACTTTTTTTGTTGTAACAAGAGGATACATAATTGTACTTAATTTTGATAAATAAAGTATCCTGATAAGAATACCTTAATAATCCACTATGGAAAGGTAAATGAAATATCTATAAATGAAGAGGCTAGTTGAATGGGGTGGGGGTAATTTTCTATAAATGAAAATTATAGTTGAAGGGGGAGGGAATAATTTTTTATATATGTACTACGTTATCGGCAACAAAGAAGTATTTTGTTGTTAAAATTCCTTCCCATCCTGTTTGGCCGTAGACCAAAGTTTTCTGCAAAACCAGACGTTTCGGCAGTGCCGTCGACTGCCATCATCAGTGAAAATCAAGTGCGATAACGTGTGGTGGTATACGTTAGTGACCACAGTACTGTGGTTAAGACTGAAGCAATAAGTGCAAAGAAGTAGTTTCTATGGAAACATTTTATTTCGTCAATGATTTAAAATATAAATCTTAGAACATGGAAGTCATGTATGGTTCTCCATACCGATATTTTTAATAGTAACTGTAATTGAATACATCTGTTGTGTTATATGAAAAAACTAACATAGAAAAATCTTGTGATTTTTGAAAATAATCGTTGTAAACTCATGATTTTGGAGGTAATAATTTCCAGAAAAATTAAACTAAATTCAATCAATAAATACCTTTCTTTTAGGTAATTGACTGTGTATTATTTCTTGTAGATAGCAGCTTTGTTACAGGAAAAAGGTTAATAGCAGAGAAGAGGAAGAAAATTAACTCCGACATCAGAACGTATGAAAGACGCCGGACAACATAACCTTTCAATTGGTTAGAAAGTGCAAAACAGCTGGTCACGCGCGAAAAAAAAAATCAAACGATTAAATCGTATACAAAGAGAGGAATTCTCTCTCTCTCTCTCTCTCTCTCTCTCTCTCTCTCTCTCTCTCTCTCTCTCTCTCTCTCTCTCCTACCCATTTTCAAACAACTGAACCGATATAATACCTACTAAAGAATACTGTGGTCAATAATTTCATAATCACACACTCCCAAATAAAAAATAAATAACACTAACAGAATACAAACGTTGTAAATATAACAGATAAATAGATGTAATTGCGTAGAAGACGTTACAAATGACGCTAAAACGGAGGGCTAAAAAGACGTAAACACGATTAGTTATTTATTGTTACAATATATATATATATATACTATTTAAGAATATTTCTTCACGATCTGTAATGTTATTGGTCTATATTATATGAACATATATTAAGTATCACGTATCACACCACATGTAATACATATAAGACTTAAAATGACTAATGTGCAGTTAATGATTTTAACGTTTTTGTTGCATGATACAACTTATCGCACAACGCCAAAAGCTAATTATTAATCCACTTTCTTATGGATTGCAACTGTATTGGACAAACTAATTTCATTCTCCTCTGTATGTTATTATGTTTTTATCTGTTTCAAAAATTTTAACTTTATACAATAATGATGGGTTATGTAGTTCTCTTTTCAAATTATTCCAAATAAATACAGCAACATTTTCTGTTGTGCTTACAACATTTTTAAAATAAGAAACATCTTTATCTAAGTTTTTATGATCCATTGGAGCCATAATAGCATTCTGCATGTGTGTTTTAAGGTCATTAATATTCATAACCATTCCAGTCTCTTCTGAAACAGGTCCTCGAAGTGTCACTTCAACTGTAATAATAAACATAATTATATATAAAATGCGTAATGAAAGTTTATTATTCTAATACTACAACAATCATAAGCTATATCACTTGCCGATATATGTACAGTCATACCAAGTAATAACCCATATCTTTATAATTTATGTTATAAGTATTACTAACCTGTATAATTATGTCCATGGCCATTAAAGTTATTGCACTTTCCATATGTTGATAAGTTATCTTCATCACTTAAATGGGGACTGAAACACAAGAAAGAAAACATTATACATCAATGCAGTATAAGTGGTAGAGACCACTTTTAAATTCAATAAGAATGTAGAATGCATAATCTAATGTAACTTATTTTTGTTTTTTATATTAATTCTTGTTTGGTTGTTTTGCATTATTATTTCTAATAATATTTTAATCAGTATTGTACAAATAATGATTACAATTGAGTTACTCAGGGTAGTGGATTCTTTTATATAACCAGGCTTGAATCATGTCTTGAACCAACAATAAATAACAAAAAATATTTCTTAAAAACTAACATACATTAACTTAATAACTTCAATTATTGTTCAAATGGTTTTGATTTGATCTAGTTCACTTTACCGCCACCAGGAGCTGGGTTTGCTGCGGTTTGTTTATACTAACCGCTAATACATTTTTGTTTAGGATTTCAAATATTTTCACTATTTAGTCTATATACAGTTCACTTTATTATGTTCGACACTAATCGTCACTGTTCTTATTTTTTTACAACGTATTGTGTGATTCAGTGTTTTAAGTGTTGAGGTTATGGTGTACACACAGTTCTGTTAAATGGTTAGTTATTTCGTTATTAGAATATTTAAATGATGTTTCAAAATAAAAATATTGTTAGATCTCACTAATACGTGGCCTCAGACACCGTAATTCTTCGAAACCTTATTTAATATAAGATAGGTAATTGTGATATAGAATTAATTATTCAAATTCTTATTTTGATTGATACTTAATTTTTTTCATTAATTCATTTAATTTCATGTGTTTTTTTTGTTATTTTTGCTCTTTATTTGGCATCAGATCATAATCAAATACCTCTATTCTGGACAAGAGCTATACAACAATTAAAAATTAATTTTGTTACCTAAAGAAAGCATCATCTCACTTTTCAATTACAAATGTGATTGGTTAAACCTTAAATCTGTGTTAATCATTATGTGCAATAAACATCTCAAAATTTACATTTTTTCCCAAAATTCCAAGGTATCTCGCCCCTTAATCAAAAATCTAAGTCCAATCTGAATTTCCCATGCAATTTTGGTTAAAACGAAATGTTGATGACATTTCTAGGCCTAATATTAAGCTTTTTGTATTTTTTGTATATTATATTACTTTTTAACTGTAGAACTGCATTTTATGTTTCTAAAACACCTTTTACATCACTTTTATGTTGTCTATCTAGCCTATAGACTACATATTTTTTGTTTTCCAATCTGGTTTAATTTTACATGTTATATTCTTCACCGTAGGCCTAAAGTTACTATTCTAGCTAATATATAATTTATTTAGTCCTATTTAAGTCCTAACAGTTTTACTATTCAGTACAACAACATACAAAACAATATTACCTAACTATTGAAATTTGCTGTCTAGTTTTACGAGACTCTGATTTATAATTTATTTAACATCAAAACCCAAAGTACTGCTCAATGATATTTTACTACTTATATTCCAATATAGCGTGGTTATAATGCCTCAGGGCTATCAGGTAGTATTACAATTACATAGCACTGTTATTATTTTGGATACTCAATTCAATCCAACCTTACAGTTGTTTAGTTAGATTAATACTTTCTACTCTGTACAGTGTTGATAAATTGTATCACATTAATTATGTTTACTATATTTAACATGTTATCTATGATATACTATTTTTCACATGATTATTTTCTTATATTGAGGAGAAAGAATTCCCCAAAAGTCACAAACTCTGCGTTTTTTATTTCTGTGTATATGACTACTACAGTCTAAGTAACGTATGGTAAATAAAATTCGCTGCTTCTACTCACAAGTTGCAAAAAACATACAGGCCTACATTACAAACTTTTGTCAAATCCACAAATCTTATTTTAACGTATTCCAAACATACGTTCTAAATTTAGTACTTTTTTTGTAAAAATTAGTTTTTAGTTTATATAGCATAACTAGCCGCAAAAACGTTACCTAATCTGTGTCACTTTTTGTACACATATTTTTTGAGGATTGAACCTTAATTTGTAAAATTAACAAACTTCTTTTTTTCACTGTACAAATTCCTTTTTTAGGACACATAATCATAATGGAAAGCACAATAAAATAACTGTTAATAACGAAACCAGTGGCTAACGTGAATACAATTGAATTTGGATTGTTTATAGATATAAAATACACGTAGAAACACAAAACAAGGTTCTTATATATTTCGTGGCTGTCAAGGACCAGGTACTGACATCGGACTATTATCTGTGCTTATACGATGTGTTTTAATCTAAGAATAATTAACGCATTTTTTACCTGTGTAACCTATGACACGCGCTGAATTTCTCAACTCTTGTAAGGTAAGCTATAGGCCTGTTAGGGGTAGGAATTGGGGGCATTCTTTTAAATATTTCACAGATATGTTTACAATGGAAAGTATATCAACAGCACTTCCTACTATTATTGTTAGTCGCCAACACTAATCAGCTAACGACTAAGAAGAAATGTTCGTTACAACAGATCTCGAACAAATAACCCCAACGTAAATAAACTAAAACTACAGAACCAAAGTTGTTCACATTTCTTGTCAGCTGTCAGTGTCACACTTACAACAAATAATGGTTCCTAGATACTGCTGCGTCCGAGAAGGAAAATAGTTAAAATAATATCGTTGAAGAAAAACAATAATTGTCGTTTGATAAGAAAAGCATTTGATATATAATGTTAAAAATGTAATTATTGTAATGTTACATAATAATTGTTGTAATTATTGTAATGTGAATAATGTGAATGTGATTAAAATAATGTCATTCAAAACGTTCTCATACATCTTTTTAATAATTTTTGTATAACTAATGCTTTTTGACATGATAATGTCTTATGGCTGGCCATCATTTGGAAATTTCTGTAACGCATCACGCTGCATGACGTCATCATTTACCAGCCGGGAATCGTTAACTAAAACCGCGACCGCTAACGTGCTAACGTCCGTCGCAGATTAAAGACCTAACAAGCAAACAACACTGCATAGCTGTAGATAGGTATGTAACCAATCAGTCAGTCAGTAACCATAATAATGTTGCGTTTAGCTGGCGGCTGAAAGACATTATCATGCTCTTAAGCTTTTACCATTTGGTAAACGGTACTTTACATTTTTTTTGGTTGGTACTTTATGTTTACGTAACCGTAACGTAATTTTGAAATAGTACCGCTACATAAAGTCTAGTGTGCTCATTATATTCTAAAATATTAGGCGGGATTTGAAGATGATAAGTGAGGAATTTGCTCCCGCCCAGTGTTTGACAACAAATACAAAAATTTATATTTAAAAAGAATGAAAAACCCATAAACCGCTTATTAACAGATATTAAATATATGGACAGACTTGCAGTTAAAATCAAAATGTTCTTGAATTTTGTTGTCAGTTGTCCATGACCTGTCAGTAGCGATTATAATACAGTATATATTTTTTTCCCACACGGAACAGTGGAGTCTAGGATTTGTCATGGGTGGCGGGGGGTTCGATACAGCTTCATACAAAAGAAAAAACAAGTTAAGACTAATTAACATTACTGTCTTTAAAGTGGTTGAAGAATTTGTGATAACATCCCGAAATCAATCACATTAAAGTAACCTGTAATAACACAATAAAAATGTTATTGAAAGATTGTTTAGAAGATACTTATTGACTGATTTTCCAATATTTCATATTTCAAACAAATATGCAAATGCTCTGTAATAAACCTGTTTGTATTTTTAAAAAGAATTATTATTATCTTAGTGTACACACCTGAAAAAATAATAAATTAGCCTAAAAATTAAGAGATTAACAAAATTTGTCAACTTTTTTCGACCCTCTTGGGAGGGGGTCCGGTCTTATTGGCCCTCCCACAATAAGATCCCGACATGCATCACTGAAATTTTAGATAAAAATTTACCTTAGCTTTTGCCACTTTTCACTCATTGTGAGCTTCGTCAGAGGTGACTTCTAGAGGGCTGTCTTTTCCATTACTGGAGTTGGTTCTGTTGTTTGAATTGGTTGACAGATTGTTATTGTGTGTGCGATTTGTACTGTGTTCAAAGAGTATATGTGATTTAAATTGTGTCTGTTCATTTGGAATGTTGTTTCCATAGGTTTTTGTGTGTTTGTATATTTTTAGTTGTTCAAGTGTCTAGTTTTCGATGCTTTGTGTTAATGTGCAGGTCATTTGTGCATGTGTGGCTGCTTTTATGAGATGGTTTGCAAAATTGAAGACAGTGGTGGAGTGTAATGCCTTTACATGTTCATTCTGTCTTTGTTTGAAGTTGTATCCTGCCTGACCTATGTAGAACTGATTGCATTGTGAGCAGTTTAGTCTGTAAGTGCAAGGTAAATAAAATTTGTTTAATGTTTGCATGTGTTTTTTGACAGTTAGAGTTCTATTTTGTTTGTGGTCCTGTATGCAATGTTGTAACTTGCAAATTAAAAGAAGTCTGTAGTAAGAGAAGAACCCCATGAAACTTTGAATATTTTGTTTAGTCTTTGGAAAAAGCCAGTTTTTTTAATTGCACCTACTTTATTAGGATACATACTAACAACAGGTACTCAAACAATACAGCCTAAATGTCAAATTTCGTTCTTAAAAATAGTACACTTCTTTGGACTCAGCTTTAGTCAGACACCAAGAATTTTGGCTACAACTTCAACTTAAGATTTTGCAAATAATCCTTACAAGATTTATCAGTAATTCTGACAATGTCTATGTACACAAGGCAAGTTTTCCATGTCAGGCCTTGGAGGATCAGATCCTTGAAACATGGCTGGTGCATTATAGAGTCCAAATGGCATCACTTCAACCATGAAGAGGCCAACTGGAGTGGAGAACAGTGCCTTTTCTTATCTTCTCAGTGAAGTCTACTTGCCAGTTTCTGTTCTTTAGATCCAATGTACAATGTGTCAATCATATTATTAAAGACAGGTAGTGGATAACAGTCTTTCTTGTTATGTTGTGCAGCTTCTGTAGTCTACACTTAAATATATTGGGCTACTGTATCAAATGCATGTGTCTGCCATCTATACTGACTTTGCTATACTTTCTGAAGATCTGACATCTGCAGTAACACAAGTTAATTTTTTAGAGGACATAGCCAGTAGAACAGGCTTAAGAATTTCTGCAGGAAAAACCAAATTTCTCACAAACATTAAAAACATGCCAAAATTCCTGGTGTTGAATAGAGAGGGTTCGAAAATTAAAGTATCTAGGAGAGATAATTCAAGAGAATGGCTTGGAAAAATCTTCTATAGAAGAAAGGATTCATAAGATGGAAAGGGCATATGGTATAACTAAAGATATTTACAATAAAAAGTGCATATCTAAAAATGCGAAAATAAGGCATTACAGTACAGTAGTGAAGCCAGAATGCCTATATGTCTAGCATTGAATTATAATTTAGACAAACTAGAAATACTGGAAAGACGAATTATTAGGAAAATTTTAGGCCCACGAAAAACTTCAGAAGGTTGGAAATTAAGAAGTAATGATGAAATATATCAAAGTTAGAAAATGTAACAGAAACAATGAGAAAAAGAAGACTATTATTTTTTGGACATTTATATAGAATGGATGACAATAGGTTGACAAAGCAAATCTTCAGATATCTGTGGGGTAAGAAGTCAACATCAGGTTGGATTAATGGAGTCCAAAAGGATTTAGAAAAAAATAATATACACACAGAGGAAGCAATTGACAGAGAAGTTTTTCAGGCAAAAGTGTTGAAAATGGAGGGAGTCCAGGGTAGGAGATATAAAATTCAGGTTCAAAGTGGACTAAAGACAGGAAGAAGAGACACAGTGAAAAGATGAAAGAATGCTGGAAAAAAGAAAAGAATAAAGAATTGAAATTGGCATGTGGTCCCATAGATGGCCAATATGAAAACAAATTTTTTTTAGATAAAATAAAGTTTACTTCAAACTGAGAGAATTTAACACAAATTTTTGACTTTTACGTACTTCCAAAAATTTACTATTAAATTTTAATTGTTAACAATAAATTGTCTGTTTCTAAGCAATTGAACAAAACTAATGAATTTATTTTAATTCAAATTTTCAATGATTAGAGACGTACTCCGTTGGTGTCTCTGCAAATAAATCCATCAAGTGGAATGTTTACCCATTATGAAATACTCGAGGTATACTGGGTTTTTTGCTGTTTTGATTGCTACGATTAGGGCATGGGCATCACACTCACACACACCCGTTTGGCGGACACACGACCTGCATTGCAGTCTGCATTATGGGGGTCAGTGCGAGTGCACAACTTGCAATGACTCCAACACATACTCTGGTAGGCGCAAGCATGTGTTGCCCATGTGTACAGACTCACACCGCACCGCTTGAGCCGACATGTCCCGTGTTGTGGTTCAGTGCGAGGGCGCGCGGCTTGCATTTACTCCAGCACGCACTCTGGCATGCGTGCGCTCGTGGTGCACACACAAGCTTTGTTGTTTTAATCATGGCACTCAGAATAGTAAAACTTTTCAACCTGAATATTTTCACATTGGGCAAATACAACCAGGGTTGAATTATTGCAGAGATATTAAACATCAAAACACATTACTATGCAGTCACATATTCTCAAACGAATGTATGAATGAATAGCAGAGTTTTAACTGAGAAGTACAGAATGAGTGCCTAGGACTGCTATAATGTAAAAATTAGTGCAGACATAGTAGACATGAAAAGTAGAATAGTTTGTGCTAAATACTTTTGGGTGTTTTTACACTAAATGTACACATTTTGATCACCTTTCATTAAACTGGCTATGTAATAATGATTATACTCAATGTGGTCGACCAAACGTGAATAGGTGCGCACCTAATGACGCAGATACCATGCAAAGCATTGTTAACTGATGACAACCTATGAGTGATCTGATCTGATGTTGAAGCATATGCTTTGAAATGCGTTATCTATATATTAAGAAGAAGTCACAAACCGGATTGAAAAGGTTGCTTTGTCTGAGTATACTAGTTCATTATTTTCAAGTACATTATCAGTAGCCACTTCCAATAAAAATCCCATGATTTTTACTACTGTAGCTTTACACCTTTCTCCTCTCTTCTCTCTCTCTCTCTCTCTCTCTCTCTCTCTCTCTCTCTCTCTCTCTCTCTCTCTCTCTCTCTCTCTCTCTCTCTCTCTCTCTCTCTCTCTCTCTCTCTTCCCCCCCCAAAACAACCATCTCTGACACTAATTACGGAAAGTTGAAATGTACTTCATTGGAAAGGTTGAGGAAAGGGTACATACGAGGTGAACTCAGAATCCACAACGTTGTGAATGTTATAACACTATCTTAATGGAATAATAACTCATGGATATGATTTAATAACATAATGATTTAATCTGTGTAACATAAATTCAAATTATTGGAAAATTCCATTCGATACATAAGGTTGTCGCAGGGTCGATATTTATCTCAGGATTTATAATTAAATAATTTTAATATATTTCGTGGGAATTCTTGTGGCTGCTACGAAAAGTTCCTTTGCATGTTGATTAATAATAGAGAGTACCTTTACAAACAATATATTACTTATAATCTAAAAATTTACACAAATTATATATTAAGTTACATACAAGTTTTGACGATATTCAATTTGTCCGTCTCAGAAAATAATGTAGTTTATCAATGTGTACAATAAATGTTTCCTTGTAATTACTGTTAGCTTATATATTGAATTTGGTTGCACCTTAAAATGTTGACTAGTGATTAGTGTTAGTGTAAATTGTTATATTGTCTAGTGGTTGTTCCTTGTTGAAAAAAAATATTGTCAAATTATACTTTACACATCTAGACGATATTGCTGAAGGGTTCCTGGTCGTTTCTGAATATTTTTCTTGATTGTGTGTATTATTTGTTCATGAAAATGGTAGTGGAAGGATTATTATCTTCGATGATGGTCCTTCAGATCTTCTTTCACACACGGGTCATCTATTTTTATATACTTTTAATTACCTCTAGACACGCACTATTCAACTGCTTTCCATCACAATTAACAATTAATTGTTATTTCTTCTTTCTTTTAGTTACCTACCTCATACAAATTTCTTAAATTTTGATTGGTCATTTATGTACAGTTTAAATGTTATAGGATCAACACCCATTACCTACATTATATTTTATAAATTACCTTTAATAGATAATTTTATTATTATACTCTAATTATATATGCAATGTTTATACAATTAATAATTAGATAATTATAAACAATTTGATACTAAACATGCCTCAGTTTATAACTGTAAAACCTTATTAATTTGAATTTCTATGATATGTGGTGGAACAATTTTTATGGTTATTGTAATTTCTACTTTGACTACCTGAGATAAATATATTTACATAAATTAACTGGTGACATAAAATCTTATAACATATAACAAAACTTTTAATAATAATAATTGTTTTTGACAGTTTTAGTTTATTTATACTGCTAAACTATTGTCTGTATGATAAACTAAAATTCTGTCTAATAATATCAAAACACTTCCATCAAAAATAATTACACTGTTTAACAGTAGTCTGTGTCGCTATTTCTTATGATCACACTCATTACTTTAAAGGTTTGTGTCCCTTTTCCTTTCCTTGATTATAGGCCTATATGATTATAATTAATACAATTTTATTATATGGATTAGGTACTCTTTATTGGGTTTGGATTATTATTCAGGGTAAGTTGATTAGGCCTACTAGGTTTATTTATTTCACTTTTTTCTGTTTACTGCCCTATTCTACTGGGTTATTTCTGGGTTTCTGGATAATATTATATAAGTCAAACCAAATAGTTTTCCATTAATTTGCTTTCAATTATTATTTCTTGGTTCCTCTCTGGATCGGATTCCACTATTATTTTGTAACATTTTGTTTCGTTACATTGTAAAGATCCGTAAGGTGAGACAGAAGGCATTTGTGAAGCGAATGCCAGTGGGACATATTAGTTAAGCATCTCCGCGAAGCCTGGGACACCGAGAAACATTAAAAGACTCTTCGGGTAACCTTCCAAACAGAAAAATCCAAATTCCCTAAGCTCCAAATCTACTTAATCAGTAATCTTTATTGCTTTGTACATTTGGTAAGCGCTGTAGAGCACATTCTATTTTTCCACATTCCATTTGTCTTGGGTTAGACCAAAGCAGATCACTGACTAAATAAAGCAAAAGAGAGCAGATATTAAATTCTGGTCATGAAAATGTGAAGAATATTTTGTTTTTGTACGACTTACAATGGTGTGGTGTCAGCAGAAAAACTTTACACTACAGTTTTTGGTTAATTAAAAATAATGTTTTATTAAGAATTTTTTGATAGACAAATCAATCAACTTGCATCGACTGAAAAAATTAATTGACTGCAAATTTTAATTGAAGACTTCCTTAGAAAAGAAAGAGAAAGAAAAAGCGAATACAACACAGAACTTCCGAGAATTTTTTTACAGACGCTCACGCAAAGTTGCTGAACTGAGAAACAATTAATGGTGATAGTTAAAGTCGGACAACAACTCAGTGTCATTCAGATTAATCAACAACTACGCACTACGCAGTGAGGTCTGCTAACTTATAGTAGTTAACGTACACACTCTGTACCCTATTGTTGATTTAAAAAATCAACAATAGACATGAATGCCATGAAAGTTTTGAAATGGGTCAATGGTGTCAAAGCCAGTTAAAATATTGATTTTCTTCGAAACTCGATACAGGCTATAAATAGATAAGTAAAATCGATGCCTACAACTCCAATAATACAATAAAGTAGTGGTAGTAGTAGTAGTAGTAGTAGTAGTAGTAGTAGTAGCATACTACTATTTCACGTCATAAGATATCGATGCAATCGCATATTAAAAACATGAAAATGTACTGCAGCAACAGATAAAGGTACAGTTTCGATGCCGATAAACAGCATTTATTTAATTGTTACTTTGGTAATTAATTCTAGTCTCCATGATGTTTTGACATCTTTATACACGTCAACAAAAGGGCATAATTGAAAGGGCCTAAGTCGTGCGAACGGGTCAGAATATCAAATTCCATGTTAAACAATGTTTGTCGCTTTGTGTCAAAGGTTATCTGTGCAAAATTTGGCAGCAATCAGTGTAACGGTGTGGATTTGTATTCAATACAAATAAACCCTAGGACTTAGATTATTATATATATAGATTAATCTGCTCACCTTTATGTGTCTCACACATGATTCCACTTTTGATGTTGCATCTGGGTGTGAAGGTAGTCCTTACCCAATGATTCCAAAAAGACTGGGTTAACTGGGTTATGTAGATGAGACAAACATAAACAAAGGCACACACACTCAAGATGCGGCTTTTAAGGTACTGACAGTACCGGACGACCTATCAGGAAATGGCCAGGCGCTAAATAATCTAGGGCCTCAGAAGGATCAGGTGACATAAGTTTAAATAATGGACGACTGTTCAAAATGGCTTCGATGCGGGCAAATACAGTGACATATTTTCATTATCTTAATCGTGTACCTGATCAAATAATTTGAAAACATACCAACGTGAATTTTTCTTACCTCCGCGATCTTTTCTCCGCACTTTACCTTAGACTCCACCAGAAAATGACAGGGCCGCCAATATATTTTGAAGTTGAAATATATAAACTATAACACTCTTCCCATTAAAAAAAAAACACTTGAATTATTTATTTTCTTTAACTCAGAAGTTCACAGACTCGATTAGGCGAGTTTTTTCAGCACAGAAAAACTAGGATATGGTTATGGCGAAATAATTATTCTAACACATGTTTGTGATACTAACAAACCTTATTTTAACCTGACCAATGATTAAATTCTTTATCTTTCTCTAACTTTCTTTTACATTATATGTTAAACAATTATTAAAATATAAAATTACTTAACCCAATAAACGGTATACCTTTTCATCGACAAACGAGTACTTTTTTCTGATGTACCATTCATCTCTCACACTCACTTTCTCTCTCTATTTTCTTTACCCCCTTCTATTTGAGCTCATTATTTATTATTGTTTGACTTTACTTTTGTTCAAAATTTATTCTTTCATTGTACTTATCTGTATTCAATATCCTCATTACACCATCTGTCGTTTTTCACTTATATCACCACTCCAATCAATTTAAACTAATTTAAACTGTTATTAAATCATCATTCTCTCTCTCTTTCTTTATTTTACTCTTCTTTTACACTACAATAAGTTTCGGTAGGCTTTGCTAGGCTTCGGCTACTGTAATCGCTTCAGCCTACCGAAATTTCTGAGGCTACGGTTATACGTCTGAACGGGCTGAAGGTGCTTGTCGACTTATCCACCTCGTGGACCGACCACACATATGCAACACAACAAGGTAACCACCGACCTTGACATATGCATGGCCAACTTCCCTACTCGAGTGCGTACGGCCCCGACTAACAAGGCAGAAAGATCGGATGGAGGTCACGCCAACATCAATCTCTCAATCACTTTATCAAATTGCTAATCTTAATACGTGAGTATGTGGGGGGGGGGGTAACTTCTCTGGGGACAGCCTACACTCACCAATACAAGACACCTTGAAACAAATGGGGACATCACCCAGAATGCGGCATGGAACGGGCCAAACAATAATTCAACGTTAATAACAGATCACATTCGTCAACAATGGAACAGCTGATGGCAAGTGAAAACAAACGAAGTGAGTCATAAATTCAGAATATCAGGAATGCAATAATTATATGATACCTTACAACGATCTATCTGATAAGGGAACAATGATTGAATTCCGCTACCCGTGCGGCTATCAACTGGCCAAAGGTCATCTTGCCTCAGTCTATATAACTTTACAAACTATTGTATAGATTCTGGTCTAATAACTCCACGTATACTTAATTTTAAATATTTCTTTCGTACACAGTTACCATTAAAACTTCTGTAAAACTACTGTTGAAAAAAAAAAAAAATTGCCATAACAAAATCCTATTCATCTTTATTTTAATTATTTCCTCATTTCGAACCCCACTCTTACTACTACCTTGACCAACGCTCCATTACCACCCAAAATCTAATTATTGTCAGCCATCAATTTCCCTAATTACAACAACACATTACAACAATTTAACACATCATCACAACAAAAGAAGAGGAAAAACTTGAGTCGGATCAAGTGGCTTCAGGGTTCCCTAACAAAGCGAGAGGGAACTATTTAAACTGTTATTAAATAGTCACTCTCTCTCTCTTTCTTTATTTCACTCTTCTTTTACACTACAATAAGTTTCGGTAGGCTTCGGCTGCTGTAATCGCTTCAGCCTACCAAAATTTCCGAGGCTACGGTTATACGTCTGAATGAGCTGAATGTGCTTGTCGACTGGCGAAATTGGTGCCTGCAACTGTATACTATACTGACTCTCCATGCATCGATCACATGGTCCCCCTGGATCCCCGCTCCGCCCCTTGTCTGGACAAATCGAACTTTCTGGAAGTCAGAAGTGCATTGTAATATTGAAAGCACGTGTTTCTGTCATGATACTATCATGACGTCAGACTAATTAATAAAAATTTGTTACCTTATATGGTTAGGTCTTGTTCCCCACTGTGTTATACAGTTAAATATAGCTGTTGACTCACCTACGCTTTGTCCTACCTCCCAATGTGTACCTGACACTGGCTTTCACCAAGTATTACATATACGGGTTTATTATTGAAAATGATTATAAAATATGGTTCTACCCTTTTTGCCCCGTTACAATACCCCCAACCAAATGAGAGGTTTTATGCAGAAGCATAAAAACTCTCATTGCCTAAACTTGAATCGTCCCCCTTAATTTTTTTATAAAATTTTTGTGAAGTGTTTTTTTTTTTTATTTATTTTTTCTGTATCAGAGGATGTTATTTAATTCTTAAAACTAGACTTGTGATCTAGATGGAAAAAGATGTGCTGAGCCCACCGTGACATGCCTTGCAATAAAACACTTTCATAACGATAACATCTTTTATTAGAATTCTTTCATTTTATGATGATAACATTTTAATACAATATGCACATTTAAATTCTCAATATTCATAATAATGACCATTGGCATTAGTAACAAGAATTAATTTTGAACCATTACAAAATTAACAACAACAAATTTTTCAAACACCTATTCGTGCATTGTTTCAATATAAATCAACATTGCTATGCATTGATATTTACTCAAATTACATTTATAGATCACAGTCTCAATAACAAATATTACATTAGAATTTAGATACATTATGAATTAAATTTACACTCGAATAATGATCACTGCCCAGAGACAGGTAATGTTTAATATTTGCCAACTAATAAAACATTTTTTTTTTTATATTGTGCATTACAGGAGTAATATAAATACATATAGATACATCTTAACACTATTGCCATATTCTTATAAACACCAGTTGCCCATAAAAATTGAGTACTAATACTTGATACTTATTCTGGCACAATGCTATAACAGCCCATGATAAAGAACCTGTTCACACAAGAACGTTCAGAAAGAACTACCCCCATAGTTATTTGTCAATGCATTCAGTATAAACTTGTTTATGAGATTTGATCTTCACAAGAAAATTAATAAAACTGACCAAGTAACAGATTTAAAATTTCCTTGCTAATTACTCACAGCTCTGTAGTAACTCAGCAACTCATTTCAAAGATAGTAAAACAATAGGTGATGCTGCCAGACCAGTGTTTCCCTCAAGTGCTGAACCAGAAATGAGACAGACTGTCGATGCCTGCCGACCCATGCGAACAGAGATTTGAACAAATCAGCTAATCGGAATGGCAGACTTGATTACGCACACACACACAATTATCGCCCCGTCACGGTCAAGGTTAAGCGATATAGTCAAGTAGTGGCGCTAGCCGCTCACGCGACCCTTGAACCCGCTATACAGACGGCACTGTGGCCGTGACACACGCCGAATAATTTAATGCTTAAATTATAATGGCGCACCCTCACCCCAAAAGAGCAACCTGGTTGCCCCAAAAGATCCTCTAATTCACGGTTCACATGATGGCCCAGTGTAAGTTCCAGGACTCTGGCTTCATTGGTAATCTCAGGAAAATATCGCACTTAGGAAGACTGAGGCTCAGAGAGAAAACGAAACAAGAGAAAGGAAGAAGTGGAGTGCGTGTGCTTGTGTGCCTGAATGTTGTTTGTAAGTGTGCGGTTACTGCATGCTGACTTGATCAGGGTCACCATACAGCGACAAGAGACAGAAGGAGAAAAGAAAAAAGACAAGTATCGTGGACGTCCACTAGACCTCTGACTCCTAAGGCCTCCCAAACTTACAAACTGAGAACCCCAAATCAATATATAAACAGGTCCTTCTTCTATTCACCCCCCCCCTGGGACTGAACAACACATCTCACCAACGATCATCCCCACGCGATCCTCTCCTGCCTGCCAATGCCCAGGGGGCCTCCCCTACATGTCACCCTCACTGGCGACCACCACCTACTACTACTGCCACTCACATATGCATGCCCGAAGGCCAACAAAGTGCTACTGACCTTGATATGTGAGTGCCTATCTACTCTACAACTGTTCACCTCGTGGACCGACCACACATATGCAACACAACAGGGTAACCACCGACTTTGACATATGCATGGCCGACTTCCCTACTCTAGTGCGGACGGCCCCGACTAACAAGGCAGAAAGATCGGATGGAGGTCACGCGAACATCAATCTCTCAATCACTTTATCAAATTGCTAACCTTAATATGTGAGTAAGGGGGGGTAACGTCTCTGCAGACAGCATACACTCACCAATACAAGAGACCTTGAAACAAATGGGGACATCACCCAGAATGCGGCATGGAACGGGCCAACAATAATTCAATGTTAATAACAGATCACATTCGTCAACAATGGAACAGCTGATGGCAAGTGAAAACAAATGAAGTGAGTCATAAATTCAGAATATCAGGAATGCAATAATTATATGATACCTTACAACGGTCTATCTGATAAGGGAACAACGATTGAATTCCGCTACCCGTGCGGTTATCAACTGGCCAAGGGTCATCTTGCCTCAGTCTATATAACTGTACAAACTATTGTATAGATTCTGGTTTAATAACTCCACGTATACTTAATTTTAAATGTTTCTTTCGTACACAATTACCATTAAAACTTCTCTTTCAAAAAAACAAAAAAACAAAAAACTGGGCCATAACAAAATCCTATTCATCTTTATTTTAATTATTTCCTCTTTTCGAACCCCACTCTTACTACTACCTTGACCGACGCCCCATATATGATACCACCCAAAATCTAATAATTGTCAGCCATCAATTTCCCTAATTACAACAACACATTACAACAATTTAACACACCATCACAACAAAAGAAGAGGAAAAACTTGAGTCGGATCAAGTGGCTTCAGGGTTCCCTAATGAAGTGAGAGGGAAAGGGGAAACGAAAGGCAGAGCAATCTACCCAACACAAGAAAACAAACGACATCATTGGTACCAAATGTACATACATAAATAACACCACACAATACAAATTAATACAACTAGAATAAATAACATTTGTTAAAAATATATACACGTGCTGCGGAAGCAACATTCATGACAGAGAATCCCAAATAATTCACACTTCAAAAAATGACAATACACAAGTGACATATATGGCCCGACCATACCGCACTCTGCAATATTAATTTATAATTTATTTTTTATTTTGAATAGGATAATTCCGTAATATGTAAACAAGCGAACGATCGATCGATCACGCAGACAGTACAAGCATATCGATTAGACTACAACCCTTCAGGTTAATACGACACGTTCTAACAGATCTTGATCAACT
The DNA here is from genome assembly GCA_034769895.1 of Magicicada septendecula. NCBI lineage: Eukaryota > Metazoa > Arthropoda > Insecta > Hemiptera > Cicadidae > Magicicada > Magicicada septendecula. The sequence goes on along the minus strand of CM068367.1, from coordinate 987,043,688 downwards.
CCAACAGGTCGGACAGCGTTAGGCAATGTAAAAAATGTTGATACCTTAACATACTCAAAAGCCCATAAGAATACCAAGATACTCAACGAATCGTGTAAATGAGTGTGTGACCTTAACATAGTTACATACATATATAAATGATGCGTCAGGTTTACATACATAAGATTCATTTTGTAATATATATGTGTAAATTGTGTGGGTATAATAAAATAAATAAAAGGTTGATGTATGTAGATTGTGCTCTCCTGTAAGTCCCACTGGTTGTGCTAGCTGATTTTGTAATAAAACGATATTGCAAAATATAGCTTAATTTATAATATGTGTAGTACGTAGCTAATATCTTCTTGTCTTCTAAGCTCTCACTGCTGGTCTTCACTTTGGTAATATATAATTGTAATTGTAATGGTGTTCTGGTATAATATTACCCAGATTGACTTTTATGGTGCGTAGGTGTAGTAATGACGTTCCGCTCCGGGAGACGTCGATTTGGTAATGTTCCTAAATAATGCTGTTATCAAATGTTCTTGGTGTATGTTGTTGTTGTAGCAATTTGAAATGTGATATAATTTTATAATTCTGAAATAATTGTTTTCGAGGTGTTTATATTCTTAAAATTTAGTAATAAATTGAGATTATTGATTGTAATTATAAATAGTATGGTATGGTGTGTCTTCTAGTAATGATCTTCCCTTCGTTAAATTTATTAAAAAGACAATCCCCTTTGAATTAGGCGCGAACAGCTCTCTTCTTCTTCCTCTTGAAAGGTTGTAATTCGCATATATTGCCTTTAAAGGTTGTCGAGTTTTCTTTATTAATTAATGGTTATATTCCTTTATTAAAGAAATCAAATTCAATTCACTGGATAACAAGCGTTTATTCAACAAAATAATGAATTTGCTTAATTGAAAACAATGTTATAATGCCGTATCGACTCACTCAGGTCCGGTCGATCTATGACTTTTATATTGGTATTATACACATATAGGTTCTTTTAACGGTTATTTATAAAAAAACCAGAGAAGGTCAGGGTCAGAAAGTATAACACTTACAATGCTGAAAATGTATTAAAATTAAACAATAGAATGGTAATTAGTAATAATAAAAGTTTATATATAATTTCTATTCACCACAGTTCAGCAAACAGTCGACTGGTTGTGTTGATGAGATCAGTCAAAGTGGCCGTCTGGCGCATGCGTGGATTTCACCTTCTAACATTGACAAAGTACTTGTGGAATAAATATGTTCCTTCTGCGATTAAATCCTCTTCGTACTCGTTTAATCTCTTCTTGGGTATAGTTTAATGTCACTGGAGTAAGATGGAAAAGTCACTGGGTGTAAAAATGTTGTTAAATAAGTAGATCAATTGGTGTTTATGTGTGTCCGTTTAACCTCGAATATTCACTTGGTATTTGGTGTGATTCCAGTGTTATTTCGTTTAAATAGTGATATGTGATGCTGTTTATAGGTGTTATGTAGTTCATAGGGCAACTTCACCACTTCACAATGATTAGAATAGTTTAAAATTTAATTTTTACACAAAAACTGATTCCGAACTTTAGTTATACGTAATCGCCATTAAGGTTGGGTTTTATAAAATATTCACGTAAAGTGTGCTCTTCAATGTATAATAATGAACTGCGTGGATTTCCTTCGTCATCCGAAACGTCTTAGCCAATTTAATATTAAAAAGACATTGTTTAAAATTGCCATAACTTCCGACACACTTTAATTTCGTGCACTATGCTTATAAAGTAAATTCGTTATTACTTAACTGTTTGAAATATAAAATACATATTCGTTTTCACTATTCTATTCTACTTATTTTGATAGTAATTAAGTTAGTATTACAAAGTTTTATCTGAAAATTATTTCTTATAATTTTTTGGGAGGTAGGCCTAAAATTATACTTCCCTGTCTTCTATGTAAATAATAGCCATTTTAACTAATATAATTATTATTCTATGAAATCTGAAATTTGTATAATTATCAATTCTCACTTATTTTATTGCAATTTAGTATATTAATGACGGTTTTTTCATATAATTCAGTTGTATATGATTCCCCTTCTGATAAAGTTAGTGAACCTATTTCAGTTTCAAATGGTATTTCATTATACAAATAAATAATTTTACTCATAGAATGACCATATCTTTAGAAAGCCTTATTTAAATAGTATTTAATATGTTGGGTGTATCTTGCCTAAATATTGTCAGTTTGACTGGTTTATAAGATTAGGTTTATTAATTATTCTGCATTTTAACTTTATTATATTGCCTAGATTTGAATTGTGGCTATTTGCAGAATGTTTTACTAATGTAATTATTTTATTTCCTTCTCTGACTTCTGACTCTGATATATTTGATTAAAAATTAGTTCTCTGATCTGGCATAACAGTAATTATAGATTATACAATTAAAATATAACACCCAGATATATAAAACTGGTGTTCTTAATAACATTGTTTTGGTATATCACCTAATAACATAATAAAAAGTATTTCTACCACATTGGAGTGTTATCTAATTTTAGATAATGCATTCCTAAATTAACATGAACAATAAAATAACAATTATAATACTAGTATTTCTTATGACTAACCCTTACTTATCTAAATGCTATATTTAATTAGAACCCCACATTTGGATCCATATATAATTGTTAATACCTTCTACTACTCCATCATAAACAGTTAGTTCTGTAATTCCCCATTTTATAAGATTTATGCCCCCTCTTAAAGTATAACCCTGGCTATCTAAGTTATATTCCATTCTATGGAATGTTCATACAGTTTTAGTAGCTTTTTATTAGTAAAATTACTACTTCATTATCAAAGTAGGCACTGTTCACAAAACTTAAAGTTTGTTACTTTGTACTGCTACTCATGCACCTTTCTTAAAGTTTATTAGTTATAATTTGATCACTTACACCTTTCCATGGTAAATTATTATTATATTTACTAGTCTTTTTCTAGTTTTTAATATGAAATATTCAACCATGGGGGAACTGTGAAGATTTGTTTATGCACATTACACAATAACTTTTTGAATGCACTAATATTTACTACAGCTAACACTTTTAGTTTTTTGTCAGTTTTACAGTGATATGGTTTTTTATTGTGTTATACTTTCTTTTTTGGGCATTCATTGATTTTGGGGTTTTTTGGGGGTTCTTTCCCTATGGAGTTTTTGTTTTATATGGGTCGTCTTAATTATTCTTCTTTCTTCTTGAGTTTGGTTATTCTTCCTTCTTCTGTAGTTTTGGATTATCCTTCCTTCTTCCTTCTTCTGTAGTTCTTATTTTTATTATTCTTCCTTCTTCTTTGAGTTTGGTTCTTCTTTATTCTTCCTTCTTCAGTAGTAGTAGTTTTAATTAGTCTTCCTTCTTCTTTCTTCAGTAGATTTAGTTTGTTCTTCTTTCTTCAGTAATAGTAGTTTTAATTATTCTTCTTTCTTCTGTCTTCTGTATCTTTGATTGTTCTTCTTTCTTCAGTAATAGTAGTTTTAATTATTCTTCTTTCTTCTGTCTTCTGTATCTTTGATTGTTCTTCTTTCTTCAGTAATAGTAGTTTTAATTATTCTTCTGTCTTCTGTATCTTTGATTGTTCTTCTTTCTTCAGTAATAGTAGTTTTAATTATTCTTCTTTCTTCTGTCTTCTGTATCTTTGATTGTTCTTCTTTCTTCATTCTTCAGTAGTAGTAGTTTTAACTAGTTCTTCTTTCTTCATTAGATTTAGTTTGTTCTTCTTTCTTCTTTGAGTTTTAATTGTTCTTCCTTCTTCTTTAGCTTTGATTGTTCTTCCTTCTTCAGTAATAGTAGTTTTAATTATTCTTCTTTCTTCTGTCTTCTGTATCTTTGATTGTTCTTCTTTCTTCATTCTTCAGTAGTAGTAGTTTTAACTAGTTCTTCTTTCTTCATTAGATTTAGTTTGTTCTTCTTTCTTCTTTGAGTTTTAATTGTTCTTCCTTCTTCAGTAATAGTAGTTTTAATTAGTTCTTCTTTCTTCAGTAATAGTAGTTTTAATTATTCTTCTTTCTTCTGTCTTCTGTATCTTTGATTGTTCTTCTTTCTTCATTCTTCAGTAGTAGTAGTTTTAACTAGTTCTTCTTTCTTCATTAGATTTAGTTTGTTCTTCTTTCTTCTTTGAGTTTTAATTGTTCTTCCTTCTTCAGTAATAGTAGTTTTAATTAGTTCTTCTTTCTTCAGTAATAGTAGTTTTAATTATTCTTCTTTCTTCTGTCTTCTGTATCTTTGATTGTTCTTCTTTCTTCAGTAATAGTAGTTTTAATTATTCTTCTTTCTTCTGTCTTCTGTATCTTTGATTGTTCTTCTTTCTTCAGTAATAGTAGTTTTAATTATTCTTCTTTCTTCTGTCTTCTGTATCTTTGATTGTTCTTCTTTCTTCATTCTTCAGTAGTAGTAGTTTTAACTAGTTCTTCTTTCTTCATTAGATTTAGTTTTTTCTTCTTTCTTCTTTGAGTTTTAATTTTTCTTCTTTCTTGTTTGAGTTTTAATTGTTCTTCCTTCTTCTTTAGCTTTGATTGTTCTTCCTTCTTCAGTAATAGTAGTTTTAATTATTCTTCTTTCTTCTGTCTTCTGTATCTTTGATCGTTCTTCTGTCTTCATTCTTCAGTAGTAGTAGTTTTAATTAGTCTTCTTTCTTCTGTCTTCTGTAGTGGTAGTTTTGACTATTCTTCCTTCTTCTGTAGTTTTTCGCCTTGTATGCCTTCGTTTCTTCTGGTCTGGTTTCTTTGACGGGGTATATTAATTGCCTGCTTCTATCTTACCTGGGTAATTTTGTTATTATCATTTTTAGTCTTCTGGGTTTTTAAATTTGTATTATATTATATTGTTTGCAGAAATTTTCTTTATTCAACCTTTCTTGTGAATATATTATTAAACAGTGCATTTTAATTAATTCTCATCTGGATATTCCATATCTTAGAGCTTTATTAATGATCATTGAGTAATATATTTGTGTGGATTATCTGTCATGCTACAGATTGCTCTCTTCCAGAAGTGATTAGTTCAGATCATACTTAGTTTGTCTGAAATAATTGCTTATGACATTATATTATAAATTATATTTCTTTTACTTCCTTCACATTTCTAAAAATTTTTTCTCCTATATTTTTGAGCTTATCTATATTTCATTATTAACTGGATTCTTACTGATAGTAATAGTCATCTGAGGTTCGTTATTTTTTATTTTTCCATTTTCTTCTTAACTCGTTTCTTTATCCTTGGGATATTTATTCCCTAAAATTCCCTAACACGTTAGCTGGGGCAGTGTCCAGAGGGGCTCTGTAGGCATCTCACTCTGCTGGCCATACTACGTCATTTATTGATTACAGAGGTAAATCATCTCTGACCAATACATAATAATACTGCTGGACTTATCTCAGACAGTCATTAATAAAATTATATAAGAATAGTCCACCTTATGACTATTAAAAAAAAAAATTAAATATCTTTGGATATTTCACTTCGTATACGAACAGATCTATTTATATATCTATCTTAGTGAATCTCTATCTCAGTTATTTTTCTCAATGGTTAGCTCTGCTGGCATTTTATTTCTCCTTGTGATTGGAAGCTGGTATAATATAATCATCACTTATTATTCAGTGTAAAGTTTTTAATTCTCTGTCATTTTTTGACTGTTATCACAATCTCCTTCTGGTCATTGGTAGCATATATTTTGTATTATATTTTTGTTCCTTTATTAATTCTTGTGAATCGTTCCACTAGTATTATGTTTTTTCAATTACTCTTTTAATTGTCTTTCTTATAACTGACATTTATATATGATCATCTTTTTCTTATGGACTTATTTATATATGGTTTTTTCTTTCTTTTTTAAAATTTTATTCTGCTCTTGCTTTTTATCCAAATGCACTCTTTATTATTAATGTCATATGTTTAATATCTCTGTTTATTTGACATAAAATTCTCATTAATTTCACTTCACAATAAGTTTATTCATTTAAATGGTATCAGTGGTTTGTATTGCCATTTCTTTATTCTGGAAAGTTTTTCAGAATTGGTCCCATATATAATTGTTTGTAATGTGTTATCCAAATTCTTTTTCTCCTTGTTCATTTCTAAAAGTTGTTTTTAAAATAAGGTAGTAAATTGTTTTTACTTGGGTTTTTGAATTTTGATGATTTAATTCAAAATTCATTTTCTCTTTGATTCATAAATTGTTTCCTAAATGGTAGGCAGTAAGTAGTCATTACTTCATTTTTGAATTTTGAGATTTAATTCAAAATTCATTTTCTTCTTGATTCATAAATGGTTTTCTAAATAATAGGTAGTAAGTAGTCATTACTTCATTTTTGAATTTTTACTTTTTTTGAATTTGGAAATTTTACTTACTTCTTCTATACCTTCCATTATTCATAATATTTTTTCATGGATGCCTGGTTATATACTCCCTTTATCCGGTCTGAATCGATCTCCTTTATCTCATAGGTATTGTTATTTTTCACATTGGATATTATATATGGTCCTGTGTATAATAGTAATAATTTTTTCGTTATTCCTTCCAGTGTGCTGGGAAGTTCACGATTTCTTAACAAAATTTTTTCTCCCTTCCCATATATTATTACTTTGCCACTGGCCTTTTGATATTTATTCTGCCGTTTTAACTGGTCTTCTGCCACCTTGTTGAAGAATTTAGCTTTATCAAATCTGTACACATGGCTACTGGGGAACTCGAGGATATCTGTGATCTCTCGTGGGGGTGGTTTCTCGTACATAGCAGAATATGGGGTTATCCCTATAGCTGGATGGTAAGCTAAGTTGAGGAATTCCTCCGTGGCTTCTAAATAGTCTTGCCACCTTTTTTGTTGATGGTGACAATAAGTCCTGAGGATCCTCCCCACTTCTCGCAACACCCGCTCTGCCGGATTACTGCTCGGATGGTAGACCGAGGTTTTGTATGTACGAATGCCCATTGACAATAACGTATCCCTCCAAATTACCCCTTTAAACTGAGTTCCATGATCAGTAATGATCGAAGATGGTTTCCCCAGGTGTGGGATATATTGTTCAGTTAGTATCCCCAGAATTTTACTGGTAGTCTCTCGGTTAGTAGGGTATAGCTTAATGTATTTGGTGAAGTGGTCCATTATGATGGTTAGGTACCGATATCGGTGTCGACCTCCACTACGGGGAAATGGTCCGCAGATATCGAGGAACACCTTCTCCAATTTCGCTTTGGAAGTGATTGGGATCATCACACCTTCCTTCTTCTCATTATTAGTTTTTACCAGCTGGCAGATCTTACAACTCTTTATATACATTCGGACCTTTCTATTGATGTTTTTTATATAGCAGCTCTCCTCCAGAGCTTTTATTACCTTGAGGGCGCCCATATGCCCGTAACGTATATGGTAATTCACTATCAATTCCTTTTCGATCTGTGTCGGGACCACTACCTTCCAGATCTCTTCCTTCAAAGATGTTTTAATGAACAGTATTTGTTTATTCATCTGGTAATATATAGTAACGGTTTCATCTCCCTCTTCTAGCCGAAGTCTGAGGTTTCTCAATTTTGGGTCCGCTTGTTGGTGGGTACTCATGTTGGTTAATATTGTTGTTAAATCGGCTCTGGTGCTAAGAAGATGATATATTTTCAGCACGCTTTCTTTCTCCCCTTCGAAAGTTTGTTCCTCCACATTGACCCAGGATAATACGTCCGCTACTATATTTTTCTTACCAGGGATGTACTCCCATTGTAGATGGTATTCTTGAAGGGCAAGTATCCACCTCGTTAGTCTGCCATGGTTCAGTTTGCAGCTTTTTAAGAATGAAATAGATTTATGGTCAGTGCGGACAGTCACAGGGTATCCCAAAATGTAAGTGCGGAACTTACCGCAAGCGAATACCACACTCAGTAATTCTTTTTCCGTTACCGTGTAATTCCTTTCGCAGTGGTTCAAGGATCTGCTTGCGAAGCTAATTACTTGAGGTTGACCCTTCTCGTCCTCCTGATACAGTGTTGTTCCCAGGCTGATGTTGCTGGCATCGCAGTTCATGAAGAACGGTAACTTAAAGTTTGGGTGGCGAAGTATTATCGTATCCAGAAATTTGTCCTTAATTTGTTGGAAAATCCCCTCTTGTTCCTTACACCATACCCATTTGTTTTTAGATGATAATTGAGGTTGGAACCTCGCGGTCAACTCAGAATATTGTTCCTGGAACTTTCTATAATAATTGCAGAGTCCCAGGAATGACTGCAATTGCTTCCTGTTTTTGGGTGCCGGGAATTTCTGGATGGCTTCTACCTTTTCTGCCGACGGTGAGATTCCTTGATCGTTTAAGTTAAATCCGAGGAATTGCACTTCTCGGGCGATAAATTGGGATTTTTCCAACTTCAGTGTGACGTTACTGGCAGATAACTTCTCAAGCACATGCTCCACACGGTAACAGTGTTCCTCCCACGTTTCAGATGTTATAAGGAGGTCGTCAACGTACACTGTTGTAAACTGAAGGGCTTCTTGTCCCAATATCTGGTCCATGCAGGTCACAAAGATGGCAACTGAGTTTACCAATCCGAAGGGCAATCTTTTGAATTGGTAATTGCGCCCTTCGAATATGAAAGCCAGATATTGGCGACTCCGTGGGTGCAACTCTACCTGCCAGTATCCGCACACCGTATCCCAAGTGCTGAAGTATTGGGTACCATGGAAGCGTTTCAAGATCTCCTCAATCTCACCGGGCGAGGTTCTATCGTTAACGATTTTCTTGTTAATTTCCCGTGCATCCAAACAAAGCCGGACTTCGCCGTTTTTCTTGGGAATTGCGACAATAGGGCTGGTGTATGGGGATTGGCTATGTTCTATTATATCATTATTAATCATACGATTGATTTCCGCTCTTACTGCCTCTTTTCGAGAATGTGCAATAGGGTAGGACTTCCTATTAAATTCTACTGTATCCCGGAATTGAAGGGTACATTGATAGTTTCTAACCTTGCCTGGCTCATCGGAAAATACTGAGCGGTACTTCTCATAAATTTGTATCAATTGATTCGCTTGAGTATTGGGTAATTTTTCTCTATTAATTCCGCTTCGGAAATCTCTTATCTCCTGTATTTTCTGATACCATAAATCTTCGTCGGTAGTTTCATATACTATATTATTGGAAATAGTGTTAGTATTTGTATGATTTATACTACGTATTTGCTGGTGGATACTGCTGGGAAGTGTTATTTCACTACCGACTAAATCGGCTGTCCAGGTTATATCTCCGGTAAAGAGTGATACCTTCTCCATTCGTAAATCAATAATAGCCGAGTTCCTTCTCAGTACATCACATCCCACTAATATGTTGAAAGGTAATCCTGCTGCAATTAAGAAGACCATGTTCATAGCTATACCCTTACTAACGACATTCAACGATACTTGTTTTCTAATTGTCTTGTTTTGGCGACCAGTGGCACCGATTAATGCAATGTTACTTATAGGTAAGGTTGGCAATAACTTACCACAATTTCCTTGGATTCTCTCCAATTCTGTTGTATTAATTATGGATACATTCGCACCGGTATCAATCATTAGTTGTGCGAATGTTCCTTCGACTTCTGCATTAATGTATATTATTTCATTATTTATTATAGGGAGGCAGGCGTTGTCCTCCTCCAGTAATTCATTTCTAATATTTTTCAAGTAATTACATCGAATGATTGTAATTTTATTGGGATTATTTACTATCGGCAATTCATTTACATACCCAGGCGATAGAAGCAGCAAAAGGTCCTTATTGTTTATTACTGCCTCCTCCCGTTTAAATTCTCCTCATCTTGGTTATTGGAAGGACCAATAGAGGCATCAGTAGGGAAACCTTGAGTTGGTTCCAGCCTTTCCGTTCTCGGTTCGTAGGTTTGTTCTCTATTTGTACGCCGCTCTGGGTCATTCAGGCTAGTACTTCGCCTCGGCAGATTATAACTAGAGTGGTCCCGTTCTCGGCTGCGGTTTAGATCTTTGTACTCGCGTACTCTGCTCCACCGTTGCTGGTTATACCGGCGGTGGTTGTTTCCTTCCGCCCGTATAAAATTTACCCGGGGTCGGGAGAACCTATTGTTGTTGTTATTCTGATTAGGGTAACCCCTATTGTTATTGTCAAATCGCTCGGTGTGATTTGCAGGATTGTTGTTTCTTGGTCTATTCATATAATTATTCGGGTAATAATTACCTCGATTTCCGGAGAACCCGTTATTATTTCTGTTATTATTTGGGTTTATATTTCCATGGTTATTATTGTTGTTGTTACCATTCGTGGGATGTTGATTATGGTAGTTCGGGTTATATCTATTTCCTTGGTACCCACTGTTGACCGGTTGACTATTATTGTTTGATGACGGATTATTTCGAACTTCCGGCCGCTCGTTCCTTCTTCGGCTCTGCCTGTAGTATTCTTCATTCTCATAGTTCTCCAATAGCTCCGTCATCGCCTGTATGGTCTTTATCTGACTACCTCTTCGAGCTCTTATGACCTCCTTGTCGTAATGATAAGAGAGCTTGTTCACCAGGCATTCCTCTGGTATGGCTGGTTCCAGGTGCTTGGCCAGGCACACCTTCCCAAGAAAGTACGCAGTCATGGTACTGCCAAACTGAGTTCTATATCGGCCATTGCAGATGTTGTCCCTTATTAAATTCTGGGTGGTCTCTGACCAATACTTAGACTTAAACAAACTTTTGAACTGTGGATAATCGGTTATTTCGCTCCTGTTCGCCATCCACCAATTATCTGTCATATCACGGAACGATTCGTCTAATAGTTCACGATTATTGGACCATCGATTACTTTTATGTTTGGCCATATATTCTTCGATACGGGCCAAGAACTCCATTGGCTTCCTTTTATACTGGCGAAAGTTAAGCCATTCTCTGTTCTCGTTTATTGGGATATTAGTAAAGCTGGTTGGTCGGCTCCGAATTGCTTCCATGTCCTCCTGGTTCTGTCTCACTTGACCAGTGATGTTAGTCATTGCTTCCTCCATTCCGTCGCATCTTTCGGTAATTCGAGTTTGTACCTTGCTGAGTTCTTCCTGGCTTTCCCTTCGGTTTTCTTCCGCCTTCTTGCGAGTAGACTCTTCAAGATTTGTGACCTTTGTGTTCACCACTTCCTTGAACTCTTGTACCTCCACTTCCGTCATTCGACATCTTCCATCAACTTCTCTTATCTGTTGATTTATAGTTATGGTTTCGTCTTCCAGCCTTTTGGTCATAGATTTCTTGTTTTCCATGAGTTCCTTGTTCATTTCTTTTCTTAATAGCTCCATTCGTTCGTCTAATTTGTCGAGATTCTCCTGGTTCACTTCCCGTAATTCTTCCCGTAACAGTTGGTTATCTTCTCTTAACTCTTCCCTTAATTGTTGATGATCACTTTCGATTTTCTTATTGGTTTCTTCCATCTTTTCTTCCAAATTCTTCTTATTTTCTTCCATTTTCTTTTCCACCTTTTTACTGGTTTCCTCAATTCTCTTATTGGTCCTTTCAATTTTACGGCCCAATTCTTCCTTTGTTTCTTGGTTGTCCTTCTTCAATTCTTCCCTTAAAGATTGGTTATCATTCTTCAAATCTTCTAATCTTTTATTATTTTCTTCTGTAGTAGAATCCATTTTCTTACTTAATTCTTCCTTGGTTGCTTGGTTGTCCTTCTTCAATTCTTCTTTTAACGATTGGTTATCATTCTTCAACTCTTCTTTTGTTGCTTGGTTGTCCTTCTTCAAGTTTTCTTCCATCTTCTTGCTGTTTTCTTCCATCTTCTTGCTGTTTTCTTCCATCTTCTTGCTGTTTTCTTCCATCTTCTCCATCATTATCCTGAACATCTCCTGCATGTTACTATTCTCTTCTCGTGGTCGATTCTCGGGTTGTCTTATTCGTTCCTCCCGGACATCGATTTCCCCTGTTTGTGTGTGCGCTTCGGGTTGTTCCTCTAGTGGTGCTGGTTTTTTACGTTCCACCCGTTCTAATATCCTTTCCACGTCCTCCACTGGGGTCGCCTCCTTATCCTCCATATCGAGTTCTTTCTCGGCCTCCGCCGCTCTCTTCTTTGATGTGGCACGACGCATTATTTTCCCTGATTCCCTGGCTGACTAACCGCTGCCAAGCTGAATTAGGAATTGGGTAAGTAATTACAGTAATTTCAACCCCTAATTACAGCCCTTTAGTTGGACGCCAATTTTGTAATATCTATATGTGTAAATTGTGTGGGTATAATAAAATAAATAAAAGGTTGATGTATGTAGATTGTGCTCTCCTGTAAGTCCCACTGGTTGTGCTAGCTGATTTTGTAATAAAACGATATTGCAAAATATAGCTTAATTTATAATATGTGTAGTACGTAGCTAATATCTTCTTGTCTTCTAAGCTCTCACTGCTGGTCTTCACTTTGGTAATATATAATTGTAATTGTAATGGTGTTCTGGTATAATATTACCCAGATTGACTTTTATGGTGCGTAGGTGTAGTAATGACGTTCCGCTCCGGGAGACGTCGATTTGGTAATGTTCCTAAATAATGCTGTTATCAAATGTTCTTGGTGTATGTTGTTGTTGTAGCAATTTGAAATGTGATATAATTTTATAATTCTGAAATAATTGTTTTCGAGGTGTTTATATTCTTAAAATTTAGTAATAAATTGAGATTATTGATTGTAATTATAAATAGTATGGTATGGTGTGTCTTCTAGTAATGATCTTCCCTTCGTTAAATTTATTAAAAAGACAATCCCCTTTGAATTAGGCGCGAACAGCTCTCTTCTTCTTCCTCTTGAAAGGTTGTAATTCGCATATATTGCCTTTAAAGGTTGTCGAGTTTTCTTTATTAATTAATGGTTATATTCCTTTATTAAAGAAATCAAATTCAATTCACTGGATAACAAGCGTTTATTCAACAAAATAATGAATTTGCTTAATTGAAAACAATGTTATAATGCCGTATCGACTCACTCAGGTCCGGTCGATCTATGACTTTTATATTGGTATTATACACATATAGGTTCTTTTAACGGTTATTTATAAAAAAACCAGAGAAGGTCAGGGTCAGAAAGTATAACACTTACAATGCTGAAAATGTATTAAAATTAAACAATAGAATGGTAATTAGTAATAATAAAAGTTTATATATAATTTCTATTCACCACAGTTCAGCAAACAGTCGACTGGTTGTGTTGATGAGATCAGTCAAAGTGGCCGTCTGGCGCATGCGTGGATTTCACCTTCTAACATTGACAAAGTACTTGTGGAATAAATATGTTCCTTCTGCGATTAAATCCTCTTCGTACTCGTTTAATCTCTTCTTGGGTATAGTTTAATGTCACTGGAGTAAGATGGAAAAGTCACTGGGTGTAAAAATGTTGTTAAATAAGTAGATCAATTGGTGTTTATGTGTGTCCGTTTAACCTCGAATATTCACTTGGTATTTGGTGTGATTCCAGTGTTATTTCGTTTAAATAGTGATATGTGATGCTGTTTATAGGTGTTATGTAGTTCATAGGGCAACTTCACCACTTCACAATGATTAGAATAGTTTAAAATTTAATTTTTACACAAAAACTGATTCCGAACTTTAGTTATACGTAATCGCCATTAAGGTTGGGTTTTATAAAATATTCACGTAAAGTGTGCTCTTCAATGTATAATAATGAACTGCGTGGATTTCCTTCGTCATCCGAAACGTCTTAGCCAATTTAATATTAAAAAGACATTGTTTAAAATTGCCATAACTTCCGACACACTTTAATTTCGTGCACTATGCTTATAAAGTAAATTCGTTATTACTTAACTGTTTGAAATATAAAATACATATTCGTTTTCACTATTCTATTCTACTTATTTTGATAGTAATTAAGTTAGTATTACAAAGTTTTATCTGAAAATTATTTCTTATAATTTTTTGGGAGGTAGGCCTAAAATTATACTTCCCTGTCTTCTATGTAAATAATAGCCATTTTAACTAATATAATTATTATTCTATGAAATCTGAAATTTGTATAATTATCAATTCTCACTTATTTTATTGCAATTTAGTATATTAATGATGGTTTTTTCATATAATTCAGTTGTATATGATTCCCCTTCTGATAAAGTTAGTGAACCTATTTCAGTTTCAAATGGTATTTCATTATACAAATAAATAATTTTACTCATAGAATGACCATATCTTTAGAAAGCCTTATTTAAATAGTATTTAATATGTTGGGTGTATCTTGCCTAAATATTGTCAGTTTGACTGGTTTATAAGATTAGGTTTATTAATTATTCTGCATTTTAACTTTATTATATTGCCTAGATTTGAATTGTGGCTATTTGCAGAATGTTTTACTAATGTAATTATTTTATTTCCTTCTCTGACTTCTGACTCTGATATATTTGATTAAAAATTAGTTCTCTGATCTGGCATAACAGTAATTATAGATTATACAATTAAAATATAACACCCAGATATATAAAACTGGTGTTCTTAATAACATTGTTTTGGTATATCACCTAATAACATAATAAAAAGTATTTCTACCACATTGGAATGTTATCTAATTTTAGATAATGCATTCCTAAATTAACATGAACAATAAAATAACAATTATAATACTAGTATTTCTTATGACTAACCCTTACTTATCTAAATGCTATATTTAATTAGAACCCCACATTTGGATCCATATATAATTGTTAATACCTTCTACTACTCCATCATAAACAGTTAGTTCTGTAATTCCCCATTTTATAAGATTTATGCCCCCTCTTAAAGTATAACCCTGGCTATCTAAGTTATATTCCATTCTATGGAATGTTCATACAGTTTTAGTAGCTTTTTATTAGTAAAATTACTACTTCATTATCAAAGTAGGCACTGTTCACAAAACTTAAAGTTTGTTACTTTGTACTGCTACTCATGCACCTTTCTTAAAGTTTATTAGTTATAATTTGATCACTTACACCTTTCCATGGTAAATTATTACTATATTTACTAGTCTTTTTCTAGTTTTTAATATGAAATATTCAACCATGGGGGAACTGTGAAGATTTGTTTATGCACATTACACAATAACTTTTTGAATGCACTAATATTTACTACAGCTAACACTTTTAGTTTTTTGTCAGTTTTACAGTGATATGGTTTTTTATTGTGTTATACTTTCTTTTTTGGGCATTCATTGATTTTGGGGTTTTTTGGGGGTTCTTTCCCTATGGAGTTTTTGTTTTATATGGGTCGTCTTAATTATTCTTCTTTCTTCTTGAGTTTGGTTATTCTTCCTTCTTCTGTAGTTTTGGATTATCCTTCCTTCTTCCTTCTTCTGTAGTTCTTATTTTTATTATTCTTCCTTCTTCTTTGAGTTTGGTTCTTCTTTATTCTTCCTTCTTCAGTAGTAGTAGTTTTAATTAGTCTTCCTTCTTCTTTCTTCAGTAGATTTAGTTTGTTCTTCTTTCTTCAGTAATAGTAGTTTTAATTATTCTTCTTTCTTCTGTCTTCTGTATCTTTGATTGTTCTTCTTTCTTCAGTAATAGTAGTTTTAATTATTCTTCTTTCTTCTGTCTTCTGTATCTTTGATTGTTCTTCTTTCTTCATTCTTCAGTAGTAGTAGTTTTAACTAGTTCTTCTTTCTTCATTAGATTTAGTTTGTTCTTCTTTCTTCTTTGAGTTTTAATTGTTCTTCCTTCTTCTTTAGCTTTGATTGTTCTTCCTTCTTCAGTAATAGTAGTTTTAATTATTCTTCTTTCTTCTGTCTTCTGTATCTTTGATTGTTCTTCTTTCTTCATTCTTCAGTAGTAGTAGTTTTAACTAGTTCTTCTTTCTTCATTAGATTTAGTTTGTTCTTCTTTCTTCTTTGAGTTTTAATTGTTCTTCCTTCTTCAGTAATAGTAGTTTTAATTAGTTCTTCTTTCTTCAGTAATAGTAGTTTTAATTATTCTTCTTTCTTCTGTCTTCTGTATCTTTGATTGTTCTTCTTTCTTCATTCTTCAGTAGTAGTAGTTTTAACTAGTTCTTCTTTCTTCATTAGATTTAGTTTGTTCTTCTTTCTTCTTTGAGTTTTAATTGTTCTTCCTTCTTCAGTAATAGTAGTTTTAATTAGTTCTTCTTTCTTCAGTAATAGTAGTTTTAATTATTCTTCTTTCTTCTGTCTTCTGTATCTTTGATTGTTCTTCTTTCTTCCTTCTTCAGTAATAGTAGTTTTAATTATTCTTCTTTCTTCTGTCTTCTGTATCTTTGATTGTTCTTCTTTCTTCAGTAATAGTAGTTTTAATTATTCTTCTTTCTTCTGTCTTCTGTATCTTTGATTGTTCTTCTTTCTTCATTCTTCAGTAGTAGTAGTTTTAACTAGTTCTTCTTTCTTCATTAGATTTAGTTTTTTCTTCTTTCTTCTTTGAGTTTTAATTTTTCTTCTTTCTTGTTTGAGTTTTAATTGTTCTTCCTTCTTCTTTAGCTTTGATTGTTCTTCCTTCTTCAGTAATAGTAGTTTTAATTATTCTTCTTTCTTCTGTCTTCTGTATCTTTGATCGTTCTTCTGTCTTCATTCTTCAGTAGTAGTAGTTTTAATTAGTCTTCTTTCTTCTGTCTTCTGTAGTGGTAGTTTTGACTATTCTTCCTTCTTCTGTAGTTTTTCGCCGTGTATGCCTTCGTTTCTTCTGGTCTGGTTTCTTTGACGGGGTATATTAATTGCCTGCTTCTATCTTACCTGGGTAATTTTGTTATTATCATTTTTAGTCTTCTGGGTTTTTAAATTTGTATTATATTATATTGTTTGCAGAAATTTTCTTTATTCAACCTTTCTTGTGAATATATTATTAAACAGTGCATTTTAATTAATTCTCATCTGGATATTCCATATCTTAGAGCTTTATTAATGATCATTGAGTAATGTATTTGTGTGGATTATCTGTCATGCTACAATATACACAAAACAACAATAACATTTCATAAAACAATTAACATGAACAACATCAATAAAAATTTCCATTCAACTCATTTCCTTAATCAAATCTCAACAGATATACACATTATTGCACTCTCCCCCACTGCCCCAGAACCTATCTCAACTGCCCAAATTACTTGCAAGTCCTATCACCTTTCAGCCCATCGATCTTAACCACGCTCTGCTACAAATGATACATCCCCTTTAATTTTTTTATAAACTTTTGTTTTTTTTTTTTTTAATCAGAGGTCATTACTTAATTCTTAAAACTGGACTCGTGGTCTAGATGGAAAAAGATTCACTGAGCCCACCGTGACAGGACTTGCAATAAAACACTTTCATAACGATAACAGCTTTTACTAGTGTTCTTTCCTTTTATGATGTTAACATTTTAATACAATATGCACGTTTAAATTCTCAATATTCATAATAATGACCATTGGCATTAGTAACAAGAATTAATTTTGAACCATTACATAATTAACAACAACAAACTTTTCGAACACTTTTTTTTGCATTGTTTTCGATATAAATCAAAATTGCTATGCATTGATATTTACTCAAATAACATTTATAGATCACAGTCTCAATAACAATTATTACATTAGAATTTAGATACATTATGAATTAAATTTACACTCGAATAATGATCACTGCCCAGAGACAGGTAATGTTTAATATTTGCCAACTAATAAAACATTTTCTTTTTGAAATTGTGCATTACAGGAGTAATATAAATACATATAGATACATCTTAACACTATTGCCATATTCTTATAAACACCAGTTGCCCATAAAAATTGAGTACTAATACTTGATACTTATTCTGGCACAATGCTGTAACAGCCCATGATAAAGAACCTGTTCACACAAGAACGTTCAGAAAGAACTACCCCCCAAAGTTATTTGTCAATGCATTCAGTATAAACTTGTTCATGAGATTTGATCTTCACAAGAAAATTAATAAAACTGACCAAGTAACAGATTTAAATTTTCCTTGCTAATTACTCACAGCTAGAAGGCAAGTGGCGTCCTATAAAATACAGCACAGTAATGGACATATTTAAACAGGTAGATTCTTTAACTCAGTTAATTACACAAATCACTATATGTCCACAGGACATGTTACAACAGACTGTTGGTCATAGAATATGTGAAGTTACTGTTTATGAAAATGTCTTTAAGTTCATGCTTTAAATCCCGTAAGTTGCTGTGTTCGTGTATTAAGATATAAGGAATAGTCCCACCTGTGTATAGAAGATTACTTTACTCAGGATGCACAATGATATAGAACATGGTGACGCAACTGGTGAGTCCAAAATTCCAGGAATTCATTTCCTCCTCTGGGCAGTGGTTCAGGCTGGCAGTATGAGGATCTCTAGAGGTCTGACGGCGTTGGGGTGTTGCTTAGATCTTCGGCCGATGAAGACTGATGGTCTGTCTCCATCCTCGTCTCCCCTTTCACCTCCCGGTAATCCGGGAACCCTGAAGCTCTGTAGTAACTCAGCAACTAATTTCAAAGATAATACAACAATAGGTGACGCTGCCAGACCAGTGTTTCCCTCGAGTGCAGAACCAGAAATGAGACAGAATATCGATGCCTGCCGATCCACGCGAACAGAGATTAGAACAAATCAGCTGATCGGAACGGCAGACTTGATTACGCACATACACACACAATTATCGCCCCGTCACGGTCAAGGTTAAGCGATATAGTCAAGTAGTGGCGCTGGCCGCTCACGCGACTCTTGAACCCGCTATACAGACGGAACTGGGGCCGTGAGGCACGCCGATTAATTTAATGCTTAAATTACAATGGCACACCCTCACCCCAAAAGGCCAACCTGGTTGCCCCAAAAGATCCACTAATTCACGGTTCACATGACCGCCCAGTGTAAGTCCCAGGACTCTGGCTCCCTTAGGTAATCTCAGGAAAGTATCGCACTTAGGAAGACTGATCCTCAGAGAGAAAACGAAACAAGAGAAAGGAAGAAGTGGAGTGCGTGTGCTTGTGTGCCTGAATGTTGTGTGTAAGTGTGCGGTTACTGCATGCTGACTTGATCAGGGTCAGCATACAGCGACAAGAGACAGAAGGAGAAAAGACAAGTATCGTGGACGTCCACTAGAGCTGACCTCCTAAGGCTTCCCAAACTTACAAACTGAGAAACCCAAATCAATATCTAAACAGGTCCTTCTTCTATTACACCCCCCCCCCCCCCGTGACTGAACAACACCTCTCACCAACGATCATCCCCACGCGATCCTCTCCTGCCTGCCAATGCCCAGGGGGCCGCCCCTACACATCACCCTCACTGGTGACCACCACCTACTACTACTGCCACTCACATATGCACGCCCGAAGGCCAACAAGGTGCTACTGACCTTGATATGTGAGTGCCTACCTACTCTACAACTGTCCACCTCGTGGACCGACCACACATATGCAACACAACAAGGTAACCACCGACCTTGACATATGCATGGCCAACTTCCCTACTCGAGTGCGTACGGCCCCGACTAACAAGGCAGAAAGATCGGATGGAGGTCACGCCAACATCAATCTCTCAATCACTTTATCAAATTGCTAATCTTAATACGTGAGTATGTGGGGGGGGGTAACTTCTCTGGGGACAGCCTACACTCACCAATACAAGACACCTTGAAACAAATGGGGACATCACCCAGAATGCGGCATGGAACGGGCCAAACAATAATTCAACGTTAATAACAGATCACATTCGTCAACAATGGAACAGCTGATGGCAAGTGAAAACAAACGAAGTGAGTCATAAATTCAGAATATCAGGAATGCAATAATTATATGATACCTTACAACGATCTATCTGATAAGGGAACAATGATTGAATTCCGCTACCCGTGCGGCTATCAACTGGCCAAGGGTCATCTTGCCTCAGTCTATATAACTTTACAAACTATTGTATAGATTCTGGTTTAATAACTCCACGTATACTTAATTTTAAATATTTCTTTCGTACACAATTACCATTAAAACTTCTGTAAAACTACTGTTTAAAAAAAAAAAAAAAAAGTGCCATAACAAAATCCTATTCATCTTTATTTTAATTATTTCCTCATTTCGAACCCCACTCTTACTACTACCTTGACCAACGCTCCATTACCACCCAAAATCTAATTATTGTCAGCCATCAATTTCCCTAATTACAACAACACATTACAACAATTTAACACATCATCACAACAAAAGAAGAGGAAAAACTTGAGTCGGATCAAGTGGCTTCAGGGTTCCCTAACAAAGCGAGAGGGAACTATTTAAACTGTTATTAAATAGTCACTCTCTCTCTCTTTCTTTATTTCACTCTTCTTTTACACTACAATAAGTTTCGGTAGGCTTCGGCTGCTGTAATCGCTTCAGCCTACCGAAATTTCCGAGGCTACGGTTATACGTCTGAATGAGCTGAATGTGCTTGTCGACTGGCGAAATTGGTGCCTGCAACTGTATACTATACTGACTCTCCATGCATCGTACACGTGGTCCCCCTGGATCCCCACTCCATCCCTTGTCTGGACATATCGAACGTTCTGGAAGTCAGAAGTGCATTGTAATATTGAAAGCACGTGTTTCTCTCATGATACTATCAATAAGACTAATCAATAAAAATTCGTTACCTTATATGGTTAGGTCTTGTTCCCCACTGTGTTATACAGTTAAATATAGCTGTTGACTCGCCTACGCTTTGTCCTACCTCCCAATGCGTACCTGACACTGGCTTTCACCAAGTATTACATATACGGGTTTATTATTGAAAATTATTATAAAAAATGGTTCTACCCTTTTTGCCCCATTACAATCGTTTTCATTCGAAGCTATTAATTCTTTAACAATATATTATTTATTTACATAAATTTGTTTATTTTTTTTAAGAATTTCACATCGATATGCACATTCTTATAATAAATGTAATATCCTATACTAAAAACGTAAAGTGAGACCAATGGAGGAGTGCTACCTTTGAACCTCTAGTCCTGATCTGGGTTTTGTTTGAAGATCAACCTCCTATGTTCTTCTGCTTGTAGTATTGTTGGTAAACCTTCCTCTTCCACTTCTAGGGCTGTTATCCAATTTTCACCTTTAACACTGGCCATTCCCTTACCTGGTAATGGGAAAGAAAAATAAGAGAACAAGAATCACAGTTGAAGGATGAGAAAATAAAGACTCCCTAGCCCGTGAACCTAATAGCATTGGGTTTGAAAAGATCAAAAGCTGGTCAAGGGAGACCCGGTAGGAAAGATAAAAGAAAAGGATCCCACTCAAGACAAGTTGAAGCAAGGAGAGAATCCAGCTAATGTTCACTGGGTATGCTAAGCCTGTGTCTACGAGATGTGGACCCCAAAATACTCACTAATTGTAAGCTACTTATTTTGAATTTGTTTTTATCTATATTTAAAGACGTTTAATTGGCTTCTATATTGTTTACTTGCTTTTATGCTTCACCTACTGAAAAAAAATAATTCAAAGTTAAATATAATTTCCAGGCTATCTGGCCGTGATCAATTGCTTTGTTCAGTCATTTTCTAAATGTTTCTTGCTTGTTTTCACCATGGTAAGGGGTACATTCAGTTCTCTACCCTTTATCGAATACTTTTAACTTTCTTCTACTGAAGAAGGCCTTTGGCGGGTGGGCAAAACATTAAAAAATGACTGAACAAAGCAATTGACCATGGCCAATCAGCCCAGATATGAATTCTTTTATCATTGACTCTGGCTGTGATAATAAACCTAAAAACTTATTAGGTTTATAAGTTTCTGGCTAGGTGTATAGACTCTGGCTGTGACCTAATAAACTTAAAAATAATTTATATTTAAAGTATTTACTGTGCTGTTTGGTCGTGGTCCAGGGTTTGCAAACAAACCAATGTTTCAGCAGGACCACTGGCTGCCATCTTCAGTGGAATTTGAGTCTACCCGGGTTGTCAAACGTCAGACCCACAGTACTGTAGTGAAGGTTAAAGATGTCCCGCGATGCTACCTGTACTTATAAATTCACCAAGTCCCACATATAGGTAAAAATTACACCATCAGCCAATTGGAACAATGTACAGGTAAAGACTGCACCATTAGCCAATCAGAATAAAAAGAAAGATTTGTTGTTTTAAAAGACATCTTCTGTAGAAAGTAACGAGCAAAGATTTGTTGTGTTAGGTAGACTTGAATTCCACTGAAGATGGCAGCCATTGGCGCTGCTGAAATGTTTGGTTTGTTTGTAAACACTGGACCACAGCCAAATGGCCCATAAGTACTTCAAATATAACTGACACCGGCCGTGAAAGCCTTACAACAATATTAAAAATAATTTATTTGTGGTTAAGATATATATTTACATGATAATATTGGGCTATCATTGTCTCACTGTCTTCTGTAAAGACTTATTCAGTGGCTCTAGAGAACCAAGACAAAGTCACCCCAGGTCAAGGTGATATTGCCTCATTCTTTTTTTTTTGAAAAATTTTCAGTTATTGTAAATAAAAACAAGAAATTGTTTTCAACACTCAATAATTAATATAAAAAATAGGAATTTAAAACAATGCCTTTCATTATACAAGAAGGGTTTGAAGATAAGAGGTACTGAAAAATGAGACAGAACTTACACTGTACAATGATGGTACAGCATACACTAGCTTCATAATTGAACAGTACCAAATCAATAATTTTTGACTTGTAATATATCATTAAATATAGTACGTTAAGCTGAGCACATAATGTTTCACAGAAGTTACTTAATATAGTGAATGTTTGTGCCTGATAATACTTTCGTAAGTTAAACATTCTCTGAGTTTAAACTGTCAAAGTAATTAAGTGATAAAATTTCTTGATAAGCTAGTAACATGTGAAGCAGAGTTTTTACTATAATTTTTATGTTCATTCAATACAAGCTACTTTGTTATTAAGATTATCTGTTGCTATTTATTAGTAATTCAGTTTAGCCCTTTTACCGTTCATGGAGATATGTTTTTAGAGATATGGAACTGTAATAACTGGTTTTGGTTTGTTGATTTTGTTATATCAGCTGTTGCACATCCATATTCACATTTACTCATTGCATATGCATTTACATGTACTTTAAAATAGAATGTTGTAGATTACTTAAAGAAAACACCACATGACAATTACCATACTGAAGTCAAAAATGTCATGCACTACTGCATTTTATATTTTGTCTTTTTTTGTATTCACATCTGGTGAGATTTTTTGAAGTTTTTCAGACCATTAAGTAAATACTGTAATTACTGCTTTTATAGTTGTATTGTGTTAATATAAAACTGTTAATTTTAATAAAAACAACTTGAATATTATTTTACTTAAAATACCCATTTTTATAATAAACTGTTTTTTTTTTTAATTCCAGGAATAGAATGGAGGCATTTAAAAGGTATGATATTCATTATTTCAAAACACATATTGTGAAATGTTTACAGTAAATTTAATGTTTATACAATAATTGATAATATTTTAACCAAGGCAGAATATATTGGCTATCATGTTCATCTGAATTAGATATTTTTTTTTTGTCCTTCCAAACTTAGATAGGGGAGACTAATTTAGATACAATTTTACCCATTAAATTGCTTATTAATGAAGTGGAATTATAAATTAAAATAAATATAATTAAATCTTATTTAATTACAATAATATATTTACATCCTTATTTTTATTACAAAATAATCTGATCTGGTACTGGTATTTTGATATTTTAAAACTGATGACAAAATTAAACCATAATTTTCATTATCTATATCCAATGCCAAAGTTAGGATTTTTTTAAAGTAGGCTATTACCAATCCCTTCTTCCCCACCCAGTCATAGAAAAATTCAAAATTTCTCAACTAATATATGAGTCTACAAAAGGAGAAAACAGAAATAATCTATCACCAATTTTAAATACTCAAATTTAAGATTTATAAATTAGTGTATCTAGCCTAAATTTACAGTGTATTTTGTATTTAAAATCATGCCCATCACTGTTACTATACTAAAGATGACATTTAGTATAGGTGGGTAAGAGATTGCTGAATAAGTTCGCTCTTCCTTGCCTCACCCACCAGACAAACTTTTAATCTAATACTTAACAATAGTTTACCACTTATAATGCTGTACAATGCACAAAAGGAGTACACAGAAGGGCATGGAAGGGACAGATGCACAAGAAGTCAGCCTGTCTATAGATTTTGTCTACCCTATATTCTAATATCACTTAAATAATAAATATAAAACTTGTTTAAAGTAAGATACAGTATTAAGCTTTATTGCTTCTCCTCTATTTACAATTCTCTTATTGCAGTTCTATGTAGAATAAAAGCACCTAGAATAGTTTAGTCTCATTTCTGATGCTGTACTCACGATATATGTCTTCAGCCAGTCAGAGCATTGAAAAGGTAGTTTCAACTATTACAGGCATTATTGAAACTTTCACACATTCATAAATAGTGGTATATTCTCTGTTCACAGATAACAGGTGCTATGCTGTTTGTAACATCCACAGTTGTTTTGAAACATGCATAAAAAGTTTTAATAAGTCTGTCACCAAATATTCTGAACAGATTTAAGACCATGATTTAAAAACTTTCTTTCAAAGACAAATTTAAAAGGCAATCAAAGATAATCTTTGAAAAATGGTGTGAAGATTGCCCTCATATAATATTCATTTTTCCACTTTTTTGTAACCTAAACACTAGCTCAGCAGCAAATCAAGGGGTTGATAGAGGTGATCATCCCAAAGGCTAATGTGTATGAACATTAAATGAAAACACACACACACACAAGCGAAAAGGTTATTATGTGTAATTATGAGGAAACTTAGTTTCATGATGTACAATATTAAATTCAGATAATACTATTAGTATTTTTTTTCAAATTCCAATTTAATAATATATTTGGCATAAGTGATATGCTATTTTAGTTCTGTAAGCACAGTGAAAAAGTTTGTAAGTGTACTATACTTGTATTGTTTTGTAATAATGTTTAAAGGATCAAATTAATTTTAGCATGCAAGTCTAAACTTAATAAATATTTTAAAACCTTGTATACTTACATTTCATAAGAAAATAATGAAATAAAATTAATATCATATTTAATTCTTTTACAAAAACAAATAAATATCACTATAGTATTGACGACTCGGAACACTAAGTTTTTTATAAGTAAAAATGTAAAGTTTTACCTTACAGCCTTATTTACTTATAAAAAACTTAGTGTTCCGAGTCGTCAATACTATAGTGATATTTAGTTAAGTAACGGACACGTCATGGACAACGAAATCCAAGAAAAACAAATAATGTTTTCACAAGTGTTACATGTTTGTGTATTTATGCATGTTATTCATTACAGACTTATTACACATTTACTACAAAATTACAAAGTTTCTAAACTCAAAAGAGTACACAAAGGGTAAACAAAAAAAGGCACTTATTATGTTTAACTCAACAAGGGCTTTTGTTTTAACTCAAGAGAGTAGACAATGAGTAGGCAACCTTGTGACAATTGACATTTATTGTTCTTGCACCCATGAATTGTTTTGTAAATTACTATATATTTTTTATCACATAAACTATTATGCTAAATTATTCAAGTTACTATTCAGATATCAAGATAATTACTACTAATCATTCCTCCAATGCTCTGCTACCAAATTTTTGTGAGGTTAATTTTTGACTATTCTTCTTATCAAACTCTGAATGGCGAGATGATGGTGGAGGGTGAACCCATTGTCTTGATCTTAAAATATGCAAGTGCAAATTTTGCCTACCTCTGATCTATATTACTGATGCTTTAATTGCAAAATGCTTCCTTGTTTTGTCAATGTTTGCTGTGGATTTTCCAAGTCAATTTTTCCTTCATACACAGCAAAAATTAGCTTAGTTGCTGTTCAAGGGTTAATAAATCTTACGAGTGTGTTATTAGAACTGTGGTTTCAGTTTTAGAAAGGGGCACAAATTCAAAAAAAAAATCACACCCATGATCCTCTTAAAAAATAATCCATATCTCTGTACGGTGTTTCATAATATGTTCATGACCTGAATCCTCTTAATTTTACTAAATAATTGTTAGCCTGAACTTAATCATTATTAGTTTTAAATCCTGTTTTTCATCATATATAATATATATGTAATATCTTCAAATAAATACACTCAATATATACACGCAAATATATATATATTCAAACACTTTTTGCTACAGTCCGTTTCTTGGTGTAAATATTATATTTAATTTTTATAATGAATTTACCTCAAGATACTTCTTTCCTTATTAGGAATATGTTTTGGGTACACATTTTATACCCATCCTCAGCCTACCGGATTTTGTTTCTGGTGAAGTACATGTGTGTTGGTTGGTTGTTATTGTGGCTTCCTGTTGGCTTCTGGTATTTTAAGTTTGTTTTATTGTGTGTGATTGTGGTGTATGTATTAGTATTTTGCATATTTTCGATATTGAATGCTTTGAAAATTGTGTCATGTTTTTTATTGATTTATATTTGTTCAGGTATTAGTTTGTTTTGTGTTTTATGTTTGTATATTTGTAAATTTTCCCAAATGTTCATTATGGTGCCTTTGTGTGGTATGTGTTTTATTAGTGTCATGTTGGTTATGTTTGGGAATTCATGTCCAGTGTTTATTGGATGTGTGACCAAATTAGGTTTGTATACTGTATTTCTGTTTTTTTTTTTGTATGTGTTTAGGTGTTAAAAATAACGTTTTTTCAGTTGTTTTTTTGTTTGTCCTATGTAACATTTATTGCAATCTTGGCATTCAATTTTGTATATACCATTTGTTTAAACTTTGTACTGTTTTGTCAGTTGTAAGCAGCCTACTAACATTGCACGGCACGCGCGGATGACGTCACGCTTTTATCAAACCTTGCAATCGGCCAGCCTAGCCGACTGCAAGCCAGTATTAGTTTAGTATATAACACGACTCCGAGCGCAACTCTCGTTAAACACTTCTCTTACAGCCGCGGCTTTTGGCTATTATTCAGCATACATTTATAACATTCAACTTTAATCGTCTACCTGCGTCCATCTACCATGGACCACGATTTCATTCAAAGTTGATTTCGGGCATTATCGCCTCAAAACGCATCCGCACGTGCCGATCGTAACTAACAAACCAAATTATTCAATAAACGCATGTTCAATATCTTAAATACAGTCCACTTCTTTCTAACAAACAATCCAGCCTTCCTTATTAGCGTCTTTGGAATAACTCGCGATTCTTCAAGAGCTTCCAAACCGCAACATTTTTGGTCCCACCGGACCGGATTTCACATTTCAGGCCAAAAACGACATCATTTTTGGTCCAATCAGGCAGGATTTCACATTTTCAGGCCAAAACAAACTACATCATTTTTGGTCCCAACGGCACAGATTTCTCATACCTGAGTACACAGGCGACAACATTTATTTATATACATCAGTTCTGAAAAAACCAATCTGAAGTTAATCACGACAGACGGGCATCATTTTCGTCCTGAGCGACATCATTATCGTGAAGCACGTAGCAGTCATCTCGACAAGATTCAGCCAAGCAGTAGACCAGAGACGACGGGACGAAACAGGACAACATTTTCGAGATTCCACAGCTTTAAATGATGGAGGGTACAACATGAGGCAACGGCTAACCGGCAGAGACAGGAGGTGTAGCAGCTCCAAACGGGATCGAAGCCAGCTTCATCACGAATGGATCGACGGCCACGTGACTATAAACTTTACCTATATTTGATTTATTTTTAATAATATTTCACCCAGTGTGTATTTTTGACATATTTATATAAACAATTAACTTATTACACAATATAAATTAATAGATGGTTGGCAGCTCATTATCAGTCAGAACTTTAAAGATAAAGCTATACTTTGTAATCATTTAGATTTATAATTTCAATAATTTAACTGCCAACGAGTTTGATTAGTTAGAGAGAGTAAGTTTATGTTCAAACCAACGATCGCTAGCTACCAAACGTATTTAAACTCATTCAAAATTAAGTTTGTGGTTCACATGCTCGATGCTCAATTGTTTCTAAATATCTTTCCATTTTTTATCTCAAACTGTAATAATGGCCGATGTAAGGGCTCTGATAAAAAAACGAGGTACAATTAAGGCCTCAATATCCCGAATAAATACCTTCGCGGATAATTTTGATTTGTTAAACAGCGATCCTCATGCGCTCAAAATAAAACTGCGTCATTTGATGGAATTATCCACCAAATATGACGAGATACAGTCACAAATCGAGGCTGAGGAAGCAGACGTTGCGTCAACAAGTGATAGAGTGCAAACGGAGGACGATCTCTGTGCTATAGAATGTAAATTGCAACACTTGTTGGAGCAATCTGAGCACTTGAACCAAAAACCACTAATTAATACTGATGGTAAACAGCCTAAAACAACCCCCATTCAATTGGAACCAATAAAATTACCACGGTTCGAGGGTAGTATTGTGGAATGGCAACATTATTACCATATTTTTATGGAACTAATTCATGTCAGAACAGACCTGACAGATATACAGAAGCTTCATTATTTGCACTCGTCATTACATGGCGAGGCGCTTAACGTAATAAAAGCATTGCCCATAATACATGAGAATTACGCGGTGGCTATCGATCTGTTGAGGAATAGATATGATAGTAAGCTGATTGTCTCCGCTCACCACGTGTGGAATGTACTAGACGTACCATTAGTCCAGCAGGAATCCCAAGGTAGCATATCGCAATTTATTGATCAAATCTCTGGAAATATAAACGCTTTAAATAATCTCAAACTGCCAGTCAACACGTTTGAAATTATTGTAGTAAATTATCTAGCCAAAAAACTTGACAGTTATACTTTACGTTTGTGGAAAGAGAGTTTATCGGAGCATAAACTCCCTGATTTTAATAGTTTTATAAATTTTTTAAATTCACGTAGGAAACTACTGCAAAATATCGATAACGCGACTAGCCCAACGAGCAGGTTGAACAAAAGCGATAAGTCTCCTTATCGCAAGTCAGTTAAACAGATAAGCAATCCAAAGGGCGCATTCCACTCACATATCAGAAATAATTTATGCAGGCTATGTAACGGTGAACATAGACTTAACGATTGCCCACAATTTATATCGCTGTCTATCCCTGATAGAAAAAATGCGTTACTAAAAAACAAACTTTGCTTAAACTGTCTCCGTTCGGGACACGAGGGTTCAAAATGTCCCTCCAAATTTTCGTGTAAAAAATGTTCTAGGCGTCACCACACCATGATTCATGTCCCCAACAGGGACGTAACTTCTGTTAACAACCAGTGCTCACTGAAATCACAGACCAATAAATCGGTATTGTTATCTACCGCCGTCTGTATGACATACAATAAGGTCGGCAAAAAATTTCCCGTTAGGATATTACTGGATTCCGGTTCTCAAGCGAACTTTTGCACAATGGATTTCGCCCGCAGGTTGGGCCTCCAATTAGTTAAATCGCAATTGCCCATTACGGGTATAAACAACTCGCTTTCCCAGGCTGAATTCAGCACTAATGTAAGGCTACATTCACGCTATAAACCCTTCACGTTAAACGTACATTGTGCCGTATTACCCAGTATAACTAATAATTTACCGGCGGAGTCGTTCAATCTTACCTCTTTAAATTTACCCAAGCGCATATTCTTGGCGGATCCTCACCTACATTGCTCATCGCAAGTCGATATATTAATCGGCGCTCAATATTTTCTACAATTAATTGAACCTGTGAAATATACGCGCGGACCACACTTTCCTATAATTCAGGAAACCAAGTTAGGATTTATTTTGGCCGGTGACTTACCATTCAACGTCGACATGACTAGAACGGTTTCTTCATTTATGGTCTGTAAGGATGATAATCAGGTTTCCTCGCAACTAAAGGAATTTTGGAAGTTGGAGGAAATCTCTAGTCGCGAAACCCGATCTGAGGACTCACCGTGTGAAAGGCATTTCGTGAAAAACACTAGCCGCAATCGCGACGGGAGATTCTCTCCGCGGAGCAATACGAAGATTCCAATCGTTGGAATTCAAATTCAAGCAGAACCCTACCCTTTACAAGGATTATAGTGAGTTCATGAATGACTACTTAAGACTTGGCCACATGTCGCCGCTTAATGAATACGATCTGTCGCTTGACAGGTCAGAGATCTTTTATCTGCCCCATCACGCAGTCTTCAAAGACTCTAGCTTAACCACTAAATTGCGCGTGGTATTTGACGCATCCGCTAAAACCACCAATAATTTGTCCCTTAACGACACTTTAATGGTCGGTCCTACGATCCAGCAGGATCTGTTTTCGATAATGGTTCGGTTCCGCACCCACCGATACGTACTTATTGCGGACATTGAAAAGATGTATCGCCAGATCATTGTTAATCCTAAGGATTCAAACTTGCAACGCATTGTTTGGCGTGATGCACCGCATAAGGAATTGCGACATTACGCGTTAAGGACGGTTACATATGGCACTGCTAGTGCCTCCTTCCTTGCTACGCGTTGTCTGGCTCAAATAGCATATGAAAACAAAGCCGACTACCCTACCGCTGCTAAGGCCATAGCAAATGACTTTTACGTAGACGATCTCATAACGGGTTCGGATGATCCGAACAGCTTAGCTGAAATGAAAGGCGAGATCGAGAAGTTGTTGAGGAGTTATGGTTTTTCGTTACACAAATGGTTCTCTAACCACCATAAGATTATGACTCTTCGCGCCCAAGTAACCCGTGACTTCAGCAAGGGTCAAAACGTGCGTACCTTGGGCATACAGTGGAATGTTGAGGGGGATAACTTTTTGTACACCGTTAGGGGTGATGACAATCTAACCGTTCTCAACAAGAGAAGCGTGTTGTCAATCATTGCCGGGATCTATGATCCACTAGGTCTAATTGCTCCCATCACATTTTGCTGCAAGCATTTCGTGCAGCAGTTGTGGTTGGCGGGCACTGATTGGGACGAACCCTTGTCCGGGTCACTAGCCAATCAATGGTCGGAATTATACACCCAATTAGTCTCCGACACTCATTTTGAGATTACGAGGTCGGTTAAGAGTTCGAACAGTTGCCCAGTTAGTTCATTGCAGCTGCACGGATTCGCCGACGCTTCGGTTAAAGGTTACGCGTGTTGCATTTATGTGCGGGCGGTCTATTCGAACGGCGCCATATCATCAAACTTGTTGTGTGCTAAATCTAGGGTCGCTCCGCTGAAACAGATAACGCTTCCTAGACTTGAACTTTGCGCTTGTTTATTGTTGGCTCAATTAGCGTCCAAGGTTTTAAGTGCCGTCGATTACAAGTTTGACGGATTATACCTTTATTCGGATTCGATGATAGCGTTGTACTGGATACATCAGCAATCTTCCCGCTGGAAGGTATTTGTGGCTAACCGTGTCGCAGAAATACAGCGTCTTGTTAGCAGCAGGGGAACTTGGCGTCATGTAGTATCGAATGACAACCCTGCCGACGTTTTATCGCGCGGTTGCCTCCCTCGTAGTCTGCACTGTCATGCTCAATGGTGGCATGGTCCCTCCTGGTTGGCTCGTGATTCGGCCTCATGGCCGGTCAGCGCGTTCGACATTAATACTCCCTGTACCTTTCCCGACATTGAAGAGGAACGTCGCAAGCAGGCTCAAACCTCACTAATTGTCGCGTCCTCAACACATAGTTACATTGAAAACTATTCATCTCTTACGAGGCTTATTCGCGTCTTCGCATACTGCCGTCGATTTCTTCGCAATTCTAGGTTCGCGGTGGTTGATAGAGACACGTCCTTTTTGTCGGCTCAAGAATTGTCTGACACGCTCTTGGTTTTTGTCCGGCAATCTCAGAAGTTGCATTTCGACGTAGAGGTTAGGGAACTTGAGGCACACCGGTGCCTTCCACGCAGTAGTAAAATTCTTGCTCTCAACCCATTCCTGGATAAATCAGGCATTTTAAGAGTGGGTGGACGCTTGCAATTCTCCCCACTTAGCTACGAGAATAAACACCAAATAATTTTACACCCGCACTCTCATCTCACGAGATTAATAATTGAATACGAACACATCCGTTTGTTGCACGCTGGAGTGCAATCAACTCAAGCTTCGCTTAGGCTTAAGTATTGGATCATACACGATAAGTCCTATATCCGTTCAGTGATACATAAGTGTGTCACTTGTTTTCGTTTCCGGGCTAAAGGCGCGAATCAATTACTCGGTCAATTACCCTCTTCTAGGGTCACGCCGTCAAGGCCATTCTCACAGTCGGCCGTGGATTACGCAGGTCCGGTGTTTTTGCGCCATGGCGGGCAGCGCTCTAAGTCCACGACCAAGGCATATATCGCTCTATTTATATGCATGTGTACTAGGGCCATCCATTTAGAATTGGTGTCGGATATTACTTCCAACGCCTTTATAGCGGCTTTAAAAAGGTTCATATCGCGCAGAGGTATTCCCGCGCAAATATTTTCGGATAATGGCACGAATTTTCGTCGTGCCAACCACACGTTGCATGATTGGTACAAATTTTTAACCTCCAAGGAAGTTGAACAATCTTCTCTGGAGTTTTGCGGTCTCCACGGCATCAAATGGTCCTTTATCCCCCCTTCAGCCCCTCATTTCGGTGGTTTGTGGGAAAGTGGTGTAAGGAGTGTTAAATTCCATTTACGTCGCGTAATTGGCGGTACGATCTTGAATTTTGAGGAATATTCTACCCTTCTTTCTCAAATTGAGGCTTGCCTTAATTCACGCCCGTTATGCGCCGTGTCCGACGATGCTAGAGACCCTGAACCCTTAACACCCGCTCATTTTTTGGTCGGTGCTCCACTGACGGCACTTCCGGAACCCGACTATACACAAGGCAATAATACTCATTTGGGCAGATGGCTTCTGCTCCAAAAATTTACGCAGACCATCTGGAAACGGTGGTCTAGGGATTATCTGCACCAGCTGCAGCAGCGCAACAAATGGCGCACCCCATTTAAAAATTTGAAGGTCGGACAACTTGTCCTCATTTTGGATGACAATTCCCCCCCTCTAGAATGGAAGCGTGGGGTAATTACCAATGTTTTTCCGGGTCAAGATTCCTTAGTACGCGTCGCAGAAGTACGCACTGCGCTAGGTATCTTACGCCGACCCATCCACAAATTATGCCCCCTTCCGGTGGCAACAAGCTAATCGTATGCGTGCCATACGAGACACACGAGGTGTGTGTGTGTGTGTGTGTGTGTGCGCGTGTCATTACATGGAACACGCCCGGGACATTCCCCGGGGCGAGCATACAAGTCAATTGTATCATAAGCATTGTAACATTGTTAAGTGTCGCTAGCTATTACAGAAATAGTGACTATGTCTCATATGTACTATCAATTATTATGAATGTTGTGTATCGTTAATATGTTTGTGTGATTCAAATTCTGAGAACCACAAGTGTCAGTTATAGTGGCAATTATTCTATATATGTATTTTTTATCCACATGTTATGCTTTAAGAGAGATCATGTTCAGTTATGTAAAGGTTCATTTTTATCACGATTTTTTATTTGTTGTACCTTTTCTAGCACAGAAATTGTTTTGTTTTGACTTAAGCTTTGTGCTAGATTAATGATTTTTGTTTTTTACAAATTTTATGTATAAGTCTTTAAGTATATTATGTTTATTGTGTCTATGCTCTCTGGCCAGTGCGCCAATTATTGTATCGCTTACGACATGTAAGTCTAATTATTATATTGTTCAATTTAACCGTTAATGTACAAAATCGTCCCGATTTTGGCGGGCAGTATGTTTAAACTTTGTACTGTTTTGTCAGTTGTAAGCAGCCTACTAACATTGCACGGCACGCGCGGATGACGTCACGCTTTTATCAAACCTTGCAATCGGCCAGCCTAGCCGACTGCAAGCCAGTATTAGTTTAGTATATAACACGACTCCGAGCGCAACTCTCGTTAAACACTTCTCTTACAGCCGCGGCTTTTGGCTATTATTCAGCATACATTTATAACATTCAACTTTAATCGTCTACCTGCGTCCATCTACCATGGACCACGATTTCATTCAAAGTTGATTTCGGGCATTATCGCCTCAAAACGCATCCGCACGTGCCGATCGTAACTAACAAACCAAATTATTCAATAAACGCATGTTCAATATCTTAAATACAGTCCACTTCTTTCTAACAAACAATCCAGCCTTCCTTATTAGCGTCTTTGGAATAACTCGCGATTCTTCAAGAGCTTCCAAACCGCAACACCATTGGATGTTGTATTATCTTTGTTGTGTGCGTTATTTAGTTTTTGTAGATTATTTTTATTAGTTTTGTATACTATTTTAATGTCTGTGTTCTTAAACAGTTTTGTTAGCTTTGTCATTTTATTATTTATGTATGTGAATGTGGCCCATTTTTTATTGTTGTTATTATTTTTGTTTTGTTCATTTTGATTAATTCTTAATAATTCAGTTTTTATTTTATATTTGATTTTATTTTCTATTTTGTTTACAGTGTTTTTATTATATCCATTTTCACAAGCAATTTGGTATATTATATTTCTTTCTTTGTCTGTTGCTCAGGGCCGGTGCAAGGTATTTTGCCTCCCTAGGCGAAATATCTAAAAGCGCCCCCCCCCCCAAAATACCACTACGATTGATGGAATGTTTATGTATTTTATACGAATTACAAAATATAATGCAAGTAAAATAGTTTCAGCTAACTGTGAAAATTACAACTACAGTTTGAGTTACTTCTTATTATATTTATTCATTGACAATAAATGATAGACAAACTTATTGCATATTTTATAATATTTAGACCAAAATATGTAAAAAGTGAGATTTTACAAAATCTAACAAGAAGTAGCAGGAGGCAATTTTAGATATAATAATAAACATAATATGTAATATATAACAATACATATGATATACAATATAACAAAATTACATTTTCTTTTTTCTAGTTTTAAGCTTTGAAAAAGTAGAAACTAGTTCATCAAGGTCTATTTTTTGAGCTAATTCTTGTTCAATTGATAATGTGGCCAGTCCCACCAGTCTTTCTTGAGTCATAGACGATCTCAAGTACGTCTTGATTAGTTTAAGCTTAGAAAAGCTTCTCTCTCCCATAGCTACTGAAACCGGCAGCGTCAGCAAAATCCTCAGAGCAATACACAAATTAGGCACACTTTTTTGTAAGTTGGACTTGCAAATGAAGTCAAGAACTTCCTTTGGTGTAGACTTCTTAGGAACATGCCTTGAGATGGCCTGAAGCTCACTGCACAGCTCAGAAGCATCAATATCCCTGGATTCATTATGAGTCAACACCTTTTCTAACTTAATGCATTCATCTAGGACGTACTTGGTTGGTTTCTTATCTAAGGTGTTGATATGATACAGGAATCCAAATATGGGTGTGATCTGCTTCATCTGAGTAAACCTTTTGTCAATTGAAGTTATTGTTGTGTCAAGGATAGCAAAATAAAAGTTTACTTTGAACTGCTTCTTTGCATCTTGAATAGGCTCAACTTCTGCTTCATACAAAAACTGTCTTTTCTTGTTTTTCAAGCGTTTCGGCACTGACTCTGACTAAACTCAGCTGGAATGCCCAGTTCTTTTACAATTTCTCTAGCATCCACTAGCATCTTCTCAAATCCTTTGTCGCTTCTGCAGTTTTCAAGGAACTGTTTTGTTGCACAAATCTGTTTTGTAGCAACAGCTAAATCAAATTCTTTGGATTGGAGAAGTTTGCTTGTCAAATTAATTTCAAACAAGATGTTATGCCACACAACAAGAGACACCACAAATCTAAAATTTCCAATATTTTTGGCAATTGCTTGAGCTTCTACTTTTGAAATATTAGCGGATGATCCTTTCAGCTTAGTGTCCTCAACAATGTCCATAAGAGCATCATGCACCTCACTTAGCTGGTACCGAAGTGGAAGCAAAGCATCAATTCTGCTTTCCCACCTTGTATCGCTCAGTGGTTTCAAAGTCAGAGCGGGCAAGTGGCGCATGAGAACTTTCCAACGTTGAGTTGAGCCAACGAAGAACACGTACAAGTTTTGTACCACACAAAAGAAGGAAGTGGCAGCCAAACAACACTTAGCAGCATCTTTTACGATGAGATTTAAGGAATGTGAGCTACAGGGTACGAAAAATGCTTGTGGATTCACATCTAAAATCCATCGTTGAAGACCAACGTTTTCCCCTTCATATTGCTTCCATTGTCGTACGCTTGGCCACGTAAGTTAGCCAATGGAAGAGACATTTCTTCAAACTTCTCGAGAACAGCTGAAGTTAAACCAGCACCAGTAGTGTCCAAAACAGGTACAAACCCCAAAAAGTGTTCTTTTATTTCGCACTCTTTTTCGTTTTCTGTTGCCACAAAACGAACTATGATTGTCATCTGCTCAGCGTGACTCACATCGGGTGTGCAATCAAG
Source organism: Magicicada septendecula (assembly GCA_034769895.1). Taxonomy (NCBI): domain Eukaryota; kingdom Metazoa; phylum Arthropoda; class Insecta; order Hemiptera; family Cicadidae; genus Magicicada; species Magicicada septendecula. The sequence goes on along the minus strand of CM068367.1, from coordinate 987,007,341 downwards.
CACTATAGCATAGTATTTAGCATTGTGAACAGCAAATAAAATCTTGTTCTGTACAGCATCACTCAACAGTTTGATCAATTCATTTTGGATATCTTTTCCCAAATAATGAATGTGAGTCTCCTTGTCATGAACTTTTCTTAGATGCTCATGCATGACTGGATCAAACAAAGCTAGATATTCTACAAATTTAAAGAAATTTCCATTTCCACTTGTAAATAACTTTTGCTCTCTTCCACGGAATGCAAGGTTTTGGGCTCCAAGCACCCTTACCAATGCAATTAGTCTTTCTAGCACTTGATGCCAGAATTTTTCTTCTTCCGTAGTTACTCGTAAATGTTCTTCATCAATAGTTTTGTTCTTCTTTAATCTAACTTCCAGCTCTTTCCATTCTTGAAAACATGTCATATGAGCACTGTTTTTTTCATGGCTAGCTAAGATGGCAGAAATATTTTTCCAGTCATTCACACCGGTACTACATAGTAGTGCTGATCGTCCAATCACTTTTGAAAACAGTATGCAGCAGAAGCAGAACACCGCATTCTTTGAGGGAGAGTACAGAAGCCACAAACGATGAAGATATTCACCATTGACTAGACACCTTTGGTAGTGAACTTTTGAAAACTTTCTTTTGTTGTGGTCTAAGGGAAAGTTGAAGACTGTAACTTGGTTGGGTCCATGTTCGACGAGCAATTGACACAATTTATCATCACGAATATTCCATGTAGCAGGATCACCATAGTTAACGTCGTGGTTGGGGAGGTTAACAGTGAAACTTTCCAACACCTCCTCTTCGCAATTTAGGTCTACATCTATAACTTCATGAGAGGTACTAGCTGAAGCTGGCCTAGTTTGAACTGTTTCTGGAACAACGGTCACGTTTTGAATTTTACTTGATTCCTCGAGGTTAACAGTTTCATCTCCTGTTTTAAATTATTCAGGGCATTTGTCTTGACTCAGGGTGGTGTAAATACTTTAGAAATGAACCCTTTAGCTTAGACAATGATTTTTCCTCCTCTTCTTTTGCTGTTTTGGGCTCCCGAAGCTTTTTGTCTCTCGGCCATGCCTTTGTTATAGCTTGATCCAAAACATAAAAATAAAAGTTACTTTTGTAAGCCATTTTGGGATCCGCAAGGGGGGGCATAATTAAAATTCATTATTTTAAAAAACAATTAACTATTGACTAATTGACTAAATTATACATTATATTGTATAAGCATAATTTTTATTAATCTGTACAATTATCTTGAAACGGACAATTTGTTCTAAGTATATTTTTAATTATAAGAAAGAATATTATAATTTCTCAGTAATCCTATTACAGCATAAAAGAAAAAATATCGGTATGGAGAACCATACATGACTTCCATGTTCTAAGATTTATATTTAAAATCATATTCGAAATGAAATATTTCCATAGAAACTACTTCTTTCTACTTATTGCTTCAGCCTTAACCACAGTACTGTGGTCACTAACGTATACCACCTCACGTTTTCGCACTCGATTTTCACTGATGATGGTGTGCCGCCCCTTGGCAAGACAACACAAAAATCGGGAACTAGTTTAATTCTTTACCAGTAAACTAAACCAGCTGCCGTTGTTAGTAAAACTCTTACTAACAAATTACAAAACAAATATGATATAGGAAACTGACAAGGTTTGCATAAACTTATTCACTCACTTGGTATTAGCTAAAACATCTCTTTATTGCTATTGAAATATTAATCAAACATTATTCCTGATTTTAAAGAAAGTTATTTTAGTAAATAGTGCTTTTACTGCTTCAAAGATCTTAATAATATTATTCTTGTTATATCAAAATTTATTCATATAACTGTTAGTTTTAATACCACGGATCCGGGTCTCAATTTTCTCAAAATTATTAATTTATCAATATATACATTACGGTTACTATTACTTCTTACAAAATTACAAAATATACAAATCTGATAATTTGTTCATTACATTGCGAAAGTTCTTTAAAGTTCTTTGTTACTTCTTATTAAGGGGAAATTTACAAAAGTTGTGGTTTGATATCACCTGAGGTTGTTGTGGTATTCTTGGGACATCTCCAGTCGTCTTCTACGGGTTGAGTACGTTGTTCTTGGTGTATCTACATCGGGTTGATTTTTTTGTTAACTTGAAGCTCTCGAAGATAGGTTGTTTACTTGAAGTTCCAAATGTTGTAATTTCACTTTTCTTAGTGCAGATTCTTGTAGTTCACATTTTCTTTAGTTTAATTACAGTTATAGTTCTCACTTTGCAGTACTACAGTCTAGTAGTTAACTATGTTACACTTACATTTGATTTTGTTTTTAAGAGATGTGTTGGCTACCTTTCTCTATTTTATTTATATATATTCTCACAAACTCTAGACACTACATTATTCACAATAACAAGATTTCACGCTGGATATGCTTCTAGAGAACATACACATACGTATATGTGTACAACACCAAAACTCACGTCTACTCATTGCGACGTTCTACGGCCGAATGCGCGTACGGTTTAGGGGAGAGGGCTCAGTAAGCTAGTGCGTATTTACGCGCTAAGAAAATAGTTCGTACTTTTCCTATTATTATTTATTCATTAATTAGAAGATAAATACTTTATGTTTATTTTATTATGACTTAGGGATTTCTTTATTTCTCTAGTCGCATTTTTTAATTATTTAAGTAATTATTATTATTATTCACTACTTAATACTTTTCTTGGCGTGTTGGTACTGGAAGGTTTCAAGTTGATTCAGGAATCTGGGTATAGGTAAGGGTGTATGATACTCTTACTTATTAAAATTAAAAAATTTTAATCTGTGCGATTTTTGATACATTTAAAGTCGTCACATCCTCCTGCACTTAACTATGAAAAACGGGGGGGGTGTAATAATATAATTCTAATAAACAATTATATTTCATACTGAAATTTCTCTCTCTCAGCTTATTTCTATTCATCAATCGATTATCTTATACTTATGTCACATCTAAATTCTACTACATCTACTATATAAAATACACAAAACGTAAATCTACCTTATTTTAATTCTTATATCTACTACCGGTTTTTTCTTGAATTGCTCACTCGTTTTACGGAGTTATACTCATGAGTATTTTACTAATAATAATACCGTATTGTAAGAACAATAGAATTACTTTTAGTTTACAGCGCTAAAGATTATTTTTCTTTCTTTCTTTCTCTTCATCTTCATTATACTTGTCATCAGATTTCTCATGTATAATACCATTCTCGCAGGACATTAGCTAAGGTTGATCAGGCCTCGCTTGTATTCGTACGAGGGGGTTTTGAGTTTATAGTTACCTATAGTATAGGATGTTACACAATCTTATCCTATTTCGGTATAAGTCTATACAACATATTTTATTCTTAATACTTAGATAGTATTCTAGGTTTTCTATCTTTCTCGTAGTCTTCCTTCTGTATCTTGACACGAAAAACATTTTTTTATTTGAGACAAATGACTTCTGCGAACGTAATTTTCTGTATTGGGTTCATACAGAGCTACAGTAACGGGGGTGATGAACTTACGAATTTGGTAGGGGCCACACCATCGATAAGATAGTTTCGAAGTGATCCTATCAACTGCTTTACTCATAGGATGAGTTTTATACATGACTAAATCACCTATTTTATACTTTATTAGCTTATTATTATTCTCATGATACTTCCTTGATTTCTGTAAATTAGCTCTCAGATTTGCACGAGCTTCGTTCCATATTTTTCGTATGTTATTCCCATTCACGTCGCGGGGTAATAACTCATTGATTTTCCACTTTGTGGTTAATGGATGGTTGGGTTTGTACTTGTACAGTAAATCAAATGGTGTTGATTTATGACCTTCATGATATGCTGAATTGAATGCAAATTGTATCCACGAAATATTTTGATCCCAGGTTGTCTGGTCTTTAGCATGATAAGATATTAATGCTCATTTTAAGTTATGCAAGTATCTTTCTGCTAGGTTTCCTTGCGGTCTGTACTCGGTCACGGTAATATGATTTATACCTAATTTAAAACACATGTCGTTAAATTCTTTCGACTTAAACTGGGGTCCATTGTCAGATATTAAGCTTAAAGGTGTACCATAGTCTTTAAATAGTCGTTCTTGTAGAATTTTAATTGTCGTAGATGCTAATGCACGACGCATAGGATACATCCACACGAATTTAGTGAATGAGTCTACACAAATTAACAGCATAGTATTTCCGGATTTAGAGCGGGGATAAGGTCCAGAATAGTCGATGTATATTTTCGAGAAGGGAGTAGTAGGTATTTCGGAGATTAATTTTCCGACTTGACTGGTTCTTGCTGGTTTGCTCAGCGCACAAATTTCGCATTCTTTCACGAACTTTTTTATTTCACTATTCATGTTTTCCCAGTGGTATTCCTTGCGAATACGATGTATCGTTTTCCTAATTCCCATATGAGCTCCAATTGTAGATGAATGGTAGTACTCCATTAACATGGGTTTGATTATTTCCGGGGCGATTATTCTTAGTAATTTTCCGTTTGCCTTCTTAAAACAAAGTACTCTTTTACTCAAGATATATTTATCAGAGTTATTTCCTTTTTCTATTTGTTCGATTATTTTACACAATTTCGGATCTTGTTGTTGGTGATATGCTATATCCTTAAATGCAAGGGGAAAATTAGTAATTAGTGTATTAACGATAGTGGTTTCAATATTGTCTTCTCCAGATCTTGTATTGGGTAGTTGGAACATGCGGGATAGAGTATCGGCCACTACATTTTGAGTTCCACGAATATGTTGCACTTTGAACTTGTAGCAATTTAATCTTAACACCCATCGTCCGATACGACCTAATTGCTTTGGGTGATTTAATAACCATGATAAAGCTTGATTATCGGTTTCTAGTAGAAATTCTTTGTGTTCCAAAAATGGTTTGAATTTATCAAAAGCAAATACTACGGCTAAACATTCAAGTTCATAGGCTGAGAACTTCCTTTCTTGCTCGGTCAGTGTCCGGGATGCATAACTGATCGGGAGTCTAGTATTATTTATTTCCTGGTATATTACGGCTCCTAATGCTACACTTGAACTATCGGTCTGTACGATAAATGGTTTACTGAAATCCGCTAACTGCAATACAGGTGGGGATATAATGCTTTCTTTAAGTGTTTCAAACGCTTCTTGATGTTGAGTAGTCCACTCGAATTTCGTTCCTTTCTTTCTTAAGGCATTCAATGGGGCTGCTATATCTGCTAAGTGGGGTATATACTTATGAAAATAATTAATCATACCTAAAAATCTAGCTATACCTTTGACTTCTCTGGGAGGTAAAAATTCTCGGATTGCGCGTGTACGTTCGGGATCGATGGTAACCTTACCTTCGGCTGATACTATGTGACCTAAAAATGAGAATTGTTTCACTGCGAAATTAACTTTACTAGGGTTTACGGTCAGTCCGGCTTTCTTTAACCGGGATAATACTTCACGCAAGTGATCAATATGTTGATCCATTGACTCACTATATACTACTATATCGTCGAGATAATGATATACAAATTTAAATTTAACATCATGGAAAATTTTTTCTAACAGTCGACTGCATACTGAACTTCCTTGTGATATACCGAATGGTACTCTCGTAAATTGATATAGATTAAATGGGACAGCAAAAGCAGTTAAATGTTTTGATTCCTCAGCTAGTGGAATTTGATGGAATGCTTGGTTAAGATCCATTATGGTGAAGATTTTCGCTTTTGTAAAATAGTGAAACGCACTGTGTATGTCTGGCAGTGGTATCGATTCAAATTCTATACTCTTATTTAGTTGTCTATAATCCACGACTAGTCTATGTTTGTCAGTTCCTTTCGGTACTAGGAATGCAGGCGATGAATATGGAGACGTTGATGGTTCAATAACGTGCTGATCAAGGAGTTTGTTAATGTGGTTTCTCATGATTTCCATCTTGGGCGGAGATAGTTTGTATGGGTGGAGTCGTATTACTTTGTTGTCACTAAGATTTATTTTATATTCAATTAAATGAGTTAATCCTAACTTGGGGGTGAGTACAGCAGAAAAATCTTTTATTAACTTTTGGATTCTTAGTCTCTCATTTCCTTTTAAATGACTTAGACTCGATTCATTAGGCTCTGAATGAATATTTGCGGTTTCACTAACAGTGTCGTTACTTAATTCGGAGTCGAACTGATATTTTTGAGTACGATCAAATCTGAAAAAATATTGTTTTGCATATATATCAAGGATTAAAGCAGTTTTTCTTATAAAATCCGCGCCTAATATTAAGTTCTGTCCTAACTCTTCAGCTACTAGTAGGGGAATGTACCAAGTAAAATTCTGAATTTTTAATTTCACCGTAATACTGTGAGATATCTTTAGGTTTTGTTTATTTGCGGTGGTACACTTTATGTTCACCATTTGGCTACGTTTAATCAGTTTATGATTAGCTAATAAGGTGGCTAACTGTTTACTAATTATACTACGGGTAGATCCTGAATCAATTAAACCAAGGGTTTTCGTTGCTCCAAGGTCTATCTGTACATAGGGTAGTTGGCATATACTTGTTTTACATGCACCAATAGAGTTGCACTTCTCGATAAATTTTGTTAAATAAGGATCTCTGCGTTTATTTTTACTCATCTTTATTTGACGCTTAGTATTGTTGTTACCTTTCCTTCTGGTGCTTCGGAAGACGTAGGATTTTCGGTCTTCCAGCTTCACACATTTTTTGATTGGTCGGTTTTCCGTAGATAACGCTTTTGTTTACATAACTTGCTAATATGTCCGGCCTTTCCACAGTTATAACATCTTCTTTGCTCACTTACTTCGCTCGTAGGTTGTCGGGATTTTGGTTTAGAGTATGAAACATGGGGATAGTTTTGGGTTTTATGTGTACTTACGAATCGCTTATCGCGGTAGTTTCGGGTATCATTTCCAATAGGTCTAGTTTGGAATGAATTTCTTTGTTGACTCTGGGACATAGAAACACTTCTATTCTGGTCAGAATACCAGACGTCGGACGAATGTATACAACATAGTTCTAGTTCCGTAAAAGTTGTAGGTGGCTTCACGAGTGCTAGTCGAGATCGTTCCTCGGGGGATAGTCTTACTATGATATTGTCTACTAACTGTTGTTCGCTCCATTTAACTTGTAACAATAAAGCAGATTCTCTTACTTCAGAAATATAATGAGCTAGTCTCTCGTATGTACCTTGTGCACGAAGTACTAAGTTTCGCTTCAATTCTTCGTAGATACCGGTGGGAATGAAATGTCTTATTAGTGTGGTATGAAGTTCTTCTACCGATTGATTATACCTTAGGGATTCTAACACTGTATCTTTTAATGGAGATCTACACTTAGGTAAAATAACTTGCAAAATCTGGTTATCTCTTAGTTGTTGCAGTTCCTTTAATTCTAAGATATGTTTGATAAAATTAAGGAGCTTTGTAATATTCAGTCCATCAGTGATTTGTATATTGGACAAAATACTTTCTACAGGGTGGGTTATTTTTCCATAGAGCTCAGGAGTTAAATTTATTTGGCTCATCATTCTAGGATTTTCCGCAGGTTGATTAGTCCGCGAATGAGAAGGTAATTCGTAGGTATGGGTCATATTTTCTAGTTCATTAGGGAGTGACGTAACGTTTACTGCTTGAATATTTACTTGACTACCACTTAACCGTTCCTTGAATGGATCTATATTGGATTCCTGCAGAATCTGAATTTTTGCAGTACCGCTTGGTTGTTCTTGAGTCGGCGATTGGGTAGGTGAAATATTTAATTTCGTCATTGCTTCTTCGATTTCGTCTAATCTAAACAATTCGGATCGTCTACGTAATTCGCGTATTATCTCAGGTAATTGTTTTAATGCTTCCTCGGCGAATTTCTTTACATCAGGAGGGATATCTTTATCACCGGGCCAGGTCAACAAATTGGTGATACGACGGTATAGATGCTCAATTCTTTGGGTGGTGCGTAATATTACTGCGGGGGATTTTTCATCACGCAGGGTTTGTGCGTACGAAGTTAGTTCTGTATACTTACGATAACACGTTTCTTTTTCGCTATTGAAATCTAAAACACTCAAACGACTTAATAATGAAGGTTTGTCCGGTTTATTTTCGCGTAACGTCTTGCGAAGTTCCTCGACAGTTACATTAGAGTAGGGGAGACCACGCCATAATGCTTCATATGTTAATTCGTCTTTCAACAAGAAATCGGGGTTAAATTGAGTCATTTTTTATAATAACCACTTTACACACACGACGTATTACGAACAACAAATCTTATGTCACTTACTTTACTTCGTTATCTCAATGTTAAAAAATAGATAACATTAATTCATTTAAACACATACACATATATCTTATTTCATATTAAGCTTTGGGATGTAATCTTATCTTAATTAATTAACATAACTTATTTCACAACAATTAAATTCTCAGTATTGACATATATAATTAATTAAAACAAAACGATAATACTATTTTAGTAGAGAGAAATTTCATATACGGAAAGTTCATTGATTTAACAAACAGCACAAAGAATCAGCTGTTTTGGGGTGTCGTCGAGTTGCGTAGGGTGGTAATTCAGGACCATACAAAACAGGAAAGAGCTTGTCTAATATGGTTTTGTTTTCTTATGGGGAGGAGGGGTTATGAATGAGATGTTTACAAAGGGGAGAGTTTACATTCCACAACACGTATTTAACATGAACCGACTGGTTTGGAATTGAATACGTACCAGCTATGACTTGCTTAACACGGCAAACTCGCGATACTAATATTATTATTATATAATTAAAATTTTACTCATTTATTTTTTGTTTATTTATGAGTGAATAAATTTATGTTTGTCCTTTTTATCGTTAACGACTTATAAACTTACACAACAACAATTACATAATTATGTTGCAATTTTCTGTACGTGACACTCTGTAAACAATATTTTTTTTTCCAAGTAAATTACACAATTTTAAATTCAGCAGAGTGGCGCAATTTTGTGCCGCCCCTTGGCAAGACAACACAAAAATCGGGAACTAGTTTAATTCTTTACCAGTAAACTAAACCAGCTGCCGTTGTTAGTAAAACTCTTACTAACAAATTACAAAACAAATATGATATAGGAAACTGACAAGGTTTGCATAAACTTATTCACTCACTTGGTATTAGCTAAAACATCTCTTTATTGCTATTGAAATATTAATCAAACATTATTCCTGATTTTAAAGAAAGTTATTTTAGTAAATAGTGCTTTTACTGCTTCAAAGATCTTAATAATATTATTCTTGTTATATCAAAATTTATTCATATAACTGTTAGTTTTAATACCACGGATCCGGGTCTCAATTTTCTCAAAATTATTAATTTATCAATATATACATTACGGTTACTATTACTTCTTACAAAATTACAAAATATACAAATCTGATAATTTGTTCATTACATTGCGAAAGTTCTTTAAAGTTCTTTGTTACTTCTTATTAAGGGGAAATTTACAAAAGTTGTGGTTTGATATCACCTGAGGTTGTTGTGGTATTCTTGGGACATCTCCAGTCGTCTTCTACGGGTTGAGTACGTTGTTCTTGGTGTATCTACATCGGGTTGATTTTTTTGTTAACTTGAAGCTCTCGAAGATAGGTTGTTTACTTGAAGTTCCAAATGTTGTAATTTCACTTTTCTTAGTGCAGATTCTTGTAGTTCACATTTTCTTTAGTTTAATTACAGTTATAGTTCTCACTTTGCAGTACTACAGTCTAGTAGTTAACTATGTTACACTTACATTTGATTTTGTTTTTAAGAGATGTGTTGGCTACCTTTCTCTATTTTATTTATATATATTCTCACAAACTCTAGACACTACATTATTCACAATAACAAGATTTCACGCTGGATATGCTTCTAGAGAACATACACATACGTATATGTGTACAACACCAAAACTCACGTCTGGGTATAGGTAAGGGTGTATGATACTCTTACTTATTAAAATTAAAAAATTTTAATCTGTGCGATTTTTGATACATTTAAAATCGTCACAATGGCAGTCGATGGCACTGCCGAAAAGTCTGGTTTTTCAGAAAACATTGGACTAAAGCTAAACAGCCCGGGAAGGAATTTTAACAAAGAACTACTTCTTTGTTGCCGATAATGTAGTACACATATACAAAATTCTCCCCTCTCCCTTCAACTATAATTTTCATTAATAGAAAATTACCCCCACCCCGTTCACCTAACCTCTTCATTTATAGATATTTCATCTACACTTCTACAGTGGATTATTATGAGCTTCTTACCAGGATACTTTATTTATCAAAATAAAGTACTTTACTCTTGTTAAAACATAAAATGTTGCAGGTAAAGTACCCCTATCTCTTAACCGATCTTCACCAAAATCAATAGACCTTCAGTCCTCTACAATACAGGGATGCATGCAAAAAAATATTTGATTATGTTTGAATGTGCGGCAGTTATCGTTCGTCATGGAAACATTTCTCTTGTTACAACATAAAATGTTGCAGGTAAACTACCCCTTTCCCTTAACCGATCTTCACCAAAATCAGTAGGCCTTGAGTTCTCTACAATTCAGGAAAGTATGCAAAAAATTATTTGATTCTCTTTGAATTTACGGCAGTTATCTTTCGTCAAAAAAAATTACCCTTCTTAAAACATAAAATGTTGCTGGTAAACTACCCCTTTCCCTTAACCGATCTTCAACAAAATCAACAAACCTTGAGTTCTCTTTAATTCAAAAGGGTATGCAAAAATGTAGTTGATTCTGTTTGAATTTACGGCAGTTATCGTTCGTCATAAAAAAAATTACCCTTGTTAAAACATAAAATGTTGCTGGTAAACTACCCCTTTCCCTTAACCGATCTTCAACAAAATCAACAGACCTTGAGTTCTCTTTAATTCAAAAAGGTATGCAAAACATTATTTGATTCTGTTTGAATTTGCGGCTGTTATCGTTTGCCATAGAAACAAATTACCCTTGATAAAAAAACGTTGCAGGTAAACTACTCCTTTCCCTTAACCGATCTTCACCAAAAACAATAGGTCTTGAGTACTCTACTATTCCGGGCTGTATGCAAAAAATTATTTGATTCTGTTTGAATTTGCGGCTCTTATCGTTTGCCATAGAAAATACACTAGTTAAAATATAAAACGTTGCTGGTAAACTACCCCATTCCCTTAACCGATCTTCAACAAAATCAACAGACCTTGAGTTCTGTATAATTCAAAAAGGTATGCAAAAGAGTAGTTGATTCTGTTTTAATTTACAGCAGTTATCGTTCGTCATAGAAAAAATGACCCTTGTAAAACATAAAATGTTGCGGGTAAACTACCCTATTCCCTTAACCGATCTTCACCAAAACCAACAGATCTTGAGAACTCTACAATTCTGGGCTGTATGCAAAACATTATTTGATTCTGTTTGAATCTGCGGCTGTTATCGTTTACCATAGAAAAAATTACCCTTGATAAAAAAAACGTTGCAGGCAAACTACCCCTTCCCCTTAACCGATCTTCACCAAAAACAATAGGTCTTGAGTACTCTACAAATTAGGACTGCATGCAAAAAATTATTTGATTTTGTTTGAATTTGCGGCTGTTATCGTTTGCCATAGAAAAAAATCTAAGATAGACAGACAGACACACACACAGACACTTTTCGAAAAATGACTTTTTTTCATGTTTTGAGTGTAGTACAATCAGAATCTGCAATAATCTCGAACACGATTTTTTTTGCCATCACCATACTTCCATTTCTTTAAGGAACATGGAAGTAATATAGACCTCTCCTTTTATAAAACTGTTAAAGTGTGGATTGAAGAAATATAAGAGTTTTCAGAGTATAATAAAGTTTATTAAACCATACACAATACATACTTAATACACAGTACTACGACACGTGCTTCACTCACGGCGTCTTGTTACAAACTAAAAACTAACAAACTTATACATGCTCACGCGCATTACATATATTATACAATATAAATGTATTGCATATATCCAACACGCCTCCTTACATTTATATTGTATTTACAAATTCAATTTTTACAAATACACATTTCAAGTTCAGCATAGTTCGAAATCTCTCAAACTTTTCTTTACACAATGACTTTGTAAATATATCAGCAATATTATCATCAGAATTTACCTTTACAACATTAATCATATTTTCTTCTATACATTCGTGTCCATAATGGTAATGAACTTCAATATGTTTAGAATTTTTCGTAAAACTTCCATACTTTGCTAAACTTATCGCTCCCGAATTATCTTCAAAAATATTAATCGGTTTTTCTAAAGTTACATTAAACAATTTTAGCAATTCTTTCACAACTTTCAATTCACTCACAGCTTCCGACAACGCTACATACTCTGCATATGTCGAAGCCTTTGTTACACACTTTTGTTTTCTTCCAATAAATTACATTACCAAATAATCGAATTACATAACCAGTTGTAGATTTTCTGTCCAAATGGTCACCAGCCCAATCGGCATCAACATAACAATCTATAATTTCAGAATTATCATTTCTTTTATAAGTCAATTTTAAATTTTTCGTTAAATACAAGTACTTTAATATTCGCAAAGCATATTTAAAGTGTGTTTCATTATAACAATTCTGATATCTACTTAAATAATTTACACTAAAGCTTATATCAGGCCTTGTAGCTGAGCTTATATATAATAATGCACCAATTAAATTTCTATATTGAATATTCCTTCCACAAATATCAGACTTTTCAACTTTTAAATTTACCTCCATAGGTGTATTATACATCTTACTGTTTTTTAAATTATACTTTCTTACTAATGACTCAATATATTTTGTTTGACTTAATTTTATTTCACATTTACGGAACTCATACTCTACGGTAATACCAAGATATTCTTTAATTTTACCAAGATCTTTCATTTTAAATTTTTCTGATAAAAGTTTCTTAATATTTTGCATTTTTTCTTTGTTACGTCCACAAATTAATAAATCATCCACAAATATTAATAAATAAATAGTATCTTTTCCATTTCCAAAAGTATATAAACAATAATCTAAATTACTTTTCTTAACACCCAAACTTATTAAAAATTTATCAAGACATTCATACCAAGCTCTGGGACTTTCTTTTAAACCATACAAAGCTTTTATTAACTTACACACTCTATTTGTACCATCCTCATAACCTTTTGGTTGATGGACATATACCTCAGAACTTACTTTACCATTTAGAAATGCAGTTTCTACATCCATTTGTTCAATAATTAGACCCATTTGACAACAGTATGATAATAAAATCTTTAAAGTTTGCATTCTCGCAACAGGAGAATAAACATCATCAATTTTATCGGTTTGCTGAAAACCTCTTACAACTAACCTGGCCTTATAAGCATTGTCAGACTTTTTTGTATAAATCCATTTTACATCCAATATTTTTTTACCTAAATATCACTATAATATTGACGACTCGGAACACTAAGTTTTTTATAAGTAAAAACGTAAAGTTTTACCTTACAGCCTAAACCGGCTTTCACCTATAGAAGGCTTCATCAGAGACTGTCGTTAGTAGCGCTGCTCGTCTTGTTGTTGGTGACGAGATAGTGTTTCGAAAGATTGAAGCTGTGTGTGTGTGGTGAGATGTGTTCGAATAATGCGTGCGATTTGAATTGTGTCTGTTCGTTTAGGATGTCGTTTTTATTTGTTTTTGTGTGTTTGTATATTTCTAATTGTTCTAGAGTGTCTAGTTTTCGGCCTTTTGTGTGTACGTGTAGTATGTTCATGTTATTGTCGATGTTTTTATATGTGTGGTTTGCTTCAATGAGGTAGTTCGCGAAGGTAGATTCTGTAGTGGTGTGGAGTGCTTTTGTGTGTTCAATGTATCTCTGTTTGAAGCTACGTCCTGTCTGGCCTATGTAGAATTTACTGCAATTTGAACAATTTAGTTTATATACACCGGGTAGATCGAATTTGTTTTGTGCTTTGGGCATGCGTTTTGATAGTGTGTGATGAAGCCTTCTATAGGTGAAAGCCGGTTTAGGCTGTAAGGTAAAACTTTACGTTTTTACTTATAAAAAACTTAGTGTTCCGAGTCGTCAATATTATAGTGATATTTAGTTAAGTAACGGACACGTCATGGACAACGAAATCCAAGAATTTTTTTACCATTTACATTTTCAACTAATTGCCAAGTCTTATTTTTATTTAACGAATCAATTTCTTTATCCATAGCTTTTGACCAATACTTACTTTCATTGCTCTCAAGCGCCTCCTCAAATGTACTAGGAGTATCTGCTCTACAATAATTTGCAAAAATATTACTATTATATACATAATAATCTTCATATCTTTTTGGTGGGTTTCTTATGCGCTCAGATTTTTTTATTTTATTTTCATTTTCATCCCCTAGATTTTCATCTGTACCTTTAAAGCTATCATCAAGAGATTCATTATCTGTAGATTCATATACTTCTACATCAGATTCACATTCATTCAAGCCAATACAATTTACATTTTCTTCAACAATATCAACATGTCTAGCCACTATTACTTTTCCATTAATTAGCACTCTATAACCAACTTCACTATAACTGATCAAAATTCCCATATCAGCCTTTTTATCCCACCTAGAAAATCTGTTTTGTTCCGGTTTTCTTACAAAAACTTTACTACCATATAAATGTAAATTTGAAACATTCGGTTTCGTCCCAAAAAATATTTCATAAGGAGTTTTCTTTTCTATAGTATTTGATAACGTACGATTTTTCAAATAAGTAGCAGCACAAACTATTTCAGGCCAATATTTTTTATGGATTTGTGCTTCAGCTAATAAACAACGTGACATATCCATTATCGTTCTGTTAAACCGTTCTGCGGTTCCATTTAATTCATGTATGTAAGCAGGACAATTATTAATTATAATACCTTTTTCTTTGGCAAAATTATAAATATTACCATTTAAGTATTCTTTCCCATTATCACACCTCAAAAGTTTAATTCTTTTACCCGTTAAGTTTTCACATTCATTTACATATTGAACAAGACAATTGAAAACTTCTACTTTAGACATCATGGTATAAACTTTAGCTATCTTACTGTAATCATCAATAAAGGAAATAAAGTATTTTTCCCCGTTTAGACCAGCTGTTTTAAAAGGTCCACACACATCGGTATGAACAATTTCTAAAATATCTTTTGCTCTTTTTCTATTATTTTCAAATGGAATATTATGCATTTTATTTTCAACACATATTTTGCACTTCATGAATTCTGATTCAAGTTCATTTGGAATACCACTTAACAATTTATGTTTACACAAAATATTCAAATAATTAAAATTTACATGGCCCAGCATACGATGGCACCTTTCTTTTTTACTCATATTATCACAATTTTTATTTGCAACATTTACCAATGACTCTACATTTTTTAATTTACTTTTCATCTTATATAGACCATTTTCTTTCCAAGCTACAGCTGTAGTATTTCCAAAATTATCAATAATTTTTGTCATTTTACCTTTAGAAATAATAGTATTATTTTCCGTTATTTTACCATAACTTATTAAATTTGTATGCATATCTTTAGCATAAAATACATTTTGCATGTTTACTTCATTTTTCTTACCAAAAAGATCAAAGTAACTTACCACATTACCAATTTTAGTTGCTTTTACAACTCTATTATCTCCCAAATAAACATTAACAGGTTCTTTAAGTATCATACATTTATCAAAATATTTATCATTATTTATTATATGGTCAGTACAACCGCTATCTAATAACCAATTAATCTCGCAATTATTAAACTTATCTTTATCTACCTTACTATTATGCGCCGTGTGATAGTCGACTCTTATAACCCATGCGCTCGTATCTGGATTCTTCTGCTGCGACTGTGTTGCTTGATGTGCTCTTGCACCTCGCTGACTTCGAAAATTGTCATGCCGTCTGGCGTAGTTACTTTTTTCGGTTTCTTGTCTGCCTCGTGGTGCTCGCCATGTATTGCTGCTGCCTGCCGCTTGGCCACCATATTTACAGTCTCTCTTGATATGACCAGTTTTGCCACATTGAAAGCATGTTCGCAGTTGTCGACTTTTATCCGCCATGAATGCGTTAGATTTTCGTCCAGGATATTCATCCTTTTGATGCTTTATTTCAGTCATTCGAATTTTACTTTTCACATAATCCACAGTTTGATCTTCTTCTTTTAATGCGTCTATTAAATCGCCTATATAACTGTATGAATCCGGCAACGTATTTAACATATAATTTAATTTTTCTTTTTCTGACACATTAGCACCCGCGTTTTTAAGCTCGTTCATAGTTTTTTCAAAATCACTGAAGAATGTCGCTGCATCAGTATAATTTTTAAGTCTTAATTTTTCCAATTTATTTCTATATACAATTTGCAATGCCGTAGACTTTTTCAAATACATTTCATCAAACTTTTGAATTATTTCATACGCCGTTGTTTTATCACTAATAAATTCCAATTGCTTATTCGTTATATTACTGTATATATAGTTCATAACCTTTAAATCATTATCGTCCCACGGGTCTTTATCCTGCGCCGTTTTTGCTCGTGTTATCACTTCATCACATTTTTTAAATTTCAAAAACAACACAATACGTTTTCTCCACATACTATAGTCCTCTCCATCAAACACTGGAATTGTAATGTCATTGTACTTCGCCATTTTTCCGTATCACAGCATGCGACAGCACAAAAAAACGATACTATACTCACTTAAATTCTTGACCACAAGTTTATTAAACCACGCACCTCTGCTATCATGTTAAAGTGTGGATTGAAGAAATATAAGAGTTTTCAGAGTATAATAAAGTTTATTAAACCATACACAATACATACTTAATACACAGTACTACGACACGTGCTTCACTCACGGCGTCTTGTTACAAACTGAAAACTAACAAACTTATACATGCTCACGCGCATTACATATATTATACAATATAAATGTATTGCATATATCCAACAAAAACAAATAGCTCACATTTTTGTAACTATATTGTAATATAATCTGTTGTGGGGTTTGTTTAAATTGAATAATAATGTTTTAATGTTAATTTGTGTTAAACGTGTCAAAACGTATGCTCTCAGTCGTGTACGGGTAAACCGTATTCTGCTCTGCCGCATTCAAACGTTGCAAACGTTGCCGCCTCGCCACCTGATTGGCGTACAGCTCTCTGCAGTATTACCCAGCTTGCGTCTCGCTTTAACGCCTTCACTTCAATAATTACTAGTCGTAATTCTAAATTAACGGAATCAAACATACAGCATTGCAGATTGAGAACATTTATTAATCCTTTAGAATATTTCACTTGGTTTATTATACATCAAAATTCGTTTTCGGCACCGGCTATTACAATTGCGTAGTTGGTACGCTCAGCTCAGTTGTATACAGTCATCAGTTACTCTAGTTTACAGTAAAAATTATCGTTTTTTTCTTCTCAGGGGTGTAAAGTCCTTTTGGCTACAGAAATATATGTTTACGGCTAACACACACAAAGTTATAATAATTCTTACATCTAATTACATAAATAAATCGATATCTCATTACATTTTACTAAGTAATCACCAATGAAAATTTGTGAAGCAATTTTTGGTTATGTTCATTTGCTAGAAGTTCGTTATTAGAAGATTCGTTAATTATTTATCATAATTTACTTTCTTATTAATCGTTAATTTGTTATAGTTAAATAGTGAATTTAAATCAGCATTTATTTTGACTCGGAATAGTGATCAGTGATTTTGAAATAGTTATATTTAATTCAGACCAAAATTTGTGAATACGCTTTAAGGGATAATGTTTATACTCATCAGTTACTTGTTGCTGAAGATCCTGATGTCGTCTTCTTCGATAGATAACTCCTGGGTTGTCGTCTTCTTCTATGGATAATTCCTGTCGTCTGTTTCCCTCGTCTCGGCACTTTTCTTTGCTACTTCAGGCCTCGTAATTCTTCAGTTGGTGTCGTCTTCTTCTTTTAGGAGGTTCCACTGATCTTCATATAGTGTCCGTGGTCGTCTTTCTTCGTCACGGCGTCGCTTCGTCTTCTTTGGATCACTACGGTTTGTTAAATTAATTTTTTATAAATAAAATTTACGTTCAGGATTCCCTGTACTGTTGTACTTGTCTTCTATTAGTTTTAAATAGTTTTGAAATTGTTTGATGAATAATAATTTAATGTTAATACGAGAGCTACTCGGTCCACCCTCTGGCGTTGGTTAATAATGACTTACTCAAAATCTAACGGTTTTTTGGCGTTATTTTTCTTGTTGCTATGGTTACTTAAGAAATTATGCTAATTTTTCATTGGTTATTAACTCAGGTTATTGTTAAGATTTATCGTCTTTTTTCGTCAATTTTTACCAAAATATCTTCAACTGAAGATTACTACTTTGTTCTAATATCTATGGTCATCACATTAGTATCATTCTTCCTAAATTTTTATGATGAACATTTTGATACCCCTCATGCCTACTTTTGGATAGCTAATTACATTTTTACTATTTTCCCAATTTTATATCTTACATATAATTTATTCAAAATTAGTTGTTAATCACATATTTTGGTACTATGAATACCCACTTACATGGTTTAATCATTTGGCACGTTCTGCCTTAACTTTTGATTATTATTTGTTCTTAAATTAATAAATTTATGTTCAACAGTTTGGCTTAGAGCCTAGATTCCATTCTACTACCATCTAACATTTCTTACTAACATTCCTGGTAACTCTAATATAATTTCCAAACAAAACAAACAATAAACATCAATATCCCTAACTCTAATTCTTACTATTAAACATTTCTTTTCAGGTTCTACCCTGAAATAACTTTTAATAGCTGTTATCTGCTTATCCTACAATTTACTCTATGCTATGATTTTCTAAACACAAATAAAATCCTTAATACTTACTTAAAGAAACTCTTATAGTACTATTGACAAACTGTTCCTTGTATACTATGTCCTATCTACTATTCCCTTCACTTAAACACAGTGTTAGTCCTTCTTAATTTGCTATACACTCTGATACCTTAACTCTTACCTTAATATATAATCTTGATATCTTATTACCTAAATTAACAATATTACAATTAGTTCAATCTTACCTACTAGTGCACAGTTTATCACAAATTGTTTATCTGTTTAACATAGTTAGCTTACACGATATTTAGTTCTACACTCTCACTACACTTTTTCTTTCATTAGAAAGTTTCTATAATTACTACCCTGCTCACTTTGTTTCATTATTTTATACCTATCACTTTCCCTACTTATTTAGTTTTACACACACACACTTTTGGGCTTATTCATGCTTATTCATGGTTGTCTGATTACTTTACATCACTGTGTGATTATGGTCATTTATAACTATTTACCTCCAAATCACACTGATCACTTTTGGTCATCATTCTAATATTGCTTTTGTTTTGGGCTCAAAGTATTGTTTATAGCCTTTGGCCATTACTACTACAATTAGTTTGGGGTATGGTTAGCTTCTAACCCCCCTACATTATATTATACTATTACATTCTTTAAATAATAAGATACATGTGATACTATTACCCTTCATTAATCTTATTGTCCTAGCTACATCTCATATGCTACAGACATCAATTCATTACTAAATTTACAATATTCTGTTCACTTTTTTGGGATGACTGAATTGTACTTAAACTTCTTCTTCACTGTCTCTTGGTTTTCTTTTGGTTCCTATCCGATCTATTGTGTCAAGTCTGTCGGGTTAATAGTAATTTGTCATTTATTGGGTTATTGATCTTTAAGTTCATAAGTTTTTTTTTTTTTTGCCTTTTACTCTTATTTTCAGCTGTTTATTTTATAATTAAATACCATTGAATTCTTGCTACCTTATGTCATGTTACAATATCTACGATTCGAAAACTAAGTAGACGATAAAGCATTAATACAAAATATCACGTTTTTTTTCAAGCAAAGTTTTGTAATTTCTCTATAAAAAATTCATGACTCTTACAAATGTCCCGGAAAAAATGATTTCTAGGTTATCCCTGCTACTATGAGTAAGAGAATTGAGTAATTTTTTCGAAACGCTTTAATACGCTATTTATCGACTTTGTAAAAGTTTTCGAATGACTATTGTAACGATCTAGATTTGTACGTGTTCTGAAAATGTGTAAGTATTGTGTGTTCGCCTCACACTGGTGTCGTTACTTATATGTTGTGCTGACGATGTCCGTAGCGATACTTCAAATTACCAGTACTCACGAGTGGAACACCTGTTCTTCAATAGGTGTTCATAAATCCCGGGTGGCGCCAAATTGTTTAATTAAAACAATTAAATTAAAAAATAGGATGATTAAGCGTTCTCAGCTATGGCGGTATGGAGAATTCAAATTTATTCCTGCCTTCGTTCGACCTTCTTAATCGAGCGGTTATTTCGCCGAGTTTCCGACGTGAGCGCTAACCGTCACCCTAGTTTTTCGCTAAAATGCACAAATATTATAATACACTTTCCTATGGAATAAAGAACAGTGGTTACACTCTGTACTAGTTTATTTAATTGTGATTGGTAATCATTCAGTTTTACACAAAATTATATTTTGTTATTCAACAAATTTGCACCGGCAATTATTATAAGACAAAAATCTCAAGGTTGGCGAATCGACTTTGAACGAATTATTCAGTCAGACATGGCGCCTGAAATCGTTTGTTTACCGTTTATTTCGTTCAGATTCTGAATTCTTGTGATTACGAAAGAAATATTGATAATGATTACAATAAAGTACACTACCTTACATTAATTGTACTTAGATAATATAATGTGTAATTATAATTGGTTCCTGAAGTGCTGTAAAGTGTGTTTCAAAAGTTTGTAATTTTCATACAGGTTATTTTTCTAGTTAACATAAATTTAGTGTTTTATTTTTTATTAATCTTTGAAAGAAATAATATCATCAGTTTATAGTGAGAGTTCAGATTGCTGTGAGAAAAATTTAAAGAGAATTTAATTCAGAGATTCGGGTAATTTAGCAATACTTATCAACTCAGTCGACTTGATGTGTAAGTTTACTGTCAATCAGTTGAAATGGGTTGGGGTCTTCAGTAATCTTCAATCTTCAATTATCTTGGATCTTAAGTACGTCTGGCTTCTTTTTCGTATTAGTTGTTGAAATTTATTAATTTGGAATTTGTTAAATTGGTCCTTGGCATCAGTTAAATGTTCTAGTCCTTCATCAGCTTCTTACGTCTTCATCTTTTCGACTTTGGATTACTTTTTAAACGTTTTATATTAAAATTTTGGTCATTCACGGCCTGGCGTCTATTCCTGTTGAGCGTCAATAATGGGATAATAAATCCTAACGGAAAATTCATAAATAACGTTTCAGTTGTCATGGTAACTTATAGGTCTTGATTGGCTGAACTTGACTTAGTACCATTGTTATCATATTTGAATTTTTATTCAAAATTACTGTATATCTTCTGATTGCTATTATTCTTCCGTCTTCCTCTCTATGTATTAAATATTATCACTACTGTTCGTATTTTCTTTCAAAGATCATTTTGACATCCCACAAAGCTGGGTTTTCTTATGTATTATTGTTTGAACATTTATGTTGATATTATCTAATTATATTTCTTTCTTATTTTATGTCCTTAGTTTAATATTTATCTTTTAATATGATTCACTAATTATCCTTGATTAGTTACTTGCCTTGGATTTGCTAATTTCCTTGTTAGTTTTTTACAATTTGTAGTTATTTGTTTTTTACAGTTAGGCATTTCATAGGCCTAAGTAGTAATTGGCCTTATTTACTTATTTTATACTAATTACTTATTAATTTACTCTCATATATGTTTTGTGTTGGTATTATAAATAATTTGTTTACTTGTTTTGGATCTGTTTTACAATTATTGAATGTTTTCATTGTTTCTACATTATGGTTTGTTTATTGTTTTCTAACTGCCCTTCAGTATTATTAGATTTATATTACTTTATCTTTTTTCTTATTTATTTTGCCAGTGTTTATTATTTGGCAATTATTTACTATTCTCTATAAAATACAATATAACATTTAAGTTTATGGTCTGTGTAATCCCTTCAGCCATATTCCTATTCATAGATTTAATCGAACAATTCTTTAACAAAATATATGAAAATTGTTAATTCTTTAACAGCTATTATACAATGTTTGTTTACAATTTGTTTCATTCTTAATTGTTTTTTGGGTGATAAACATCATCACACCACTCAAATTTCCGTATCTGACTATCCTTTAAAATATAGGGTGTTTATTGATTTTGCTTTTATTTTCTTTACTATTTTTTTTTCTTATATACACTATACTCTCTAGCCATGGTAACACTAACTTTTGACATTCTATGGGATTCCTTCCCTGAATACCATTGTATCCCTCATTTACACTTAATCTTAATACTATCATTAACAAAATTCTTATTGAATAATAATGTTCACCATTAAATCTTTAGTGTTCATCACAGATTATTAAGTGTTTATACCTATCAATAGGGTTTCTTATTATTTTGGGGTTTTACACTGTCACTTTGCACTTCTTATATTTTATTTTAAGTGTTATTAGTGGGTAATCCCTAACATTACATTTTCTTTGTCACTTACTTATGTTCACTATCTCACTATCTCTCTATTTCTCTCTTTACAAAGGGTAGTTACACAGTTCCTTATAGAGTCCTTTATTACATTTAAACTCTATTTCTTTGGTTAGTGTACTTTTAGTTTGTCATTACTTTATCTGGTTTTATCACTTATCATTTACATTGATTATTTAGTCGATACTAATAACTATCTTTTACATTTGTTATTTATTGGTTTCTTTTTCATTATTATATTTGAGTGTAACATTTCTCCTTTCTATGTTCTATATTATTTGTTTGTGTTTTATCCTTTGATTTCATTTTATTTCCTTTATACTTGGTTTGTTTCACCTTCATTTTCCTTCTTCTTCGATTTCATTTTATTTTGGTTTTCCCCTTCTCATTTGGTTTCATTTTATTTGGTCAATCTATTGATTCAATCACTTTCTCATTTGGTTTCATTTTATTTGGTCAATCTATTGATTTAATCACTTTCTCATTTGGTTTCATTTTATTTGGTCAATCACTTGGGTTGGGTCATGTAGTCGTTTGTCGCGTCATCGTCATTTTATTTTCTTTAGTTTAAACATTTTATATAGTTGATTCATCGTTTTTTCCCTGGTATTGGGGTGGCTTGTTTGTGTTGTAACACTATTGATTTTGAAAATTAAGTAAACGATAAAACATTAATACAAAATATCACGTTTTTGTTCACACAGTCTTGTAATTTAAAGAAAAAATTCACGACGCTTACATACGTCCCGGAGAAAATGATTTCTAGGTTATCCCTTAAAACGATCCCTTAACGAATCCCGTAAAATGATAGATTGTCTGAAAATCACTTGTCACTACATAGAATGCCTAGATAATACTATTAAATATACTTAACATAGTATAAGTATATAAATATACATTAAAGTTTAATTAAAATATTTTGACTTTCAACAAATTCGATTAGGTGAAGCACTACACTGTGTAGTCTACACATTTACAGAATCTTTTTCTTTTTTTACCTATGTAGATGTATGGATACGATTACTCTAATATGTAAGCAAGTTTTCTTTGTAACGTTCTTGATTATTTGCCCTTTACTTTAATAAAAAGTGCAAACTAATGACCGTAACGTGCGAACTGAATTGAGATTATTACTGACTTGGTACCAGACTGAGTTGGTTTCAGACAGTGCCACGCTCACATCTATGACTGTTCGACAGCTAGAGACACTTGCGTCTACGGGGAGGTCCTCGGAGCTGTTAACCGACTAATCTGGCGACGTGGTGGGGGCACTGGAGGGGCGAGCGAAGGTGCGCCCCATCACATCTATTAATCGTACGGGCAGACGCTGCTTGTGTGATACATTCGCATTCTGGGCTGACAAGCGTCTGCCCGTACGATTAATAGATGGGATGGGATGCGGCTGCTCTCTATCCGAGTCTTTGTAGACTTGACGATAAACCTGTAACTTATTTTCGGTTTGTTTAGCTGTGTGCGGTGTTCCTACGTGTGTTCTCTCGTAAGCAGAAATACTTACAATATTTTATGTAATCGTTCAGCACTACAGAATGCGAATGTTTCATACTTTTATCTGACATAACCTCAGTAACAGCGTGTTACTTGAAGTTTGAGGATTACTAATTAACTGTCTTCACACATCTGTTCCAAATTACACACTTATCTAAATCACAAGTTAAATTAATTACACAGAATCTGGCCATGGTTGGATTGTACTTAATTAAGCTCTGTTCAATTGCTATTACAATTATTAGTACGGATAGCGAATAATTATTTTTTTTAAATAAATAACAAATGTGGAGGCCAAATTATTCTCATAAGGTGATAAAAATACTTTACTGTATTAAATGTACAATTTATTGGTTTTACAGAAAATACCAGTACTTACACATGAATGGAGTTATACTCAGACTGCATTATCAAATATATGAATATATATCGTTCTTTATAACATATTTTAAAACTTTTGATATTAATATTTTCAATTATACGTTTTAAGCACCTACATTTTTTACCTTTTACTGAGTAAAAATTAAACGAATTCATGTAGTATTCATGTAGAAGGCCATAATCCTTCCTTCTTCACTATTTTCTTTCATGGTCTATGAGGTGATGTTTATGCTTTGTCTTTGCATTACATAGAGTACACATGAAAGATTGTGCTAAGGATCCACTGTTATGTATTTTTAAACTTAATATGTGACGTTTTAAACTATACTGGTTAATTGTTGTATAAGTGCACATATCACATTTATAAATTTGTTTTGGCTCAGTAGAATGGGTTGATTTGATGTGTCGCTGCAAATATTTTTTTGGGGAATACTGTTTGTTACACAAAGTGCAAGTAAATGTAGCTGTTTCAATTTGCTCCCCTTTGGCATTTCTTTTGTGAACAATTCTAACATGCCGTTTACAATAAGATCTCTTACTGAACTCTTTGCTGCATAAATCACATTTTACGGCAGTAGTACTCATCTGAAAATAAACATAGCATTGTTTTCATTGAACTTAAATTTAATAAGCAAATTTCAGATGAAACGGTAACAACTAAACTTTATTTATTCTTCCCATAATGGTCCTGTATTTTGTTTAATATACTTTCTGAAGTGACAGTTTGGGAATACAGTACTGCTGCATTGTGCTATCCTACCACATGTTCCACTTCTGGCAGCTGGGTTCTAACAGCAGATTATTGTTCAGATTAAAAGTTGTACATGCTGCACATGTGCACACACACGCACGCACATACACACAAAGTATTCTTAACTGCCCATTAAACAAAACATTAAATTTTGTTTCTAAAAATAACTAAAAATTACAAATGTCTACAAGATAATTCTTCTTATTCTCTTTTCTTTCAAACATTAGGCCTGCTGCCTGTTATGCTTTTGACCATGGCAGAACTGACATTTCACCACTGCCAGAGAGAAATCAGCTACATAGCAACTGTGTGTGTGTGTGTGTGTGGCCCAGAGACACCAGACAAGACTGCTGTATTATTACTCAGCAATATGGGTGTGCAGGCAGACTGACTAATTTTTGTTTAGTAAAGTAACAGTATTATAGAGCGATCATACAATAAACAGTATAAATTCCACACAGTTAAATGTGTGTTATAATTTCTGTTAGTCTAACAGCTAGATGGATTCTTACACTTTTTTCAAATTATTGATTCCATTTTTGAGCCATGGGGTCAAAGAATTTTGAAATTTCTAAAACTGTACAGTATATTCAGATTTTCGTTAAAATTCTCTTTAATCGATGTCCCACATGGAATTTGTGATTTTGTCAAACTTTTGCCCCACTTTTTGAAACCTGGTGTCCCAAAATTTTGAAATGTACAAAAAATAATACTATATTTGTATACACTAATTTTACTTCTGTTGGCAAACAAACTAGAAGAAGGAATACTCAGATCTTTTGTTAGTCACTTTCTTTTTTAAATAGTGTTTTGAGAAGGAAAGAGTGGTTAGAGTTGTGAATTATATTGTTCATCTTGCTGTATAAGGAAAAGTCAAGAACTACTTTTACAAGAAATTGTGTGGTTGTAACAGGAATTTTACATTTCCCTGGAACGAATCCAATTGTTATCTCACTGAAATGTATTTCAATTGTGAAAGCATTACATATCAAGTAACTGAATGTAATGAGAATGCACCTGTGCACGCACACACACACGTACACACAGTACTTAACTTGTTTGTTCCATAACATTGATTACAATTGCAGCAAAATTGATCAAAATGACATCAAATACATGTACTACCCTCAAAACACAAAAAAAAGTCATTTTTCGAAAAGTGTGTGTAGATTTTTTTCTATG
This sequence comes from Magicicada septendecula, assembly GCA_034769895.1. Lineage (NCBI taxonomy): Eukaryota > Metazoa > Arthropoda > Insecta > Hemiptera > Cicadidae > Magicicada > Magicicada septendecula. Next base: position 986,980,887 of record CM068367.1, on the reverse strand, counting down.
GTCAATGATAACAGCTGCAAATTCAAACAGAATCAAATAATTTTTTGTATACAGCCCTGAATTGTAGAGTTCTCAGGACCTATTGATTTTGGTGAAGATCAGTTAAGAGAAAGGGGTAGTTTACCTGCAACATTTAATGTTTTAATAAGGGTAATTTTTTCTATGACGAATGATAACTGCCGTAAAGTCAAACAGAATCAAATAATTTTTTGCATACATCCCTAATGTGTAGAGCACTCAAGGTCTTTTGATTTTGGTGAAGATCGGTGGAGAAGAAGGGGTAGTTTACCTGCAACATTTTATGTTTTTATATGTGTACTACGTTATCGGCAACAAAGAAGTAGTTTAGTGTAAAAATTCCTTCCCGGGCTGTTTGAGCAAAGTACAATGTTATCTGCAAAACCAGATGTTTCGGCAGTGCCATCGACTGTCATCATGAGTGAAAATCGAGTGCGATAATGTAAGGTGGTATACGTTAGTGACCACATGCACAGTACTGTGGTCAGGCTGAATCTATAAGTAGAAAGAAGTAGTTTCTGTGGAAATATTTCATTTCCATTATGATTTTAAATATAAATCTTTGAACATGGAAGTAATGTATGGTTCTCCATACCGATATTTTAATTGCTTTTAGTTTTCATTGAATTTTTTGTATTTCAGTTTTACATTTGATATGTAAACGCATCAAGACAGAAATAATCGCTGCTGACATTGAGTTTAGCAATTTAACATGATAATGTTTGTTATATAGTAAATATATTTGTAATATAGTTATATAGAAAACATGATAGGAGACAATTCTTACCTTTAACTAGGTTACTCAAACACGCATCCAAAATAGATACAAAAACGCATGCGGTAAAAACTTACCAAAATCAGCTGAGACAAGTATCAGCTGAGCCTGCCAGGTGGCACGGTGTGTTGGTGTCACGGTCGGTCAGGCACTTGCCCCTCCAGTGCCCCCACCACGTCGCCAGATTAGTCGGTTAACAGCTCCGAGGACCTCCCCGTAGACGCAAGTGCTAGAGACGCCTAGAACGCAAAGTGCAAAACTGCCTCGCAGTAGACCATGGATTCAAATTTAAAAATAGATTTGTTTAGTAATTATCACGCTTGTCTCGTAATTTTATTATTTTGTATGCCATTTATATGCAAAAATAATACTGCCAATTTTTTTTTAATTTGCTTTTGTCAAAACATACAGTACTCGATTTTACGATTTATTTCATTAACAAATTATATCTCCACGACCTTATTTAAATTAAAACAGGACATGCTTCAACAATCAAGTTTATCGTGAGTTTACAGAAGTATAAAGCCAAAAAATTAATAGTAAACCCTTCGTAAAATTTTATTTTTTGTGACGTTCTGCCCGGTCTCTTTTTATGTTTCTTTTACAATTAAAGTGACCATCTCCAAATACGTGCTTGAACATTTGTTATCAAAAAAATAAAGTGTGTTGTCCTCAAAGGGACAAGGTAGCAGTCCCTTGATATAACACTATTTTTTCCGGCGGATGGGAACTTACAAAGTCCAACGCATTTTACAATTAAAACTACACTTTGACGTTCTTGGAAAAGATAAGATGTCGGTGCAGATAAATAAAAATTTTAACAATTTATTCTTAAAAAAAAACTTTTTGCTTTGGGCGCCCCTCAGCTTTCGGCACTCTAGGCGGTCACCTAGTCTGCCTTTATGGTAGCGCCGGCCCTGCTGTTCCTTGTTTGTATAGGGGTATTTACAGGAGTCAGCAACAATAAGGATTAGCAATGGGATCTCCATTATCTAGCATTATAGCAGAAATATTCTTACAACATATAGACACCAAAATACAAAACATTATAAAATCCTTTGATCCAAATGGCATTTGGATACGATATGTAGATGATAGGCTATATATATCAAGTAACAAAAATACAAATGCAGATAACATATTAAAACAAATCAATAACATACATTCAAAAATACAATTCACAGAAGAAAAAGAGAATCACAACAAAATCAACTATTTAGACATAACCATCACAAGATACAATAACCACCTACAATATGCAATATACAGAAAACCAACTTCCACTAACATCATTATACCTAACCATTCTGACCACCCGCCACAACATAAAATGGCAGCATTCTATTCACTATTTAACAGAATGTACAAAATACCCCTAAACAAACAAGAACAGGCAAAGAAAGAAATATAATATACCAAATTGCTTGTGAAAATGGATATAATAAAAACACTGTAAACAAAATATAAAATAAAAACTGAACTATTAAGAATTAATCAAAATGAAAAAAACAAAAATAATAACAACAATAAAAAATGGGCCACATTCACATACATAAATAATAAAATGACAAAACTAACAAAACTGTTTAAGAACACAGACATTAAAATAGTATACAAAACTAACCAAAATAATCTAAAAAAACTAAATAACGCACACAACAAAGATAATACAACATCCAATGGTATATACAAAATTGAATGCCAAGATTGCAATAAATGTTACATAGGACAAACAAAAAAAAACTGAAAAAAACGTTATTTTTAACACCTAAAAGCATACAAAAAAAACAAAACAGAAATACAGTATACAAATCTAATTTGGCCACACATGCAATAAACACTGGACATGAATTCCCAAACATAACCAACATGACACTAATAAAACACATACCACACAAAGGCACCATAATGAACATTTGGGAAAATTTACAAATATACAAACATAAAACACAAAACAAACTAATACCTGAACAAATACAAATCAATACAAAACATGACACAATTTTCAAAGCATTCAACATAGAAAATACGCAAAATACTAATACATACACCACAATCACACGCAATAAAACCAATTTAAAATACCAGAAGCCAACAGGAAGCCACAATAACAACCAACCAACACACATGTACTCAGTGCCAGGGGCAAGAAGATTGTTGGACGTCTCGAATTTACAATTAAAAGGGGTCTAAAGAGAGAAGAAATGAAAGCCCATTCAGCGAAAAAAGTGCTTAATAAATGTAAATGTGGAAATTTTTGTGTTCAAGTAAGTTCAGCAAACGTCTTAAGAATATTTGTTAAGTCAAAATTAAGAAATTATATATTATAATATTAACGGTATTTAGTTTCTATACATTTATTAGTAACAAATGTAGACTATAAAAATGTAGTAAAATAAAATTTAAAAAATGTACTAAATTACTTAAAATAAAATTGGTATTTTAAAAATGTTCTAATAAACATGCAAATTCTTTGTAGGTACAAATCGCATCGTCAAAACAATATCCTAAAGCAACATACAGTTAAACAAAGAACTACATTAAAAATAATAAATTTAATAACTTACCATTACAGGTTAATGGTTCCATCTTCTATTAATAAACACTTAATATTTGTTTTTCATACTTAATAAATATATAATACAAGACATTTTAAAATGTAACTTTTCTGGTCTTAATTGCTGCAAAGTCGGTTACTAACTCACTATAATCTAAGACGAAGCAATGTCATTTTCAATTGAAAGTACCACTGGATTTGATACCCTGTCTTGAGATATTGTTGATCATAGGCACGATTTAATCAATTTGAGTTTACTAAACGATCTTTCACAAGAAGGCACAGACACTGGTAATGTAAGAAACTTTTTTAAAACTGATGCTAGTGTTTTGTAGGCTTCTAATCCCAATGAAGAACTGTATTGTAGCAGGCCCTGAGGTGTAAAGTCCATTTGATCTCCGTTAACTTTTGACATTTAGTATGACCTCTTTGAACAAAAGTAAAAGCCACTGAACAATTCTACACTGTTCAGGTCATGTGAATACAGTTTTGCCAGCACTGTGCACTTAATATTGATTTGGGAAAGCTGTTCCTTAAAATGTATAGCCCCATCATTTACGTATGCCTCAAATTTACAGAGGAACATAAAGCTTTTTTTTATGTTAGAGAAACGGCTTGAAATTCAACTGACAGTTTGTTTAAACTTTCTATTAGAGAACGTCGCATTTCGTGCCGAACGGTTAATGTAGAATCGTCTGCATACTCCCCTGTCATCGTGCGGTTCCTTCTTATCCTTTCTGTGATACTGACACCCCATTCATTACATACCTGCTCTGCCTTATTAATGACATTGTCACACAGCTCATTTCTCCAAACATTTAATTTGTCCGTTAGCGTTTCCAGAAGTGTCAATGCTTGAGTAAAGCTTATTCTTTTGGTCTGCAAGATTTTCTTGATTTTGTCCATAGAAGTAAGAATATCTGTCCAGAAAAAGAGCAAGGTCACAAAATTAAAGTTTGCTATCGCATTAATTGTAAATGCTACATCTTTCCTCATATCAATTGTTTCAGTTGGTGTATCCCTCAGTTTCTCCAGTGCAGCGATCACTTCATCCAGCTGAGTGGATATTGCTTTCATCAAAACTACTTTTGAACTCCACCTGGTACCACAATGTCCTTTTAGAGTAATATTTACAAAGTCTCCAATATAACGAGCGAAAAATTTAAAAATTTCAAATTTTCTTCTTGACCGATTTTGTTCACACGCAGTTGTGTTAACGACTTCAAGTTAAAGCAATAAATAAGGCTTAATGTGAAGATGTCAAACCAGCGTCGCTAGCAGATAATAGAATATGTTATACTCCACGCAACAATAGATATGAAAGTTCAAGATGACAGGTGAAGCTTGGCTAAAAATTATTACCCCAAAACAAACTACACTTATGCCATGCTAGGGCACTCACACGTGTACGGATAACTAAGGCGAACGTCCGCTCGGGTTACGTCAGAATGCGATGGTACTGCAAAAACGACAGGATGTCACAAAAGAGTTGAGGATGCTGCACTTTACAGAAACAATGAAAGAAATTACTAGTTGAAAAGACTCGAGGATGCTGCACAGCGGGAGGTGACGTTTACGTGATGGACACAATTTACGATTAGAAAGTCTGGGTGGCTTCACCAGCCAACGCATGTCAGAAATTATTAATAGCTACAAAAAAGGGGTGTAAGATAGAACAATACCTCAAGATGACCAAGGAAACAGATGGGGAAAGTTAGAACAACATTGCGTATGTCCCAAACAAAAGAGTGATTGACAGGCGCGCAACGACCAGAAATTCTGCGAAAAAGATCAACGTCCGAACGAAGAAATCTGGGGGATGTCTATCAGGGTACAGCGCCCGAAGACACCGGTGGAGAGGAGAGTTTCTATGGTAACCAGGAGTCAAAGCGAATCATTGAACAGAAACAAAAACCCTGGAGAAGTGGGATAAAATATTCTAAGAAAATATCGAGCTCACCTATTGTAAGTAAGAAAAGGCGTGGACAGGCTCAAGACAAAATTTGGGTAGGGACGAGTTGGTCAAAACTAACTGTCTAACACGGAGGAGTCTCAGTCTCAGTCTCAGTCATATTTAATTCTCTCAGTCATATTTTTAATTCGCTCAGTCATTTTAAATTTATCAGTCTTAGTGAAAACTCAGTGTTATAGTATTCGGACTTAGTAATTTCAAACTGTAAGATTCAAAGTGCAACCGGAAGTAATACTCGAACACAACAGTATAAAATGTGCGAATTAACGAACTTAGTTAAGCATTAACATTATTAGGAATTTCCGCGTGAACAATTCGAGCGACTCAAGCAAACTATCATGTAATCTCGGCACATACACGAAACATTATTAGTGTACTGTACAACTTAGAAAGAATTACATTTAGCCAATGTTAATGAATTACACTAAATGTAACAGGACATTTAAATACTTGAACAAACTAATCAACCAAGTAGTATAAACGCATAGACATCAACACAAAGTCCAGTGAATTTCTGTGATGAACGGACATCGACATTAACTTTGCGAGCGTGAACATACACCACTCATTTTAGAATGATCACATATTAAAAAGCGAACTGATCTATACAAACTAACATTGAAAGCAACATCACATCCACACTACTCTATAAATGACGCGAGTTCACGCGTGTGTACGAGTGACAGTGAATTCAACAAGATGAGTTCATTAGACTTCACCACAACAAGGAGGCCGATCACCGTTGGACCATGAGTGGATATTCTTAATACAAGAATATCCATGAGTGGATATTCTTAATACAAGTAACAATTATTAATCTATTAATTTAGTAACTACTACTGTCCTGACTCTTTCAAAGAATCCCCACCATGGGAGTTTTAAATAAATTTGATAAAAGAATAAATTTAAAGTTATAAATAATGAACAAGTAAGCGAAACTATCTGGAATTAATGAACGCATTCGGGAATTAATTATTATTTGGATTTATTGTATATCATTATTTATGTATGTGTGTCTTTTTCAGCTATCATATAAGCTAGAACTTGTTTAATGATGTATGTGTTATTTGATGTATTTACAGGTACAGCAAACTCTTTATGTGTTATGAATATAAATTGACTTAATGAATAATAAATTAGTCATTTAAGTACAGTTAAACAAATGCGTTCATTATTACTAAAACCCGCATGTTAAAGTTTTACATAGAACACAATAACACGAATATTTATAATTGTACAATTTTCATGTGTAACAAAAGAACATGATTAAATTACTAAAGAGTCTCTTGTCTATTATGCTAATTGGTAATTAAAATTGATCTAATTAATTAATTCACATCGTAATTAGCATAATAACATCGTATATAAATGGCGCCCAACGTGGGGCTTGATACGTAATATTAAATATCATTAATACGTACAAGTTTGGTAAAGATCAGGCAGTAGTAGATAGATTAGCATAAAGTAAGAAATAGAGATAAGTGTTAGTGTTATAAACTAGTTTGAATGATTACGCGTAGGAAGGCGAAGATGGCCAGCAATTCCGATAGCGTAGAATTTGAAATTAATAACCAGTTAGGTATGGTAAATACCGAAGAAGATACCACACCTAGCGACCCAAATAGCGCTGTAGAGAGTCAAGAGGTAAGGGCGCGAGGACAAGCGTCCAAACCAGAAGAAATGAATCTACAAGTGTTAATGGATTTTATCCGACAACAGAGCGAGAAACAAGAAGAAAATAATCAATTAATAAATGAAAATATTAAAATAATGAACGAAAAATTTGATAAGCAAAAAGAAGAACAGAAAGAAAATAGTAGATTAATTAACGAAAAGCTAGAGAAACAGAAAGAAAATAGTAGATTAATTAATGAAAAGCTAGAGAAACAAGAAGAAAATAGTAGATTAATTATCGAAAAGCTAGAGAAACAAGAAGAAAATAGTAGATTAATTAGCGAAAAGATAGAAAAACAAAATGAAAAGCTCGACCAGCATAAAGAAGAGATGAAACGACAGTCAGCGGAACAGCTCGAGCAGATACGGTCTGAGTTACGACAATACCAGCATGCCTGGGAAGAGAAGATCAATGAATTACAAAAGAAACAAGAAGATATAGTAAAAGAGTTGAAAGAAGACGCGAATAAGAATTACGAAGAGATACGGGAAGCACGAGAGACCGACCGCCAGGAATGGAAGGTAGCGATCCAGAGCACCCAAACAACCGTTAAAAAGATTCACAATAAAATTGATGCTCACGTCAAAGACGCTAATAAGAAATATGAAGGGTTAAAGGCCGAAATACACAATACCATACGGCAGAAGCAGCAAGAACAAGGTGAAACGAACAACAACGTGATGCAGAAATTGGAAGAAGTCGACGGGAGACAGCGTTCAATGGAACAAAAGTTGGAAGAAACCACTAAAGAAAAGACTACGCGAATAGAAGAACTAAGATGTCATTTAACGAAGGTAAAGGAGAGCCAGGAGAGACTACAGAGACAGTTAATGGAAGGTGAGTGTGGTATGGTGAACAGAATTCATGGACCTAACCACAACGACCTCAAATACAACGGTACCGACAGATACCCCATGGAATTCCTTAAGGAGTTGTCAGAGGTACATGAGCTATACTACCCCACTGATAATATTAAGTGGATAGGTAGACACTTAGAGATGGACGCCGGAATTTGGTGGAGAGTTATACGAAGCCACATATCCAACTTTGAAGAGTTTAAAGAAGCTTTTTCACAAAAATACTGGGGACAAGAACGACAAGATAGCATCCGTGATCATCTCGAGTACGGGAAGTTTGATTGGCGTGGCCAAATCAATGTAATCCAATATATAGAATGACTATTATTGGAAAGTAGACAATTAACGCCTACTTTAATGGACCGCCAGTTAATTAAGAAGATTGCGAGTCATTTTGGACGGGAAATCCAGCTCGCTGTTATCACGAGGGGAATTACAACGATTCCAAATTTCGAATCACTGATTGTTGAATATACACAACTTCACCCGCGGAACAACAGAGAGCCGAGTTACGAAGCAAGAAACGGAGGAGGAAATTCCAATAGGGAGAGTGAAAGTTACCCAAACAAAGGAACTGGGGGTGCAGAAGCGAACATGGGGTGACAAACCGCCCGCACGCACACAGCACCACCGCGCTGGGGAGAGGCAGCACATTAACACAATAGAGTTTACTAATAAAGGGGCATTCACTTTGGGCAATGAACCGAAAACGGAACGACAAAAAAAAAAACAAATGCAGTAAGTAAGATACCCGTAAAATCGGATATCTGTCAAACCAATGACGTCAATGTAATTCTACCTGATTTGAGAAACGACTTATTATGCGACGATGACGAGGAGATTGTTCAGCGAATATTAAAATGCCCGGAAGTAATCATAAAATTCAACAATGGTATTACGGTGCCTGCATTAATTGACACCGGGAGCGTAATTAATGGATTATCGGAATCTTGGTTCAATCAAAATGAGCAGAACATGGCACCTTATGAAATTTTACCAATGACCAACACTTTAATAATTAGTGCGGTAAGCAATAAATCGAAATTAATAAGGAAGCAGATATTATGTGACATAAATATAGATGGGATTAAGAATGAGTGTGTGTTCCTCGTTATACCAGACCTTATAAAACCATGCGTTTTAGGAATTAGTTTTCTCCAGGAAGCAGGATGTCTTATTGATATGGGAAAAAGAGTCATCGAGTTAAAAGGAAAGGATGACGAAGCAGCGTGCACAGTGCCAATAATCCATATGGAGGTGATGGGCATAGAAGAAGATGAAGAAATCATGCGAAACATCGACAAGAAGGTGGAGAGCATTGACTGCGGAGATGAAAGGATATTGATTATGTTAAGGGAAATTCTTGTCAGAAATAGAAGTTTATTCAGGGAGTGCCCCGGGAGAATCGAAGGATACGCTCACGAGTTCCAAGTAACAGACTGGACACCGTACTTCCAGAGAGGATGGCCAGTCCCACTAGCGTACAAAGGGAAGGTGGGAGGAGATAAGTCGCATGTTACGAAATTGGGTCATCGAGCGATGCAACAGCCCCTATGTTAACCCGCTTGTCACAGTTATAAAGAAAGATGGAAGGGTCCGATTATGTCTGGATGCGAGGAAGGTGAACTACGATCCCGGACTACGAGTGAGTTTCTCCAATAAACGATATTTTATATTTCTTTCCATGTCTTAGCTTCTTTACTCATTTTTTATTAAAGTAGATCGTTGATAAGTTCCCCTTTGTTTAAAGAACATTCCAATTCCTTTCATTCCAAAAACACAGAGTGATGAGCAGGGCTATTTTCATCATCCTGAATACAGGTATTTAACTTTTGCCACGACGAAAACCCATTTTCATTATTGAAGTTGCTTCTTTGATAGGTTTTTTTTGTAGAAATAAAGTGCAACAAAATCAAAATAGAGATTTTTTAGTTGGAGAAAAACACATCCAAATGCGATTTACCTTATCATAATGAACCGTAATTACGATGCTTGAATATGAGTAGACTAATACTATTTATCACGCGAGTTTTATGATAATGAACACGTTAGCTGGTTATGCTTCTTTCACTTAAAGGAATAGTCATATAAAAGAAACAAGTTATTTGTAGTTTTATAAACTGAAAACAATTTTTTCAAGTCTATGCTCACTTTGCCGCCCTCCTGGCTATGCCGCCTAGGGCGGCTGCCCCCTTGCCCCCCCCCTAGCTATGCCTCTGCATGTACTTCCCAGAAACAAAATCCGGAAGGCTGAGTATGGGTACAAAATGATACCCGAAACATGTTCCTAATAAGGAAAGAAATATCTTGAGGTAAATACATTATAAAAATTAAATATTGTATATATATATATATATTATAACGAAACCGGAATACTAGTGGTTTTATTATTATATTTATAAAATTATTATGTTTATTTGTTATAGTAATTATATTATAGTAATAGTTAACTTCCGTTTAAAGCCACACGGGTGGTCTACTCTATTTGTAATAAAATGAAAACGCGTGTGTTTACAATTAACTTGAAGTAAAATAATAAATAAAAGAGTGGTTGTTGTTTAAATTTAAATTTGTGGTTAAAGTATTAAAAGTCTCATTAAAACAACATTCATCTATGGGTGAAGTGTTCCTTGGAGATAACTCAATGTTGAGAATGGTTGTTTCTACTTGAAGGTGACCAATGTAGTAAAGTATTTTACCATACAACATTCAAGTTACTCACAGTGTTTACAATGGTTTAAATACTCTTGTTTTTAAAGAATTCCCTTGTATTAAACAAAAAATAATAAAGTTGATTTTATTTAAATGTTAGATTATCTTAAATTAAAATATGAAGTATGACAGTTGATTGCTTGATAGTAGATCTCGTCTGGTTGAAACTGGTTGTAGAAACTTCTTCTGATTACAGGTAGTCTGAGTAAGTCAAGTCCTGTAAAGTCTGGACCATATCATAAACAAACATATACTTTTACGTACCTGATTGCGTTTACTTGAAGCTCACTAAACTGTCAACTCAGCTTACATTCATCAACTCCCTTTAGTTGCAAGGTTATGTCACCTTGTTTATTAAATTAATGGGCGCCACACGGATTTATTCAGGGAAAATCCCGTGTAAAACCCGTTCATATAAATTAATAGATGAATTGAAAATTTAAAATAGTTGAATACCACTTTTTGGCAATGCTATTCCAATATGTCAAACACAACAGAAGGTTGTTTAAGTTTAATAAAAGAAACTATTTAATTATTCAGAAAAAATAAAATAAATCAAATCAGGTGATGCTGTTAATAATGGGTTTATTTGCACCCTTCTAGAGAATTCAAAAAATACACATAATGTAACATATAAAGTTGTACAATGAAAACTTAATTATTATATGCCTCATACGGCTTGCTCAGAACATGAGTTATAAATCTGGTTAAGTCCAGATATTATTTATTGTAATATAAAATTATTACAATTATTACTATTAGTATTATTGTTATTATTATCGATATTATTATCTCAGTTGTGAATTCTTTGAGACACGAAAGAAAACAATTATGCCTACACAGTATCCAATGATACAATTGATCAAAAAATTTGAAGTTACTTTTACCAAGTAATTAAAATAAAAAACGATCTATTGTAAGATCGGGCGTTTCATTAACGCTTGCTTTTCTAATGACAATATTATTCAATTGAGGACCCTTACAACTAACATATAGCTTACTTACTAATAACAAATTTGAATAATAAAATCGAAACGTGGTGTAATCGTAAATACTGTTTTTGTGTTTTGCGTCAGTACAGGTTATGGTAGCAAAATACAAGTTATTGCGCTCAGATCAAGAATAATAATGATTGCACTTTTACCTTCGTGGTTTTAATTATTTTAATTAAAACCTTTTATCACTTAAGTAATCGGATTATAGAGATTACTTTCTTTCAACACTAATTCGCACAAGAACAGAAATTCGATCCTCTTCTGATAAAAATGGATCATGAATACTGACAATAAATTATTTTCTGTTCGTTATTCCCGCACAATATTAAAATAAACTGCACTAGAACACTGTAGTTGATTGAAGATGCACTTGCAGTAAAGTTTCTCGTTGTTAACTATTGGTTCCCGAGTACAAGGTAACTGACGCTATGTGTTATAAGATGAAGCGTGACGGAGACGAGCGTACGTCTGTTCAGCTCGTTAGATGATAAAGGTCTCCTCTCAAAATTCGCCGGTCTGTCTTTTTATACCCACCTTTTGGATTGGGCTTAGGTAAAATTATCATTTTATAACTAATTTTCCTATTGGTCCAGACAGGTGAGACGAAGATGACGTATCACTTTTTGGCGGTTGGTAACGGTTTTTCTAACCGTCGAATGTTGAGATAATTGAAAGGTCGCTTCTGCTGTCATTGTTATTATTATTGGTACACAGATTCCTGATATGCATTTATAAAATGATGCTAACAGTTGTCATACACTTAATACCGTCACGATTGAGTTGATATTATTATCAAATTAAAGATTGTTTTGTTTCCTTTAAATTGATATCACTCGATCTCGGATTATCTTCACCTTAACCGACATTGTTAGAAAATCAATGTTCGGGTACACTATTCTTACTGTCGTCTGCTCTTTATGAGTCGCCGATTTTACACTTTTTAGTTAACCTTTCTCGTTTCCACATAACATTTTATTAAACAAATGTTTATGTGTGGACTCCATTAATACTGTACTGACGTTTTTTTTTTTCACTGAACTTTACTTTTACACCTTAATTCTATACATAGTAATAAATGATCCTACTGACTAATGACATTTTGTTTACTGTTAGTTAGTTTTGAGCTACTATTTACAAATAAAATCGTGGCTAAACCTATCGTTTTAATATCATTTTTCGTTATGTTAATGCATAACCATTGTTCTGGTGCATTTTATTTTGCACTGGTGATAATTATTGATAGTCATTTTATTGACTAATGTTTGGTCTAAGTTTGTTAAGTGTAGAATATCGCCTACACTGAAATTTGGCCTTTATAATGCCTATGGGTTCTCAATTCGGTAAATTACAGAGACATCTTATTGGTATAAGATTCTCTTATATAGTTAGCTCTCTTTTCTGACAGGTATATTTGATGCAGAAATACATCTTAGTTCCTACAATATAGCCATTGTTAACATTGGTTTTGGCATTCATTATCTACTGTTCATAGTCACATTTATTATCAGAAAAATGCTGATTTTGCTTTCACAGTATTTAACTGCTAATTCGTTTGTTTTTTGTTTATAAATGACATTCGGTTTACATTAACCATTTACTGAATTGACAGTTGAATTTAAATCTATTCTGTCCATTAGTTCGTTTTAGTCTCAGTCTAGTTGTAGTGTCAAACAGCTATTGGGTTACTGTTTCCCATGGCACTTCTGCTTTATTCTTCTCTCTTGGTTTCTTCTTTCTTGTTTATTTTGACTATTCTATACCTATTTACATGGTTATTCTGTTTTATGAAATCTAATAACATACACTTAGGTTAGGTGACATCTTGTGATGTTACAATATATTGTAACAATTCAACTGAAAATATAAATTTATTTGTGTTTGCGGAGCCCCACGATCATGGACGCCAAATATATGTAACAAATCATGTGTACAAATTTATATGTATTTTAATTTGTATAGCCCCATGTTCTTTGGGAGCCAAATAAATGTAACAAATCTTTGTACATAAATTTAGGCATGTCGTGCCCCAAGTCCAGGGCGACAAAATTATGTATCAATACTACATTGCAAATATAATATAATTTAAATTTGTGATGCTCCATGTTGGAAGCGACAATTTATGTAACAATAAATATAATTTAATTAGGGTTTCAGGTGTATCTGTAATAAGAACCCTATGTAACTTGTAACGGTATTTCAAATTTATTTGATATTAATAAAATTGTGCACATGGCACTTACTTCGACTTAAAACATTCGTTATTATTTTGTTATTATGCCGTAAGGCTTATGCTATATACATCCTTACTGACTAAATATTCTATTCTACTAATTATTGTATTAAAGAAAAATCTCATTTCCAGACTACTCAGTCAATTAGTGTGTTTTAAAATATCAACATTTAAATATCTTCTTATATATTGTAATGTAACTCAAAAATATCAATAGTTACTGAATTTATCTTTTGTTTCTCAATACAGATTTATATCAAACGCTAATTTTTTTTACTTAAATGCTTTGTATTCTTTTCATTGCAATACTAATTTGAGCTGTTGTTTACGTTAATCTTACTTCAATAACATCTATGATTTTAATTCTAATTTACAATAAACATTGGCTCTTACTTTTAAATAGAACAAGAATGTCTTTAATTGTCTTTGAGTTAATTGTTCGATTAAGAGATAAATAAGTTGTTTATCACCTTATTGTCGTCAATCATACTCAATCATTGGATCCCTCTGTAATCGTCCTCGATACGAACTTCAGCATCACTTCCTCTTGTCCAGCATCGTCTCTCTCTTGTCCAGCGTCGCCTCTCTCTTGTCCAGTGTCGCCTCCCTCTTGTACAGCATCGACTCTCTCTCTGTCCAGTGTCGTATCGCTCTCTGGAACTTCTCCTCGTGCTGTTTCGGACGACAGTTGATCTTCTTATGTGGATCTTCTTATGTAATTTTGTTATTACTTTAAAATTGTTTGTTTTACAATCCAGTTACATAACTGTATGTAACTGGAAGGATGAAACTACAGTAGACCGGCCGCCGGATCAACCGGCCGCCGCTTTAACCGTCCAGACTCGTCTGTTTCCCACGCTTTCGATATCCGTTAATTAAACGGGTGTTTCTACATTTTCTATTTGTTTTTAGTAATCAAGCGGCTTTCGATTACCGCTTTAACCAGCAGACCCTCAGACTCGTCTGTTTCCCACGCTTTCGATATCCGTTAATTCAACAGATGTTTATACATTATCTATTTATGTTTTTAGTAATCAAGCGGCTTTCGATTGTACCGCGTAAACATAAATGTGAAATTACACCGACACAGCTCACCGCCATGTCAAAAGTTTCATGATTTGCACTTGTTTATTTTATTGAACGTCTTTAGTCAGTTTAGTGGTTGATTTGTCAACGTGAAGACGTGTCGATTATTACTGTACTGGGTACTACTGTAAGTACAGTTTCATTATTTTTTCGTGTGCTACAAACGAGTGACAAAAAACGGAAACGTGTAGTAATCAGTATCGCGCAAAAACTTAACGCCTTAGAACGTTTAGACAAAGGTGAATCGGTACAATTAATATGTAACGAATTAGGCGTGGGAAAAAGTACTGTCAACGACTGGCGGAGAAACAGAAATTCACTTCAGGATTACTGTATGCAGGTTGAATCACAAAAAGTACTCAAGTCCCATTGCACAATTAGAAAACCAACCAACGAGATTGTTGATGATGCCCTTTGGGTATGGTTTTGTCCAACAACGTCGAAAAGGTACGCCGATTAGTGGGCCAATATTAAAAGAAAAGCCCTTATGTTTTCACAAAAAACTCGAAAACCAGGCCGAATTTTTTTGCTAGTGATGGGTGGTTATCGAGGTGGAAAAAACGGCATGGAACACATGTGCTTGATGTGTGTGGGGAAAAGCTGTCCGCTAATCCAGGAGCAGTACATGAATTTACAACAGAACTCGTAAAAATCATAAACGAAAAAGAACTTAAACCAGAGCAGATATATAACCTAGATGAAACGGGCTTAAATTTCAAACTTCTACCAAAACAAACTTTCGTTATGGCAGATGAAAAATCAGCAACGGGAATGAAAGTTAACAAAGAAAGATTGACTGTTGCTCTCTGTAGCAATGCCGCGGGTACACATAAGATTCCCTCTTTTTGTGATTGGTAAATCAAAGAAACCGCGTGTGTTTATACATGTTAATATGGAAGCCCTCCCGGTTTACTATAGATCTCAAAAATCTGCGTGGATGGACTCCCATCTTTTCAAAGAATGGTTTATAACTCAATTCATACCAAAAGTTAAAAGCCATTTAATCAATCTAAAATTGCCTGTAAAAGCTCTACTTGTCATTGACAATGCACCGACCCACCCCAGTGCTGATCAATTAGTATGTGAGGAAGACATCAGCGTTTTATTTTTGCCTCCTAACGTAACTAGTCTCATACAACCTATGGACCAGGGAGTTATTGCAAGTTTCAAAAGACGGTATAGGCGAAAATTGTTATCTGAAATTTTGGGTAAAATGGAAGATGAAAACTCAGGACTTGTAGATGCTGTAAAGACTATAAACGTCAAAGATGTGGTGTACATGATAGCAGCTGCGTTTGAAGAAATTCCCCACACTGCTTTTATAAAATCATGGAGGAAAGCTTGGCCAGGCATTGAGAATTACGTTGACCAGATAACGGAACAAAATACACGTGTCCCAGATAACGACAATCAAAGTTTACTCTGTGATCTGCAAAAAATAACGGCAGAATGCGAAGAAAGAGATGTAGAAGAATGGATAAATGATGATCAAGAGCTTGAAAACGAAACTTTGGCTGATGAGGAAATCATAAGTGTTGTCTGCCAGCAAACTGATATTGACGAAGATGGGATCATAGAAGAAAAAGAAGAAGACAGCGAGGGAAAAGTCAGTCACAAAGACGAATTGGAAGAATTACAGCTGGCAGTGCGATACGTCGAACAACAAGGTGAGGCATCTGGTGTCGATGTCATGTTTATGCGAAAGTGGCGTGACCACGCTTTTAAAAATTCATTCAAACTTAAAAAGCAAAACACAATCACGGATTTTTTAAAGTGTAACTGAAATACTGTATACAATGTTAATGTTATGTCTGTAAAATAAACAACTTTTAACGATACAGTACTGTACAAGTGTTTGATTTTGTTTGGTTTAACCGGCCATTTTGTTAGCCGGCCGACCCTCTGGTCCCAAGCTGACCGGTTAAGAGGGCGTCTACTGTATTTACAAAAATTTAAATATTCTGTGCGGGCGGGCAGAAGCTCCCGCTGCACTGTGGGTGATTTAAGAAAGAGAACCACTGTAGCGTGTGTGTCCTATTTATACCCATGTCTTGGTCAACACCTGCAGTTGTACGAAATCGACATGTCAGAAACTGTCTCTGAGTTCAGTTCCCCCACTCTTTGTCAATTTCGCTATTTCTTATATTTCTGCGAATTGCAGAGTCCTGTAAGTATACTCTTATACTCATCTTATAACTATTTTCACAACACATGTTCACTGTAATTTTGGACATTGCAACTTAACCCTTTCGATTTGTACACAGTTATGTCACTACTACACTCGTACGGTGTGTCACTTTCACGTGGTTTTTGTACACAGTATTTAGTACATTTTATTACATTTTATTGTGTTTTTGGATTTTACTCCTTAATTATAGTTTATGAATAAACTATTTACGGAAAAACAGTAATTATGCAATTATTCATCTTGGGGTGGTAAACTCGCCTGCATAGACCTGCGTTCACACACACTAGCAAAATACTGGTGTACACGCTTTCAGTTACATTTGTGTGTGTGTGCACGTCGATTCAGGTCGAAACACCTGTTCATATTTTTGTCTGAGCCAAGCTTGCAATCCCTGACATGCTTATTTCTAATACATTATTAATTATTTACAGTTTATTAGGTATATTTACATTTTTATATTCAATGCTCAGTACATCACTTAATTGTACTGTCGCAATATATATATATATATATATATATATATATATATATATATATATATATATTGTAACACTACTGGAATCCCTCCCGTATCAAATCTTATGCCTCACTGTTGGGATCGCCAAATCTGTCACGTAAAGGTTACTCGTACTTTCTCAAGTGTACTTTGTTAGTATTTTATGGATGAGTGTGTTGTCAGGGTAATATTAGTTGAGCACCAATTTGCAATCAAATGTTGCAAATAAAATGTATTTGTAAATTGGTAAGTATTATTTTAAAATAGCATAAAGGTTTCTTTTTCAGCTATACTTCTACCGGTATCTCTTTTAATCTTTTATTTAACAGAAGATTGGGACTACTAAAGCTCAGCAAGGCAGATTCAAATCGGGTGCCATACTTTCCTTGTTGAGAGTGTTACCAACCTATGCTAGTTGATGAAAAAATTAACATTCATTAATATGGTGTATATACCTTTATTTATCCATTAAATAAAGAAAAGAAAACCTTTTATCTGTTGTTATTGAACTCAAATCCTTTATTATCATCTCTTATGTCTCAAGGCAAACACATTTGCATTTTTTTATAATTGCTAAATAAAATACAAATAGAATGTTTTAAGTTAGGTCCTTTTGACTATGATATAAATGACAAATATGTTAGGAAAAGTACCAAAATACATGGGATTATAATAAATTACAGAGTGTCTTAACAAGAGTAGGCCTACATTAAGAATTATACAATGTTCAGTGTCTAGGTTATGTTGATTTATGTGTTTTTAATGTCTAATACAATTAAAAGGGTTGTATTATCCTATATTAATAGTTTTATACCCTGAAAATAAGATTATTCGTTTATTATTTTCACAGTGAAGGTTCAAAATAGTTTAATAAAAAGTGTAAACAGTGTCTTTGAAAAGCGTAACTTAGGCCATGAATGAAATTTTCTTTAGTTTAGTTATTTATCAAAAATACTTCCCTTCCTGGATAGGTTGATTTTATTTCTTCATATGTTCCTTGGTTTACTTCTTTTGAATAAAGTTGTATTTCTTTCTTCTATTTATTTAGTTTAGTAATACTATTTAACTTTATTCTTGGATTTCGTTGTCCATGACATGTCCATTACTTAACTAAATATCACTATAATATTGACGACTCGGAACACTAAGTTTTTTATAAGTAAAAACGTAAAGTTTTACCTTACAGCCTAAACCGGCTTTCACCTATAGAAGGCTTCATCAGAGGCTGTCGTAAGTAGTGCTGTTCGTCTTGTTGTTGGCGACGAGATAGTTTTTCGAAAGATCGAAGCTGTGTGTGTGTGGTGAGATGTGTTCGAATAATGCGTGCGATTTGAATTGTGTCTGTTCGTTTAGGATGTCGTTTTTATTGGTTTTTGTGTGTTTGTATATTTCTAATTGTTCTAGAGTGTCTAGTTTTTGGCCTTTTGTGTGTACGTGTAGTATGTTCATGTTATTGTCGATGTTTTTATATGTGTGGTTTGCTTCAATGAGGTGGTTTGCGAAGGTAGATTCTGTAGTGGTGTGGAGTGCTATTGTGTGTTCAATGTATCTCTGTTTGAAGCTACGTACTGTCTGGCCTATGTAGAATTTATTGCAATTTGAACAATTTAGCTTATATACACCGGGTAGATCGAATTTGTTTTGTTCTTTGGGCATGCGTTTTGATAGTGTGTGTTCTGTTTTGTTAGTAGTTTTGTAAGCGATTCTGTATCCTGCTTTTTTGAATTTGTGGGCAATTCTTTCTGTTTGTTTGTTGATGTATGTTAGTGTTATGAATTTGTTGTTTTCTGTCTTTGTCTGTTGTTTGTTTTGTGTTTTGTGTAGGAGTTTACTGACTATTGTTCTGTCATAACCGTTAGATTCTGCTAGATATTTTATCGTGTTTAGTTCGTCTTTGTAGTCTATTTCATCTAAGGGGATGTTGTTAAGTCTATGTATCATGGTTCTAAAAGCAGCTAGTTTGTGTTGGGTGATTGGAACCACACATATAAAAACATCGACAATAACATGAACATACTACACGTACACACAAAAGGCCGAAAACTAGACACTCTAGAACAATTAGAAATATACAAACACACAAAAACAAATAAAAACGACATCCTAAATGAAGAGACACAATTCAAATCGCACGCATTATTCGAACACATCTCACCACACACACACAGCTTCGATCTTTCGAAAAACTATCTCGTCGCCAACAACAAGACGAACAGCGCTACTTACGACAGCCTCTGATGAAGCCTTCTATAGGTGAAAGCCGGTTTAGGCTGTAAAATAAAACTTTACGTTTTTACTTATAAAAAACTTAGTGTTCCGAGTCGTCAATATTATAGTGATATTTATTTAACTTTACTTTAGGTTCACTGATATGAAATTTACAATATTTTGGATTAGTCACTCTTATTTTTATATCAACCTTTCTCGTTTAGATCTAATAATGCACTCCTCTTTATTCAATTTATAACATCTCAGTTGCTAAGGCCTATCTTAGCTTTCATTGGTGTGAATTGTAACATTTGATGTTACTATGGTGCTCTCTGAGCCTCAACATAAATAAACTTCTAATATTTTATCTTCCATTTTCTTTAAATTGTTACAACTTTTTTATAAGATCTTTGATCTTCAATATATTAGTATCTTCGAATTTCTAATGGAACACTGATTGTTTTGATACCACTCTTGATTATCTTCCATTAAATATTTCCTGAGTTACCATTTTACACTTTTAATTATTTGTCCTAAAATTATTTATTATTAGTTCTTCTTGTACTCTTCACTTTACTAAAACTATTGGATACAATTAGTAATAACATAATTCAACCTGACATTGTTTATTCTAATTTTAATATAAATTCTTTTTCCAAATCCCTTAACTATATAGGCTTAACATGCCTAGATTTACAAATCTCTATTATTATTATTTTGGTATTCTTCTATTAATATTAACATTTGTCTTATTAATATTACAACATATAATATTAATCAATATAGCAAAATTAATTACTAATAACTATTAGTAACATATGACAATTCTTATTAATCTTCTGTATACAATCCAGTTTATATAAACATAACAAAACACTGTAAGTAGTTTCCAAAACATTGTCCTCCTTACTTACTAACTTTAATAGTTTAAACATAACTACTAGAGCCTTAGTTAACATTAATCAAATAATAAAAGAAATAAATAATATTGAACTAAGTAGTTAAATAATTAGTTCTTGAAACAAAAACTATCATGTTTCTTGATACTTTCCTAGGATTAGTAAACTATGTTACTATCAACAAGATGAGTGACAAAATATCATGTAACAATATATATATATATATATATATATATAAATATAAATATATATATATATATATATATATATATAAATATAAATATATATATATATATATATATATATATATTGCAACAGATCAAACTTTATTATTCTAATAAGGATATTGTGAGTGTGTAAAAATCGATACAAGTCTATTATGGATGAGATGAAATATTATTTATTATATACAAATATTGTTTATAAAGATGTATAATGTATTTTAAATTATCATGTATTGGTAATATATTTAATTGTTTGTATTGTTCGATAACATAAATCGATTTTACTTGTTTGCTGCAACGTCCTCCACTCGTCTCGTCGGTCCCGTCTTGGCGTCCTCTTCTTCCTGTCCCTCCTTCCTGGTGTCCTCTTCGTCCCGTCGTCCTCTTCTACAGCTTCACTCCTTCCTGTGTCCTCTTCGTCCTGGTGTCCTCTTCGTCTCATCGTCCTCTTCTACAGCAAGCGGCTCCAGCAGCGATATTTCACAGAGTCTCGTAGTTATGTTTGACTGCTTCCACAATATCTTGTAGTGTTTTTAAGTTCCCTAAGCGGATATCTTAACTTACACGAGACAGCACTGTATTATATTTTAAATTTTATCTAATTATTTACCCTCTCGGTTCTTATCGCAAAACTTCGTTAAGAATTTCAAAGTTTATAGTTTATTTTATATAAGATATTCCATTATTCCTTATTGGTTCTTACCGCAAAACTTCGATAAGAATTTTAAAGGTTTATGGTTTATTTTATATAAGATATTTTTATGTTTGTAAGAGAACAACTCTCTTACCCGGGCACAACTTCCCCTAGCAACGTCGACAGACAGACTGTGTCCATCCTAGCTCTGCAAAGTATGAATCTCACTGAATTTGGTGTATTTTGATAGGTCAAGCCCAAGTCACATGATTGATGGAACGAGCAGATACTCAAATTTCATGAAAAACTTTGTATAATTTTGCATAGTCCTGCATGGAAATTATCTACAATTTTTATTACCCTATCATTGATAAGAGTTACACTTGAGTTTTGCTTTACTTAAAAAACCATATTTCTAAAATAGTTACAAACCTCAAAGTATACACAAATCAAAGCTATTTACTTAAATAATTCCTTGTCAAATTTTCATGTAAATCGGTTAACTACCACTGCCGCTATAGCGATCGCAGATTATCACACCCGCACACGCACACCAATTCATACAAAAAATACATGACAATATAGTATATCTTTTTATGAAGAGTTTGGTGTAACCTATATGCTTATCAATTTTTAAATACAAAACTTATGACTAAAAGACAAAATATTACACAAAACAAATTTAAACAAGGAAATGCTCGTCATTCATGTACTCTGATATAAACAGCATATCTTATCATCCTGTGTTCTGTTGCAGGATTAACCCCTCCATGTGTAAAAAAAAAATTTTATATAGAATACAAAATTTTTTTTTTGTTAAACCTAAATTGACATAATTTCTTCCCAATAATCATAATCATCTAAATAATAACATAATAACTTCAAAAATCAAAATAACTGAGTAGCTTCCATCAAACAACATTTCCCCAACTGTCACTTTGACAGCCCTAATTGTAAACAAACAACCGCACATGGCTGCTATCACCAAACATTCCTGAACACTGATAAGGATGTCCATGTCTGACGTCATTCGGCTATATCTACAGTTTAACCATACAATTTTCAACATGATTACAATTATTCTTATTTTACACATAATTTTATACAATTTCCTACCAGTCATTCCACCTACATCCTGGCATTCTAGTTTAATTATTTGTATTATCCTTATTTTAATTTTTAATTTATCACACAGACTCATGCCGCGCAACCTTTCTCGTTTTTTGATTGCTCTTCGCTTGCATTTGTTTCGGTAATTGCCGATATATTGCTTTGATTTAATTTTTAAAGGTTTATATGTAATGACAGTTGTATTACCCAGGCTACACATAATATAATCTCCTTTGTACAATATGAACTCATTGTTTGATTGAAATTTTTCTGGTATCATCTCAAACATTATTTTCATCAAGTTTTTACAGTGATCAGTATCTAAGTGCACTTTAAAATTTTTTAATGTCTCGGATTTGTCTGCATACGCATTCATAAAAGACGAACACATATTGCTGTACAGTGAATCTCTGACTGTATAAATAACACCTGTATTACATTTCATATGTGGTTGAAAACACTCAGACACTTGTAATACTAAATTACTTTTGTTATAAATTCAGCATAAATTAATTGACATATTTTAATTTATGTGTATTTTCTCTTTTTAATTAATTAAGCCCCACTTTTGTTGTGGTGCCAATGTAATACTAAATTTTGCCCGACGTTGTGTGTGTCAATGTAATAATAAAATATGCCCCTCAGTTCCGGAGCGCCAATTTAATAATAAAATATTTTATATGCTCTTTATCTCAGGGTAAAATATAAATAAATGCTCAAATTTTCTTATAAATTGTTCTTCAATTTATTACAATTAGCTATGATTGATTATCATACTTTATCATTTATATATGAACTATATAAATTCTAATCAAAATATAAACATATTCATTTTCATAAATCTTATTTCATTACTCATATTCATAGCTCTAATAATTTAAATATTGTAATTCTTATTCAAAGACAAAACTTTTAATAATAATTTTCTTAAATTATTATATATTACGACATTGTTAATTATTGATCTGGATTCATTTAAAATCGGTGCTTATAGATGAACTTAATTTCCATAATTTCCTAATATGATTTAATTTTGTTCTAAATAAAATTTTATCTTAATCCTTTAATTAAATCTTATGAGTTCTTTAAGTGAACAGACAGTGGACCTAATACTAATTATGGCATGAAAATTTTACTTGTGGTATGTATCCAAATCTGGTAGCAGTTCATATTGTGTGGTTGTCATGTTGATCGTCTGGCGTGTCTGCGATATTTCCCTCTGGATTAGCAGATTGTAACGTGGTCTCCTTTGAGTCACAAGACACTGCACAACACCAAACTTCACTCTCTCAAATTAGTTCGCGTTAATTGTTATTATAGTTATTCGCTTCTACAGCCATTGTTAATTATTATTTATTAACTGCGTTATGGTTTGAATCACTGTTGTTACGGGTTTAGTTCGTTTCGAAATGTTACTCGATGATGAAGTTATTGTTGCGTATTTGCACAACTAAATCACAGCGTTATTTAATTATCATTTGTGTTGTATTAATTCACTTGTACATCACTAGTAAAATTACAGTTTTTCTCCTTACCGAAATCTGTTCTAGTACGAGCTTACTTTTCTAACCATCGTACCGAATTTCTCTAAGTCCAATAACTATGGGAATCTCGGTCGCGGACTTACACTCCCGTTTCCGTCAAAATTTTTAGTTAAACTCCCCGAGCGCGCCTTTCTCGCGTCCCTATATCGAATTCCATATTTCTCCCACTTACTTCCGATTTTTCTAACGCTGTTTTCCAATTGGTTCTACCTTACGACTCTTCAGATTTAGAGACCACCTATTTTTCCGAAAGAACTTCTCTGATAGGCCTTTGGATTCCCACCAGATTCCTTCCCTAGGTCACTACACTGAGGTCGTTGTCGCTGCTAGATACTGTAGCAATAATTCTTGCCTGTCACTTTTTTGGAGTAAACAAAACAACCCTTAACTTTCTCGTCAAGTATTGTTTTCGTGCATTTGGTTGTTCTAATGGCATCAACTATTGTTACTTACAGGCCTTACCAAACTTCCTTTCAACACTTCTTGCTTGTGTTCGGACATTACTCCCAGCTTTCTCTCTTCTCAGTAAGGTCGAAGTCCTGTCGCTGACCGTTTGAGTCTTTCAATAACATATACCTTTTTTTGTTTCGCTATATGCAGCTGGCGTGTATACGTACGTATTCTGGTCTATTGTTAATACCTACAGCTGCTCTTCAAATGAGTTCGTTTACTTCTGTGCCCTTTTTTCTACGGATTTGAGGTAGTTGTCAAAGTTTAACGTTTCTTAGTATGGAGAGCGATGAACTCAGCCTATTTGCCGTGAGCGTGTTGGGGCTGATATATGATTTTATTGCCTGTCAGTCACCTCTGCGTTTCACACAACAATTCCCTGTTACGGCGCTTAAGGATACATCTCTACTCAAAATAAGAAATTTTCAAAATTTCTGATTTTGGTGTTATACACTCCTGATCTTCTGTCAGAATTAACCTTACCTGTGTGCTTTTCCTCAAATGCACCAGCTTCAGGAACAAAACTACTTTGTTTACCCAAGTATTCATCAGATACCTTATTTAAATATTCATTTTTACGACTGTATGGACTTCTCACGTGTTTATACATTTCATTACTGACTGATAAAACATTACCAGCATGGATCTGCATCTTACAGACACGGTACAGCAAATAACATTTATTGTTTTTAAATACTTCACCGTTTACCCTTTGATCATACCAATCTGGATAGATGTGAACCAACACTGTGATAAGGTTTTCCCTATTTCTCTTTTCATATTTATTTAAAATATTATTTGATTGTTTTCGTTGATCAGCTGTTATCTCCTTATCGGGCACTCCACCGTTACCCACTATCTTATCTATACGATTACCTACCAGCTGGTTTCTGTATGTCGACGGAACTACATCGGTCAACCGCATTGTCACATTCACTTTCCTGCCTAAGAGAATAATTCAACTTAATTTTGGCTTCACATTCCCTGCTGTGAGATTTATTCCTTTCTAAGGCGGTCTCACTACTACTACAAATTAATTCTAATTTATCAGGTGTACGTTTTTCGGTTGACTCTAAAAGTTGTTTATTTTGTTTAGCCTGGTCATGAACGGCTGTATAAATTTTTTATTCTCATCATGAAGTGATTGTAGCGACTTATTTTGCTTCACCGCTTCGTCTCTACCAACCTTATTTTCTTCTGAGAGCTTTTGTATATTAGTTAGGATTGCCGCTAATGTATTCTGTAATTCTTGTGATTCGGCCATATTCATTTATTTATTTTTAAATTTATAAAATATTATAGTTTTTATTTATAGTAATGTCAATATTTTTTTATACGTATTATTACTAATAACGTCCGTTTATGTTATTTATTATTATAGTCCAGTCTCTCAATCAAATGTAAACAAGAATAATCTAACATAAATACCAATAATAATTCAATCTCCACATAGACAATTTACTACTATTGTTGAAATATCTGATAAGAGAGTATTCAAACTTTTATCTACACTCCCTGATAACATAGAACAGCACATATAAATAGTTCAATGAATTTAGTCTCTACACACTCAAATAAATATTTCTTTTTTAAAATTAATGCAAAAATTGAGCCCAACGTTGGCAAGCGCCAAATATCCTTGTGCAACAGATCAAACTTTATTATTCTAATAAGGATATTGTGAGTGTGTAAAAATCGATGCAAGTCTATTATGGATGAGATGAAATATTATTTATTATATACAAATATTGTTTATAAAGACGTATAATGTATTTTAAATTGTCATGTATTGGTAATATATTTAATTGTTTGTATTGTTCGATAATATAAATCAATTTTACTTGTTTGCTGCAACATCCTCCACTCGTCTCGTCGGTCCCGTCTTGGCGTCCTCTTCTTCCTGTCCCTCCTTCCTGGTGTCCTCTTCGTCTCGTCGTCCTCTTCTACAGCTTCACTCCTTTCTGGTGTCCTCTTCGTCCTGGCGTCCTCTTCGTCTCGTCGTCCTCTTCTACAGCAAGCGGCTCCAGCGGCGATATTTCACAGATTCTCGTAGTTATGTTTGACTGCTTCCACGATATCTTGTAGTGTCTTTAAGTTCCCTAAGTGGATATCTTAACTTACACGAGACAGCACTGTATTATATTTTAAATTTTATCTAATTATTTACCCTCTCGGTTCTTATCGCAAAACTTCGTTAAGAATTTCAAAGTTTATAGTTTATTTTATATAAGATATTCCATTATTCCTTATTGGTTCTTACCGCAAAACTTCGTTAAGATTTTAAAGGTTTATGGTTTATTTTATATAAGATATTTTTACGTTTGTAAGAGAACAACTCTCTTACCCGGGCACAACTTCCCCTAGCAACGTCGACAGACAGACTGTGTCCATCCTAGCTCTGCAACATATGAATCTCACTGAATTTGGTGTATTTTGATAGGCCAAGCCCAAGTCACATGATTGATGGAACGACCAGATACTCAAATTTCATGAAAAACTTTGTATAATTTTGCATAGTCCTGCATGGAAATTATCTACAATTTTTATTACCCTATCATTGATAAGAGTTACACTTGAGTTTTGCTTTACTTAAAAAACCATATTTCTAAAATAGTTACAAACCTCAAAGTATACACAAATCGAAGCTATTTACTTAAATAATTCCTTGTCAAATTTTCATGTAAATCGGTTAACTACCACTGCCGCTATAGCGATCGCAGATCATCACACCCGCACACGCACACCAATTCATACAAAAAATACATGACAATATAGTACATCTTTTTATGAAGAGTTTGGTGTAACCTATATGCTTATCAATTTTTAAATACAAAACTTACGACTAAAAGACAAAATATTACACAAGACAAATTTAAATAAGAAAATGCTCGTCATTCATGTACTCTGATATAAACAGCATATCTTATCATCCTGTGTTCTGTTGCAATATATATATGTGACTGTCATACAAACTTAATACATATGTATGTATGATAAACTATGATGCTTATTTACTTCTCTAACATAAGTCTGTATACAATTCCTTTCAAACTTAAGAAAATTGTTGCCTTCAGACTGGAATATTGTGCCTCACCACACCTGTATTTACAGAGAGGCTGAATGGGCTAAAGGGCAGTATGGTAAATTTGCATGGTAAGATTATTACCTTGGTGACAATATGTGAAGTAATTTTAAAGTTATTTTCAAATAATGTGTATATATTTTCTAAATCTGCACTCCACTTTCAAGATAGCTGATGCACACACTGTAAGTAACTTTATTAAATAATTATATTTATGGTGGAACCAGAATTTTAGTTGTTTGATAAGAGGTAGCAAAACTATTATAGACTGAAAATGCACCACTATTTCCCATTATGAAATTTTGATACTTCAAATTTTATTTTAATCAAATTTTGCAAAGGAAAAACTGAAATCATATTCATACAGCTATTCTTTACGGATACTTTAGTATAATAAAAGTAAATGTATAACACTCTTAAAGAATTTATAGTAAACATGAGATGTGTCCAAAAAATAAAGACACAAAAGGCCTTAAGACTTTAAATATTTATTTACAGTTCAACTCAAAATCATTTAAACATGTAGTCTATACTTAGTTATTACTATTGATGGTAATAACTTTGTATACTTTGTAATAACTTTGTAATAACTTTCTCTTGTGAACTTACTTTGTTGTATTCCCTCATACGACGTTTCGGAGTGTTGTTCTCCTTCTTCAGTCAGGTTTGTATACTGAATGTGCCAAGCTGACGGTAATTTGTAATGGTTTTTAGTTAACAGGATGTGTGTGGGGTGGAGGTGAAAGGGGATTGGCGCGGGATTTTGAATTGTTGTATGTGTTATTTATTACTGTGTCGAATAGTGTGTTTGATTTAAATTGTAAATGGTCATTGAGTATGTTGTTTGGTTGTGTTTGTATATTTCAAATTGTTCTGTGGTGTTAAGTTTGTGACTTTTAGGTAGGTAGTGTAATATTTCAAGGTTGTTTTTTATGTTTGTGTAACTGTGGTTTTCTGTATGTATGTGTGTAGCGAAATTAGATTGTATGTTATTATTGGTTAGTGCTTTGGTGTGTTCAGAAGATCTGGAGGAAAAAGATCTTTCTGTCTGGCCTATGTAGAACTTAGGGCAATCGTTGCATTTTAATTTATATACTCCTGTTTTGTTGTATATGTCTAACACGATAAAGTTAAAGTTAACACGATACACCCCAAACTCAAATTTACCATAGAAATAGAAAAAAACAATTGTATAAACTTTCTAGACCTAACAATCACCAAAACTAACAATACGCACACATATAAAATATACAGAAAGCCAACCACAACTGACATGGTCATCCACAACACATCAAACCACCCAACACAACATAAATACGCAGCCTTCAACCATATGCTACAAAGACTCACTAAAATACCACTAAGTAAACAAGATTATAAAGAAGAACTTAACACCATAAAATACATATCACTAAAATATGGGTACAACCCGGATTTAATAAACAAATTATATACACAAATCCAAAACAAAAACAACAAACCGCAAAATGAAAACAACACACAACAATATAAATACATCACACTCACATACTACAACTCAAACACACACAAAATTGCCAACACATTCAGAAAATACAACTACAAAATAGCATACAGAACCAACAACACCATCAAAAGACACATCAACGACACAAACAAAGACATTGACATATACAACAAAATACGCGTATATAAATTAAAATGCAACGATTGCCCTAAGTTCTACATAGGCCAGACAGGAAGATCTTTTTCCTCCAGATTTTCTGAACACACCAAAGCACTAACCGATAATAACATACAATCTAATTTTGCCACACACATACAGACAGAAAACCACAGTTACACAAACATAAATAACAACCTTGAAATATTACACTACCTACCCAAAAGTCGCAAACTTAACACCACAGAACAATTCGAAATATACAAACACAACAAAACACAACCAAACAACATACTCAATGACCATTTACAATTTAAATCAAACACACTATTCGACACAGTAATAAATAACACATACAACAATTCAAAATCCCGCGCCAATCCCCTTCCACCTCCACCCCCACACACATCCTGTTAACTAAAAACCGTTAAAAATTACCGACAGCTTGGCACATTCAGTATACAAACCTCACTGAAGAAGGAGAACAACACTCCGAAACGTCGTATGAGGGAATACAACAAAGTAAGTTCACAAGAGAAAGTACCACCAACAGTAATAATTATAAAGTGCTGTGACCAAAGTAGTGATGAACATTCAAAATAATCTATACATAACTTTTCAACATAATCACTGACATTGTCCAAGCATTTGTTAAGCCTGGGAATCAGCTTCTGTTTGGCACATCATACAAACCTGCTGCCAGTCCTTTAAACCATGTCATCATTTTCACGTCTTCATTGCCATCAAATTTTTATCCAGCCAGGTGTTTCTTCAGGTTAAGGAATAAGTGAAAATCCTTGGATGTAAATCCTGGACTATGTGGTAGATTATCCAAAAAATCCAATTTTATATTGTTAAGCAGTGCTAAGGTGACATAAGTTGCAGCTGAGCATTATTTTAAAGGAGGAAAATACTATATACCATTTCCTTTTGTTTTGAATAGCCTGTTGGAGACATCTCGTTGTCTCACATTATGCATAGGCAGTAACTGTCTCATCTTCAGGTATGGATCAACCAGTAGGATATTTCTCCTGTCCTACAAAAACTGAAGCCATCTTTTTTTTTGCTGGAATTGATGTTTACAATTTTTTGATTTGGGGGAATGTGAACAACACCCCTGAAATATTACTGCTTCAATTCAGAAATAAGGAGACAACACCAGGTTTCATCCCCAGTTACAGTAGATACCAGAAACTTACTTCCATCCTTTGTATAATGTGTGAGAAAGATAGATGTGAAACCCATCGGGTTTTTTCTTATGCTCATCTGTTAACATTTTGGGCACCCAGTGAGCACACAATTTTTTTATTACCTACTTTTGTCTACACAGCTTCATGAACCATAGTCATAAATTGTTCAGGAACCAAGTTATATATTTCTGTTATTATCAGTTGCTAAATGTTTCCTCAGTTTTTTGGAGAAGGTTGTGTAACATTAAATATTTGCTACTGTTCCTTTGTTAGGCATAAACACCAGTCTCTCCTGAGAATTTACTGCATCACTCTGAGATATCATGTAGAATCATAATGCTGCCATAAGAGCTGTGATTTGTCTGTGAATTTTCACCGGGTAATCATGTTTTATGTTTCAAAAAATCGGTATGGAGAACCATACATGACTTCCATATTCTAAGATTTAAATTTAAAATCATTTTCGAAATGAAATATTACCATAGAAACTACTTCTTTCTACTTACTGCTTCAGCCTTAACCACAGTACTGTGGTCACTAACATATACCACCTCACGTTATCGCACTCGATTTTCACTGATGATGGAAGTCGATGGCATTGCCAAAACGTCTGGTTTTGTAGAAAACATTGGACTACGGCCAAATATCCCGGGAAGGAATTTTAACAAAAACTACTTCTTTGTTGCCGATAACGTTGGACACATATATATAAAAAATATGCATAAAATTAATGGCTTGTATAAGTTAATGATTGATCTCCATTAAGTAGTGCTCAAGTTTCCAAAGTTTTAATATTATGATGTCCGTAATTAAAACATCAGAGCAGGTTTAGTGTGAATGAGGGTACACCGTGGACAAAAATTTTCAACATTTCTTATTGAGCGTTGCTTAGAGTAAAGCTGCGAATCTACAGTGTATGTTTCACAGAACAAACATGCGAAAAAGAAGGAGCGCTCCGAAGTCACTCATGGACCCTCTGCATCTTGCAGAGGGTTCATTCCCTAAAGACGAAAAGTCTATCTATGAATCGTTCCTCTGTAAACACGTGAGAGTTACACTGCCCAGCGATCCACAGGAAGCAAATTGATGTCCATTTTTTCAGCTTGCACGCGTTATGTTGGTGTGGGTTTCGGCACTTTCCATTTAAAAAGCGTGCAAATGTAAGAAAATAAACATGAGTGAGGCCAGAAATAACGCGAATTGTGTGTGTGTGTGTGTGTGTGTGTGTGTGTGTGTGTGTGTGTGTGTGTGTGTGTGTGTGTGTGTGTGTGTGTGTGTGTGTGTGTGTGTGTGTGTGTGTGTGTGTGTGTGTGTGTGTGTGTGTGTGTGTGTGTGTGTGTGTGTGTGTGTGTGTGTGTGTGTGTGTGTGTCTTCCCTGCCTTTTTATTGCTGTAGTCATAATAATAAAATGGAAACGTAAACATTACATAACTGAGATATGCTTACCTGCCACGAACGATATATTATTTTATACATGTACGAGGTGTGTTCAAAAAAAGGCCGAACTATTTGTGTAGCACGTCAACTAGCGCATAGAGCGAGCTGCAGAATTAAGTGCTGCTAGCGACAGGTTTTGACGCCTGAATGCCGTTTTCTCTGTTCCGTCACGATCTTCAGTCTTCGAGCTACACGCGCTGTAGTGGGCACGGGCACACACCGTCCGGCGGATTTATAACGAAGTGAGAATGAAGATCTTAACACAACGTGTGTGTATAAAATTTTGCTGCTGACTTCGTAAAATCTTTACAGAGCTATTTCCATTGTCTTCCAAAGTTTTCATTACCATTTGCATTGGTACGCAGTTGTTGACCGATTTCAAAACGGGTCTCTTTCTGATCGTCGTCAACAAACACAGTAAGAATTTTTCAGTGATACGATACATTTAAATTTTTCTATCAAAATTTAATTTTACGATCTTAAATGGATTCTGTCAGAAAGTATCGGCATTTAAACGATGATTTACAATTACCACATCACGAGCTCTCTTCCCATGATCTTCGATATCGCTTTGATCTGCACTGACCATTGTTTTTCCCTCTTTAAAAATTCTTAAACTACTGTCGGATTTTTTATTATGGATACTCGAGTTTAAGCGTTAATTACAAGTGAACCTGTAGGTCTACTTATAAACTAGTTACATCAAATTTTTGCGCATTTAATTTTGCGTTGATCTGTGTAAGAAACATATTTTTTGAAGGTTGATTTAAATTTTTTTTCGCGGTTAGAGTAAAAAAAGTCCATGTTTTTTGTGTTTTTCAAGAAACCGCTCTCTTTGAAATTATATAAATTAAAAACCCTTGGTCCAATCATAACTAAATTTTTATACAGTATGGGCACAAGTGTTTTCA
Organism: Magicicada septendecula; assembly: GCA_034769895.1. Classification (NCBI taxonomy): domain Eukaryota; kingdom Metazoa; phylum Arthropoda; class Insecta; order Hemiptera; family Cicadidae; genus Magicicada; species Magicicada septendecula. The sequence goes on along the minus strand of CM068367.1, from coordinate 986,947,995 downwards.
ATACATTACGTAAGTTACAAAATTGTTTTTTGATCCAAAAAAAAGTTGTTATCAGTTTTGTGAAACAACTTTTTCTCGGTACAGGATAGTCGTACAAAGGCAGACTTGGTCTTGTTTTAAAGCTCTTGATCGTGGTTATCAAAATCCACAACTGCTGCAAACATACATTGAGATGCCGATTTTATACAGAGTGATATTCATGCAAGGGTGTGTGTGCGCTGGACCGTGTGTAAGCGGGCCTTCCGGCGTCGAAAGCGGGTGCCGTGTTGCCACGTTCAATCACCCCGGCCGCTTCACTGCAGTTGAACAGTTGCTGTTTGGATAATTTTAACACCTTATTAATGTTATAACATTATGTTTTCTATTATCCATTTCCCATCACCAGACGGTGTCTTGAATCCTCCTCGCCATCCATAAATCTGCTGAATGTGTCCTCTGTATTGATCATAGTTGTCAAAATTATTTTCTAATGCATCCAGCACGTTTTCTTGCCACCCGTACCTCATCCTGTGGTTCTGTCCGCACCAGGTCTCGTCTGTAAAGAATATCTTGTACCCCTGGGAACGTAGCTCTCTAATTTTTCTCAGGAAGGTATGCCGGGACGCAGCAACTGTCATAGATTGCATCAGGACTGGCTTCTTATTAAGCTTCTTATATCTAAATCCCAAGCTTTTAACAATCTTCAAGAGAGTAGATCTTAACATCTCAGGAAAATCTGCCATATTTTCAACAAGTTTCGTGTGGAGGTTTTTGATTGTGGGAAAAATCTTGTTTATGTAAAAACCATGTATGCTCCTCCGTATTGTGCCCAAAGTGAAGTCATCAAGTTGGATTTTCGGACGTTCTCGCCTGACACACTGCTTCTTTCTTGATCCAGGTGACGTATTTTCTTCGTTCTCGTTGGTAGAGGCACTCACTCTCTTCACAGACGCTAAGGATACTCCAAGACACTGTGATACTTTCTGGTATACAGGAAACCTCTTGTCGCCAACCTTTTCTCCTTCACTCTTAAAGAAACATATAGCACTTAAAATCATCGCAACTTCACCCTCTGAGAGCGGAGGTCTCGGAGGCATCTTGACGTGATATAAACACAACGACCAACACAGCCAGAATGACAAGTGGCATGCGGACGAAGCAGATTTAAAGAACTGATGACCCAATGTTCAAATGAATCGTTTTTAACGAGCAAATCATACGTGTCTGGGGGTAGGCCACAAAAGCCAGGGCAAAGTCCGGGTCTGGGGTGAATCATCGCGGAAACACCGCACCCGCTTTCACTGCCGTATGGCCCGCTTACCACACGGCCCTCATGAGAAAAGGTGATGCGAAATGGATAATAGAAAACAATGTTATAACATTAATAAGGTGTTAAAATTATCCAAACAGCAACTGTTCAACTGCAGTGAAGCGGCCGGGGTGATTGAACGTGGCAACACGGCACCCGCTTTCGACGCCGGAAGGCCCGCTTACACACGGTCCAGCGCACACACACCCTTGCATGAATATCACTCTGTATAAAATCGGCATCTCAATGTATGTTTGCAGCAGTTGTGGATTTTGATAACCACGATCAAAAGCTTTAAAACAAGACCAAGTCTGCCTTTGTACGACTATCCTGTACCGAGAAAAAGTTGTTTCACAAAACTGATAACAACTTTTTTTTGGATCAAAAAACAATTTTGTAACTTAAGCAATGTATTGAAAACACTTGTGCCCATACTGTATACAAATTTAGTTATGATTGGACCAAGGGTTTTTAATTTATATAATTTCAAAGAGAGCGGTTTCTTGAAAAACACAAAAAAAACATGGACTTTTTTTACTCTAACCACAAAAAAATTTAAATCAACCTTCAAAAAATATGTTTCTTACACAGATCAACGCAAAATTAAATGCGCAAAAATTTGATGTAACTAGTTTATAAGTAGACCTACAGGTTCACTTGTAATTAACGCTTAAACTCGAGTATCCATAATAAAAAATCCGACAGTAATCGTTCGCCTCACGCAGACTTCCGCGTATGCTTAATTGAAAACCAGAATGTCTGAAAAGTTTTAACCTAGTTTTGCTGCAAAATTTCATACGTACACGTTGTTCTCGCGGTCTTTCTTAAACGCTTTGTCACTAATCCGCCGGCCAGCGTGTGCACGTCCCCACTCAATGTGATATACCTCAAAGACTACTGCTAATAGCGGAACACAATAAGCGGTAGTTTGTTGTCAAAAACTATCGCTAGGTGCGCGCAAAGTCGCGGCGCGTTGTTTGTGCGGATTGATGTGTTACTCAAAAAGTTTGGTCTTTTTATGAACACACCTCGTATATTAACTCATACATAATTTACATTAAATGAAAAAATTATAATTTTATTGCCTGGCAACAAAATTATTTTATTTTTAACAATTACCATTGTTTGAAAAAGTTTAAATGCATTTTCAAGTACTTTACTGTTGTTAAAACGTAAAAGGTTGCAGGTAAACTACCCCTTCCCCTTAACCGATCTTCACCAAAATCGAAAATCCTTGAGATCTCTACAATTCAGGGACGTATGCAAAAAATTATTTGATTCTGTTTGAATTTGCGGCTGTTATCGTTTGCCATAGAAAATACCCTTGTTAAAAAAACGTTGCAGGTAAACTACCCCTTTCCCTCAACCGATCTTCACCAAAAACAATAGGTCTTGAGAACTCTACAATTTAGGGCTGTATGCAAATAATCTTTTGATTCTGTGTGAATTTGCGGCTGTTATCGTTTGCCATAGAAAATACCCTTGTTAAAACATAAAACGTTGCTGGTAAACTACCCCTTTCCCTTAACCGATCTTCACCAAAAACAATAGATCTTGAGAACTCTACAATTCAGGGCTGTATGCGAAACATTATTTGATTCTGTTTGAATTTGCGGCTGTTATCGTTTGCCAAAAAAAAAAAATTTCCCTTGATAAAAAAAAACCGATGCTTGTAAACTACCCCTTTCCCTCAACCGATCTTCACCAAAAACAATAGGTCGTGAGTACTCTACAAATCAGGACTGTATGCAAAAAATTATTTGATTCTGTTTGAATTTGCGGCTGTTATCGTTTGCCATAGAAAAAAAATCTACACACAGACAGACACACAGACACACACACAGACACTTTTCGAAAAACGACTTTTTTTCATGTTTTGAGTGTAGTACAATCAGAATCTGCAATAATCTCGAACACGATTTTTTTTGCCATCACCATACTTCCATTTCCTTAAGGAATATGGAAGTAAAATGTATCCCACAGAACAAACTTTGCATGTGATGGAAATTCAGATGATTTCCATTATTATTAAAACGTGTAACATGAACTAATTGAGCAAAGTCTATAGCAATACTGAATATGAGGGATTGTCATCCACTGACAATAACAGCAGTGTTGCTGTCATCAGAAAAAAATTTCCCACACTACCTGAATGCAACGTATACCTTGTGCAAATTGAAAACTGTTTTGTATGAATGATTAAATTTTAAATTATACACTTAAAAGAAGAGAGGAGGAAGATTTATAAGTACTTTGCACAAAATTTTTTAGATTTTCTTATTTGCCACAAATATTTTTTTAAACTGAACAATCTGATTTGAACATTATAACACAGCTATTTACTTAATATTTATTAATTATTTGTTTTTATGAAGTTATAAATTATTTTTTATAAGTAATTAACTAACATAAATGTATGATGTGTACAGTCAAATATGATATAAGAGATGGTTTTTTTAATCTTCCCAAGTCACTGGATGAAATAGGAGGTGGTGAATATAATGAATATGTTCTAGTCACTAAGGATAAGGAACTGAATGTTGATGTTTATTCATATCCAAATGATCCTAGGCTATGTCTACTGTTTGACTCACATGGAAATACAGCAGGCATTCGAGTTTCAGTGAGTAGAGTATAATAAACATATGTAATAGCATGATAGTACTGGTATATTTCAAGTATCCATCACAGGAAATGTCAATGTAAATTGTCAACTTGTAACAGAAATGTGCACTTTACTAAGCTTTCATTCTTTTTAATGTTATACTGATATATCATGATGCATAAAATTATTAACTGTTCTGTGTTAAACTAAATGAATAATAAAACAGGATACAAATTTGAAAATTAAGTTTATTGCACATTTTCCAGACCTCACCCTTTTTGTTTTATTTCACTGTGTTGTAGAATATTATCTTTAAAATAATTATGTATTTTAATTTTGAATAAATTAAAAGATGGAAGCCCATTGTTATACATTAATTTTTTAAAGATTTAAATCCAAATAATCACTTCAAGAAATATCTAGGACTTTAAATTTAAAAACAGAAAAACTTTATCTCATCTTCTGTGATAAACTGCATTTACCTATATTTCAGTCATTGAAAAATTCTCTATCAAGCTTTTGTTGAAGCTTAGAATAGTTTATATTAAGTCATATACAGTGTCAAGAATGGCAAATGCATTAAGCCTATTCTAGCACATTGTGGACTGAAGAAATGTTTTCACTCAGTGGGTGTAGTTAGTAAAATTTCTAATAATTTTACAGTTTCCTTGATACATTTGTTTAAATAATTGATTCTAATCAAGTAACTCAGAAGCAGTGTACAAAACATAAGTTTGACACAAAGTGACATTTGTCACTGTCTTTTCTTCACCATTTGCTAGAACTTGGACAAAAGTGGAAGGGAGATATTTACATACTGCAGCTCCAGTCTTATGGGTGAGCAAAAAATCTGGCTACCTGTTAAGAAATGACTGTTTTTTAGAGATGAGCAAAGCCCATTCATAGATCGGAGTGGGCTCTAGGGACTCAGGCTGTAGAAAAATCATTCAATGAATAAATGTTTATTCTACTATGATTCATATAAAACAATGAAATGGATGGATAATACATAAATACAACTATTAATATTTTGTGATATGACTGGTGGTTCTACAGTTTTGCGTTTGTAAAGCTACATCTGGTACACATGTACTATAAAGTAAAATATAATGTACATGTTTATGATGTACTAACAAATAAATAAGTATGAACCTTGACATATGAAATAAGTATGTTTTTATCTATTAAGAGAGTGAATGAGAATAAACTTAATCTATTTATCAAGAAATGTTTCCTAAACTGTTGTACAATATTGTAATAAAGAAAAGCTATAGAATTTTACAAAAATGTAATGAGCACCTAGAATTTTTAGATACTGAAGTAACAGATATTGTTTGCATTTAACGTCACCTTGTTGTGTTATTTTTTGTTTGTCAACTCTTCAGCTGATATTCTCTAGCATTTGAAATAAATGAAACTATTTAGAAAGCAGAAACATTTTATTTTTGATTATGAAATCATTTGATTTTGATTTGATTTTTTGTCATTTGATTATTTTATTATGATAATGGTAAAATTTTAAGCAGGCTTAAGAATTAATATTTACATTTCTCTTCAGTTTTTAGTTGAAGATGTATCAAAGAAGGCTGAAGAAAATAATTTGACATTTCCTAACCAATTTGAGCATATTTCAGCATTTACATATGCCAGATACTGGGAGAAAGATCTGTTTCATACAACAGTATTGTTTATGAATCCAGGTAAGGAAATCGGATCATTCACCTATTACAATAATTAAAGAAGACAAAAAATATTTATCCATTATTTTTTTTAAATGTGAAATGGACACACAAGCATAGACATGACCATGGCCGTCTCTAGAGTCCACTAGAACCAGCCATGACATCACACACACACAACATTTTTCTACAAAACAATAGGATTATATTTCAATGATAACTGTTTGCTACCATTAAATGTTAATGATTATAGGTGGTGTAATAAGTTTTTATATTCTAATATTTTATATTATAATATACTAGCTGTTACCTGTGGCTTTATATGTGAATAATTGACTTTTAATATGTATTTTAATATAACTTTAATTGTCTATGTCTATATTTAATATGTGGTAAGTAGTAACAAGAGATATATTATGTTTTTAATGGAACACTTATGCTACACTTGATCTTGAGAAGAGTGACACTGATGTAATTCCTGAAGAAACTCTTTCCACTTAGGATTTATAGTGAATGTTATGAATAAATCAGGATGGGAATACTTGCGAACATAGCAAAAAACGTCTTGAGTTTGTTTGTGCATATATCGTGGTCTACCAGTAAACCTCAATGGTAGAATAACCAAACAGCCTAAGTTCTTAATACCTTCATCATTTCTCATATGTCTTGCAAATGTATGTAATTTTCAGTTCTTAACTTAGTTTGATTGTATGAATGAATATAAGTCATAAGGGCATGTATGCCATTTCTATCTTAACATACATGTCTTTGTCTACACTAAACTGATTCAACAGTTGCTTGAAATGAATCAAATGATTGTACTTAACTTTTCTAACCATGAGCCTCTTTTAATAAAATTGTAAAGTTGAAACTTATTTGTTTTTTTTCAAGTATTAGAATCTCTCAGTTTCGATGTAAACTGATCTCCGTCTTCTTCTCAACAAAACATTAAAGGGTATTACAAAGCATCATAAACCCAGTTTTTCTACAATCCAATGTTGTCTATCATCCCTAGCATGAATTGCTACATCACGTTTGTCAAATTCTTTATTAACTATAATACCGTAACTTCATTTGTTGTAGGTGCATTATAGTGGCCCTGGTGCTCCATATTATTCACTATTTGATCAGCACGAATTACAATATTACATTCATTATTTTTGAAGAAGTTAAACTAAAGTTGGTTGATAATGATGTAACTAGTATTTTGTAATGGTTACTTTTGTGGGACAGTGGGACAGCTGTAACAGTTACTGATCATTCGAAATATCTATTCTGGTCACTTGCAGAACACCCCTACCAAACTAACGAGTAAACAGGTTCAAAGTAGCAGTTACAAGTAGTAGTTACTGTTACTGAAAAGTCGCTTCTGCGCATGTGCAGATTACAGGGTGACTTTAAAATTTAAGGATTATCATTTTTAATCCTGTAATGTAACAATCATTATTCTCCATCATTCCACAAATTTTTAAATTATTTTGGCTATAACAATGCTTACAAAAATCTAAACGCTATAAATTTTAAATTTCAAAAATTTATTGAATTGAAATTATTGAAATTTATTCACATAACTCGTTGTATACTGTTGTTAATTGACATAAATGGATAGTTTTTACTTCGGTTTGTAGCTTAATATGACAGTAAAGTGATGGGATACTTAATTTGTATCTATACTCTTCATGTTTATAAAAAAAAGTATATGTAATTTATAAACATTTTTAGTCTGATTTTATTTTAAAATTACTTTTCTATCAATTAGTATACCTACAAGATGAAAAGATACTATCAAGATAAAAGTTGCTTGTAAGAGATAAAAATATTAAGTCATTACTTTTTACTAATTGACATACATTAACACTATTCTGTACCAAATTAAACAAGATCCAGCCTGCAATAATTTATTACTTACCAAAAATTATGAAACAGTACAATTTAATAAATTAAATTTAATAATTTATATCAAAACATGTAAATTATTTTAATATTTTATAATAAAGTATATGGAAGGGATTGAATGACTCTGTCGACAGTAACAGATAGTATTCAGTGCACTGGTAATTATCATAGATTCTATTTTGTTTTAAATAAATTTGACTTTTTTGTTTTGTTGCAATTTTAAGCGGTTATTATAAAAAGTCATTAACTGGTGTTATATTTCATTGTCGGTTTCACACGGTCACACAAATTCCACTTTGTCCAGGACAAATTATTACAATTTACATGTGTTTATATTGTATCAATATTATTTGTACTCCGTCTATACTCCTCCTGTCAGAGTGACATGCCTCTAATTCAAGAAGCAAATAACGTTTCAGATGTGCCATGCCTGATTGTTTACATCAGGATTAAACAAAGAACGGAAATAGAATAGAGACTTCGGTACAAACTGCTGAAGATATATTAAAAACAAATTGTAGGTCTCGCTGTGTTTCGGTTTTCACATATTATGTCAACTGTTTTCCTCCAACCAATTATTCGAATTCATAAGCATCAGACACCAGTTGTCTTGAACTTGTCAGGCTGAAGTAATATTGAACTTTGACACAGGCCTGCTGTCATAATTAAATATCGCCAGTGAGGGGAGCAAATAACATCCAGGAGGAGCAAAACATTTTTCAGTGGGAGCAAACGTTTATATATATTATCCATTCCACACATATACATACGCACACATTCACACAGTAATTGTAATTCTTTTATCAGAATAGAAATAAATACACAGATCATATTCATTTTTTAAAATATTTATTTTATAAATTATTTATTTGCTTTCACATTACATACAGAATTGTATAAAGTATGGTTAAAAATATTGTTGGATCTCCATTAAGTAGTGCTCATGTTTCCAAAGTTCTAATATTATGACTGCCTTAATCAAAACATCAGAGCAGGTTATTGTGTGTATGAGGGTCCAACGTGGGCAATGATCGTCAACATTCACTATGGAGCGTTGCTCAGAGTAAAGCTGTGAATCTACACAGTGTGTTTCACAGAACAAATGCCTCGGAAAAAAAGAACTAAACCCTGTATCTTGCACAACCCTGAACCCTAAGCATAAAGCGTAAACCCTGAGCATCTTGCAGAGGGGTCACTCCCTAAAGACGAAACGTTTGTCTGTGAACCGTTCCTGTGTAAACACGTGCAGTTACACTGGCCAGTGATCAACAGATCAACAGGAAGGAAATCTCTGTCCACGCTGGACACCTTCTTTCTGACTTGCACGCGTGGTTAGTCATGTGTTTATGTAGATCACGGATCTTTTCATTTAAAATGCGTGCAAATATAAGCAAATGAGCATAAGTGAGGTCAAAAATAACAAAAATTTGTTTGTGTCCCTGCCTGCCTTTTGATACCAGTAATCATAATAATAAAACTTTAGAAACATAAACATTACATAATGGAAATAATATACTTGCCGGCCAGGAACAGTATATCTTTATGTGTTGACTATTTAAATTAAAATGAAAAAAATTATAATTTATTGCCTGGCAACAAAATTATTTTATTTTAAACAATTACTATTGTTTGACAAAATTTAAATGTATTTTTATTTAAATTCGTTAAGCACTGTAAAAGTAGTAGCAAGTAGTGAAAAAATGAACAAATTATAAAACCTTTAGTTTTATAGAAAAATGATCAAAATTGCACACTCTATTTTTTCACAGTGTACTCAAGCTATTTAATCAATTTACCAAGCAGCTCAAAATCAGACGTTATTTTTTTCCGGAAGTCAAGAATAGGTGACTCGTTTATGTGACCAAATCAAAATATTCGTTATTTCTCCGAAATATTTGGAACTACACACACTAATGTGAAAGCGCGTTCTTCACAATGAAGTCAATTGACGACCATAGTAGAAATCACCTCATATATTCCTCTCTCCTTGCCTGCTGAGATTAGCAACGATTTTGCTCGATGTGGACATTCCTGCGTCAGTGATTGCAGCACAATCACCTACATTTCGATACTGAAAATTTAATGTAAATATACGATATTGAATATCTTTTGTATACCTTCACTTCATTATTATACTGCCGTAACAAAGATTGTTCCATTATAGATATATGTTGTAAGATATGTTAAATCTGTAGATCACCTCTTTTCATTTATGTACAATTAAATGCTGCCTTTTTATTATTACTTGTCAAAAATTGATTGCTTATGATGCGGCCTGCCGTTGGGTTACTGGGTCTTTGGCCACAAGGCGCCTTTAAATTGTAAACCACTGTTTCAGTTTGATAACTTTCTGGGAACATAATGAGTGGCTAAGCGTAGTGCTGGCCACAGTATTTTCTTTGTATGCCATACGGTCAAGCTGGTAGCCTACATTTCATGGTTTTTCTGCTCTATTTTGTGGTACAAAACGAAACAATTATTATTATTATTATTAAGTAAGTCTGTCGTTGTATGGCAAAATACGCATTGCGAATCTTGCCTCCTCACAAATCACAAAATCACGTTAGCTTTTAATAGCACACAAATGCAGAGAATTGTGCCAAAGCTTGTTTAATCGTTGCTGATAAAATGAAATTAAGAAGCATAATTTGGTATTTAGTGTAGTAGGGAGCTTGTAGCAGCAACTGAAGTTGGATGCAGGGCCGGCTCAAGGCAAAAATTTCGCCCGGGCAAGCGAGCTTTCTGCCGCCCTGTCCCCCCCCCCAAATTTAACAAACAGGAAATGACACAACTAGGACTCTACATTTTATAAGAATATTTTAGCCTTGTATGAATTTAATTGATTTGTTATCTTTATGGAATACAATTGCAGTTTATTTCATTAAAAATTGTGTTACATTATTGCAATAATGTATTTTTATGTTCGGTTATCTTAGGCTTATTTTGGGTGATCAGTAGTATAAAATACAGGCTAAATTATTCGTTTCTTTTTAAATTATTTTTAATTGAATCAATAATATTAAGGCCTAAATCAAACTCAGGAAGAGCAAATGGGTTCGGTAAAATAGCTACAAATGACTAAGTGTATCGACTATCGACAATATTTATTGTAATCTTACAAAAAAGTTGGTATAAAAATTTCAAAATTACAATTAACTGTAGGTTACTCAATTTCAAAATCACAAAGGTACTTTACGGCAAATTTTTTTTTCTGCAAAATCTTTTATAACAGAGTCAATGTCTATTTCTTTTAGAATATCAAATTCAATTGAGATAAGGGAAAGTCCTACAAGACGTTCTTGTGCCATACTTGATCTTAAATAATTTTTAATTTTGAAAAAGATCTCTCCCCAGACGCTACACTTACTGGAAGTGTTAATACAATTCTCAAAGCTATATTTACATTTGGAAAATTTTCAGCTAAAGAGTTGTTCATGATGAACTTGAGGATGTCTTCTGGCCTGTTGCCACAGTCTTCGGGTAACAGAGTCAGAAGTACTAGAAGTTCTTGGTCCAGCTGGTGTCCTTCAATATCTCGTTGCTCCCCATCGGTCAAAGCTATCTGTAGGTCTGCACATTTTTGTAGCGATGTGTTCTTATCTTCATTTTTGATGTTATAAAGAAAGCCAAATACATAATTGTGGCTGGATAGCTGTGAAAATCTCTCCTCAAGTGAGTTTATTGCGCAGTCCAACAAACAGAAATAAAAATTGGTCATAAATGCTCTTTTGGTGTCTGAGACTGGCTCGTCAGGTGTTTCATAGTGAAATTTGCGTTTGACCCTTCTTGGACGTACTTGAGATTCAGTTGGGAATGTGGCTTCGGTTTCAAGAGTTTCTGCAATCTCCCTGGCATCAACAAGTACTTCCTCAAAACCCTTCTCCATCCTCATTTTCTCAAAATGTTCTTTCACTTTAGAAATTAGCTCAACTGCTTTTGCAATGTTCATATCTTCTTTTTGCAGCTGTTTGCTGATAATATTTATCCTGAAAAGTATTTCATGCCATACAACCAAGGAGCAGATAAACTTAAAGCTCTTTAGCTTGCTAGCCAGTCCCAAGGCAGTACTCTTTCCATAGCCATCGATCGATGAGTCAGTAGATAACTCAAGTAGAGTATCGTATATTTCTCCTGTCTGGTAACAAAAAGGAGCAACTGCATTAATGCGACTCTCCCATCGAGTGTCGCATATTGGTTTAACTGTTAGTGATGTAACATGTTTTCTTAACACAACCCACCGGTAAGTTGAGGCAGAACATAATTTGTATACTTCCTGCACAACCATGAAAAAGTTTACAGCCTCACTACAGGATAAAGCAGAGTCGTTCAGCACTAAGTTCAGCGAATGTGCACTGCAAGGTACAAAAAATCCGCGAGGGTTCAAATTTAGAATTCTGTTCTGGACTCCTGCGTTTTCCCCACCATGTTTGCACCATTGTCGTACCCTTGCCCACGCATATTTTTTAAAGGTATTTTCATTTCATTTAACTTGGACAAAAGAATGTTTGTCATAGATTCTCCTGTTGATGATGCAATTGGGATAAACCCCAAAAAATGTTCTTTGGGGCAGGGGTCTTTACCTGGTTCACAACTTACAAAACGTATAATCAAAGTCATTTGCTGTATGTGGCTTTGATCAGGCGTACAGTCCAAAATAATAGCATAGTAAGTCCACTTCTGTACATTATGTAGTATTTGTTGTCGTATCATTGATCCTATTACTTCGATCACTTCATTTTGGATATTCTTCCCTAGGTAATGTACATAAGATTCTTTTGAAGTAATCCTCCGTAAGTGTTCAGCAATTATGATGTCAAATTTCCCTACAAACTCTAACAGTTTCAGGAAATTCCCATTGTTTCTGTCATACAGTTTGTCTGATGCACCCCGAAATGCCAGATTCTGTGAACCAAGAAACTCAATCACGTACACAATGCGTTTGAAAACTTCCTTCCAGCGTTCAACTTCATTCTTGATCATTTTCTGGTGTTCTGCATCAATCGTTTTGTTCACACGCAGCCTCATAGAACATTCCTTCCAGAACTGGAATGCCCGCATATGTCCTGGTGATCTTTCGTGTTCTGACAGTAGTTCAGACATGTGCTTCCAGTCGGAGTACCCAGTCTCTGAAGACAGAGATGTTTGTATTGTGCTAAACAGTCGGCAGCAAAAGTAAAATATGACGTCTTTTGATACAGAATATATAAGCCAGGGACGTGAAACCTCTTCACCATTGCTCATTCGCCTACGATAATTGTTGACACTAAAATGGCGACCATCTTTGTTTACAGGAAAGTCAGTGTCACTAATTTGTTCTGGCCCACGTTGGACGAGGATGTCACTGTCTTTGGCACTTAAGTTCACTGGCCACTCTCCAGGGTCATGGGATATGATTTTATCTAGAGAAACCTGAAAAAGACAACAAAAACTGAGGAGTATTATTAGCAAAAAGTACAAAATCATTTAGAAGCTTCAAAAAATTGGGACGCAAATTTGTTTGTTAAATTTACGCGATTTATTAAATTGGCATAATAAGCCTAGCCTATCTGCTAAAACTTAACTGCAGCATGTTGTAAACTTAATATTTTCAACTTTGTCATTTTAAGTTTATAAAAAAATTACCTTAAAAGATTCTTCCGCAATCGCTGAATCAGAATCAGAATGAGATTCAAATCCCTTCACATTGTCGTTTTTTCTTCATTTTCAGTATCATGGGACTGCGGGGACTGAGTCTTGTCGTCCACCTAACAAAGAGTTTTCATTAATTTCACGACACTGTAGACTTTCACAGAACAAAATAATTGTAGTAACACCATTTTAAAATGTTTTTTTATCATGGAGTGTTAATTTGTATGATATAATGTCTAATAATTAGCTCAACATAAACATGCGTTTTTTCAAATGTAAGACATTTTTAACATTTAAGGGTTGATGATTTCTAAATCGTAAATGTAATAGAAAAGCACAGTACAAGAGAATTAGCTGAGTGCATAAGTAAGTCAAGAACGCCTTAGATTTCATCGTTAAATTTCAAAAATCTCAATACTCCACATTTTATCTTAGAAATGCACCTCACTAATCCTGTATTGCTGTATTTATCTTAGATAACGACTGGCTTACGTATCTACGGACCCATTATAGTAAATTGAGAATACTAATATTCGCAACATTGCAATATTGTGAAATAAATAAAACTAGGCTACACAAGGAAATAGGTTACTGCTGATTTTGAATTTCTGATTACTGGTAATTATCGTATTTTAGAATGCATTATTTTTATTACATTTTAAAGCAGCCTTCAATAATTTTAATAAAGGCAAAAGTGTTTTATGTACAGTATTTATTCCAGTTTAATATTAAAATCAAAATTTTCATACATGTAATGTAACTATGCTCAGCACTCTTAACAAATAACAATAAAATTTCATTAGCTTACCTCAGACAGAAAAAATGTTGGTGCATGTGGTTCTGAGGGAAGTACCATAACAAAACGTTTTAACGCTGAAGCTTGTTTTTGAGCTTCAGAAGTCTGCTGCAATTTTCTTTTTCTATAGTGTCTCTTTTTATCAGCCATTCCTAATTCCTACCAAAACAATCTTTATAAAACCACTGACACAGACAGATACAGTATTGTTAAACCACACAAAAACATTAACGGCGGAACACAACGGTCGGACTGAAAGGCTTTACATGACGCACAACTCACCATCCGCTTGACTTACTACTACAAGTGCGACTGATGTCAAGCGAGCGTCTGTATATTAGCCTATACGCGCAGGCGCATCTCAGCCATCGAGTCATTTCACCCCCTCCCGCGCCCGTAGTCGAATTGAACTGCGAAAGTGACTCACCTTCGTGTGCGCCCAGGCCTGTATTATTCGTTCGTACCTCAAACGAAATAGACTCAGTCACAGGCCCACTTTTCTAAGCCACTGTTGCCACCCTGGCGCCCTCCTCCCACCTGCCTCTCGTAAGATTTGTTTTGTATTGGTTTTTAAGATTTTAAAAACTTACGATACTGTTGTAAATTTGTTGTTGTGGTAATCCATGGTTTTACTATAATTAGTAAACTGGGTACACGCAGAAAATTTATTCTAAATCACCGATCATAAAACATTTTTTCGTTCCGCTTGGTGCCCCTAACTTCGCGACGGCCCGGGCCTTAAGCTGTTACTGGTTGGATGTCAATAGAAATGTTGATTCCTTAAAAAGTTACGTTTTAGTTTGATTAATATCAGTGGGAGGCATAATACAGTGCACGCCGTTTATTGTGATCACTTTAGGGCATAGCTAGCCTGATAACATTAACCGATTGATAACACTGAACGAAAGAACCAAGTAGAACTTTGGATTTTATTCATTTGCTAGTACACTACATACAGTATAATAAAACGTAGTACAGTACAACAAAACTTACATATAGGCCAACTGTATCGGCATCAATTAAAAAAGTCTTTTATTGTTGTTTGCCTCTGGTTTTCTCTCAATAGATCATTAATAAAGCGTTCATACTCATAATGTTTCTGAAAATCTACTGACCTCTGCTAGACACCGCATCGTAACACTTTTAACGCCTCTCTCATTTCAGCGTTTGTTGGAAGTTGAGGAGGTTCAGTAGCATCATCATCTTCTGCTTCAGCCTCTTCTTCTCCCACTTGTGAGTCTGAGGATGTGGCAGCTTCACACATGTCGTCTTCTGTCAGTCTAGCAGCAACAATTATGTCTTCATCGATCTCCATTCATTCTTGAAATTCGTCTACAGTCATGTCTAATGGACGAATGTCTGCTGTATCTTCAGATTCTGGTGCCTGTTTTGAAAATCCTCTATGCTTGAAGCAGTTCCGAATCGTACTTCCTGAGACGTTATTCCATGACATGGCCAGGAGATGCAGGGCCTCAAGAACATTGGTTTCTTTAGCAAGGTCATTTGCACTCAGTTCTTTTGTATTCTCCATGTTTTCTAGGATTCTTGTGCGCATCTCATGGCGATAATATCCCTTTAGGGTTCGAATGATCCCCTGGTCGCATGGTTGTATCAATGAAGTCATGTTGGCAGGTAAGAACACAAGATTGATGTTCTTTAACTCACAGTTTACATTGTGTGCTGTACAATTATCAATCAGCAAGACGATCTTCCTGTTTAACCTACTATCCCATTTTAATAGCCATTCTTTGAATATTAATGCAGTCATCCATGCATTAGAGTTTGAATGATAGTCTACTGGAAATTTCTTCACACCTTTAAAGCATTGTGGGTTCTTGCTTTTGCCAATTACCAGAAGCCTTTCTTTGTCACCATTCATATTTACACAGCACAAGACAGTTAACCTTTCCTTGGATGTCTTACACCCTTTAGCACTTTCATTCTTGAACAAATAAGTATGCTCAGGCAAGGCGCGATAATACAGTCCGGTCTTGTCTGCATTAAACACACAATCCAGAGAGTACATGGATATAATTTTTGGCACTCCTCTTCTATCCATCTTTCAGCACCAGAGAAATCAGCATCCTTCTGTTCACCATGCATTCGTTTGTACACAATGTTCTCTCGTTTCTTCCAACGATGAAACCATCCTTCTGTTGCTACAAAATCATCTTTTCCCATTTTCTTAGCAAGTTCTTCTGCTTTTTGTCGCATCAGACGTCCATCAACACGAGCATCTTGTTCACAAACATTAGTGAACCAAAGTTTTAGAGCTGATTCAACCCCATTGTCTTTTCCACCACGAAACCTTACAATTCAAGTTTTGGTTTTCTTTTCCAGCCCTCACAATACAGTCCCAATTTTTTAACAATTTGCACAGAAGAGGTTGTGAAATCTGTAACTGCACTGCCGCACTGTGTTGACTCATTTTAGGCAATTTGTCATAGCGTTCTATTATTGAAAGTTTTTCTTTAAGGTTTATTAAATCTTTACATTTAATCTCCACACTAGCCATAATTTCACTGCAATAACTAAAAATTCACAATTTAAAAGCTGTAGCTATACTGAAGGGTCGAACATGGGTTTATTGCTCAAAAGTGAAAGTTGAGCGGGTGAATGACCGACTACACCCCCTTCTACTTCGTCCTTCAGAACTTGTAAACACTATGACCAGGGGGACAAAGAGTCGCAGACAGTGTAATTCGTTTTGTGAATGCAGTACAGTCACCCCAGATATTCTCAGACAAAAGTTTTACGAAAGCAAAAATGTGATAACATAAACCGAATTATTGATTACAATAAGCAACATTTTTTCAATGTTTTAATATTCGTCTGGACGGGTCTTCATGAAAGTGAGAAGAATATCCGAATGATAACATTATCCGTGATTACAATAAGCGGCGTCCACAATATTTCTGTTCTTACTTCAGTCCAGATCTAAACAAACCTACGTGGGAAATCTGAAACGTTGTTGTCATGGGCGTTGTAACGATACTGTTACAAATAAATTTTATAAATTTATGTTTGTGTAAAAAAAATTTTTTTTTGTTATACAATTTTTTTTTATAATTAATTAAAATCAATTAATTAATTATGTTCTGTCGTGTTCCGAATCTTTTGTTATTTGTTTTTATTATTTTAATGCCTTTTCAGTATTTTTAAAATCCTCTCGCCAGTTGATAGAATTGTCTCCAATAACAATCGATTTGTGTATTTTTCTCATTTGGAGGTTATCTTCCTTCGGGGTGGTGAGATTCTGGTAGTTAACTCTATTAAATTTACTTATTAAGTTAATTATATTTTAGGAATGAAAAAATGTTCAATTATGTAATATATAAGAAATTTTATTAACAATTATTTATTATTTCGACTCTTTATCGATATATAAATCGATTCTCAGGGTATCGTTAATTTGTACAGTTATTTATATTAGGATTCTTTTAGCAGTTATTTTAGGTAAAGTCAGAGAAATAAGGGCAAAGTTTATAAAGTATAACATTACAAATATATCACCTTAAAGATTAAAATACAGATATGATAGTTAATATATAATGGTAAGTGAGCAGATTTCAAACCATTTAGTTGTAAAGGCTGTGTTGCGTTGTATTGTGGGTAACCAATGATGGCTGCTCCTCGTGTATAGTTGTAAGACGGTCTCACCTCGCTGGTTCAAAGTTCAATAAAAGATGCTTTCCCTCTGAATTTTCGACCATGTCGCTGCAATTCTTCCTTCTTGTGTTGGTGGAGCGTCTCTGGTTCAGTTTTAGTGTTGTATTTTGAAAAATAGTGTAGTATTAAGTCAATCTCACTTTTGTCTGTTAGGCCGATATTCGCACTTTTGTGTGGTTAAGTGTTTTTACTGTTTTAATTGTTTAAATGTTATATTCGCTGGTGTTCTGTTCTGTGTAGTGTTAATTCAATGTCTGTGGATATTTATTTCACTATGTTTCCGTTTAAAAATGTGTTTTTACCGAAACTCTCGTTTTCCACTTAAGGCTTATAAAACGTTCGCCATTACTTGATTAGCAGTTAGGTTAAGGTTTACAAAGTATACGCATCGAGTGTATCATTCAACGTTCAATAATCAACTAATTTACTTCCTCCGTCTTCGGCTAAGTCTTAGCCAAACCAATCTTATTCAATACATTGTTCCAAATTTATTTTCATCCTGTGCATGAGAGAAAGTTACATTATATAACTGATTATATTTTTGTTATTCTTCAAATTTATTAACTAGTAAATACTTAATCTTCTTCTCCAGTTCATTCTGCGTAATTTGATACCAAATAATGCAGTTTTATTAAGTTTTTGATCTAAAATGGTATTTTTTACTTCATTTTGTAATGGTAAGTTTTAAAATCACTTCCTGTCCTTGTCTTCCCAAATGATGCCATATTATAAGTTATATTAATGATTATATTAAATCTCAGATTGTAATAAAAGGTTTATCTTCCCTTAATTTCTTGCAATTAGATTAATCGGTTATGTTTTAAAATATTATACAGTAATATATGACTCCCCTCTCTAAATTTTGAGTTTTTACATTTCCATTTTTAACAATAATTCTGGCTATAATTTTACTGAATCTTCCTTACTTATATTTCCAATTATATGACTTTATTACTGATTTACTTTAGATAAATTCCTTTAGTTTAATTGTCTTTCTGTACTTATTTCATCAAATTTGATGCTGTTTAGTTTTTAACATTTGGCCTAGATTTCTAACAGTTTTTACATACAAATTTTTAAATAATACATATTGATTTATACCCTCTCTGACTTTCATTGCTATTGTGACATAAATTAACATTTTCTTATTGTAAACAAAATAACAATTAGTATATGGTTCATACTATTAATACATAACACCTAATTCAAATTAACATTTGTCTTTCCAAATCAGACATTTAATACTCAATGATTAACATAATAAATATATTATAAATAAATGATGTTGTTCTGACATTTTTAAACTTGCTTATTTCTAATACCTTATTCTATATAAACAAAACATAATTATTATAATCTTATTCTATTTCTTAAACTAGGTTCAAATATCAGTTTTTATCTGTTTCTTTTTGTTATTGGGGTAATGATATTTTGTCACTTCACTTTTATTATGGCCTGCTCTTGTTTTATTTTTGTCATTCTAATGAATGTTATATAAAAAGAGTGGCAGTTATCTAAAAAACACATGTATTATCGGTCATGATAATACTTTATTTACATTATTCATGAACACAAATTAAAGCACTTTAAAGTTGTAATATTTCACCATCTACTTAGTTTGTGAACTTCAATATTGAAACATAATGTTTATTTTTTATAACACTAAAACTTGCACTGATTCTCTTTTTATTCCTTGATTTTATTTCTAAATAGTTATATAGTTCTACTAAAATCAAGAAGTCTATTTATAGAATATAATGAAGGTTTGTTTTTTGGTATTATATTATTATCTCACATTGGTTCACTTTCAATTCTTACTCTATACACTTTTTGGCTTACATCTATTGTACATGTGGTTTTTACATTTGATATTTTTTTATACTTTTATTTATTATTATTATATTTATTTTGGGGTTTGGGTTTTTTTTTATAAGAGAACTCCTTCTTCTTGTGGATGCTGTCTTGTTCTTGTTTCTTCATTGATCCCTTCTGTTCTCGTTTCTTATAACATATTTTCTTTTCTTGTTGTAGGTTTAGTCATTTTCTGGGTTTCTTCCTTACCTACTCCTATCCTACCTGGGTATTACCTTTTTTCATATTTAGTTTATAAATTTATGTTGATGATTCATCACTCGTTGTAACCTTAGTTTTACATGAACTTTTATTTTAATCTATGATTGTACTCCACGGTGGTTCTTAATTAATTCTTTATATTATTTTGCTTTCTCAGATTTAACAATGTTATTATTTTATTTTTATGATCATTTTACCATTCATTTTTATGGGCTTATCTGTCATGCTACAGTGTTGACACTGTTTACACAGTAATATAATATGCGCATGTGCCGACTGTCTGAATAGTCATGTGAGAGTTATCTTGCTAGTTAAATTGGGACATGTCATTTTAAGACTTCCTTCTTCTCACTGTGTTCTGAATGCCATTGAATTAATATGGAGCCAATTGGAAGGGTATGTTGCCTGTCACAACACATAATGTGTTAGGTGGGTGATATGAAACAACTGATAGAGAAGGCGGTAAATGAGACAACGGCGGACAAGTGGCATATTTGTATCCAGCATACAGATCAGGGAAGAAGAACTGGGCCACCTTACCGACGTCTTTGAGGACAATCTTATCAATAATAACGTTGACTAAAGTCATTCAAGTTCCGACACATACAGTATAAATATTATAAATATATTACTGTACTTGTCATATATAATAATTTATTTTATAATGATTAAATTATTTAGTAACAAATATTACTATTATTAATAATAATAATAATAAATTAATAATAATTAATAATATTATTATTATTAATTATTATTAATAATAATAATTACCTTATTATTATTTATCTTGTTTATAATGTAGCAAGGCAATACTTGACTTTCAGCAATGACAATTGCAACATTTTGACATACTAAAGGTGTAAAAAAAGGTGTAGTACTTGCTAAAAAAAGCGCTCCAACTAACCTCTAACAGTGTGCTAGTAAGTATTTTAAAACAGAGGAGATGAATAAAATACTGGTTTAAAAGTAAGCGTTACAAGTAACTGGTACGCTATATGATTAGTTTTGTCTGCAACTGACTTCTATGGGAAGTAGAAGTGTAAAAGCAGGACTGTGAAAATGACTTTGACTACTGTGAGATAACAGTAGGCCAAGACTTTTTAATTTGGAAGCTCTTAATATAATGCATTACACCAGCTGTGAAAGAGTACCAGTAGTATGTTTTAATAAATACAATACTTTATACAGTGTTCATAAATGAAGTTAATTCCTGATCAAGTTTGATAACCAGATATATTTTCTAGGTTGATAGTAATAATTGCCTTAGTTTGTATTGTTGCTAAACAATAGTTATCAACAAATACATTATAAACAAAATAAAATAAATATTTTAAGTTATGTGGTTCAGTTTAATTAAATTATAATGAATTTGGCATACAATTAATAAGTTAAAAATAATTACAAAAAAGGCAGTAGAATACTCACTCAACACACATACACAAAAATACAATTAAATTTAATTGAATATAATATGTTTTTAGCATTTTGAATATTTATTTATATGCACAGTACACAATCATCACATCATAAGAGAAATAATTCACAACTGATAACAAAGTCCTGTTATAAAACAACAAGAGCTGTGTTAAAAAGACCTAGTATAAACATTTTGACCTCTCTGATTACTGAATGAAATGGAAAAAATAAGACTCTTATGACACATACACAAAAAATACAATTAAAATTATTAGAAGTGAGCAGTGACAATTTAAGAAAATAGTACAATAGGACTTCTGTACGTGTTCTGGACTTCTGTGTGTGTGTGTGTGTGTGTGTGCGCGCGCATGCGCGTGCGCCCGTGTATAGAAATACCTTACAATTCTTGAATGAAAATTTTGTTCTATAAACTGACACTTCTAGATTATTTACGTATGGGAGGAGAGGTAGAGACACACAATGTGAAAACTGAAGGATTGTTTGTACGAGTTGACAAAAAATGGATTGAAATATTCATAGATGAATGTAAAATAGAAAAACAAGGATTTGTTAGACAGAGTTGCTTTATTGGAATGGGTAAGTATGTTTATTTTATTTAGTGTAAGAGATATTTGAATCGTACTTTATAGACAGAAGTATTAAACATACCTAATGAGAAATGTTCCATTTCATGCCATCATAACAGTGAGACATCACTAAATATTGTAGTCAAATCTACATACCAAACTAATAGACTTCAAGAAGAATAACAATATCTGGAAACTTTCATATTATCTTTACCAGAACTAATTTTAAAATTTCAGTCTATTGTTAGATTCACAAATGCTTCCACAGTGCTCTGTGATATTATGGTAATATGAATAATGATATGTGTTTTGCAAATTCTTCCAACTTGCTGAAGATTTTACCAAATATTTCTGCTTATCCAGAGGTCTACTAAAAATCAGACTGCACAAAAGCCAAAGTTCTTTTCTGAGCAGCTGGCCTGGACTTCAGCCAATGGCTTGGTGGGTTGCTGACCTGTATGCTAACAGTAATATGGGTAGTTTGGACGTCCCAGCCCTTTTGACATGTCCGAAACTTCCTTGCTAAAGTAATCTCCCATATAACTGCTTTATTCTGTGGTTCACCTTCAGTCTTGTCAGAGACATGATTACCTTTTTATTTATTCCCTTCTTATTAGCTTGATTTTTCTTATCTTTACCTACTTTTTCGTTTCCTCTTCTGAATGGTTTTTATATAATCTTCAACTCTAGTAACATCTTCTAGTTTACACTTTGGTTCAATTTGAATCTTTTTTTCCATCCAAACACTCGTTGTCTGCAGATTTCACTTTACCCACGCTCATGTTTGCACTTATTCCTTCCTTTCTGGCTAAACTTATCTATAACATTTGTATCAAACTTTTTGCCAGTTTTTCTAAATTAATTTTGACATCAGTAATACCTTTAAAAATCTCTGGATCATTTTTCGGGAAAATTAAACATTTTCTTTTTACTTTTAAAACAATTTTTTATGACATTTATCTTTAACCCTTTATTTCTATTTGTTTTTCGACTTCTTAGTTGACTTATTCTTTATTTTGTACAAACTTTTTTTACAATTTCCATTTGCAAATTTTGTTTACATGGCCTACATTTTTTGTAACATCAGTCATTTTATTTTCCACACTGTCTAATTTACTCGGTGGTTTATCTTCAGTTTTTGTCACAATATTTTTTTCTTTGAAACAATCATCTTTCATAGATTTACCCTCATTTGCAATTTGTTTCTGATTGTTTCTTTTCTTACTGCTAGATTGTTCTGGTATTAGTGTTCACTTGTTTCCTCTTTTAAAGGTTTTACTTGTTCTTTGTAATATTACGTAATGTTACCTCTCTTAATGTGTGTTTATTTTCTCCATCCTTTGTAGCTCTTCCATATCTCCAATTTATTTGTCAATTTCCATGTCAGTGCCACCACTTACATTGCCTTTTTCATATTTATAAATTTCAACAATGTCAGAATCATCACATTCAATGCCATCTGCTTGATGATTTGATGGATTCCACTCACAAAATCTCCAGTCACTTATATCTGCATTTTTCATGCTTGTAACATTCTTCACTCTTACTATTTCTAGTCCCAGTCTATGTACATCTTTATGATAGTCAATTTCGATAATATAAGAATCATCACTTTCAATGTCATCTATGTCACATCCCGTAAATATCTTGTGAATTAAACTTTCTTTCATAGCTTCCGCGTCTGCACTGGTTCCCCCTTCATCATCAATTTCAGTTACATTAGAATCTTCACCTTCAAAATGATGGCTTCTTAGAAGTGATTACTTTTAAAGCTTCTACTTTTTGTTGTATTCCTCATTGCTTCTGCATCCTATCTGTAACAAATTCTTTTCAATTTTCATTTGAGTCTCATATTTGTCTTTAACTTTAATCACTTATTGCAGGAACTACAGAGGAGTTAGCCTTCTTAATACTTCATATAAATTATATGCATCTATATTAAGAACACAGCTGAATGCAATAATGGAGACCATGCTTTCAGAGGCCCAGAATGGTTGCAGGAAGAACAGATCATGTTTAAATTATATATTTACAATAGCCCAGCTCATTGAAAAGCATAGAGAGTATCAGCTGCCCACATACATAGCTTTCATCAACTTTGAAAAGGCATTTGACAGGGTGAATTGGAGCAAACTATGGGCAATAACGGCAAGGAAAGGGATCCCACAACATCTAATTGGAGCTATAGAGAGTCTTTATGTGGAGAATAAAATCTTAATTGAAGCAAAGAAACTGAGAACAGCTCCCAGAGTTGGCCTGATGAATTGTGGAGTACCTACGACAAGGGTGTCCATTATCACTTCTTTTTAATTTATATATTGATGATGTTATAAAAAACTGGCAGATATGTCTTCCAGAGCATTTTATGATTGACCACTCTCCAATTGACATTTTGTTGTTTGTAGATGATCATTCTATTCTGTTGGACTCAGAAAACAGGTTGCAGACGGGTATACATTCGTTAAATCAAGTCTGCAAAGAATCTGGATTACAAATATCCACATTTAAGACCAAGGTGATGGCTTTTCATCAAACTAACCCCATCTGGACAAAAATTGTTATAGGTAGTACTGTCCTGGAACAAGTCAGCAATTTTGAATACCTGGACTACAGTGTGTCTTATAATACAAGCAACGACATTGTGAATAAGGTGCATAAGTTCAACATTATGTGCGGGACCATCAGGTGAGCTCTTAAGTCAGCTAGTGAAGAAACACACCCAAAATTCTACAAAGTGATGGCCCTTCCCACACTTCTTTATGGGTCTGAGAATTGGACTTTAATGAAATGCCAGGCCAGTTGTATCCAAGTGGCTGAAATGAGATTTCTCAGGCATGTGGCAGGGTATACTCTCCATGATCATAGAAGAAACACAGATATATGTAGCAAGAACTGAATATTATAAGTGTACTCGACAGGATGCCCAGTATTGCCTGAATTGGTGGGAACATCTTTGTTGATTGAATGATTGCCCCATCCCCAAACAATATGGAACTATAAGCAGAGGGGACGGAGAGGTGTGGGACGTCCAAGGAAGCACTGGAGTGACCAGCTCTAATATTTGCCTGTTTGAAACTAGAACCATCCTTGGTTTAATCCTTGCAGATGATGATGATGATCATGAAGTTTCTTCTACTCACCAGATTTCAATTTAATACCAATTTCTGACACCAAATAATATGAGTTTCTGCACACAACAAAATGTATCTGCCTGTCTGACTCTCTCTCTCTCTCTCTCTCTCTCTCTCTCTCTCTGTAGTTACTCACTTGACAGTCACTTACTTGATATGGTACTTCAGCTCCTCCTGTGCCAATCTTTCAGGTATTTCAGTCTCTGCCTTCCGCCTGCAGTTGATTTCCTTCACTGCATCTCTATTGCTATAATTACTAATTCTGGGTGCCTCAACCTGTGCCCGAACAACCTCTCTCATGTTCTTGTCATAGTTCTCCATAAACTTCTTTGTTCTATTATTTCCACTTCCTGATCTTTGCAACTTACTATTGATATAAAACAAGAACATAGGAATCAGATTTTGTATATGTTGAGTATACTGGTAATACTTTTGTTTGTTGTTTTACTTTTGGAATTTATCTATATATTTAACCATTTTGTATTATGGACATTTCAGAGTACCCTATATACTTTAAAGTTAAATGATGGTTGACTGTAATGTTAAATATAAGTTCCTTTGCAAGGAAGGATAATAACAAGAATATGGAGTGAACTGTGTTATGATCCAACCCCAGTAGCGAGATCTATATAACTAAGATACTGCTGAATTACAAAAAAAAATGTAACAAACTTAGTAATATATATTGCAGTATAAGAATTAGTGTCATTTACAATAATTAAGTACATTAAGACCAAACAAAATATTCATTTTACTTCCATATTCCTTAAGGAATGGAAGTATGGTGATGGCAAAAAAAATCGTGTTCGAGATTATTGCAGATTCTGATTGTACTACATTCAAAACATGAAAAAAAGTCGTTTTCCGAAAAGTGTCTGTGTGTGTGTCTGTCTGTCTGTCTGTCCGTCTGTCTGTCTGTCTGTGTGTCTGTCTGTCTGTAGATTTTTTTTTTATGGCAAACGATAACTGCCGTAAATTCAAACAGAATCAAATAATTTTTTGCATGCAGCCCTGATTTTCAGAGTACTCGCGACCTATTGTTTTTGGTGAAGATCGGTTGAGGGAAAGGGGTAGTTTACCTGCAACGTTTTTTTAACAAGGGTATTTTCTATGGCAAACGATAACAGCCGCAAATTCACACAGAATCAAATTATGTTTTGCATACAGCCCTGATTTGTAGAGTACTCAAGACCTATTGTTTTTGGTGAAGATCGGTTAAGGGGAAGGGGTAGTTTACCTGCAACGTTTTTTTATCAAGCGTATTTTCTATGGCAAACGATAACAGCCGCAAATTCAAACAGAATCAAATAATTTTTTGCATATGTCCCTGAATTGTAGAGATCTCAATGACTTTCGATTTTGGTGAAGATCGGTTAAGGGGAAGGGGTAGTTTACCTGTAACGTTTTATGTTTTAACAAGGGTATTTCCTATGGCAAACGATAACAGCCGCAAATTCAAACAGAATCAAAAGATTATTTGCATACAGCCCTAAATTGTAGAGTTCTCAAGACCTATTGTTTTTGGTTAAGATCGGTTAAGGGAAAGGGGTAGTTTACCTACAACGTTTTTTTAACAATGTTATTTTCTATGGCAAACGATAACAGCCGCAAATTCAAACATAATCAAATAATTTTCTGCATACAGCCATGGTTTGTAGAGTACTCAAGACTTACTGTTTTTGGTTAAGATCAGTTAAGGGAAAGGGGTAGTTTACCTACAACGTTTTTTTAACAAGGTTATTTTCTATGGCAAACGATAACAGCCGCAAATTCAAACATAATCAAATAATTTTCTGCATACAGCCCTGGTTTGTAGAGTACTCAAGACCTATTGTTTTTGGTGAAGATCAGTTGAGGGGAAGGGGTAGTTTACCTGCAACGTTTGTTATAAAGCGTATTTTCTATGGCAAACGATAACTGCCGCAAATTCAAACAGAATCAAATAATTTTTTGCATACGTAAGTGAATTATAGAGGACTCAAGGCCATTAGATTTTGGTGAAGATCGGTTAATGGGAAGGGGTAGTTTACCTGCAACATTTTACGTTTTAACAAGAGTAAAGTACTTGAAAATTCATTTAAACTTTTTCAAACAATGGTAATTGTTAAAACTACCCCTTTCCCTCAACCGATCTTCATCAAAAACAATTGGTCTTGAGAACTCTACAATTTAGGGCTGTATGCAAATAATCTTTTGATTCTGTTTGAATTTGCGGCTGTTATCGTTTGCCATAGGAAATACCCTTGTTAAAACATAAAACGTTACAGGTAAACTACCCCTTTCCCTTAACCGATCTTCACCAAAATCAACAGATCTTGAGAACTCTACAATTTAGGGCTGTATGCGAAACATTATTTGATTCTGTTTGAATTTGCGGCTGTTATCGTTTGCCAAACAAACAAAATTACCCTTGCTAAAAAAAAACCGTTGCTGGTAAACTACCCCTTTCCCTCAACCGATCTTCACCAAAAACAATAGGTCGCGAGTACTCTGCAAATCAGGGCTGTATGCAAAAAATTATTTGATTCTGTTTGAATTTGCGGCAGTTATCGTTTGCCATAGAAAAAAATCTACAGACACACAGATAGACAGACAGACAGACAGACAGACACACAGACACTTTTCGGAAAACGACTTTTTTTCCTGTTTTGAGTGTAGTAGAATCAGAATCTGCAATAATCTCGAACACGATTTTTTTGCCATCACCATACTTCCATTCCTTAAGGAATATGGAAGTAAAAATAAAATAATTTTGTTGCCAGGCAATAAAATTATAATTCTTTCATTTTAATGTAAATTATGTATATATTACAAAATATATCGTGCTTGGCAGGCAAGCATATTTCAGATTATAAGTCTTAGAATATGGAAGTCATGTATGGTTCTCCATACCGATATTTTACTTCCATATTCCTTAAGGAATGGAAGTATGGTGATGGCAAAAAAAATCGTGTTCGAGATTATTGCAGATTCTGATTCTACTACACTCAAAACATGAAAAAAAGTCGTTTTCCGAAAAGTGTCTGTGTGTGTGTCTGTCTGTCTGTGTCTGTAGATTTTTTTTCTATGGCAAACGATAACTGCCGCAAATTCAAACAGAATCAAATAATTTTTTGCATGCAGCCCTGATTTGCAGAGTACTCGCGACCTATTGTTTTTGGTGAAGATTGGTTGAGGGAAAGGGGTAGTTTACCTGCAACGGTTTTTTTTAGCAAGGGTAATTTTGTTTGTTTGGCAAACGATAACAGCCGCAAATTCAAACAGAATCAAATAATGTTTCGCATACAGCCCTGAATTGTAGAGTTCTCAAGATCTGTTGATTTTGGTGAAGATCGGTTAAGGGAAAGGGGTAGTTTACCTGTAACGTTTTATGTTTTAACAAGGGTATTTCCTATGGCAAACGATAACAGCCACAAATTCAAACAGAATCAAAAGATTATTTGCATACAGCCCTAAATTGTAGAGTACTCAAGACCTATTGTTTTTGGTGAAGATCGGTTAAGGGGAAGGGGTAGTTTACCAGCAACGTTTTTTTATCAAGCGTATTTTCTATGGCAAACGATAACAGCCGCAAATTCAAACAGAATCAAATAATTTTTTGCATACGTCCCTGAATTGTAGAGGTCTCAATGACTTTCGATTTTGGTGAAGATCGGTTAAGGGGAAGGGGTAGTTTACCTGCAACCTTTTACGTTTTAACAAGAGTAAAGTACTTGAAAATTTATTTAAACTTTTTGAAACAATGGTAATTGTTAAAAATAAAATTATTGCCTGGCAACAAAATTATAATTTTTTCATTTTAATGTAATATAATATTTTTCATTTAATACAGCAATAAAAAGGCAGGTAAGACAGCCTGGCTGTTTGGCTGAAAATGATTTTAAATATAAATCTTAGAATATGGAAGTCCTGTATGGTTCTCCATACCGATATTTTAAGTTATTGTATGTTATTACATTTGACAGAAAAAAGACAATAGCTTTCTACTTTTTGTTTCTAATTTTGTTTCTAGAATTTTTCCTGTAGTATTTCCAATATCAAGATATTTTCAGCTTGGTTGATGTTTTCTTCAACCCATTTAATATGTGCATTGAAGACACACAATCGTCAATTCTTTATATAATCAGCAAGGTTGAATTTGTTGCTCAGTTTCACTGATGTTAATTACCTCTAGTTTGTTAAATATATCTTTATCTCTCACAATTTAAATATTTTCCTTATTACCATCTATATACATCAACAAGCATCATACCATTATACATTAACAATTATATACATCATCAGTTGTTGGACTTACTGAGACTTTTTCACATTGCTTGACTATTTCTTCTCGAAGTTGAGAACTCAATGTAACTTTTGATACTACTGATAGATGCTATCAGTATAGTATAATGATAGATGATATCATTATGATGCTATGTGATAGTATAATAATGGTATAACATTTGGTTTAGGACTATCAAATGTTATAGACCTATAACGTCACAAAAATCTTAAGGCCCCCTTGCATATGTTACTGCAAAACTTCAATAAACATTAGGTGAAGTTTTACTACTATGTCCTAATATTTACCATTGTATCATAGTAAATCAGTGTCCAAAGTATACCATAAAATACTTACATTTTGACTTTTATAAGCAGATGCAGGTAAATGTTAAAAGTTACTAATTATAAATAGTAAAATCAAGAATTACCTGTTCTTTTCAGTTTGATAAAACAGATATACTGTTTAATTTCCAGTGTGGAGGCTGCACTCAAAAATTGGTGTCTAAACACTAAACATGTCCAGCAAAACAATTTATATAGACAAGAACAAACCTGTTAACCACTGTATTTCTCATAATTTGTTTCTACAAAATGCTTAGTAATACTTCATTTTTGTCTTTGTATGTGTTAGTAAGATTTGAGAGTTTTGGGTACAAATGACTTTTTTTCATGATCTCTACTTTTTAACTAATCTGTGTACTGCCAAAAAATATTTCTTAAGTTTATCAGCGTTACAATTATACTCTGTAGTCACAAACAGTGGAATAGACATCTATTATCATAAATTTTTAAAACAAATAATATTTAAGACTTTTAACACACCATGTCACGACAATACCAGAATAAATAAGACTAATAAATACATAAGTATTTGCAGAGAATATAATAATTATTTTAAGAATGAATATAGCATATAATGACTTAAGACACTTTTGCAATTGCATCAGCATCTACAAATTGGATACACATTACTTTGCCAATAGATTCTCTGAATAGAAAGATGGACGTTGCCCCCCCCCCCTTCAGCACTGAATGGAAATGGAGAGTCACCATTATTTATTTCAAGTGTGCTCTGTTTTCTGAATGTCAGAGAATTCACATCTCAAACAACATGGACTTTGCTTAGCCTACCAGCTATTTTTGTTTCCATAATTATTCAACTAAAATATAAAATACAAATCAAAATGTTAATTTTAATTAGAAAAATTGATGTTATGCCAGACAAAATTACACATGACTTTTGTACACAAAATTTCTGGTCCATCTAAAGTTACCTAGATCCCTTGGATATCTGCCACTATCAATTTATATTCTATGTTTTAACTCCTTTCTATTTCATATCCACAGAACAGTTTATAAAATTCTGTACAACACTGTATCTACTAAATTTAATTAGTTTTATTCTACTTCAGTAAAATAAATTTATCATTATAATTTAATCATGCGAAGTGAGGAAATAAAAATATTTCTTATTATTACCTGGTAAAATAACTTTTAATTGAGTGCATTAACGTAACCTAATATTATGATTTAAATGACACTGAAAACAAAAATTTAGTAAAAGAATTTTTTGAATATCCAAAACAAAGTATTCTAAAAGAGTACTAGGCCGTTTACTATTATTAAAGTGTACTACAACAAATTTGTTAACGATGATGATGATGATTTCTGAATTACAGAGCTATTGCTAATGAACTGAATTACTGAATACTGCTAATTTCTAAGCGAACTTGTTGAAACAGTGCTGACTGTTAAACAACTGGAAATTGAACCACAAAGAGGAAGGTTTGCACTAATACTTTTTCATCACCTCTTTTGAACAGTTACTTTTTTTTTTAATATGTGCCCTCCAACTAAAGATAAATTACTAACCACTTCTAATACTAACCTCTTCTTTTCAAACTTCTTTAAAGGAAATAAAATTTGTTGGTTTTGTTGTCCGTGACATGTCTGAGTAACAATAACAATATTTATACGGTATGCTTTTTAACATGGAACAATAATATTTTAGATACAATTTTTTTTTTAATCTTCAGATCAGTATAGGACAAATGTTTTTAGTAAGAATCTCTTCTTATCTGTGATAACTCTCATCTGTGTTATGTACCGTACCTTCCTGCCAAATTTATGAATACTATTTTTGAAATTTTGTCAACACTGGTTTAACAGATAAGGGGTCATTAGATACCTTCCCTCTTGTTATAGTTAGTAAACAAATTTCATAATGCTTTTACAATTTATGAAGCCTTGATGAGAAATAATATTTTTTATAATTTTTTAATAGAAATGTTTGGCCTTCCTCAGAACTTAGAACGTGTTTGTTAGATTCTTGAAAATAACTTCAATTTGCTCACCAGAATAAGAACCAATCTGTCTCTGATATTTCTGGATACCCAAAGCCAAAATCAAAGTTCACATTTTTAAAGTTTCTTAATTATTTCTGCTTTAGCTTTTCAAGTTTCATGTTTTGTTTTCCAGAATTGGAGGGTATCAGCACACTTTAAATCCACCACTGTTTAAAAAAATAATCTTCAGCATTGTAGAAACAAAACAGCACACACTAGAGAGGGTCTAAACAATGCAGTGTATAGCTCTACTGATACACTAGCCTCTGCTTTCTGCAGAGAATATGACTTTAGAATATTTTTGTTAGCTCTAGTTTTTGAGACACACTACTTGCTCAATATGCAGGTTACTACTCTAAATAATATGAAAACATACAAGAAAATTACAGTTTATAGAAAATATTAAGTTAATAAAATGTTTGTAGTTGTTAAAAAACGTATAGTTTATAAAAATAGTGTAACAAAAATTATATTAGCTTACTCTTGTGTGTCTTCTTTTTGCTTGTCACTTACACTTCTGATCTGGGGAATCTCTGATGACTGTCCAACAGTAATCTGCCAGCACAGATGCATTCCAACTACCATGATATCTTCGTTCCATAGCTGCAATATCTTGGTGAAACCACTCATTATGCTCATCACTCACAGCACCACAGTTGTCAGGAAAAAATGTAGGTGCAAATTCATAAAGTGAATCTTGAGTGACATGTTGCAGCCTAATTCACAATATTTTTCTAAAAGGTTGTTCACTATTCCAGGATAGTTTTCATCTCTTCTGTTACCCAAATATCCATCAACAACACTTTATAAAGCTTTCAAAGCTGCTTTTTCTTTGCCATTGAGGATTTGCTTGAAGTCAGATCTTTCAGAATTTTATGAATTTGGGAACCAACGGATTCTTTTTTAATTTTGGTATCATTCAGCTGTATAAATTTTTTTGCCAGATAGTTGTAACTTTCTCCATCCTGATTCATCCCCTTTACAAGGTTTTTCATTAAACCAAGTTTAATGTGTAGAGGGGGAAGTATAATTTTGCTTTGATCTACAATTTTGTGTTGTACAATGTGTTGCAGTGTGTTGGACAATTTTCACTCCATGGTATAGGCTTCTTGCCATACTTTTATCTTGTAATGAGAAGTTCTAGCATGACTATCCCATTCACAGAGGAAACAGCAGTAGTTTGTGTACCTTAACTGCATGCCAAGACGTATTGCTACAACTCTCAGATTTTCACAGTGGCCTTCATACCTGATTGCTTCCAGAAGTACTTTAAGTTTTCATAAGTTTCCTACATATTTGCAGGAAGAGAATTGACATTGTTTAGTAAAACAGTTTTTAAATTCAGTTTTCATGAGTCAATAAATAACCTTTACTCTGGGGGGTTATACTCTAAGTTCAAAGACTTTGTTAAACTATTAATGTCAGAGCATGCAACAAGGTCATTTTCCTTCTTAAAATGTGCTATTAGATCTTTTTGTCTGCCCCGGTATACAGTCACTCTAACATCAGGCCATAGGCCATTGCTATAGCAATACTTTAGCTTTAGACAGATCCACATCTCAAATGAGATCATTTAGTCCACCCTGAGTCTGTGTGGTTCTAAGTTCACCCTGGCTCAGATTGTGGCAAAATATCATGATCTTGTGATGTTGAAAGTTCAGTTGTATTTTCAATTGTACTGTCCTGACCACCATCAACTGCCAGTGTATACACTTCTGGTGGTTGTGGTATAGGTAGATCTTCATGTGGGACTGGGCGGATAGCAGATGGAATGTTCGGGTATTATGAAGTCCACTTATTTTTTCTTGACATGCCAAGCTGAAGAGGAATACAGCAATAACAATCATTTGTCTAATTTCTTGGTTCTCACCAGATCATTGGGATAGCAAGTTGCATTTAACATCTTTTTTTATTCAACCAACTATGAAGATTTACTGATTCACTGAACACATGTTGCAGCAAATGTGAGGTGCCCAGGGCTTGTCTTGATCGCCTATCTTGACTCCAAAATAGTGAAAGTAGGCTCTGCTTTTAAATTGGTGTAATAGGGCATTTCTGAGTAGGAAATGTCACATCACCACAAATATAGCAGAAGTTGTCAACAGTATTTACACATGTGCTGGCTATTTACACTGTGTAAGAGTTCCGATGTGACACATGCCCAAAGCTTCAAAACTAAAAGGAATATCGCCAATAACCAATGCCTTCACTCAACAGACAAAGAAAAACAGAACAGAATTGCTAAGTCTGTTTTCAGTGAGGTTTGCCAACCTCCAGATGTCAAAATTCCCCATTATGCATGAAAAACCCTTAATTTTATGTAAGTGTGGTTCATATCCCTAAAACAAGAGCTAACTTGAGGTTTATAAAGTCATATTCATTTTTTACAGGTTGAAATAAACAAGAATTTACTATTTTTAAATCAGAAACATTTTTATTGTTGACCAGTGGTTTTCATAACAGGTATGCATTATTTCTACAAACTGGATAAGGATACTAAATGTGAGGAAGCGTTTCCTTACTTTGCACTTTATGATCAAGGAAAACTTTCTGGCTTTGGTCTTGTAGCTTTTGGTGACCACACACATCAACCAGGTGGTAGAAAATGGTTTGAAGGAACGTCAATACTTGTATCAAAGGTAATTATTTTATTTTGTAGTTTGCATTAAATTGTTCACTCACACTCTGATTATTGAAGTCAACCCTAAGTAACTGAACTAATTTCATTTTATTTTCTATGAAAAACAGTTCAGTTTTAGTTATGCACTTCAAAAAAAATATATGAAATAATTATATAAACTATGCGGTAAATACGCTTTATATACACAGCCGCATTATTTATTATCATATCTATTTCAATGTCTTGAAAGATGGCATGTAACAGTCAGAATTAGTTTTCAAAATTAACATCATAAGTAATAATGATTGCGTTAATTATAATAACCAAGATCAATTACAAAATAGCCTATGTAACATAAATCATATATATATATATATATATATATATATATATATATATATATAGTATCTGTATGGATTCTTATACACGTGAAAAGAATTTTTACTTTCTTTTCACTTGTGTTATTTTATCAATATATAAAATACTTAGTCACAATTACAGTAAAAAGAATGAAATGTGATATAACAACATACTAGTAGATAAATGAAATACTCCTACAGTTGTTAAAACGTAGTTTGATGGTGAGACAATTGAATTGTCAATATTTACTATTTTTAAATGAATAAGGACTCCATTCAATTTTGCAGATATTAAATACACATTTCATGTTTGCAGATAATTACATCAAATGGTCCTGATTGTGTAGTACCCTGGATGAAAAACTATGGCATAACAACACTGCATTTTTTCTTCAAGCAACATCCTATGACAACCCTATGTTATATTTCTGGAAATAGTATGGAAACAAACAGAAAATGTGAACACTGAAAAAATAATTATTTCCTACAGTTATTAATTACGTTATAGATACAAACAACTACTGACTACATCATACTCACTCTTATTCAAAAGTTTGCTTTATAATCCAGTTTGTTCACACACACACACACACACGCGCGCGCGCGCGCGTAGTTAAATAGAGGTAGTGTAAACAAAAGTTTTTTTAACAAGCACATGTCAGCAAATTGGAAAATCCAGCTTATTGTAAAGGACGCCATCATTTTCCAGTGAGCCAGGCTAATTATAAGCATTTTCTAATCATCCTGATAATTTTTAGGCTTACGGTAATGAGCTGATATGGCTGTAAGGCTAATTATAAAATGTACAAGTACGCTCAAACAGCCTGGTTTCATCCAGGCTTATTGCAATAAGCCTTCTCTGATGCAGGCGTATTGAAAACAGCATTTTAACTGAGTCATCACAAACCTATTGCCACATGCACAGTCATAATGCCAGAAAGGAGTTAGCCTCCATCCTTTTTCCTTCTAAGCCGGGCTCAGTAGCAATTTAATTGTCTCAACATATATTTGCATTCGTTATAGGATTCTCTTTCATGACATCTTGCAATTTCATTTCATCTTGTTGTGGATGGTAACTGTAATCAAATACCTTTTAAAAAGTGGAGGTTGTTTTGGGAACTCCACCTTTAAAAATGTGCAGGATAATAATGCAGGAGAAGTGACCCTCAAGGCAACTTTATATTATGAAAGTAAACTTTAATGAAAAAGTGAAAGAATACAGTAGCAAGAGTGACAAGCGATGGATTATTGTAACCATACAAGATGCTGTCCTTGAAATTTTAGATTCAGATATGTCATTCTGACAAAAGAAGACTTGTAGGCAATATGGATTAAATTGAAAATACAGATTGAAAAGTAAAAAATTACTATGTTAACTATGTATTGTTAAAATTCATTTCATCAATGGACAGTGAGGAGAATCAATTCATGGTGACAGAGAACCTGAAAAATCCCAAATTTGACTGTACAAGCTATTTATAGTTTCTTCAATAAATATACAAAGTAGGTGTTCAGGAGAAAACCTATAAGTTAGTCACACTGTCTCTGATACTTTAAACACAAGTTTCTAAATTGTGGATTAGTATTAAAAAGACAATTTGTATAAATAATAATATTTTATATACTGACACAATGCAATTCGATGACAGTATATTATAAAACTGTTGAAACATTGTAAATAAAAAAACAATAAAATATTTTCTTGTGTCAAAACATAAAATAGTATTATTTATATAAATTAGAAGAACAAGAATTATGTGAACAAATATGAATATTAAAGAGAAAATGTATATAATATTGTTTAAACTGGTAGACCTAGAAAATGCAGATCCCCAACTTTCAGTATTTAAGCTGAGGAAAGACAAGATTACAGTCACACTGTGTTCAAAGGCTACTGGGGCTTATAATCTTCTGGTCCTATTGATAAAGAAATCTTTAAAAATCGGTTACCACTTAAAAAGGTTTTAACTTCTTTACAATTTACTGTACAGAACTAAAAAATTTTATATAGGGTTTTAGTTACTTCGTCAATTGTTTCTTACATTGTTTTTTTACAAAATATAAAAAAATTGCCTGGACCACTTGAAAGGAAGGGAAAAGACTGATAGATAATGTACTCATAAAATCTCATTTTTCTGGATTTCACTGGATACAATAAATGAAAATATTCTTACTTTTTGCCATTCATAACTTCCCCTTCCAGCCGTTGGTCTAAGCTATAAAGAAATCATCAAAAGACTATTACAGGAAAAAAATACTTATCTTGATTGTAGAACTACCAGATGAAGTTTAAGTTTTGGAAGGCATAGTTACATTTTACAAAAATATGAAGACTTTAATTACCTTCCATGGTTGCTAAAACGTTGTATGCCGTTCCTGGAAGACTTTGACTCATGAATGTTACATATTTTTGCCTAAAACTTTATCAGAGGAAGAAAAATATGAAGAAGATGAAATTTATGCCAGAAATGGCCAATTGCTTTATGAGTTTGTTGATGTGTTGCCAACTAGGCAGCGTGCAAAGAATGTGATAAAGGAGATGGGAACTAATGGCTTTCATTGTACATCACAGGTTAAGGACTGAAAATTATGGATGACAAAATATGCCTATTTTAACCAAGGAAGGAAATCAAAAAGATGCTATAATACCAAATTATTCTTTCAAAATTTAAGGGACTTGATACAACAAGATAACAAGACTGAGTAATCTAAAGCAATTCTGCATTGATTTTGATTTGAGCAATTCTTTTATAAGTTTCGTTTGCACATTGTAATTTTGTTTAAACTATGTCATCAATTTTTTCACACAACATGCAGATGTATAAGCCTTATTTTTATTCTTGGATTTTGTTGTCCATGACGTGTCCATTGATTAACTAATTGTAAGTATAATACTACTGACTCAGAACACTTAGTTTTTATTGGTAACAACGTAAACATGTTTTTTATAAGCTACTAGCACTACTACCCATCGCGGCTTCGCCCGCAAAAAGAGTACAGACTGATTAATAACAACTTCCTCATCAATGCCATACATTATTTGTAGTTTAATACAATAAATTTACGTGATTACTTGCTATCTCTCTGACATAGTTTGATCTGGCTGTTATTATTATTTTATACATATAACCCTGGTTACAATTATATTGCCTTTGTGGCCTAAACAAAACAAAATTACTACAACTTATCATTAATATTATAGTTTTATATAACATATTGCGAATTGTATTTGTTTCACAAATTTGTGAAATGCAATGTTTTTTAACTCTTTCACATAACATACTATGTTCCACTTTGTACACTGCACTTTTATAATTACACTTAGTATTGTTTTCTATGGTTACAGTGTTTTTAGAGTACAAAGGTTCTCATAGTTTGATACATAATCCCAATATAACATAATTTTTGATAACATAATTATAAAAAATCATTCAGTTTTCATGAAAATTATAAACATTAATGTATCTCTCGGTGTACTCGTATACTCTCTGTGTATATTAGCTATAGCTGTTGCCCGCGACTTCGTCCGCGTCGAAGAATATTTTTGTCTAAAGTACCTATGTCCTTCCGCATATTTCAAGAAACTTAAAAAGTAAGTTAGAAGATTTTCAGTTCCTTAATTCTACTGTTATGATTTTCAGTTGCTATCTTTCCAAGACCTCTCTGTAAACAACATTCCTGGTTTTCCTTTCTGGCTGGAGGATGACCAAGCTATCAGATGAACTGACTCTCGAGCACGCCACGTACAACTGGCCATGGGAGAAACAGTCACTCCTGAGATCCACACCAGCCACTTTTAAACTCTGTCCCTGCGCCTTATTAATTGTCATAGCGTAACAAACTTTAACCGGGAATTGCAGACGTTTAAACTCAAAATGGTAATCCGATGGGATCATTGGAATTCGGGGGTCATTGGAAAAAAACAAACACTATTTACTTAGTATGGCTATAATGTTATTAACCATGTGTTATTAACCAAAATAATGAATTTACAGAGATGGTGCTGTTTCTAGTGTTTTAGATTTGTAGTTGAGGTGTAATTTAGTTAACTTGTAAACAGAAACGATCTCACCAAAAGGTTTTCAATGATGACGTCTGGATTGAGCTGATATTAGCAGAATTTATTGTTTGTTCATCGATTTTCTGGTGTGGATCAGTTTATTCCAATGGACATCTCGGATGTAGTGTCTAGTGCTGACTTGTTTTCTTAATTTAGAAGTGGTTAATTCCGAATATTCTTTGAAATTTATTTAACTTTTATAGGACATTACACTTTTTCATCTCACATTGAATTGCATTTAACAATTAATATTTCTTGTTAGTCAGTTACTCCTAGTAACCAATAAATGTTTATACTTTTTTATTAGGTAACCTAGATACCTTTTTGTAAATAGGCTAATAATTATTGTTATTATTTTGTTTCTTCTTTTAGAAAAATAATTCTTTACAAATTTTGGTTTTAGTTAAATTTCATTTATATACAATTTTTCTTTTTGTCTTTAATTAAACTTGTCTACTGACTTTTTCGAATTTAATTTCTTTTATTTTAGTTTATTTATGATTTAACTTTTAGTGAATGTATCACTACTCTGCCCTACTTTTACTTGCTATCTCTCTAGCAAAATACCCGTGCTTCGCTACGGAGTTTCACGTTGTACGCAATTGTACAATTATTGCTCGCTTAATAGTATAGGATTAGATAGACTGTACAAATTCTCAACTCTTAGTTTGTTTATTTACATTCATAGTAACAGCTATTTGTTATTTATTTCGAGAAAATCGTTAGAGCCGTTTCCGAGAAAAAAGGACATACATACATTAATTAATTGAACTTTGAAATTTTCTAGACTATAAGAACCTGCAAACAACGAAGTTTTTTTCAATTTAAAACTATGATTAAAAACTCAGGACTAAATGTATTCGGGGTTTCCAGTAAACTGAGATGTCAACCACTTACAGTGGATAAATTTCAGTATTTGGTTTTTTGCCCCTTAGGAGTGAAAGTTTGTAAAACCATTTCTTAGTGAGCACCTAAGACCTATGATGAAGCTATGTTCAAAGTTTCATTGATATCCATTCAGTGGTTTCAGAGATATCGTGAAACCAGAAGGTTTCAGAGGTATCGTTCCGGGGAAGGCCCGTCGGACGACTCCCGCGCTATTTCCTACGCGGGAGACTTCCACCGATGCTATGGTAACCAGAATCTATTCTATTGGGTTGCCATAGTAACCAGATCTAATATTTTTTTAAGACCCAAAGGACCCCCCAGAGGATCGTATCGAAAAAACACCTGTCCTATGTTGGTTCTCCCGTTGCGTAAAATATTTGTGCCAAGTTTGGTTGAAATCAGTCCAGTGGTTTAGGAGGAGATGTGGAAGACCCCAAAGGACCCCATCGAAGAAAACACCTGTCCTATGTTGGTTCTCCCGTTGCGTAAAATATTTGTGCCAAGGTTGGTTGAAATCGGTCCAGTGATTTAGGAGGAGATGTAGAAGACCCCAAAGGACCCCATCGAAAAAAGCACCTCTCCTATGTTGGTTCTCCCGTCGCGTAAAATATTTGTGCCAAGTTTTGGTTGAAATCGGTCCAGTGGTTTAGGAGGAGATGTGGAACATACATACAATGGGGGGGGGGGTTTGCCCCTTAGGAGTGAAAGTTTTTAAAACCGTTTCTTAGTGAGCACCTAAGACCTACGATGAAGCTATGTTCAAAGTTTCATTGATATCCATTCAGTAGTTTTTGCTCTACGTTGATTCTATGTCAGTTAGTCAGGCAAACTTTCCCCCCCTTTTTCCCCCTTTAAAGGTCGAACTTCCGAAAATCCCTTCTTAGCAGATACCTACATCACATAAGGAACCTACATGCCAAATTTCAAGTTTCTAGATGTTATAGTTTCGGAGATTTCGTGATGAATCAGTGAGTCAGTGGTATTTCTCTTTTATATATATAGATAAGGTAAAAATTTTACATTTAGTGTTCCAAGTCAGTAGTATTATACTTATAATTACTTTATTTTTATGTGTTATCCTACATCAGCATGTAATACAATTCTCCTTTTGTATGACATGTTTCTTAAAATTTCATAAAAATAATAATTTTCAGTGTGGCTGTTTAATAATCCATAAAAATCAGTTCCCTGTAAAGTGCCAAAGTTAATTATTTTTATGATCAACACTCTTCTGTGTGGCAAGCTATACTATATAAATTTAATTATATTCTTGCAAAGGTTATTAGGGTAGTAAAGTGATTTCAGAACAAAGGCATTATTAGTAAATATTAGAGAAACGTATTCAGAAGTTTCAATAACACTTTACTGTTACAAAAGAGCTGTCACATGGAAGTACAAAAATCTATTTCACATTGCTCACAATAATCAAATCATTGAATCAGTAAATCTACCAGGGACCAGTTATAATAAATAAAAACAATTTACTTGCTAAGTATGATGCATGCATATTCTGTTGTTTATAAAACAAACTTAATACTTGTATTTTACTGGACAATACTGTGACCTTCTGTAACATTCTGCAAGTGACTGTATATATTACTTGAATAAATATCTGTTGTTTACATACATCACTTATGAATTATGTTTTTGAACCAACAACTCAATTGATGGTTACTGACTAGGTCTGGGCACATGATGTTAACTTTTATTGAGTTACCGTGAATATTTATTTTACTAGAATTGCCTCAGTTTGTTGCCCTTGTTTGATTTCCAACAAACAATGTAGGTAATGTTCTTTACAAATGTATGTTTATAACTGAGTTACTGATGTGGTTTCTTTAATTTTTATAAACTATGAATTACATGCATGTTTGACCAGAATTTTTTCAGATTCTTACACTTTGTTATACCATTTCACAATACAGTAACTGACACGTAGACACAAAACTACCTACAATATTTTAGAGGAAAAGCAGTAGATTGAGTGTACTAGAAGTCGCCGCATACTTGCACCAGCTGTAAAATCAGTAAAATGTTATTTTAATATACTTAATACTTATACTTAATACAAATACCCACGTACAGTAAACCTCACGAACGTCACAATCACTAAAAATGAACAAACACTCCTTGATAAAGGCCTAAAACATAACATACATTACAAACAAAAGAACCAAACACTAACAAAACTCATAGTTGACACTGAAACAAATATACAAAACACAGCACCAGAACATCAAGACACACTAAGACATCATAATATAAACAATATAATAGAAGCCCATAAGACACCAGACAACAAGAACCACAACTCAGAAATACACACAGCCATCAAACTGAGGGAAAAGGCACACAAACACAACATCACATTTGTAAAAGCAGACAAAGGCAACATGACTGTAATCATCTCTCCACAGACAACCTACACAAAAAATCGGTATGGAGAACCATACATAACTTCCATGTTCTAAGATTTATATTTAAAATCATTTTCGAAATGAAATATTACATAGAAACTACTTCTTTCTACTTACTGCTTCAGCCTTAACCACAGTACTGTGGTCACTAACGTATACCACCTCACGTTATCGCACTCGATTTTCACTGATGATGGAAGTTGATGGCATTGCCGAAACGTCTGGTTTTGTAGAAAACATTGGACTACGGCCAAATATCCCGGGAAGGAATTTTAACAAAAACTATACTTCTTTGTTGCCGATAACGTTGTACACATATATATAAAAAATATGCATAAAATTAATGGCTTGTATAAGTTAATGTTTGATCTCCATTAAGTAAGTAGTGCTCAAGTTTCCAAAGTTTTAATATTATGATGTCCGTAATTAAAACATCAGAGCAGGTTTAGTGTGTATGAGGGTACACCGTGGACAAAAATTTTCAACATTTCCTATTGAGCGTTGCTTAGAGTAAAGCTGCGAATCTACATTGTACGTTTCACAGAACAAACACGCGGAAAAGAAGGAGCGCTCCGAAGTCACTCATGGACCCTCAGCATCTTGCAGAGGGTTCATTCCCTAAAGACGAAAAGTCTGTCTATGAATCGTTCCTTTGTAAACACGTGCAGTTACACTGCCCAGCGATCCACAGGAAGCAAATCGCTACCCTTTTCGGCTTGCACGCGTTATGTTGGTGTGGGTTTCGGCACTTTCCATTTAAAAAGCGTGCAAATGTAAGAAAATAAACATGAGTGAGGCCAGAAATAACGTGAATTTTGTGTGTGTGTGTGTGTGTGTGTTCCCTGCCTTTTTATTGCCGTAATCATAATAATAAAATGGAAACGGAACATTACATAATTGAGATATGCTTGCCTTCCACGAACGATATATTTTCACTCATACATGATTTACACTAAAATGAAAAAATTATAATTTTATTGCCTGGCAACAAAATTATTTTATTTTTAACAATTACCATTGTTTGAAAAAGTTTAAATAAATTTTCAAGTACTTTACTGTTGTTAAAACGTAAAAGGGTGCAGGTAAACTACCCCTTCCCCTTAACTGATCTTCACCAAAATCAAAAGGCCTTGAGTTCTCTACAATTCAGGTACGTATGCAAATAATCTTTTGATTCTGTTTGAATTTGCGGCTGTTATCGTTTGCCATAGAAAATTACCATTGATAAAAAAACGTTGCAGGTAAACTACCCCTTCCCCTTAACAGATCTTCACCAAAAACAATAAGTCTTGAGAACTCTACAATTTAGGGCTATATGCAAATAATTTTTTGATTCCGTTTGAATTTGCGGCTGTTATCGTTTGCCATAGAAAATATCCTTGTTAAAACATAAAACGTTGCAGGTAAACTACCCCTTTCCCTTAACCGATCTTCAACAAAATCAACAAACCTTGAGTTCTGTATAATTCAAAAAGGTATGCAGAAGAGTAGTTGATTCTGTTTTAATGTACGGCAGTTATCGTTCGTCATAAAAAAATTACCCTTGTTAAAACATAAAATGTTGTAGGTAAACTACCCTATTCCCTTAACCGATCTTCACCAAAACCAACAGGTCTTGAGAACTCTACAATCCAGGGCTGTATGCGAAACATTATTTGATTCTGTTTTTTAAATTTACGGCTAATATCGGGTACCATATAAAATATCGGTATGGAGAACCACACATGACTTCCATGTTCTAAGATTTATATTTAAAATCATATTCGAAATGAAATATTTCCATAGAAACTACGTCTTTCTACTTATAGCTTCATCATTAACCACAATACTGTGGTCACTAACGTATACCACCTCACGTTTTCGCACTCGATTTTCACTGATGATGGCAATCGATGCCACTGCCGAAAAGTCTGGTTTTGCAGAAAACATTGGACTACGGCTAAACAGCCCGGGAAGCAATTTTAACAACAATCTACTTCTTTGTTGCCAATAACGTAGTACACATATAGAAAATTCTCCCCTCCACCTTCAACTATAAATTTTAATAATAGAAAATTGCCCCCACCTTGTTCACTTAACCTCTTCATTTATAGATATTTCATCTACGTTTCTACAGTGGATTATTATGAGCTTCTTATCAGGATACTTTATTTATAAAAATTAAGTACTTTACTCTTGTTAAATCATAAAATGTTTCAGGTAAACTACCCCTTTCTCTTAACCGATCTTCTCCAAAATCAATAGACCTTCAGTCCTCTACAATTCAGGGATGCATGCAAACAAATATTTGATTCTGTTTGAATGTGCGGTAGTTGTCGTTCCTCATAAAATAATTACCGTTGTTAAAACATACAACGTTGCTGATAAACTACCCCTTTCCCTTACCCGATCTTCAACAAAATCAACAGACATTGAGTTCCCTTTAGTTCAAAAAGGTATGCAGAAACGTAGTTGATTCT
This sequence comes from Magicicada septendecula, assembly GCA_034769895.1. Lineage (NCBI taxonomy): Eukaryota > Metazoa > Arthropoda > Insecta > Hemiptera > Cicadidae > Magicicada > Magicicada septendecula. The sequence goes on along the minus strand of CM068367.1, from coordinate 986,903,810 downwards.
GTTTGAATTTACAGTAGTTATCGTTCGTCATATTAAAAATTACCCTTGTTAAAACATAAAATGTCGCAGGTAAACTACCCCATTCCCTTAACCGATCTTCACCGACACCAATAGGTCTTAAGAACTCTACAATACAGGGCTGTATACAAAACATCATTTGATTCTGTTTGAATTTACGGCAGTTATCGTTCGTCATAGAAAAAATTACCCTTGTTAAAACATACAACGTTACTGGTAAACTACCCCTTTCCCTTACCCGATCTTCAACAAAGTCAACAGACCTTGAGTTCTGTATAATTCAAAAAGGTATGCAGAAGAGTAGTTGATTCTGTTTTAATTTACGGCAGTTATCGTTCGTCATAACAAAAATTACGCTTGTTAAACATAAAATGTTGCACGTAAACTACCCTATTCCCTTAACCGATCTTCACCAAAACCAACAGATCTTGAGAATTCTACAATTCAGGGCTGTATGCAAAATATTATATGATTCTGTTTGAATTTGCGGCTGTTATCGTTTGCCATAGAAAATACTCTTGATAAAACAAAAAAGTGGCTGGTAAACTACTCCTTTCTCTTAACCGATCTTCACCAAAAATAATAGGTCTTTAGTACTCAACAAATCAGGGCTGTATGCAAAAATGTATTTGATTCTGTTTGAATTTGCGGCTCTTATCGTTTGCCATATAAAATACCCTTTTAAAACATAAAACGTTGCAGGTAAACTACCCTTTTCCCTTAACCGATCTTCACCAAAAACAATACGTCTTGAGAACTAAATATCACTATAATATTGACGACTCGGAACACAAAGTTTTTTATAAGTAAAAACGTAAAGTTTTACCTTACAGCCTAAACCGGCTTTCACCTATAGAAGGCTTCATCAGAGGCTGTCGTTAGTAGCGCTGCTCGTCTTGTTGTTGGCGACGAGAAAGTGTTTCGAAAGATTGAAGCTGTGTGTGTGTGGTGAGATGTGTTCGAATAATGCGTGCGATTTGAATTGTGTCTGTTCGTTTAGGATGTCGTTTTTATTTGTTTTTGTGTGTTTGTATATTTCTAATTGTTCTAGAGTGTCTAGTTTTCGGCCTTTTGTGTGTACGTGTAGTATGTTCATGTTATTGTCGATGTTTTTATATGTGTGGTTTGCTTCAATGAGGTGGTTTGCGAAGGTAGATTCTGTAGTGGTGTGGAGTGCTTTTGTGTGTTCAATGTATCTCTGTTTGAAGCTACGTCCTGTCTGGCCTATGTAGAATTTACTGCAATTTGAACAATTTAGTTTATATACACCGGGTAGATCGAATTTGTTTTGTGCTTTGGGCATGCGTTTTGATAGTGTGTGTTCTGTTTTGTTAGTAGTTTTGTAAGCGATTCTGTATCCTGCTTTTTTGAATTTGTGGGCAATTTTTTCTGTTTGTTTGTTGATGTATGTTAGTGTTATGAATTTGTTGTTTTCTGTCTTTGTCTGTTGTTTGTTTTGTGTTTTGTGTAGGAGTTTACTGACTATTGTTCTGTCATAACCGTTAGATTCTGCTAGATATTTTATCGTGTTTAGTTCGTCTTTGTAGTCTATTTCATCTAAGGGGATGTTGTTAAGTCTATGTATCATGGTTCTAAAAGCAGCTAGTTTGTGTTGTATTGGGTGATTGGAGGTGTTGTGTATTAGTGTGTCAGTTGTAGTTGGTTTTCTGTATATACTGAATTTGTGCCTGTGTTCTAGTTTTGTGATGGAGAGGTCTAAGAAGTTTATGGTATTGTTGTGTTTGTATTCGGCAGTGAAGGTTATGTTTTTATGTATTTTGTTTATGTGCGTTAGTAACTGTTCACATTGTCTTTTGTTTCCCCTGTATAGTATTAGAATGTCATCAACGTATCTGTGCCAATATAGTATTTTATGTGAGTGTCTGTCATTGTTTGTGAGTATTTTTGTTTTTTCTAAGTGTTGGAGGAAGACTTCTGCTAGAATGCTGGATATGGGGGAGCCCATGGGTAGGCCATCGTTCTGTGTGTAGTATTTATTGTTATAAGTAAAGTAGTTTTGTTTTGTGATAATGTTCAGAGTTTCTGTTATTTCATTGATAAGTTCGTCTGGTGTGTTGTTCTGTTTGAGTTTGTTTTGTAGGATGGTGATTGTTTCAGAGATGGGGATGTTTGTGTACAGGTTTTTAATGTCAAAGGAGGCTAATGTGGCGTTATGGGGGATGTGTATGTCTTTTATTTTTGTTACTAGGTCAGTGTTGTTTTTTACTGCAATGTTGTTGTCTATTTGTGTGTGTTGTCTAATAATTTTGTCTAGATATTTTGCCAGTTTGTGTGCAGGGGCATTACGGTAGTTGATAATGGGGCGGATCGGAATGTCTTCTTTATGGATTTTGGGAAGCGCTTGGAGTGTAGGTGCTGATGGTCGGATTTGTTTCATGTAGGGCTTTTGTTTATGTGTCATAATGTGTTTGGCTTTGTTGACTATTTGTTTTACTGAGTTTTGGTATCTGTCGGTGGGGTCGTGTTTTAGTTCTGTGATGTTGTTCTGTTCTATGAAGTCTTGTACTTTTTTGTGTAGGTTGCCTGTGGGGATAATTACAGTCGTGTTGCCTTTGTCAGCTTTTACAAATGTGATGTTGTGTTTGTGTGCCTTTTCCCTCAGTTTGATGGCTGTGTGTATTTCTGAGTTGTGGTTGTTGTTGTCTGGTGTCTTATGTACTCCTATTGTGTTGTTTATATTATGTCTTAATGTGTCTTGATGTTCTGGTGCTGTGTTTTGTATATTTGTTTCTGTGTCAATTATGAGCTTTGTTAGTGTTTGGTTGTTATGTTTGTAATGTATGTTATGTTTTAGGCCTTTATCAAGGAGTGTTTGTTCGTTTTTTGTGAGTGTGACGTTCGTGAGGTTTACTGTACGTGGGTAGAATTTGTGCGAGGGAATTATATCTGTTTTGATTGGTGTCAGGTTTTTTATTTTTCTGTCGTGTTTTGTCTGTATGATATGTATTTGTTTTTTTGTCCATTCATTTGTGTGATGTATTAGTTCAGTCATGTAATTGTGTCCGTATGTGTTGGCGATATGTAGGTGTAGTGTTAATGCTTTGCGGCATTAATGCTAAAGCTCACGAACGTCACACTCACAAAAAACGAACAAACACTCCTTGATAAAGGCCTAAAACATAACATACATTACAAACATAACAACCAAACACTAACAAAGCTCATAATTGACACAGAAACAAATATACAAAACACAGCACCAGAACATCAAGACACATTAAGACATAGTATAAACAACACAATAGGAGTACATAAGACACCAGACAACAACAACCACAACTCAGAAATACACACAGCCATCAAACTGAGGGAAAAGGCACACAAACACAACATCACATTTGTAAAAGCTGACAAAGGCAACACGACTGTAATTATCCCCACAGGCAACCTACACAAAAAGTACAAGACTTCATAGAACAGAACAACATCACAGAACTAAGACACGACCCCACCGACAGATACCAAAACTCAGTAAAACAAATAGTCAACAAAGCCAAACACATTATGACACATAAACAAAAGCCCTACATGAAACAAATCCGACCATCAGCACCTACACTCCAAGCGCTTCCCAAAATCCATAAAGAAGACATTCCGATCCGCCCCATTATCAACTACCGTAATGCCCCTGCACACAAACTGGCAAAATATCTAGACAAAATTATTAGACAACACACACAAATAGACAACAACATTGCAGTAAAAAACAACACTGACCTAGTAACAAAAATAAAAGACATACACATCCCCCATAACGCCACATTAGCCTCCTTTGACATTAAAAACCTGTACACAAACATCCCCATCTCTGAAACAATCACCATCCTACAAAACAAACTCAAACAGAACAACACACCAGACGAACTTATCAATGAAATAACAGAAACTCTGAACATTATCACAAAACAAAACTACTTTACTTATAACAATAAATACTACACACAGAACGATGGCCTACCCATGGGCTCCCCCATATCCAGCATTCTAGCAGAAGTCTTCCTCCAACACTTAGAAAAAACAAAAATACTCACAAACAATGACAGACACTCACATAAAATACTATATTGGCACAGATACGTTGATGACATTCTAATACTATACAGGGGAAACAAAAGACAATGTGAACAGTTACTAACGCACATAAACAAAATACATAAAAACATAACCTTCACTGCCGAATACAAACACAACAATACCATAAACTTCTTAGACCTCTCCATCACAAAACTAGAACACAGGCACAAATTCAGTATATACAGAAAACCAACTACAACTGACACACTAATACACAACACCTCCAATCACCCAATACAACACAAACTAGCTGCTTTTAGAACCATGATACATAGACTTAACAACATCCCCTTAGATGAAATAGACTACAAAGACGAACTAAACACGATAAAATATCTAGCAGAATCTAACGGTTATGACAGAACAATAGTCAGTAAACTCCTACACAAAACACAAAACAAACAACAGACAAAGACAGAAAACAACAAATTCATAACACTAACATACATCAACAAACAAACAGAAAAAATTGCCCACAAATTCAAAAAAGCAGGATACAGAATCGCTTACAAAACTACTAACAAAACAGAACACACACTATCAAAACGCATGCCCAAAGCACAAAACAAATTCGATGTACCCGGTGTATATAAACTAAATTGTTCAATTTGCAGTAAATTCTACATAGGCCAGACAGGACGTAGCTTCAAACAGAGATACATTGAACACACAAAAGCACTCCACACCACTACAGAATCTACCTTCGCAAACCACCTCATTGTAGCAAACCACACATATAAAAACATCGACAATAACATGAACATACTACACGTACACACAAAAGGCCGAAAACTAGACACTCTAGAACAATTAGAAATATACAAACACACAAAAACAAATAAAAACGACATCCTAAACGAACAGACACAATTCAAATCGCACGCATTATTCGAACACATCTCACCACACACACACAGCTTCAATCTTTCGAAACACTTTCTCGTCGCCAACAACAAGACGAGCAGCGCTACTAACGACAGCCTCTGATGAAGCCTTCTATAGGTGAAAGCCGGTTTAGGCTGTAAGGTAAAACTTTACGTTTTTACTTATAAAAAACTTTGTGTTCCGAGTCGTCAATATTATAGTGATATTTAGTTAAGTAACGGACACGTCATGGACAACGAAATCCAAGTCTTGAGAACTCTACAATTCAGGTTAGTATGCAAAAAACTATTTGATTATGTTTGAATTTGCGGCTGTTATCGTTTGCCATAGAAAATACCGTTGTTAAAACATAAAACGTTGCCGGTAAACTACCCCTTTCCCTAACCGATCTTCACCAAAATCAACTGGTCTTGAGAACTCTACAATTTTGGGCTGTATGCAAAATATTATTTGATTCTGTTTGAATTTGCGGCTGTTATCGTTTGCCACAGAAAAAAATTACCCCTGATAAAAAAACGTTGCTGGTAAACTACCCCTTTTCCTTAACCGATCTTCACCAAAAACAATAGGTCTTGAGTACTCTACAATTCAGGGCTGTATGCAAACAATTATTTGATTATGTTTGAATTTGCGGCTATTATCGTTTGCCATAGAAAACACCCTTGATGAAACATAAAACGTTGCTGGTAAACTACCCTATTCCATTAACCGATCTTCACCAAAAACAATAGGTCTTGAGAACTCTACGATTCAGGGCTGTATGCAAAACAATATTTGATTCTCTAAGAAATTTACGGCAGTTATCGTTCGTCATAGAAAAAATTACCCTTGTTAAAACATAAAACGTTGCTGGTAAACTACCCCTTTCCCTTACCCGATCTTCAACAAAGTCAACAGACCTTGAGTTCTGTATAATTCAAAAAGGTATGCAGAAGAGTAGTTGATTCTGTTTTAATTTACGGCAGTTATCGTTCGTCATAAAAAAATTACCCTTGTTAAAACATAAAATGTTGCTGGTAAACTACCCTATTCCCTTAACCGATTTTCAAAAAAACCAACAGATCTTGAGAACTCTGCAATTCAGGGCTGTATGCAAAATATTATATGATTCTGCTTGAATTTGCGGCTGTTATCGTTTGCCATAGAAAATACCCTTGATAAAACAAAAAACGCGGCAGGTAAACTACCCCTTTCCATTAACCGATCTTCACCAAAAACAATAGGTCTTTAGTACTCAACAAAACAGTGCTGTATGCAAAAACGTATTTGATTCTGTTTGAATTTGCGGCTCTTATCGTCTGCCATAATGGCATTGCCGAAACGTCTGGTTTTGTAGAAAACATTGGACTACGGCCAAATATCCCGGGAAGGAATTTTAACAAAAACTATTTCTTTGTTGCCGATAACGTTGTACACATATATATAAAAAATATGCATAAAATTAATGGCTTGTAGAAGTTAATGATTGATCTCCATTAAGTAGTGCTCAAGTTTCCAAAGTTTTAATATTATGATGTCCGTAATTAAAACATCAGAGCAGGTTTAGTGTGTATGAGGGTTCACCGTGGACAAAAATTTTCAACATTTCCTATTGAGCGTTGCTTAGAATAAATCTGCGAATCTACAGTGTACGTTTCACAGAACAAACACGCGGAAAAAAGGAGCGCTCCGAAGTCACTCATGGACCCTCAGCATCTTGCAGAGGGTTCATTCCCTAAAGACGAAAAGTCTGTCTATGAATCGTTCCTCTGCAAACGCGTGCAGTTACACTGCCCAGCGATCCACAGGAAGCAAATCGCTATCAACGCTGGAAACTTTTTCGGCTTGCATGCGTTATGTTAGTATGGGTTCGGCACTTTCCATTTAAAAACCGTGCAAATGTAAGAAAGTAAACATGAATGAGGCCAGAAATAACGCGAATTGTGTGTGTGTGTGGTGTGTGTGTGTGTGTGTGTGTGTGTGTGTGTGTGTGTGTGTGTGTGTGTGTGTGTCTTCCCTGCCTTTTATTGCGGTAGTGATAATAATAAAATGGAAACGTAAACAGTATATAACTGAGATATGCTTGCCTGCCACGCACGATATATTTTCTCTTATACATGACTAGCAGAATACCCGTGCTTCGCTACGGAGTTTCACGTTGTACGTAATGAAAATGTTAGTTTAATTAATAAAGTTTAATTAAAGTAGGCTTCTTAAAAATAAATAGCTGTTCCCCTCAACTTCGTTCGCGTGGTCTTCAATTTAATGCGATAATATATTTAGAACAGAATCTATTCTATTGGGTTGCCATAGTAACCAGATCTAATAGTTTTTTAAGACCGCAAAGGACCCCCCAGAGGATCGTATCGAAAAGAACACCTGTCCTATGTTGGTTCTCCCGTTGCGTAAAATATTTGTGCCAAGTTTGGTTAAAATCGGTCCAATGGTTTAGGTGGAGACGTGGAAGACCCCAAAGGATCGTATCGAAAAAACACTTGTCCTATGTTGGTTCTCCCTTAGCGTAAAATATTTGTGCCAAGGTTGGTTGAAATCGGTCCAGTGGTTTAGGAGGCGATGTGGAAGACCCCAAAGACCCCCAAAAGGACCCCATCGAAAAAACACCTATCCTATGTTGGTTCTCCCGTTGCGTAAAATATTTGTGCCAAGTTTGGTTGAAATCGGTACAGTGGTTTATTAGGAGATGGGAAGAAACCTTCGCGGACGTGCGCACAACAACTCACCGAAGTTTCATCGCAATCGGATGAATGGTATAGGAACGCATACGGGACAAACAAAGAAACATTCATTTTTATATATAAGATGTAAACTATACCACTTACTTGACATAAACCGTGATAGCTAAGCTAATGTACAACATATATGTATTAATAATACACATAAATGTTCCTCGATAGACACTCTATCTATTGGCGAAAACTTGAATAAAATCCGTTCAGTACTTCCTGAGATTAGCGATTTCAAACACAGAGAGAAAACGGACCGACTTTACTTTATACTATGTACAGATTTACATTAAAATGAAAAAATTATAATTTTATTGCCTGGCAACAAAATTATTTTATTTTTAACAATTACCATTGTTTGAAAAAGTTTTAAATGAATTTTCAAGTACTTTACTCTTGTTAAAAAGTAAAAGGTTGCCGGTAAACTACCCCTTCCCCTTAACCGATCTTCACCAAAATCAAAAGGCCTTGAGTCCTCTACAATTCAGTGACGTATGCAAAAAATTATTTGATTCTGTTTGAATTTGCGGCTGTTATCGTTTGCCATAGAAAATACCCTTGATAAAAAAACGCTGCAGGTAAACTACCCCTTTCCCTTAACCGATCTTCACCAAAAACAATAGGTCTTGAGAACTCTGCAATTTAGGGCTGTATGCAAGTAATCTTTTGATTGTGTTTGAATTTGCGGCTGTTATCGTTTGCCATAGGAAATACCCTTGTTAAAACCTAAAACGTTACAGGTAAACTACCCCTTTCCCTTAACCGATCTTCACCAAAAATAATAGGTCTTGAGAACTCTACAATTAAGGGCTGTATGCGAAACATTATTTGATTCTGTTTGATTTTACGGCTGTTATCGTTTGCCAAAAAAAATAATTTCCCTTGATAAAAAAAAAACCGTTACTAGTAAACTACCCCTTTCCCTCAACCGATCTTCACCAAAAACAATAGGTCGTGAGTACTCTACAAATCAGCGCTGTATGCAAAAAATTATTTGATTCTGTTTGAATTTGCGGCAGTTATCGTTTGCCATAGAAAAAAAATCTACACATAGACAGACAGACACACAGACACACACACAGACACTTTTCGGAAAACGACTTTTTTCATGTTTTGAGTGTAGTACAATAAGAATCTGCAATAATCTCGAACACGGTTTTTTTTGCCATCACCATACTTCCATTTCCTTAAGGAATATGGAAGTAAACTAGGATACGTATAAAGTTCTTTTATAACAATACTTAACATAATAAACATCTTAAATTGACAAAAATACAATGTTTAGTTCTAGGCTTCAGTTGGCTTATCACATCCTAAGTTACATTTACCAGTACTTATCATAAAACGTTGCAGGTAAACTACACCTTTCTCTTACCCGATCTTCACCAAAATCAATAGGCCTAAATTCCTCTACAATTCAGGGACGCATGCAAAACATTATTGATTCTGCTTGAATGTGCGGCAGTTATCGTTCGTCATACAAATCGATTAGTCGATACAATATTTTGATCAACTTATGTCTTATAACTAATTACTAATTGAATGATTGTTATTTACATTAACTAGGATACGTATAAAGTTCTTTTATAACAATGCTTAACATAATAAACATCTTAAATTGACAAAAATACAATGTTTAGTTGTAGGCTTCAGTTGGCCTATTACATTTACCAGTACTTATCATAAAACGTTGCAGGTAAACTACACCTTTCTCTTACCCGATCGTCACCAAAATCAATAGGCCTAAAGTCCTCTACAATTCAGGGATGCATGCAAAAGATTATTTGATTCTGCTTGAATGTGCGGCAGTTATAGTTCGTCATAAAAATAAAAGTAAAATTACCCTTGTTAAAACATAAAATGTCGCCGGTAAACGACCTCTTTCCCTTAACCGATCTTCACCAAAAACAATAGGTCTTGAGAACTCTACAATTCAGGGCTGTATGAAAAAATTATTTGTTTCTATTTGAATTTACGTCTGTTATCGTTTACCATAGAAAATACCCTTGGTAAAACGAAAAACGTTGCTGGTAAACTACCCCTTCCCCTTAACACATCTTCACCAAAATCAACAGGCCTTCAGTCTTTCACAATTGATGAACGTATGCAAAACAATATTTGATTCTGTTTGAATGTGCGGCAGTTATAGTTCGTCATAGAAAAAATTACCATTGTTAAACATAAAATGTTGCAGGTAAACTACCCCTTTCCCTTAACCGATCTTCACCAAAATCAACTGGTCTTGAGAACTCCACAATTTAGTGCTGTATGCAAATAATCATTTGATTCTGTTTGAATTTGCGGTTGTTATAGTTTGCCATAGAAAATACCCTTGTAAAACATAAAACGTTGCAGGTAAACTACCCCTTTCCCTTAACCGATCTTCACCAAAACCAATAGATCTTAAGAACTCTACAATTCAGGGACGTATGCAAAAGAGTAGTTGATTCTGTTTGAATTTGCGGCTGTTATCGTTTGCCATAGAAAATACCCTTGTTAAAACATAAAACGTTTGTGGTAAACTACCCCTTTCCCTTAACCGATCTTCACCAAAATCAATAGGTCTTGAGAACTCCACAATTCAGGGTTGTATGCAAGTAATCATTTGATTCTGTTTGAATTTTCGACTCTTATCGTTTGCCATAGGAAATACCCATTTAAAACATAAAACGTAGCAGGTAAACTACCCCTTTCCCTTATCCGGTCTTCACCAAAATCAATAGGTCTTAAGACCTCTACAATTCAGGGCTGCAAAAGAGTAGTTGATTCTGTTTGAATTTGCGGCTGTTATCGTTTGCCATAGAAAATACCCTTGTTAAAACATAAAACGTTTGTGGTAAACTACCCCTTTCCCTTAACCGATCTTCACCAAAATCAATAGGTCTTGAGAACTCCACAATTCAGGGTTGTATGCAAGTAATCATTTGATTCTGTTTGAATTTTCGACTCTTATCGTTTGCCATAGGAAATACCCATTTAAAACATAAAACGTAGCAGGTAAACTACCCCTTTCCCTTATCCGGTCTTCACCAAAATCAATAGGTCTTGAGAACTCTACAATTTAGGGCTGTATGCAAATAATAATTTGCTTGTGTTTGAATTTGCGGCTGCTATCGTTTGCCATATAAAATACCCTTGTTAAAACATAAAACGTCGCTGGTAAACTACCCCTTTACCTTAACCGATCTTTACCAAAATCAGCAGATCGTGAGAACTCTACAATTCAGGACTGTATGCGAAACATTATTTGATTCTGTTTGAATTTGCGGCTGTTATCGTTTGCCAAACAAACAAAATTACCCTTGATAAAAAAAACCGTTGCCGGTAAACTACCCCTTTCCCTCAACCGATCTTCACCAAAAACAATAGGTCGCGAGTACTCTATAACTCAGGGCTGTATGCACAAAATTATTTGCTTGTGTTTGAATTTGCGGCTGTTATCGTTTGCCATAGAAAAAAATCTACAGACAGATAGACACACAGACACACACAGACACTTTTCGAAAAATGACTTTTTTTCATGTTTTAAGTGTAGTACAATCATATTCTGCAATAATCTCGAACACGATTTTTTTTGCCATCACCATACTTCCATTTCCTTAAGGAACATGGAAGTAAAATATCGGTATACAAGACTTCCATATTCTAAGATTTATATTTAAAATCATTTTCAGCCAAACAGCCAGGGTGTGTCTTACCTGCCTTTTTATTGCTGTATTAAATGAAAAATATTATATTACATTAAAATGAAAAAATTATAATTTTATTGCCTGGCAACAAAATTATTTTATTTTTAACAATTACCATTGTTTCAAAAAGTTTAAATAAATTTTCAAGTACTTTACTCTTGTTAAAACGTAAAAGGTTGCAGGTAAACTACCCCTTCCCCTTAACCGATCTTCACCAAAATCGAAAGTCATTGAGACCTCTACAATTCAGGGACGTATGCAAAAAATTGTTTGATTCTGTTTGAATTTGCGGCTGTTATCGTTTGCCATAGAAAATACGCATGATAAAAAACGTTGCTGGTAAACTACCCCTTCCCCTAAACCGATCTTCACCAAAAACAATTGGTCTTGAGTACTCTACAAATCAGGGCTGTATGCAAAACATGATTTGATTCTGTTTGAATTTGCGGCTGTTATCGTTTGCCATAGAAAATACCCTTCTTAAAAAAACGTTGCAGGTAAACTACCCCTTTCCCTCAACCGATCTTCACCAAAAACAATAGGTCTTGAGAACTCTATAATTTAGGGCTGCATGCAAATAATCTTTTGATTCTGTTTGAATTTGCAGCTGTTATCGTTGCCATAGGAAATACCCTTGTTAAAACATAAAACGTTACAGGTAAACTACCCCTTTCCCTTAACCGATCTTCACCAAAATCAACAGATCTTGAGAAATCTACAATTCAGGGCTGTATGCGAAACATTATTTGATTCTGTTTGAATTTGCGGCTGTTATCGTTTGCCAAACAAACAAAATTACCCTTGCTAAAAAAAAAACCGTTGCAGGTAAACTACCCCTTTCCCTCAACCGATCTTCACCAAAAACAATAGGTCGCGAGTACTCTGCAAATCAGGGCTGTATGCAAAAAATTGTTTGATTCTGTTTGAATTTGCGGGAGTTATCGTTTGCCATAGAAAAAAAATCTACAGACACACAGACACATAGACAGACAGACACACACACAGACACTTTTCGGAAAACGACTTTTTTTCATGTTTTGAGTGTAGTAGAATCAGAATCTGCAATAATCTCGAACACGATTTTTTTTGCCATCACCATTTCCATTCCTTAAGGAATATGGAAGTAATTAAGGTTATATAATTTTACTTCCATGTTCCTTAAGGAAATGGAAGTACGGTGATGGCAAAAAAAATCGTGTTCGAGATTATTGCAGATTCTGTTTGTACTACACTCAAAACATGAAAAATATCGGTATGGAGAACCATACATGACTTCCATATTCTAAGATTTATATTTAAAATTATTTTCACCCAAACAGCCATGCTGTGTCTTACCTGCCTTTTTATTGCTGTATTAAATGAAAAATATTATATTACATTAAAATGAAAAAATTATAATTTTATTGCCTGGCAACAAAATTATTTTATTTTTAACAATTACCATTGTTTCAAAAAGTTTAAATAAATTTTCAAGTACTTTACTCTTGTTAAAACGTAAAAGGTTGCTGGTAAACTACCCCTTCCCCTTAACCGATCTTCACCAAAATCGAAAGTCCTTGAGACCTCTACAATTCAGGGACGTATGCAAAGAATTATTTGATTCTGTTTGAATTTGCGGCTGTTATCGTTTGCCATATAAAATACGCTTGATAAAAAAACGTTGCAGGTAAACTACCCCTTCCCCTTAACCGATCTTCACCAAAAACAATAGGTATTGAGTACTCTACAAATCAGGTCTGTATGCAAAACATTATTTGATTCTGTTTGAATTTGCGGCTGTTATCGTTTGCCATAGAAAATACCCTTGTTAAAAAAACGTTGCAGGTAAACTACCCCTTTCCCTCAACCGATCTTCACCTAAAACAACAGGTCTTGAGAACTCTACAATTTAGGGCTGTATGCAAATAATCTTCTGATTCTGTTTGAATTTGCGGCTGTTATCGTTTGCCATAGGAAATACCCTTGTTAAAACATAAAACGTTGCAGGTAAACTACCCCTTTCCCTTAACCGATCTTAACCAAAAACAATAGGTCTTGAGTACTGTACAAATCAGGGCTGTATGCAAAACATTATTTGATTCTGTTAGAATTTCCGGCTGTTATCGTTTGCCATAGAAAATACCCTTGTTAAAAAAACGTTGCAGGTAAACTACCCCTTTCCCTCAACCGATCTTCACCAAAAACAATAGGTCTTGAGAACTCTACAATTTAGGGCTGTATGCAAATAATCTTTTGATTCTGTTTGAATTTGCGGCTGTTATCGTTTGCCATAGGAAATACCCTTGTTAAAACATAAAACGTTACAGGTAAACTACCCCTTTCCCTTAACCGATCTTCACCAAAAACAATAGGTCTTGAGTACTCTGCAAATCAGGGCTGTATGCAAAACATTATTTGATTCTGTTTGAATTTGCGGCCGTTATCGTTTGCCATAGAAAATACCCTTGTTAAAAAAACGTTGCAGGTAAACTACCCCTTTCCCTCAACCGAACTTCACCAAAAACAACAGGTCTTGAGAACTCTACAATGTAGGGCTGTATGCAAATAATCTTTTGATTCTGTTTGAATTTGCGGCTGTTATCGTTTGCCATAGGAAATACCCTTGTTAAAACATAAAACGTTACAGGTAAACTACCCCTTTCCCTTAACCGATCTTCACCAAAATCAACAGATCTTGAGAACTCTACAATGCAGGGCTGTATGCAAAACATTATTTGATTCTGTTTGAATTTGCGGCTGTTATCGTTTGCCAAACAAACAAAATTACCCTTGCTAAAAAAAAACCGTTGCAGGTAAACTACCCCTTTCCCTCAACCGATCTTCACCAAAAACAATAGGTCGCGAGTACTCTGCAAATCAGGGCTGTATGCAAAAAATTGTTTGATTCTGTTTGAATTTGCGGGAGTTATCGTTTGCCATAGAAAAAAAATCTACAGACACACAGACACATAGACAGACAGACACACACACAGACACTTTTCGGAAAACGACTTTTTTTCATGTTTTGAGTGTAGTAGAATCAGAATCTGCAATAATCTCGAACACGATTTTTTTTGCCATCACCATTTCCATTCCTTAAGGAATATGGAAGTAATTAAGGTTATATAATTTTACTTCCATGTTCCTTAAGGAAATGGAAGTACGGTGATGGCAAAAAAAATCGTGTTCGAGATTATTGCAGATTCTGTTTGTACTACACTCAAAACATGAAAAATATCGGTATGGAGAACCATACATGACTTCCATATTCTAAGATTTATATTTAAAATTATTTTCACCCAAACAGCCATGCTGTGTCTTACCTGCCTTTTTATTGCTGTATTAAATGAAAAATATTATATTACATTAAAATGAAAAAATTATAATTTTATTGCCTGGCAACAAAATTATTTTATTTTTAACAATTACCATTGTTTCAAAAAGTTTAAATAAATTTTCAAGTACTTTACTCTTGTTAAAACGTAAAAGGTTGCTGGTAAACTACCCCTTCCCCTTAACCGATCTTCACCAAAATCGAAAGTCCTTGAGACCTCTACAATTCAGGGACGTATGCAAAGAATTATTTGATTCTGTTTGAATTTGCGGCTGTTATCGTTTGCCATATAAAATACGCTTGATAAAAAAACGTTGCAGGTAAACTACCCCTTCCCCTTAACCGATCTTCACCAAAAACAATAGGTATTGAGTACTCTACAAATCAGGTCTGTATGCAAAACATTATTTGATTCTGTTTGAATTTGCGGCTGTTATCGTTTGCCATAGAAAATACCCTTGTTAAAAAAACGTTGCAGGTAAACTACCCCTTTCCCTCAACCGATCTTCACCTAAAACAACAGGTCTTGAGAACTCTACAATTTAGGGCTGTATGCAAATAATCTTCTGATTCTGTTTGAATTTGCGGCTGTTATCGTTTGCCATAGGAAATACCCTTGTTAAAACATAAAACGTTGCAGGTAAACTACCCCTTTCCCTTAACCGATCTTAACCAAAAACAATAGGTCTTGAGTACTGTACAAATCAGGGCTGTATGCAAAACATTATTTGATTCTGTTAGAATTTCCGGCTGTTATCGTTTGCCATAGAAAATACCCTTGTTAAAAAAACGTTGCAGGTAAACTACCCCTTTCCCTCAACCGATCTTCACCAAAAACAATAGGTCTTGAGAACTCTACAATTTAGGGCTGTATGCAAATAATCTTTTGATTCTGTTTGAATTTGCGGCTGTTATCGTTTGCCATAGGAAATACCCTTGTTAAAACATAAAACGTTACAGGTAAACTACCCCTTTCCCTTAACCGATCTTCACCAAAAACAATAGGTCTTGAGTACTCTGCAAATCAGGGCTGTATGCAAAACATTATTTGATTCTGTTTGAATTTGCGGCCGTTATCGTTTGCCATAGAAAATACCCTTGTTAAAAAAACGTTGCAGGTAAACTACCCCTTTCCCTCAACCGAACTTCACCAAAAACAACAGGTCTTGAGAACTCTACAATGTAGGGCTGTATGCAAATAATCTTTTGATTCTGTTTGAATTTGCGGCTGTTATCGTTTGCCATAGGAAATACCCTTGTTAAAACATAAAACGTTACAGGTAAACTACCCCTTTCCCTTAACCGATCTTCACCAAAATCAACAGATCTTGAGAACTCTACAATGCAGGGCTGTATGCAAAACATTATTTGATTCTGTTTGAATTTGCGGCTGTTATCGTTTGCCAAACAAACAAAATTACCCTTGCTAAAAAAAAACCGTTGCAGGTAAACTACCCCTTTCCCTCAACCGATCTTCACCAAAAACAATAGGTCGCGAGTACTCTGCAAATCAGGGCTGCATGCAAAAAATTATTTGATTCTGTTTGAATTTGCGGCAGTTATCGTTTGCCATAGAAAAAAAATCTATAGACAGACAGACACACAGACACACAGACAGACAGACACACACACAGACACTTTTCGGAAAACGACTTTTTTCATGTTTTGAGTGTAGTAGAATCAGAATCTACAATAATCTCGAACACGATTTTTTTTGCCATCACCATACTTCCATTCCTTAAGGAATATGGAAGTAAAATTACCCTTGATAAAAAACCGTTGCTGGTAAACTACCCCTTTACCTTAACCGATTTTCACCAAAAACGACAGGTCTTGTGAACTCTCCAATTTAGGGTTATATGCAAAATATTATATGATTTTGTGTGAATTTGCGGCTGTTATCGTTTGCCATACAAAATACCCTTGATAAAACAAAAAACGTGGCTGGTAAACTACCCCTTTCCCTTTAACGATCTTCACCAAAAACAATAGGTCTTTAGTACTCAGGAAATCAGGACTGTATGCAAAAACGTATTTGATTCTGTTTGAATTTGCGGCTCTTACCGTTTGCCATAGAAAATACCCTTTTAAAACATAAAACGTTGCAGGTAAACTACCCCTTTCCCTTAACCGAACTTCACCAAAAACAAAAGGTCTTGAGAACTGTACAATTCAGGGCAGTATGCAAAACATTATTTGATTCTGTTTGAATTTGCGGCTGTTATCGTTTGCCAAACAAACAAAATTACCCTTGATAAAAACAACCGTTGCAGGTAAACTACCCCTTTCCCTCAACCGATATTCACCAAAAACAATAGGTCGCGAGTACTCAACAAATCAGAGCTGTATACAAAAAATTATTTGATTCTGTTTGAATTTGCGGCTGTTATCATTTGCCATAGAAAAAAAATCTACAGACACACACACAGACAGACAGACACACAGACAGACACACACAGAGACACTTTTCGAAAAACTACTTTTCCTTTTTTTCATGTTTTGAGTGTAGTACAATCAGAATCTGCAATAATCTCGAACACGATTTTTTTTACCATCACCATACGTCCATTTCCTTAAGGAACATGGAAGTAAAAAGTACAAAACTTCATGGAACAGAACAACATCACAGAACTAAAACACGACCCCACCGACAGATACCAAAACACAGTAAAACAAAACAACTAGTCAACAAAGCCAAACACATAATGACACACAAACAAAAGCCCTACATGAAACAAATCTGACCATCAGCCCCTACCCTCCAAGCGCTTCCCAAAATCCACAAAGAAGATATTCCGATCCACCCCATTATCAACTACCGTAATGCCCCTGCACACAAACTCGCAAAACATCTAGACAAAATTATCAGACAACACACACAACTAGACAACAACATTGCAATAAAAAACAACACAGACCTAGTAACAAAAAAAAAGACATACATATCCCCCATCCCCCATAATGCGACATTAGCCTCTTTTGATATTAAAAATCTGTACACAAACATCCCCATCTCTGAAACAATCACCATCCTACAAAACAAACTCAAACAGAACAACACACCAGACGAACTTATCAACGAAATAACAGAAACTCTGAACATTATCACAAAACAAAACTACTTTACTTATAACAATAAATGTTACACACAGAATGATGGTCTACCCATGGGCTCCCCCATATCCAGCATTCTAGCAGAAGTCTTCCTCCAACACTTAGAAAAAACAAAAATACTCACAAACAATGACAGACACTCACATAAAATACTATATTGGCACAGATACGTTGATGACATTCTAATACTATACAGGGGAAACAAAAGACAATGTGAACAGTTACTAACACACATAAACAAAATAATCAGAATGATCACTGTTGCACACCACTATATAAAAATTATACCGATTAGCGCTTTCAAGTTTCACAGCCCATCGTCAGATCGAAATAGACAGGAAATATGTAAAAACAAACCCTTCACCCCTCTCCCCCACCCTGCTCACACACAACAAGCTATAAATTAATGACCCTTCCTCACCCCCTAAACCCTGTCCCACCATCTGTACAGTTACATATTTTTCTAGCAAATCCCTTGTGTTTCAGTGTTTTGTGTGTGTGTGTGTGTGTGTGTGTGTGTGTGTGTGTGTGTGTGTGTGTGTGTGTGTGTGTGTGCATCCTTTTAAACTACCCTCTTCCTCTCCACACACGTGGGTCAGTCACACACCCTTATTTTAAAACAAACAATTAGTACTATGCAATATAATTCTTAATTTTATCTATCTGTCCTCTCTCATTTACTTCTTAATCATGTTATAAAATATTTCTTCATTATCAAATTTAATTTTAATATTAATTAAATTGTCTAACCCTTTCTCTCTTTCTTTCAATATTTCTAACTCCTCTCTAAGCTTCCTTTCAACTGTGTTATTTACTACTTTTACAATTTCGTATTTTTCCAAAGGATTAACAAACTTATGGTTGTCTTCTATGAAATGTCTTGCATATAACGAATTGGTTGTTCTATTACCTTCTCCATGTTTGTGGTCAGACAACCTGCATACGAATTTCCGTCCTGTCTCACCTAGGTACACTTTGTTGCAGTCTTTACATTTTAATTTATAAATTCCGCTTTTCTGTAATACTGGAATTTTTTCTATATTCTTATTCCTTATCTTATCAAATACCGTTTCACATTTTTTAATAGCTATATCTACTCCATATTTATTAAAACATTTTATAATTTTTCTAGTATGTGAACCTATGTATGTCAATGACCCTGCATAATTCTTTTGTTCTGGTTCTATTTTAGCTTTTTGTATGTTAACCCTTTTCATAACTTTATCCACTATGTTGGTGTTATAATTATTATTCCTTACAATTCCCTTTATCGTTTTTACCGTTTTTACCCTTTATCCTGTGTACCTAGGTGAGACAGGACGGAAATTCGTATGCAGGTTGTCTGACCACAAACGTGGAGAAGGTAATAGAACAACCAATTCATTATATGCAAGACATTTCATAGAAGACAACCATAAGTTTGTTAATCCTTTGGAAGAATACGAAATTGTAAAAGTAGTAAATAACACAGTTGAAAGGAAGCTTAGAGAGGAGTTAGAAATATTGAAAGAAAGAGAAAAAGGGTTAGACAATTTAATTAATATTAAAATTAAATTTGATAATGAAGAAATATTTTATAACATGATTAAGAAGTAAATGAGAGAGGACAGATAGATAAGATTAAGAATTATATTGCATAGTACTAATTGGTTGTTTTAAAATAAGGGTGTGTGACTGACCCACGTGTGTGGAGAGGAAGAGGGTAGTTTAAAAGGATGCACACACACACACACACACAACATTGAAACACAAGGAATTTGCTAGAAAAATATGTAACTGTACAGATGGTGGGACAGGGTTTAGGGGGTGAGGAAGGGTCATTAATTTATAGCTTGTTGTGTGTGAGCTGGGTGGGGGAGAGGGGTGAAGGGTTTGTTTTTACATATTTCCTGTCTATTTCGATCTGACGATGGGCTGTGAAGCTTGAAAGCGCAAATCGGAATAATTTTTATATAGTGGTGTGCAACAGTGATCATTCTGATTGTGATTTCAGCCACTAACACAAATTTCTTCTATAAACAAAATACATAAAAACATAACATTTACTGCCGAATACGAACACAACAATACCATAAACTTCTTAGACCTCTCCATCACAAAACTTGAACACAAGCACAAATTCAGTATATACAGAAAACCGACTACAACTGACACACTAATATACAACTCCTCCAATCACCCAATACAACACAAACTAGCTGCCTTCAGAACAATGATACATAGACTTAACAACATCCCCCTAGATGAAAAAGATTACAAAGACGAACTAAACACGATAAAATATCTAGCAGAATCTAATGGATATGACAGAACAATAGTCAGTAAACTCCTACACAAAACACAAAACAAACAACAGACAAAGACAGAAAACAACAAATTCATAACACTAACATACATCAACAAACAAACTGAAAAAATAGCCCACAAATTCAAAAAAGCAGGATACAGAATCGCTTACACAACTACTAACAAAACAGAACACACACTATCAAAACGCACACACAAAGCACAAAACAAATTCGATCTACCCGGTGTTTACAAACTAAATTTCTCAAATTGCAACAAATTCTACATAGGCCAGACAGGACGTAGCTTCAAACAGAGATACATTGAACACACAAAGGCACTCCACTCCACTACAGAATCCACCTTTGCAAACCACCTCATTGAAGCAAACTACACATACAAAAACATCGACAATAACATGAACATTCTACATGTACACACAAAATGCCGAAAACTAGACACTCTAGAACAATTGGAAATATACAAACACACTAAAACAAATAAAAACGACATCCTAAACGAACAGACACAATTCAAATCGCATGCATTATTCGAACATATCTCACCCCACACACACAACATCGATCTTTTGAAATTCGATTCCGTCACCCACAACAGGACGGACAGCGCTACCAGCGGCAACCTCTGAAGAAGCCTTTTAAAGGTGAAAACCGGTTCAGGTTGTAAGGTAAAACTTTATGTTTTTACTTATAAAAAACTTTGTGTTCCGAGTTATATTTAGTTTATTATACTGTTCTTGTTCTCTAACATGTCTATTGTTATATAGGCTTGTGGTTTTTCCAAGGGTTATAAACGTATGTGGCTGCCTCCAGTGGCTTGAGAGACATTTTCATGCTGCCAGATATTTTCATGCAGAGGATACTCACAGCTGCTAATGCTTAGTGGTAAGCTTTACTTAATGAAAGCAGCCAATGAGGCCTTGTTTTTTTGCATCCATTTATTATCTATCTATCTATTAAATCTACTACAAATTACATCCAATCAAAACATATTATATCATTCTTGTATATTCAATTTAAACATTGTAGGTAAAAATAATGAATAGCTGCTAAAAAAAATCATTAAACAATTATTCTGTAGAAAAAACATATTTCACCAAATATATTCAATTAAGTACATCTGAAATGTACTAACAAACATTCTGTTGACTCTTCTCCTCATATCATGATTAATTTTGTTCCAGTGGCTCTCAATCGTTTGGGTGTGAACAGCAGAATTGGCAATAACATACAAAATTAGGCGAATGGTTCACAGACAAATGTGTGCACCCATATTGTTTCAGCGAGTTGTAGCCTTACCACATATCTGTAACTATAGTGGTTCCTGGTTCTTCATTGTCTAAAATTACATGATTTAGTGTGTTTGCATTGCATTTATCTAACACCTTTAGGAAGCACTTGCTTGTTATCCTCCCAATTCCCCCAAGTACCCCATGACCCCTGTTGTACTGCCTTCTACTGAATTTCAATAATGTCTCCCGGGCTACCAATATTTGAACTGTTCTCCATCAACTGGACAGTAAGTATCTCCATGAACTTGTTTATTAATTTTCACACAGTTTTCCTGTTACGTCGATCTCTCTTGAAATGATTGAAATTGGATATTTCAAAAACCAAGCAACTAACACACACAATATAGATAAGGGAGGAATAACACAATTTTGTAGCTCTGCAATTCTGTCTCCCACATCTGGGAAAGTTAAGTTTCTTTGTCCTTTCACATTTATTAACATATTACCATCACACTTTACACATTATATTGAATCCTAAAGAAGATTCCAATCACACATTTTCTGAAACCTTTTTTTTTTTAATAAAACATTAAACTTATGAACACTTTTGCACTCCATTCAGTAAGGTATAGATATACACAACACTAATGAATGAATGTACGACAAATGTATCTGAAACCACTGTATGGATGGGCACGACACTAACCAATGAATGTGTGACACGTATGTCTCTTAAACCCTGTAACAATAGAGATGTCAGTAAAAAATGTTGACAGTGGTCACTTTAAAACCTTTACCTGGTTTTACAACTGGTGCAGGTATGTGGCAACTTCTAGTAACCTCAACCCAAAAGCAGTATTTTTCACAATAGTATTTATTTAAATTTACACACACACATGTTTTATATAAAATTTAATGATTATTAAATCATCAAGATAACATGCTTAATCATTAAGATTTAAAATTTAATGATATAGCAGATTACGATGCATTTCAGTTATTCAGGTATCACGCTCTCCAACTTGAAGAAGAAGAGTAACATTTTAGTGATGCTTAAATCATATTAAAGAATGATCTGCTGATATATTTTCTGATTTAGTTCATATTTAATGCCAGTGGACATGTGAAGTTAACTTACAACTTAATGCTAGCAATATCATTTTTCAAGCTTTATTTTTAAAAGATATATGAAATCAAATATTTGTAATATTCAACAAATAGTTTCTACACTAGAACCTGTAAAAAGACGTGAAGGCATAGTAATTACAATTGAAAGACCTAACAGTGCTATTCCACCATTCACAAAGGACAATATATTTCTGTAGTAGAAAGGGCAAAATATCATGTCACTGCATTTCCTGAAACATAAAAGATATATACAATATGTACTAGTACAATAGATACAGTTTTTTATATTAAAATAGAGTAAAAGAAAACACTAAATTTTTATTTTAAAACCCTATCCTAATTAAAATTAAAGAACATTTTAAAAACTCAAATTTTGTTTTAAAATAAAATACATTTTCACACACGGTACAAATGATTTCCAAATATTGCTTATGCACACAGTATGAATGTTGTTGTGTATAGTTCTGAAATGGGTTGTGAACAATCTAAAGCTAAGAAAAAAGTTTACAGTAAAGTTTCACAAAGTCAACTTTCGGTAACTCAACAGTCTGCATTTCTCAACAGCATCCCCTGATTATATGCGTCATTGACCCACACTGTTGTTTTCACCATGTGCTGTCTACACTGTCTCGGCACCACACAACTGCTCACATGTTTATTAGTCGTTGCATTACTAGCCCTACCAG
Organism: Magicicada septendecula; assembly: GCA_034769895.1. Lineage (NCBI taxonomy): Eukaryota > Metazoa > Arthropoda > Insecta > Hemiptera > Cicadidae > Magicicada > Magicicada septendecula. Next base: position 986,880,621 of record CM068367.1, on the reverse strand, counting down.
GCACGTGAGTTAGTTTTACTGCCACAGCAGTAGTTAAGTGGACATGTTTTTTAAAGCTTAGTGATTGTTAACGTAACCAAGAGGAACTATTCCTTCTAGATTGGAAATGTTTTTTTTTCCTTTTATATAGCATTAGTGAGTTGGTAAAGGTGACATCTGAGAAGAAAAGAAAGCAGATTAATGTGACAATTGAAAATAAATTATTATTATTATTGGGCCTTCAGTCTTTCGACTTGGTTGACCTTCCCTGGATATACCCATGATACGTGTATTATGGAGTCTCTCACAGGTATATGGGACCTACAGATTAACGCTGGATCCAAACGGCATAGTTGGGGAGGGTTTGTAATAGGGAGGATACCTCTCGCTGGTTTGCCATCGCCTTGCGAGGAGGAACAGTCGTATCTAAATCAGATGGCCCTGTCGGGAATCGAACCTGTGCCGACAGTGTAGCAGCATGAAAAAAAGAAATTGAACACTTTAAAAACAAAGGTGAAAATGTGAATGAAATTGTGATGGATATAGGTGTCAGGCTGACTATGATACTCAGATGGAAAAATAAGAGAACTGAGATTAAAATTTGGTGTGTGAAAAGAGTTTGGACTGACAGTACAAAGAAAGAAAAAACATGAAAGGGGGAGAGTATGAAAAGGTTAGCGAAGCTCTTGTTATGTGGTTTAGGCACCAAAGGTAAAAGGAATTTCCTGTTTCAGGGCCAATATTACAAGAAAACCTCTAAAATTTTATGAAGAATTTAAAGAAGGAGAGCCTGGATTTACAGCAAGCAATGGCTAGCTTGACATGTGGAAGAATCGGTATGGGGTCAGGCAACTGAGCATTTGTGGTGAAAAACTCTCTGCTAATATAAACAGTTTTTTCAAAGCAACAATTCCACGATTTTATTGATAAATAGGATCTTTTTGAAGAACAAATCTATAATCGTGACAAAACTGCATTTAATTTTCAAATGTTGCCTTTAAGACCCTGGCGTCTAAGAGCAAAAAACCCTGGCATCTTCACCTGGTTATAAGAGAAGCAAGGAGAAAGTCACAATTCTTGCATGCCCTAATATAATGGGAGAACATTAGTTAAGACTCACACTTGTAGGGAAGTCTAAAAATCCATGTGCTTTTAAACATGTTAGAAGATATGATGACAAGAATGGAAGTTGTATTGATCTGCCTGTTTGGTGCAAGAACCAACTAAATGAGTGTATGAACAAAGCAATTTTTATAGAGTGGTTTCACCAACTGCTTGCACCTCAGTGGAAAAGTTTTTAAAACAAAACAAAAAATCTTATAAGAAAAGCCCTTTTAATCTTAGACAATTCTTTGACACACCCTGACATCAAACACTTTCAAGATGGATAAAGCCATGTTTCTGCCTCCTAATATGACTTCCTTACGCCCACCCATGTACCAGTGTGTTTTGTTTGATTTGAAGAGAAGATACAGACAAAACGTCTTTCATCATCAGCCATAGGTATGACCCATGGCTGTGACATGACTTAGAGGCTAACAAAATTGATTTGTTGGATGTTGTGGGCTGGGTTGCTGAATCATGGAGTGAACTTGAGCCAATTATTCTTTTTCATTCTTGGATAAAGCTACTCAACCATCAAGAATCAAGTTTCCAGAAAATAAAAAGGAGAAGACAGACAATTTTGAGCTAGTAGACCTGATGAAGAGGATCTAGGATGTGAAGAAGCTGCAGATGGTGATGTTAGGGGAATGGATGGATCAAGATGCAGTCAGTGAACCTCTAGAAGGTGGATGAAATGTGACAGTTGTGAAAGGAAAAAAGGGAAATGAAGAATAGGACTCCAAAGAAAATATAGAGGAAAGTGAAAAATGTGGGAAGATGAGCCATAGTAACCATAGTAAAGGTTTGAAACAGTCAAGGGAGTGCTATGTTACTTTGAACAGGAGGGGCATCTGCAATGGGCATTTTGTTTCTCCATTGACTTTGTGATGAAGCAGCAAAATGATGAAATCAGAGTGAAAAACAATAAAAAATCATAAGTTTTTTTACAGAAGTAGAAGTAAGTTCACTGTATTTACTAATTTTTGTACATTTTCTTACACAGTATTTGACTAAATTTAATGTTTAATGATATTAATGCTTTATACAGTATTATAATCAGTCTTGCATATATATATATATATATATATATATATATATATATATATATATATATATTATAACGAAACATTGTTATCAATGTTTATCGTTCTAACTGGAGTACGCATAATAAGCGTTATCTGCTACAATTGTACATTTAGAAGGGTACAGATAAGATTTTATATAGCAAACAAAACAGATAACAGTCCACCTGCATAAATATGTATAATTTTGTCGGCACATGTCAGAAGTGTTTTAAAACTTAAATAATAAAAAAATGACAAAAGATTAAGAAGAACTAGGTTGACCAGTGAATAGTGCGGAAATGTAGCTTTATTTAGACACCAAACACATAACGATATAGTGAGAGTGTCGTGAACTATAAGCGTTTTACTATTTCACACCTTTCGCGGTGCTAATTAAAGATCGCGTGTATACATAGCTAATAACTGTGTTCAAGACACGTCTAACAAACAACTTTGTTTCCTAAATAAATAAAGGATTGTTGAGATATTCGCCGATAGAAACTCATTTGCACACGTGGCTTTGCCCTATAAACAGTGAGCAAAAACGAGCATCTGTCTCTCATTCATAAAGTATTCGTTGAGTCGTACACACGGAACGATACGCTGCAGAAGACGCTTCAATGAGACCGGCAGACACCTGAGTGACTACAACTACGTACTACGGACATCAGACTATACCCGAGGCCAGAGACGCTGTGTCCATGACGATAAAGGAACGACGCCTAGCCTAGCTGTTCATACACCGCTAAGCGACGCTGACGGAGGTTTCGAGAGGAATAGCTGTACTCAACGCCGACGCCTGAGACCCGTGTACATCTGTGTAACATGAAATCATCAAAACAGGTGACCTGATATGGTTCAGGGTTCATAATAATGTTGTAAAACACAACAAGTAAATGAAAAACCGCTATAAGCGAAATTGAACAGTTTTAAATAATTGATAAACATTTAATTATATAGGCGGTATGACTAAAGCCTAAAGACACTTTTAAATGTTGTACTGTATATCATATAGAGACATTTATTCAAAAAGACAGAACATTTAGATAATGTGTGATTATTATAATAATATGTTAATAAGAGTGCAGAAAGACTCTAAGCAAATGTTTTCATGAGATTGTGCACTGTATAAAAAATTATATTTGATAAATTAAATGTGATAAATTAAGGGAGAGTGCAGAGAAGCTCTAAGAGTGTTTATCAAGATATTAGATGTCACAAATTTTATTGTTTCATATTAATTATTGTTGATAGCCAAGCAGGCTGAAGAGTAGAATAATTAAAAGGGAGTTACCCTTAATAAAAGTGTTTATATTAATAATAATTACCATAGAGATAACGATAAATATAACCCTTGTTATGTTCATTTAAAAAGTTCGTATTTTATTTTTTCATGTATAAAGAACAGGGTTACGGATTTCATAGAATGAAATCAATTCAGTATTTCCATTTTATTAAATAATTAAATTCAATATAACAAAATGATTTTTATAAATGAATTATAATTACAGGCAGACAGTGTGAAACTGCCCATATATGTGTGTATATTTCCATGTTATATGTTTTGTGTATATACTGTGTATAGTATGTCTTATTTTCAGGAACTTATAAATTATGTACTAAGATATATGATTTTAATATGTGATTGTTAGACGTAAGCATTATAACAATATATCACTAGAGAAAATATGTGTAAAGTAATATTCAAGAGAGAATATAAAATGGTGGAACCCGCCGTAAATTGTGTTAAATATTTGAAATTCTTATTATTATTATGATTTGTTTAAAGATAAGCACCTTGAGGGTGACAATTATAATCATTGGAATGATAGACTAAAAAGGTAGTTTTCATTTATTCACAATTTATACAACTCAGCTTCCTAAAATAATTCTTTTGGAAACACATCGTCCCAACTCGTTACCTGATACCTAATAAGCCCAAATCCCACACCTAATAGCCGGCAAAGCAGAAAAGTACCATATACTGCAGGTAAGTGTTGGCATGGTATACCCTAACCAGGTCCATGTAAAACTCATAATCCATAATGAAAGAAATCATAAAAAGATGTGTTGCAATATATAATAAGGTAACAAGATTCCACCTCCAAAGAAAGACAAGTATACCACCAAAATTCACTGTGAAATATGCATAAACACAATCTTATTAGTAATAAAAGACATAGAAGAATAAAATAAACTTAATAAATACAGAAATGAAGAGACAATATATTACTTAAAGATAATGAATATTTTCAAGGAATAAAAGAAATTGAAACAAAAAGGGAAATATTATAATAAATAAATAATTGGGAAATAGGGAAATAGAGAATGCAAATTTAGGAATTAAAAAATGCAATTAACATGACAAAACAATAACTGACGATGACAATTATACCCAGAAGAGACGATCAAAAGAAAAAGAAAATGAAATAGGTATTAGTAAACAATTATAATGTACAAATGTTAAACTTAGTATGTAAGAAATAAGACATTGAGTATAGCCTTAGATTAAAACTATGAGGAGGTCTGCGAACCTCAAACAGTTATTTTGTATAAGTGAACTACAAACTGTGAGTAATATAAAATTACAAATATAATAATATTGAACAATAATTATAAAAGTTAGGTAGTGTAACAGTGTAAGAAGTGAGAACAACAGTGACAGACTTTAAAAAGAAAAAAACAGTGTATAGTGTAAGTGAATAAACAGATTTACAATATGAACATTCCATGAAACATGCAATTTATATGAAACAACTAGGTAACTTATATAGTGAGATCAAACCAAGGGTAAATAATTAAAAAATAAAGAATCTTCCGTTATAAACTTATAATATAATATAATGACGAAGATAAAATAAGATTCTACAGAATCATATTAATTATAAATTGTGAAACCGAACCTGTGACCCATAAACGTATCATTGCCAAGACCTTGAATGAATGAATTAGTGTATTAGTAAAAAGGAAGGTATTGTTGGAAAAATATTGAAACCAGGCAGAACATGTGAATTTTACTGCTGGATTTTTATACAAATTAAAGGAAAATAAGAGACGAGATGATACCGAAAGCTATTGAAATAACTAGTGTTTTAATCGATGGTACAAAAAACTTGAAAACCAGAAGCTAAGAATCAAGAAAGAAGCTCGTAAATAAAACTACCAGATTGGTGAGATCTCTCCAATAATCAACCAAGATATTTGAAAAATTTTAACATTTAAAGATCGAGTCACAGCGATATACTATCACCAAAAACAATAAAAACTTTATAATAGTGAATTCTATTTGTACACAAATAATTATTAGTATTAAAAGTTCCTTTTTCAATTGTTCAATTGTTCGTTTGTATGATCCAAAGAACCCACCGCTACACAACATACATCAACAACACCTAATTACCAAACAGTATTACCAAACGACTTGTACTATACTTTGACATTACTTATACATTGACCCTGAGATTGAGATTTTTCATGCTCTACAACAGAAAGGAGTTTCAAAAAGAGAAAATAAAAATATTTGAATTTTAAACAAGAACGAGTAAGGAGTTTGATTATTTATTCTAACAATAAGTGTCTTCTAACAATATATATACTCGAAACCCTCTCAGTCCATATTATGTTGAGTTTGCGAGACACTTAAAAAAAACAATTAGAACTATATACCAATTAACTGTGCAAGTGGTCAATGAATTAGTTTGTTTCTACTAACACTGTTGTAACAGCATTTCAAGTATAGAACATAAACAATCTCATTACTAAGCAAATATTAATAACTGTCTTTTAGTTAGTCACCTGTAACAGATAATGAATATTTAACAACATTCAGATCTATGAAGGTATGAATATTTAAATAAGTATAATACACGTATTAGGCCTAATATAAAATATTACTAGCTCAGATAATATTTATAGGAAAATGTTAATTACTGTAATTTAAAAGCTTCAACAATACCTAATCATAATTTTTGATACTAATGTCTTACATGTGTTCAATGACGACAACAGCTATACCATTGAGTAACTTATCAGCAAATGTAACAACACTGTATACAAAGGATCCACAGTCGACATTATTTCCTATGAGATTGGCTGTGATACTTAAACTCATTACCATTGTAATTGAACTTCCAACACCTATTGGCAATAAACAATTATGTCAAAAACCTATCACAGAATGAATTTCACATTTGAGGGATTTTAGATAAACACTGCCATTTTGAAAACATTTTAGGTCTACATAAATTAATTGTACAAAATACAGTCTCTTACTTAATATGTTATCAGTGTTGATTAACAATAATGACAGTATTGGTGTCACCACAAGAAAAAATTTCCTTCACTACCTGAATGCAATTTATCTTTACTTTCTAGACATGCCTCATTTCTGGACACCAAGTTATGTTTGTAATCTGTACACTATACACACAACTGTGCATAGTATTTCCTTAACCACAACATGTTATGCAGAAGGTTAATACTGCGTGCGTGCGTGCGTGCGTGCGTGCGTGCGTGCGTGCGTGCGTGCGTGCGTGTGTGTGTGTGTGTGTGTGTGTGTGTGTGTGTGTGTGTGTGTGTGTGTGTGTGTGATAGTTACTACGTATAATTAATGTATTAAGTTTTAATATATCTATATAGTTTTAATACCTGTAAATAGTATATATCTATATACAGTAAATAGTATATAGCAATTTTAAACCAATTTTGGTAACCTAAAATTTTTCATTAATCAACTTGATGTTAAGACAAATTGATGTATATGTTCAACATTAATATGGAGACAAAATTTGCCCCAGCCCGTTTTAATTTAAAAAATTAATAATAGTAATAATTTGAATAAAAATATTGTATTATAATTTTCAGCTATTCTTTCTTGTGTTAATTGTGTTTACTTGTGGCAACATATTCTTTACAAAGAATGAATCAGAAAGCTTAATTACCAAAAAGTGTTGCATCTCCATATATTTGTAATATAGTATCAGCATCTGCATTATTCACGTAAACCATGGTACAGCCAATAATGCACACTATACAACCGAAAATGTGTACCATCTGTAAAAACAGCATCACAAGACAACAGTATTAACAGATTTGTAAAAATTAGTATAACATTTTCATATCTTTGTTAAACTTCAAGATTATCTGAGCCCTTAAATCAAATGAAAATACACCCAAATTTCTACCTGGCAAGGAGCAAAAGATACATAAAATGGGAGAATCACCCTGTTCAAGATCCTTATTATATACCTACTGTACTCTTTGGTCACATAATGATGTCTTGAGGCATCATGACCTGAGGACTTGGATATGGCACCAATCCTCAGATTGAATTTACAAGAAGATAAGCTAACCATGATTAATATATGGTATGTGTTATCCTTTTATTTTCCTCTGTGTTCTAACTTGCTTAAGGTCCTTCTTCCTTTTAAAGTTCAGTTTTATCAGTATTTCCTGATGGTTAAAACTAATTAAAATTTTGTTTGGTTGTTCAAGAGATTCCTATTTACTAGCATCTACCATGAGTGTTTTACTTACACTTTTGTAATATTCATTGAACATGTTTTTTACATTAATGTTAGTGATGTTTTCATGACATTTTTCACTATAGCATTTCTCCTGTCTAGAGTTTGTGAGTTTTAAGCGTCCCTTAGTTATTTAAAGTTTCACTGTTATTGTTAATATTTAGCCTTTGAATCTCAATAATTCTTATTATTATTTTGTTAGTATTAACATATTACTATTATAGTACTATAACATTACTACAGTAACATGTTATTTTATTTTATTATAATTATACGAGATATAATAACTAATAGATTTTTATCTGATGAAAAAAGTAGTCACTTGTTATCTTACTACATATTCAGAACTTTACCAGACAGATTTTTTGTAGTAGATGTAATACTTGTTACAATTAGTTCATTTTATACGAACGTCTAATTATATATTTGATATATTCTGTATAGAAAGTGCTTTGCGAATGTCACTGGATTGTTTGAAAACACTTAAAATGTGATGAATAAAACCTAATACCGTACTTCAGGAGCTGTAAACTTTTTGAAATCAATAAAATAATTATCTTTATATATAAAAATTCAGTGTACGTCTGCACATGTTCTTAAAACTTTTGAACCACTTATCCAATAGAGCTCATATTCGCACCATATGTTCGTTAGGTTCAGAGTAAGGTTTACATGTGCCGAGTGTGAGGTTTGGTCCGAAGGGGGGGGGGTAAAAAATAAAAATACAGCATATGGGGTATCGAATTAAAGGGAATTTCCATGCAAGTAACAATTTTACATGCATGTATGCACTATTGAAAATTTTTGGGCCCTTGGGCTTAATAAATTGGCGGTTTGAGGGGGGGTTGTCAAAAATGGAAAATATGAAAAACGGCAGGACAGATTTCAACCAACTTGCCAGAAATATTTTATGCAACGGGAGAAGCAACATAGGATAGGTGTTTTGGTCCACGTTGGGAGGTGGGGTGAAAAACACAGTGATTAGAAAACACAGTGGTAAATATAATACTGTATTTACATTTTGTTTAGTGGTGAATATAATACTCTATTTACATTTTGTTTAGGAATGTGCTGCAAACAACAAATCAATTAAAGGAAATTCAATATAATCGCAATGCTACGTGATGTATTTATAAAATTGTTACAATTAAAACGTTTTATTTTCACATTATTTATAAAATTGTGAAATTTGTGATAGAAAAATGTCAAGAAGAGGGCGGGCAAACATCGGTCGAAAATCACAACATGCTCAAAACGTGCAGGTGCAACGACAACACTCGCAGGAGAAAGAAAATATTAGGAATTTAAATGTATGTTCACGCGCGCAAGAAAGTGGAGAGCAGCGCAGTCAACGTTTAGAAGCAGACAGATTACGACACAGACAGGCATGTCAACGTTTAACTAATGAAAACAGAGGCCTTCATCTATTAGCAGAACGACAACGAACTCAAGTATGACGGGCCTTAATAGCAGCAGGACAAAGTCTGCCGGGTCATCTAGTTACATGATATAATATATGCCTATAGGAAGAAACAAATAAAGGGAAAATACATGACTAATACAACCAATGGAGCTGTTTTTATTGCACAGCCACAGTAATTCACACTGCTATTAATTTGTTACATTACTGAAACTTAATTTATTTAAATATAATTACTTCACTACCTCGGAACTTTTGCGTTTTTACTTATAAAAAACTTTGTGTTCTGAGTTGGTAGTGAAGTAATTATATTTAGTTAAGTAACGAACATGTCATGGACAACGAAATCCAAGAATTTAATTTATTTATATAAATTCATAGAAATGTTACTTACCTTGTTGCCGCCACAACAGTTAGTTAAGTTTTTCACTGCCATTGCAGTTGCAGCAGATACAACAAAACACATCAGTGGGACAGTAGCTAGAAAGCTAGCATCCAATATAACCATTTCATTGATATACAGTGGAATATAAACTAAGGTGAGAGTCATGAACAGGCGGCTTGATGTATAGATAATTGCTGCTTTATACAGAATTGATGATTTAAAAAAATATAATAAGTTTTCTTTCAAATGTTTTTGAGCTTTTCCACTCCTGTCAGGTCTTTGAATATTATCATTTTGCACCGGTTTCAAAATAATGTGGAATGTTGCAGTGCAAAACAAACCCAATCCACTGGAAATTAAAGCAATGTGCTGAAAAAATTTACAAATAATACTGAAAATGTTAAACACTCTATTATACTATAAACTATTAAATTTAAAATACTATATATTAATATACTATTAAATTGTAAAATTGGATTTAAAACGAAACGGTTAGAAAATTTGTAGAAATGGTATTAAAACTACATCTTAATGAAAAATAATACTTTAACTGAAAAGATGATTTATACTTGTTTTATTTTTTAATTCCATGATAGTAACTAATCCTGCCATTAGAATATAACTAAGACATATTAAAATTCACCAAATATTGAAACTGACAATTTCAAATGAAAGATTGACTCCACTATATGCTGCACTACAGCAATACATTTTTTCAAGTACATATTTCAGCAAAGTGTTGCTTAAAAGAATAACTACAGTTGTATGTGTTAGACCTGGAGATAGTACATTGGCCTCCCTCTTAAATGTCTTAGAAGAGAAGGTCATGGTTAGATAAACAAAAAGCTGGTTAAAGAAATGCTAGCTCATCTATGCCCACTGAGAACAAAGAATTGTTTATGATTGTAGTGTAAATCTACTTGACATCAATAAATTAAACTCATATTACTATAATAGTTTATATATGGCAAAGACGTATCAGAAGTATAAATAAATAAAATAGTAAAGTAAAAGTTACCTACCACAAATACAAACACAAGAAATTATGGTAAGCTTTCCTACTCACCTCGACTGGTCAAAAATTAAAAAGATTCTTAGTCTTAAAAAAATTATGTTATTATGTTTGTTACAGTTTTAACACAAACACATTTTATATTACTGTACAATTAAACAAAAACATGTTACTATATACTTTTGCTGAAAAGTTTAAAGCTCTCTTATCTTAACTTTAAGAAAGTCTCTCACTTCCTACTGTTTAACATTACTCTTACACTAGTCAGCTAAATAATCCTCCACTTTTTCAATTCAAAACATTGGCTGTAGTTGATGTCAGCTGTTGTTAACATGTTGAAGGGCTATTTCTAAGCATCTTTCCTTTTTGCTTGAAAAATGTTTCTTGATTGTCATTTGATCCACTTTCACTTTCATTATTCTGTCTGTTATTCTTCACTGCTCCAATAATTTCATCATCATCCATTTCTTTCTCCATACTTTCATCATCATTTAATCCCTTGACAATCTCTTGTTCCTCAGCAGCTTTTCACCATACTATTTGTCTCACTAATAGTCAGAGTTTGTTATCCACAGGGTTGGGTATGATATCATTTGTGACAATCACTTACCACATTTTTGCAAGATTTTTGCAATTTAGTGTTAAGTAAATAATAATTTTGATGATTTTCATTAAAGCTTGTTTTACATCAATATTACTGTTATCAGATTTTCCACAATTGAATCAGTAATTTTTCTTGTACGCTTTTTTTAATGAACACCTTGGAGAAGCCTTCATCCATTGACTGTATTAATGAAATGACATATGCTGGCAGATCACAAGAATCTCATCTCCAATGTCTGTTTCAGAACCATACAACACTGGCACAGCAACTACCTTAGAGAATTGTAATTGAGTCTCTTTCTTTGTACTGATTGATGAATTGTTCCTCATTTTGATTGAAATTTGGCTAACATATGACCAATATCACGATCTACATATTAAGTGATGTCAAAACCATAGGGGTGTATTTACGGGAAGGGGGGATGAACATGACTGGACTCCCCTTGGAGAGCCAAAAACATGTGACAAATTTCGTTCTCATTTTTTGGACTGTTTCAGGGGTGCCCACAGGTGCAATGGTGCAAGTCGCACCACTGGAAATTTTGAGGGGGATTTTTAATGCAATTTCTATACTGCAAATTTTGTATTTCTCATAATTTAGTTATTAATTAGTCATACAAAAAAACCTTTTGGTATTGATAAAAGAATAACATTAGTCTGTCCACATTACGAACGAAATTTGTCAAATGTTTTTGACCCTGCAAGGGGAGTCCGGTCACATTCGTCCCCCCTTCCCGTACATACGCCCCTATGGTTTTGACATCACTTAATATGTAGATCATGATATTGGTCATATGTTAGCCAAATTTCAATCAAAGTGAGGAACAATTCATCAATCATAGTCAAGGAATACAATTACAATTCTCTAAGGTAGTTGCTGTGCCAGTGTTGAATGGTTCTGAAATAGTCATTGGAAATGAGATTCTTGTGGCCTATTAAAGGCTGCACACAAAGGAATAGACTTTACAATGAAAATATATGTAAAGACCTCAACAATTTTTAATACCCAAGATTGCATTCTAGAAAACAAAAAGAGGCTTGCTCATCTAAACAGGATGCCAGGTAGCAGGCTGCCCAAGGAAGTTTTGCAATATAATCCTATTGGGCAAAGAAGTATAGGAAGACCTAGGAAATATTGGAGAAGTAAATGTATTTCCTTTTGGATCAAAACAAGGAACTTGGCTACTCCTGGATGGAAGAAGAAGAAGAAGAACTGATGTAATTTAATGAAAAGAGGACAATGATTGCTTATGGATGTTCAATACATACCACATGTTACTATTTGCCCAAGCATAAATGACATTTATGTTCCAGCCTTTATCTAAATGCTTCTGTAATTACAGTAATAACATGCTTCTGCTAATAGTTCCAGTTCATCAATTACTGATTTGAATTGAAGAAGATAATCTTGTTCAATGCTGATTATTTATTGTAACATATTTATTACTACTATTATTTATTTTGCTATAAGTCTTTTTGTGATACAGTCAGTTGATGGAATGGTAAGTTAAGAGAGAGGCCATTTTACTTCATGGAATATAAACATAGCCTTTATATTCTGATAGCAAGATGTGTACATACTTTTTTGTAATTTCCTGTCACAAATTCAAAAGGTTGCAATTAATATACCTCAAATTGTTCTTGAAATAGTATTCAACTTGAAGTTGTTCCTAAATTATTAGTTAAAATTTTCTTCAATACGTTGTGAAGAATTTACAGAAACCTGAACAGAGGAGAGTTTTACTGGTATTTGTAGGCAAATGATTTGGTAAAAGTAATACATATTTATTCACTTCACATTGCCTTTATTTACATGATATATAGTGTTTTCTTTATGATAATAAACTTATGATTATATTTTGAGAAAATTCATCTTATATTTTCTCTAACTCATATAGAACAAGTCTGTAGTAGCCTAACTAAAAAAAAATAAACTGTAATTTTTAAATGTGTAATGAAATTACTATGTTATTATGAAAAGTTATTCTTAGACATATATTCTCATTACTTGTTAATTGAAATTAAAAGTATCATGTACAGAATTAACAGATACAGTACACTGAGAAAATAATTTTCTGAAATTATGCTTTTTACTTGATAAAATTTTGATTTGAATACAACATGTTTGTGGTAATTACTGTTCCAGAATACTATAATTATCCTAACATAAGGGCAGAATATTAATAAAATAATAATAATATAAAATTACTTTAATAAAATTATATAATAAATCTTTTGAAGGTTTTGGTAAGTATATGATGATTGTAACTAGGAAGAAGAAAATAATTATGTACACAATTACTATGGCTTTGTTGTGAGAGTATGAAGAAGCATTTGTAATGATGGAAAAGAGTTTTGTAATATTTAAACAACATATTTCGTAATGTTGATATAGGTATGTCGTTATTTCAGTATTTTTTGTTTTAATAACACTTACAGATACAATGTATACACTTATTGACTTACCATTGTATTGTAATAGAACATATACCACTAACATTGATTTTCCTTAAGATAAACTTGAAAAACAAAACTTTTATAAAACACTTTCAACAGGACTATAACAAGTATATATAATACTTTTTTTATAGCTTTGACACTAAAGAACTTAAAAATTGTTGAGAATGACCTAAAAGTGAAATACTGTTTACTTCAGTATTATATAACTGATGCATAGAATGCCAAAAAAAATATATTCATTTACTTATTACTAGTAGTATTTAATAGTTAATAAATATTTACTTTGTTACTAAATGTTTAACAGTTTCATCTTAAAAAACATTTTTATATTCTTCACCTGAAATCTCCATGCATCTTTGGTACCAATAAGCGTATTAGTAATACCCTGAGAAGAACTCAAATATAACCATGCAATCATGTACACTAGAATATGTGACACCATTGAAGCAATGTATCTAAAACATATTTCATGGCAATGTATATTGATAAACTTTTTTTAATCAATTTTAGTACAAAATAAAAAAATTCTATTGCCAATTTCATGCAAAAATTGTTTGGGATTATATGATTATACTTATTGTATAAATATTATTAAGTATATGTAAACAAAGAAAAGTAATGTAAATAACAATTACCTCAAACTGAAGAATAAGTATAAACTGTTTGTTTCTTACATAATGCCGAAGGAAAAGTATATTTTATGAAGAAATAAGTATGGTAGATATGAATGGAATGGAATAAATGATATGCTACTTCTTCTGGGAATTTTAATCTAAAATAGACAGGAAGGCTTTAAGGTAGGGAATTGCAGATAATCGTATCCAGTCATACAAACAATGACAGACATTTACATCAGTTAATTGCAGAGAAAGTATTAACAACTGTAACCATAAAAATATTCTAAAAATAATACCAAATTAACTATGTAAATTAAATTTATCATACTTTGTTATACAAAAAGCATGTAAAATCTTGATCTTTGAAGAGGTTCTAACATGAGACGATGTGGTAAGTGACAAGTACATATCACAGTATTAGACAGTGGATGTTAAAATGATGACATTGTCTGTGGATGAGATCAAAGATGCTCTACAGGCACAGAAAAATGGAAAAGCAGCTGCAGATTGCCTGATTGAAGAAGAAGAAGAAGAAGAAGAAGAGTGACTAGGAGATGATGCAATCTGTAGTGATCGGTACTCACTCAGGTTTTTGAATTATGCCCACCCAAAATTTTATGTGACCTTGCTACTTAAAATATCCCCTTCCAACTTGCTCTGTTTCTCACTTGTTCCTCCATCTTACAACTCATAGAAGTTATTCTTTTCTTTCTCTTGCTTCTTCTATTGGTGTGTAGACCATTTTATTTATATGATATTTGCCATCTTCCTTTCATTGTTATATAGAATATCTTCCAATTAAATTTTAAAATCTACAATGGTTTCCCTATTTCCTTCTTCTCCATCACCATATACAATAAAGAATACTTTTCTTAATCTATTCTTCCTTCACCTTCCCATGAGATCCCCTGCAATGTCAAAACCTAATTTTATATTCCTTCCTCTCTCCTGAAGTCTGCTCTGTTTCCCTGGTACCTGTGTAGTTCTTCAGTTTCATGTTTCTATTCTAACTTTTCCTTTTACTTCATTTCTTCCTTTCTTATTGTTTTATGTGTCCATTTAGTTTTTGGTAGTTCCTTTGTTATCAGTTTCACACACATTAAATTTCTCCTTTTATAAGTCAAGTCATATGCTGAGAAAATCTTAAGGAAAACTAATGTGGCTTCAAATGTGGAAGAAACATAACAGAACAAATTCTGCAGTAGGCCTATATAAAACATTTTAAAAACAGTTTGATACAATGTAGACATTCAAAGCCTGTTTATAAATTTCAGACAAAAATTTGATTATATTTAAGACTATATAGCTATAAAATTGTGTGAACAGAATTGGCTAACCATACAGTTGTCACATTTCCTACAGGTGAACATGTTCGTTACGGCTTTACATTCATTTATAAAAAAAAAAATAACCAAATCTGAATAAGTTTAAACCTTTTGAGTGTTCAGACAATTTACTTACAGAATTAGATTTTAACAATATAATAAAATGGGTGACTTTTAATTCAAACATTGTAGAAAGGAATTCATAACTGGATGTCAAATATTTTTAAAGTATTGACTTCTTCTTTGTTTTGTCTTAGAACCTTAATGCAAATTACTACACCTGTAAATGGTTTCATCATTTAGATATGAATAAGAAAAACATATAAAGAAACATAATATAAATGTCATCATTACTTACCATTTAAAATTTTAAGAAAATATAAAAAAAAATTGTTGTAATTTTCAAACATTCTGAGACCGAGTTCACATTAGTAGGCCTACATATATAAAATGCCCCTATTAAAACAATGAAGAAAAGTAGCATAAAATAATGAATGTAAAATTGTGGGGGAAGACTATTATAATTTCATTTTGAAAATTCTGGTTGAGGCTTTGCACTCCAAGGAATTGCTGGAGTACCAAAAGTTTGAAACACAGCCTTGATACCATAACTAGAATCATTGTGTCTTGTGTTAGTTACTATATTTAAAAGTAAAGCTAATGTTATAACTGGTGGGAGGGTATGCAATATTTTTAAATTACCTAGTGCGGTTAGTTTATTGATGCATTATTTTTTCACCTAGTCTTGCATAAAATAATGCATGACCTTGATGATAGCGGAAATGTAACCAATTGACTAACACAAGTTCCTGGGTGTGCTGATAATATTGTTTTAGTTTCTAAGACTATTAAAGATCTTGCAAGTATGTTTAAATCTGGAGAAATTAGTGTACCAAGTAGGTTAGAAATTAATGAGCAAAAATCAGCATATCAAAACAAATTCTTTAGAGTTAAGAAAGAACTATGTAAAATTATTCTACCCATTCAAAAGGTTAGAAAGAATCATATATCTGGGAGCAGATATAAATAATGCACGTCAGATATCACAAGTAATCAACAGAAGTTTAAATATCTGTCAGAAAACAAGCATATTATGCATATGCAGATCTATTCATTTCTAAAATAATTTACAGAATGTCTAAACTACAATTACATAAAGTTGATCAGGGCAATAGTAACATGTGGATTAGAATACTTGGTACAGTATTAAAATAGTCCATTAAAATACAGGAACAGATATTTCTACTTAAAAATTTTTTAACAGAAAGTAGAGTAAGGAAAATTTATGGTGCTATATGAGAAAGAGAAAGCTGGAGGATGAGGAATGACTGTGAGGCAATGCTATAATGAAAGAAGAAGATTAAAGTCTAGAAGAATTAACGAAGTCTATAAAAACTGACTGGTTAGGGCAAGTAGAGAGAACACATAAAGAGAATCATGGATGGAGAAACTGGAGAACCAGTCATTTACAAAATACTACTGGTTTTTAAATATGTTTCTTTAACAGAATGAGAATGAGAATGGACTTATGTTCCAATGATGAATTTTTTAATTATCTATGACCAAAATTCTTGTAGCTGAAGAAAAATTTACCATCCACAATTAAAAAAAAAAAACCTTCTACTGTATTTTATCAAAACATTCGGTTGATAACACTACAAAAGGGCATTTGCTGTTTATAAAGCTTCTGAGTCAGAAAACGTCATGATCTCATGTCAGTTCATCAGAATGCTTTTTTATTCTTAACTGACACTTTTGTAAGATTACAATATATTTTACCTTCTGTAGCAATTTCCTACTTCTCTTTCCTCCCCAATTCTTTTCAATTCACTATGTATATTTTGCTCTGTCATGTTCACATTATCCTTTCAGTCTTTTAAGGGCATGAGAACCCTTCCACACTGTGTGGCTTTATAGTGTTGATCTGGGCCTGGTGTTGATTTATTGAAGTTCACTGTATTAATTATAATTATAACAACAAATAACCACTTCCTTCTAGGAAGTCTTAATACTACACATTTGAGTATAATGTATCATTTTCTTTTAGTTACATTTTATATAGAATAAGAACATTTAAAAATTATAAGTTTAAATTATAGAAATATTATTAAATAAAAACATTAATAAATTGTAAAATATGTATATATAATTTATTTATTTATTTGTAAGAATCACAATTTATATTGCAGATTCACATTATTATTTTAGATTAAGATGAATAATTAACGTTTTGTTGAGACTAAAAAAACTGCAAATTATCTAACCTGTGTGCAGTTAATTGTATTCGCTCCTCAGCAAAAGGTGATATTTCTGGTATCAAAGAAAGATGTGATATTTGCACAACAGCCCATCCAATTTGAAATGTAATTATTGCTACAGAGAAGTACAGAAAGAGTAGAGAAGGAGTTCTCACTAATCCAGGTTGGGTAGTGAAAATTAATGGAAAACTTATTGCCACCAGAAAGCTACCTGTTTAAAACATCATTCCAGTTAGTTACACTTTAGATGAAACACTCATGCATTTGAGCTATCTGAATATTATTTAAGATTAAATAACCTATACTACAGATTCACATCAATTATACATTTACACATTAAATGAACGATACCCTGTATTCTTAGTGATAGTTATAATAAAATTAACCTCTGCAAAAGTTTATGAACATCAAACAATCTTGTTAAAGTATATTGGTTTATTAAGTGATCTCTAACAAAAACGATTTAAACATCATATTTATGTTCAACTAATTTAATGTTACCAAGCTTATCTGTTAATGATAAAATTCATCTTTTTTTTAAAATAATCTGAATAGTGGTGCTTTGTATTTTTAGATTGTTATCAGTTTTTTATTAAAATTTAGAGCTGCATATCTTGACATATGCTCTCACCTTCTGAAATTTTTTAAATGTTTATAAACTTTCATAAGTGAAAATAAAACTATCGGTATTTATAAAAGTCACACTGATCTGTTGTTCTGGGTTGTTCTCTTACTGAATAATTAAATTTTGATAGGATTTATTGTTAATATTCTCTCCAGTAAAAGATTGTGATTAATTTATTAACCCACTGTAACACAACAATACTACTGTGTTGAGACACCGTGAAACATGAAACACTGTGTGTTTACATTATGTTAATTTACACTTGTGGATTTTGTTAGTTTATGCTTGTGAACTTACAATAAGAAATATGCACCATAAGTCATGTGTTAATTCTAACTTTTTTTAAATTGCCACTTTGGTAACATATTGTGTTATAAATGTAAAATAAAGTTATATATTTCTTTGAAAAGTAAAAAGTATTATTTACATGATGACAAACTTCTATGAAGGATGTAAATAATTTGGCAGAGTCTTCTTGAACTTCATGTTTTCCTATTTAAATGAAGTCAGGTGTACTTGATCACTGCAGATCAAACTTACCACTTGATATACATGTTACTCAAAACAAATGTAGGTTACATTAAATTAAAATGAATTATGAAACAGCCAGTATCTGTAGGCCTACTTGTCTGTACTTGTAACGGGACAAAATTGGCATAACCATTTTTTTGTAGTAATTTTCAGTAATTCTCAATGTATGTAATAATTTTATAAAACCTATTGTTATAGATGTGTGGGAAGATATAACAAAGTGTAGGTGAATCACAGAACAAGCACGTGGCTGACGGCGCAATAGGCCACGACTGTAGGTGACTAACAAGAACACCATGTGTTTGCAATGCTACGGCGGACTTCCAGGGACGAAAAACGATGAGAATTTTCTATGCTTGAGGGCAGGAGACAGGTGGAAATCCGCTTGAAACTAGTTCTCCAATGCGTAAAAAACACGGATAGCGTACCCACGCCAGCTCAGATCGGGCAGTCTTGTACTCGCCAGCAGATCATAAGGACGTAATACAGTAGTGACCTCGGGCATTTTTGGTAGGCCGAAAATGCTACAGTAGGCCTACCAAAGAGTGTATTGAAATGTAATACAGCAGTAAACAGTTTTACAACAGTTTTTAAAACGAGTATTGTGATAGTTTAGTGAAAAAGAGTTGACCAACATAGTGCGCAGCATCTGGGAACACGTACAGATAAGTACAGTGACAAAACAAATTTAACTGGCCAAAAGTGAAGTAAAGTTTATATAATAAAACATCAATAACCAAATAAGAGCTCAATAGAAAGGGGGTTTGATAGAGAGAGAAAGAGAGAGAGAGAGTGCAAAGTACTGGTTTACGCCATTATAATTAGTGCCTTATAATTTTGTTTGAATAATTGTTTGTTTTATCAATCTTTGAGTAATAATTTTTGTTCAGTAATGATTGGTTTGCATATAAAGAAAATAAAATCAGATTTCTGTGCTACAATAACCATTTGTTAAGTGTAATTATTACGCCTGTATACCATAACCTATTCTGTGCCGAAGGCTCGCCTAAACGAACTTGGAAGAGAGTTTTTATTTAAGGGATTTAATTATTATCTAAATGATTTAATGGGAAGAGTGTAAAGGGTTTATACATTTCGTCCTCAAAATGTATTGGCGACCTTGAAGGCTGTTGGGAAGTTTTCTTTTAATAAGGTAAGTTCGTAAACAGATCGTAGTCAACGGGGTAAGTAAAGTAAATATCGGTATGGAGAACCATACATGACTTCCATATTCTAAGATTTATATTTAAAATCATTTTCAGCCAAACAGCCAGGCTGTGTCTTACCTGCCTTTTTATTGCTGTATTAAATGAAAAATATTATATTACATTAAAATAAACAAATTATAATTTTATTGCCTGGCAACAAAATTATTTTATTTTTAACAATTACCATTGTTTCAAAAAGTTTAAATAAATTTTCAAGTACTTTACTCTTGTTAAAACGTAAAAAGTTGCAGGTAAACTACCCCTTCCCCTTAACCGATCTTCACCAAAATCGAAAGTCATTGAGACCTCTACAATTCAGGGACGTATGCACAAAATTATTTGATTCTGTTTGAATTTGCGGCTGTTATCGTTTGCCATAGAAAATACGCTTGATAAAAAAACGTTGCAGGTAAACTACCCCTTCCCCTTAACCGATCTTCACCAAAAACAATAGGTCTTGAGTACTCTACAAATCAGGGCTGTATGCAAAACATTATTTGATTCTGTTTGAATTTGCGGCTGTTATCGTTTGCCATAGAAAATACCCTTGTTAAAAAAACGTTGCCGGTAAACTACCCCTTTCCCTCAACCGATCTTCACCAAAAACAATAGGTCTTGAGAACTCTGCAATTTAGGGCTGTATGCAAATAATCTTTTGATTCTGTTTGAATTTGCGGCTGTTATCGTTTGCCATAGGAAATACCCTTGTTAAAACATAAAACGTTACAGGTAAACTACCCCTTTCCCTTAACCGATCTTCACCAAAATCAACAGATCTTGAGAACTCTACAATTCAGGACTGTATGCGAAACATTATTTGATTCTGTTTGAATTTGCGGCTGTTATCGTTTGCCAAACAAACAAAATTACCCTTGCTAAAAAAAAACCGTTGCCGGTAAACTACCCCTTTCCCTCAACCGATCTTCACCAAAAACAATAGGTCGCGAGTACTCTGCAAATCAGGGCTGCATGCAAAAAATTATTTGATTCTGTTTGAATTTGCGGCAGTTATCGTTTGCCATAGAAAAAAATCTACAGACAGACAGACAGACAGACACACAGACAGACAGACAGACACACAGACACTTTTCGGAAAACGACTTTTTTTCATGTTTTGAGTGTAGTAGAATCAGAATCTGCAATAATCTCGAACACGATTTTTTTTGCCATCACCATACTTCCATTCCTTAAGGAATATGGAAGTAAAAATAGTATTGTCTTGTATGGTTTGAAATTATTATAAACGTTACATACTTATAAATGGCTATCCAGCTGTAAACTGGGACTGTTCCTGATTATAGGTTTGTAATTACGTGGCAGTACAAATCAACTGATTTAAAATTTAGTTCACATTTTGATGTTGGAAAGTTCTGAAAGCCTATTTTCAGAATTCAAAATTCAAAAAGTGATTATATAATTTTTGTTTTTTTTTTATATTTAAAATCTGATGTAGTTACTTTGCACTACACTTTGAATTCTCAAGCTTCTGGAGTTAGATAATACACTCCCTGATTATATAGAGTTTGTTCTGTGAAGAATAAATCAGACAATACGATTTTACATTTTCAATAAAAAATAATTATGTTTATGCTTGTTTCTCTGAAGTCTAGACACATCTTTGAAGTTCAACTCCCTCACTCTCTCTCTCTCTCTCTATAGGCCATTCACTAACCCCATTCTTTTTTATTTACCTTCATTTCTCACTTCAAGAAAACAGACAAATTTTGAAAAACTCTTAGAAAGATATTTTTTTATCCTTGAAGATGATCGCAGTATGTAACATCAAAACTATTCTGCTCATAGTTGGATGATATGTGGGGATTTGAAAGTTGTATGCATGCTCCTTGGCCAGCAAAGTGGATTTACAAAATTCCCATGTTTTTTGTGAATGGGATAGTAGAGCAAGGTATCAACACTGGTCCAAAAAAGACTGGCCTGCAAGAAAAACCTTACAGCCAGGAGAGAAGAACATTTTGTGACAAAACCTAGTGGATCTGAGAAAAATTCTTCTGCCACCTCTTTATATCAAACAATTGTATGATGAAACAATTTGTAAAAGACTTGTCTAAAGATGGAGAATGTTTTATGTATCTATGTGAGAAGTTTACTCATTTATCACAAGCCAAACTGAAAGAAGGAGTCCTCGTTGGGCCTGACATCTGCAAAATTATGTTTAATACCAACTTTGAATCAAAAATGACTTTAAGTGAAAAGAATGCTTGGATCTCATTTACTCAAGTTGTGGCCAAGTTCTTGGGTAATGAAAAAGCCCCAAACTATGCATCTATCATAACCAACATGCTGGACAAATTCAAAAAGTTGTGAAGTCTGATGAGTCTTAAAAATTCCCTTTTTTAACAGCCATCTTGACTTTTCCCCTGAAAACGTGGGTGATATATGTGATGAGCAAGGAGAGCATTTCCACCAATATATCAAGGTGATGGAAAAACATTATCAGGGCTGATGGAACATTAACATGATGGGTCACTTCACCAAGAAATTCAACATGCATCACACCAGAGAAAAAGCACGTCAGAAGCTTTAAAGAGAAGAGAGAAAGAAAGTACAAACCAATGGACATATAAAAACTATATATTTAAATGTTACTTTTAAGTTTTGACTTGAATAAAGGCTTTGTACATATTATAATACTGGTTTAAATTGTCATTTCTATTGAATTTTTGTCAGTTTTCTTGATTATAACTAGATCATATTGTGATGAAACTGTGATTGATAGAAAAAAAACTAACTCCATATATGGATTCAGCACATAAAAAAACCATAAGAATCAGCTATAAGTATTTAAACAGTTCTTAAAAACATTTTTTTTGTTGGCCTGTGTAATTATTCTTTCCTCTGCTTCACCTATGTCTTTTGTTCTTCCATGACTTCTAACTTGTTTTTGATCATGACAATTGTTGCATGGGCAGATTGTGGGTTTATGATATTTTGAGTGTGAACCCTAATGATAAACACAATGTTACAAGCTCCAACTCGACTGTATTAACTCATCATAAATCCCTATTATAACAGTTTAGAGGGATTGTCTAAAACCCCAATCTATTTATTATAATTATATTGTACTGGAGTATCCATCAGAAATTAATCCATTAAATTTTATCATAAATTCCGTGAAATCAGATGTTACCTCTCATGATGTCAGTGGTTGTAGGGAAACTGCCAACTCCTTTTGTAGAGGGAAGATTTCACACAGTTTCATAGTATTTCTCGAGATATTAAATCTATTTTTAAAATCTTTTAATAGATACAATAAAGCTATTATTTCAATGATTTATATACTACTATGTCTGTTTATATAACTCCCATTAAGATATTTTTAAATATTTGTGCTAGGATAAAATGTTTTATATTATTAGTGTAGTTTTAAATTTATGTATGTAACTTCTAGTTTAAGAGATTTTTCAAATATTTTGTACTAAGACATAATGTAATGATCATTATTATATACAAATATAATGTAATAATTAATATAACACATAAAACTCTTTACCATACACCAAGCAGGATGTTAGCTGCAGCACTGCAGGACAAGACATTCTAGAACAGTGGTTTCCAGCTTTAAAGAAGCTGATGGCCACACTTAAACTCAGGAACTTACTGGTGGGCCACATCAGAAGCATTAATTACTGACAAATAATGTAAAAATAAAAAAGCAGTATTTAATTGTAAATAAGTAAAAAGAGGTAGCTTATATATTTACCATATCTTACTACACATCTTTAGCACTACAATCTTTATTATGTCAGTATAATAATGAAAATAAAAAATTATATTGTTAACATGTGTGGAAACTGGGATCAAGCTGCTGCAGTCACCAAAACAGGAATGTTCACATTGAGCTAAAAATGCTTAAACATAACTTTGAATAACAGACATGACTGATTATCACATGAAATATGAATTAAGGATGACACGTAGGACAAATGACAATCAAAACTGTTTTGTCTAGCCAAAGGAAGGAAGATAGCTGACTGGATCTAGTAATATGACAAAAACAAATGAGGACTAGGTCAAATACACATTCTGTTAAACAAAGTGAAATCTATTGTATGTTTATTAGTGAATCGGTGAAACAATTTTATCCTCCACGATCATTTTCAGTTAAAATAATACTTTATTATTCATTGACTTAATAATGGAAATAGAGTAATTTGTAAATTGAATTTGGTATTCTGAGACCAAACCCCCCAGAGGGTTGAAAAAAGTTGACAAATTTTGTTACTCTCAAAAATTTTGGGCTATTTTATTGTTTTTTTAGCTGTGTACGCTAATATAGTAGTAAATCTTTTTCAAATATACAAACACGTTTATTACACAGAATGTGTGTACAGTTTGAAATCTGAAATATAGAAAAAATAATTCAGTCAATATGGCCATCGAAGGCATGGCCAAAACATTTGGACCTAACAACCTTGGACCACAGCCTTATAGCCTGGCAAGCCGAAGTTCTGAAAACATGGAAGCTGGCCATGAAAGCGTCAGACAGAATTTTATAACAAAACATTAGTTGAATAATTCTTTATATTGGAGTTAACTACTTTCTTAGAGTTCAATTGTAAAGACTTCTACTTGGTTTCAGGGTCATAACTGTTCATCCATGCTTTCATAACCAGATGTGACTCTGCACATGAAGTTAGGGTAATCTCTAACTGTTTTTTGCAATTCAGTACATGCCTGAATTTGATGGTCTTCTGGGTCTCTGTCCAAGATACGAGGAACATATTT
Source organism: Magicicada septendecula (assembly GCA_034769895.1). Lineage (NCBI taxonomy): Eukaryota > Metazoa > Arthropoda > Insecta > Hemiptera > Cicadidae > Magicicada > Magicicada septendecula. The sequence goes on along the minus strand of CM068367.1, from coordinate 986,855,762 downwards.
TCTTCAATTGTTCTCATGTTCAGTTCACTGTTGTAATATGCTGACATGTTTTTGCTTGGTGTAAAGTTCACTTACAAAGTTTTGGAGTGTTTCAACCAGTTTTGTTGAGTTTAAAGAAAAAATCCAATACAAATGTTTTGCTCCTTAAGACAAACAATTTTGATGTTTGCAGAAACATGAGAATACATGGACAGAGTGTAGTAAAACTTGGAAACACAGTGCATTTACCAAGATACCACTTGGCAGAATGAAGTTGAAAAATTCACCAAAAAGGACAGGATATACAGATTCTCACAAACTTTTGGGCAGCATCTCACATATGTACAGGAATATAATAATGACCAGCACTATGTTACAGCAGTGTAACATTAGATATTTCCCTATGTATTGTGTTCAGTTCCACAATTTGGGTCAAACTTAGGACTGAACAACTTAACTAGATTTTGTGGTGTTCCTAAGAATGATCCTTAGTTTAGAAACCAAACCCCTTACTAACTATTTGGTTTACTAACCCTCTCATACAATTAAGATTAGCAAATTCTTAAAAATTCCAAATTTTAAATTTATTTACAGAGCTAATTAAGAAAATTACCAAATACGTGCCACTTCTTTTTATTGCCAGGCTGAGCCATTATGTACCCACATATAGGTGTTGCTACTGCATCCACTGCTTGACCTAAAAAAATTGTGTTTTTTTTGTTAATAATTAGTTTTACATATACTATGTTAGAATTTAGTGTTTAAATCAAATTTAATCAAAGATATAATTTTCATAATATTACCTATCCTGTAGTATGTGATAAATTAATTAATTAATTACATACACAAATTATTTCTTTTCATAAATTGTAGAGTGGTGTAACCAGTTATGGCTACAGGTTTGAACAGGTACAGTGAAGTAACAAGTAACTGGATAGAGTTACTACTCTATGTAAGTCAGTTATTGTTAATTGACTCAATTTTTAGTATTTGTTAATGAATGATTTGTTAGAGAGATGAAACGATGCGACTAATATTAATAGCTGAAATTTGTATATTATTTCTTGTAAAAAAGGTAGAAAAAATTTGTCATTCTAACTACTCAAAGAGAGTCAGTTTTTAAACATACTTGCTTCAATTACCATTTTCAAAAAGGACATCCCTATTTTGCATTTCATATTTCACACACTTTAAATGTTATTTGTAAAACTCGCTTTAAGACAATGGATGAATAAAAGTTACACAAAGTAAAATTTTGTAATTAACCAACTACAATTATAAGAACTGGAACTTAAATATACATATAATGTTACCTAAATTTTAAAAGTATTGGAACAGATATATAAAAAATTAAAATATTGGGAACAACATATTAATAAAATAAAACTTAAAACATATTAAGACAAAATGCAGATGACAGCCTTTTCATATACTAAGAAAAAGAGGAGGAGGTGAAATAGTTCTGAGCTGGGCGGTGAAGAAAAATTTATTAATAGTGAATGGGAACTGACATAAGACAGGGTTATGCCATTATAAATAAACACACCTGTAAGGGATACCACTCTGATACAGTATTACACATTAACAGAAACAGTGGAAGTGTAGAAAAAACAGTTTTTTTTTCAAAACTTTCAAACACTATTCAAAATATAAAGGAAGAAGATATACTAACATTTATGGGATGTTTGAACAAGTAGATGGGAAGGAGGAAGGAAGAACAGAAAGCAGTCACAGAATGTCATAGCCAGAGAACGTAAATGAAAAGTAGCTTCATTAAATGAAAGTTGTTATACCAGATATAGATTATGTCAGGAAAACATTTAGTAGTGGGAGAAAATCTGTGTCCAAAAAATGATATCGCAAGTTACATGGACTTTCCCAGATTGATAAACTGTTGCTAAAGTGTACTGTGTAAAAATAAGTAGAAAATGGAAGAGTAAGGAGTAGCCTTTTGGTATAAGGCTGCTGATATAAGGAATGATCCTTATCACAGAAAGCTCAAAATATTTTTCAAAGAATCCATAGTAATAAAAGAGGATCATAGGATATAAGAAGAAATTAGGAAAACATTCAATAAGTGATTGATAAGGTGATAGGATCTAAAAAAATTGTGGAAGAAAAAATTGAAGTAAAATAAGCAAACGGCATTCAAAAAAAAATAATCAAAAAGTGAAGAAGGGAGCAAAATATGATACGAAATTTTTGGACAGACAAAATAGCGCAACAAATAGAGAAAACAACAACTGCGAATGACATAAAATATTATATAAAAACATTGAGGTTAATAGTAAATTGAGGTAACGGAATTGAAATACAGTGAAAAGATAGAATAATCTTTATAAGATAAAGTGTAAGATAATCTTTACATTGCAGCGTATAAGATGAACCAAATGCTCAGATGGAAAGTATATTATGAAGAACTACTGAAAACATATGAAATTTAAAGGAGTTTTAGGAAAATGGAGATAGAGACATTATTTGAGGATCAGTTAAAAAATGCACCAATAAGAGCAGAAAATTATGAGTGCAGTATAACAGTCAAGAATGAACATAGAACATGAAAAGTGATCATATTTGACCAGAGCATTGTGCCAATAAATATAACCTTAATAAGTTAAACATGGGGACAGGAACAAATTCTTAAGAAATGGAGAAATGAATTACTAATAAAAATCCGCCTCCCTTCCCCTCGCCCGCACAAAGAAAAGACATCATTGGTTAGGAGAAATGAACAGTAGTAACACACTATTAATTAATGGAGTAAGAAGAAAAACTTCTCATATATTGCCATAAAACAATCAAAGAGGCAACAGAATTGATGTTAAATAAGCAAGCTGTGTTCCAAAAAAGGATATCTTGCACAGTTCACACAACAATAATAAAGATCATAATAAACAAAAAATGAACTTTAATCTATCACTCATTATGGACTTTAAAATGCTTTTGACAAGTCATATAATAATACAGAATTTTCTTGAAAATTCTGGTATACCAAACAAGTTGAAAAGTTTAATAAAAATGAAGGTGCATTCCTATGCAGCTGGCTAAAGAATAAATAAAAGTTATTTAAGTAAAGAAATTCAAAAAGAGAAAGGGTGATGTCGATTGCTACTACTACTATTTAACATCATGGAGTAAAGAAAACCATAAAGAATAAATTTAATAGAATGGAATTATCTGTACAACATGAAAATACATTGTACTGTAACATTCTATTGTAGAGGAGGCAGCTGTATAATGGTTCTTTGGAAATACAAATAAGACAAAGGAATTGCAAATAGTGTCACACACACATAATTCTTCTATCTAAAAATTGTTCTGATTCTAGATATAGAACATGCAAAAGCCTGGTGCCATGTGATTACATTCATTCTTAGATGGGTCAATTTGAGAATCTGGTTACATATTGCCATAACAAATTAGTATGTATAATTTATTATTTCTATCAAAATCCATTGCTGTTTTATAACAGGCCTCAAGAGTATATAGATACATGTTCAGCACAAAATGTTTTATACTTCCTTTGTGTTATTTGTAAGAAATTGGGGCAATTTCAGTACATCGTTTTACTTTCTTTTAATCTGCTTCCCAAAATTCTTAAATACCACTGTACTTTTAATTTTGTTTCATGGTAGGTATATGAAGTCTTCCTAGATATTATTATTCTCATTTAAACTTTTTTAAGTTTTTCGTTAGGTAAACAGTAAATGAGCTACACATGTGACATACAATTTCCTCAAAATCCACAGTGTGTTTCGCAGCTTATTTCACACTTTAACTCTATATTTTTTATTTTATTGCAGTAGATCACCTGCTACCAAAGTTATTGATTAAATATTTGAACTGCTAGAAGTTTTCTTTTAATGAAGTTTTATTTATTTACCAGTATACGAGTATACTTACCAGTATACCAGTATACTTACAGGGCGATTAAAATTTATAATTACTCAGTACTTAAGAGCTAAACATATTTTCATTTTCACCTAATAAATAAAATGATATGCAATACCTACCTATAAACAATAAAACGCCAGCTAATAAAGATCCTGTTTCAGCAACTATTTGTAAGAATATGAGCGCATATGTAAACCATAGAGCAGCACAGATGTCATTGTGTATATGACCCATACTATATGCAAATTTTTGTGATAAGGACAGCTTACAGTTATTGTAAAGAATAAGTGGAGTACTTTCATTGCTTTTAAGTATACTATTTAGTGATCTGTGTCCTTTTTCTATTACTCCTGTTAACAACCAAAACATTTTTCTAAACTGGTTTGTTATATGAACATATTTAACATAATTTATAAATAATTTAACATATAACATAGTATTAAATCAGTACAAATTTAGTATCATTTTTCAAGTACACATACTGCAATTATTATTTATGTTTTAGTACTAATATACTTTGTTCTTATAATACTATCATGTCATGATTTCACTAAAGACATGTGCTTCTAGTGTGTTCTTTCTTACACAGAGCATTTATGTATACCAAACACTTTTATCCTAAACTGACATGTTGAATGTCAGCAGATATTTAATTTAAACTGTAAATCATCGTTACATAATAACACTCTTTTTGTCTGTCACAAATCAGTGCATAACAGCATGTTGTATATAAATGAGTTGTATCATTAAACAAACTTTCTTAAAACTATATGTAGCACAATTACAAACTATTATAAATGTCTATTATAAATGTTACAGACACAAAACTGCTGGTAAAAGCTAACTGTCATAGATTATCACACTAAATTGACAAACTGGAATAGGATTGGCAGTGCTATCTCCTACGGGAAGAATTTATAGTGTTTGAAAGTGAAATGAAGATGTAGCCATTAATATTATAAAGACACTTTTAACTAGTAGATAACAAGTATGTTGAGTTGGTAAGTTACCATGCCTTTCAGGATCTGGTTTCTGAGCAGTTGGAATATTTGATATTTACATGTTGAGAATACTGCAGTAGATGTGCTCATCATCAGCCTTTAAGCTATATCAAACCTACTCGATGGACTTAGAACTTTAAGAACTATGAATGAAGGATAGATACAATTTTTAAAGTCTACTTGATTACAAATGCAATGGTTATGCTAAATCAAGTTCTTATACAAATGCACAAAACACATGGGAAATGCAAGTCTCTTTCACTAAGTAATATTTCTCTGATATTGTTAGGGTGTTAAAGAAACTTGTTTTTATTTCAAATTAATAATTATAACAATAAAGATATTTATACCCTATCTGATTTTTATACCCTATGACTTCTACAGATTTACTTAATACATGTAGTCCTTGACTGATGTGTTTATTTCAAACATAAAATAAAATTATGTACCACCAATAAGTTACAATAAATTATATAGTCTGTTCATAGATGCCATGAACTGTTGCCCTCCAATTCCTGATTTTTCTATATAATATAAAAATGAATACAACTATTTCATTAACGACTCGGAACACAAAGTTTTTTATGAGTAAAAACATAAAGTTTTACCTTACAACCTGAACCAGTTTTCACTTTTAAAAAGCTTTAAAACATTTCTCACAAACATTAAAAACGTGCCAAAAATCTTGGTAACAGATATTGGTTGAATAGAGAGGGTTAAAAAATGTAAGTATCTAGGAGAGATAATTCAAGATAATGGCTTGGAAAAATCTGCTATAGAAGAAAGGATTCATAAGATGGAAAGGGCATATTGTATAACTAAAGATATTTACAATAAAAAGTGCATTCTTGGATTTCATTGTCCATGGCGTGTCCGTTACTTAACTAAATACAACTATTACATTAACAACTCGGAACACAATGTTTAGTTAAAAAGTGCATATCTAAAAATGCGAAAATAAGGCATTACAGAATAGTAGTGAAGCCAGAATGAATGTCTAGCATTAATTATAATTTAGACAAACTAGAAATATTGGAAAGACGAATTATTAGGAAAATATTAGGCCCACGAAAAACTTCAGAAGGTTGGAAATTAAGAAGTAATGTTGAAATACATGTATATCAAAGTATAGAGAATATAACAGAAACAATGAGAAAAAGAAGACTATTATTTTTTGGACATTTATATAGAATGGATGACAATAGGTTGACAAAGCAAATCTTCAAATATCTGTGGGGAAGAAGTCAATATTCTCCAAGTTGGATTAAACAAGTCCAAAAGGATTTAGAAAAAAATAATATACATGCAGAAGAAGCAATTAAAGGAGAAGTTTTTCAGGCAAAAGTGCTAAAAATGGAGGGTGTCCAGGGTAGGAGAGAGAAAAACGCAGGTTCAAAGTGGACTGAAGACAGGAAGAATAGACACAGTGAAAAGATGAAAGAATATTGGAAATATCGGTATGGAGAACCATACATGACTTCCATGTTGTAAGATTTATATTTAAAATCATTTTTGAAATGAAATATTTCATAGAAACTACTTCTTTCTACTTACTGCTTCAGCCTTAACCACAGTACTGTGGTCACTAACGTATACCACCTAACGTTATCGCACTCGATTTTCACTGATGATGGAAGTCGATGGCACTGCCGAAACGTCTGGTTTTGCAGAAAACTTTGGCCTACGGCCAAACAGGACGGGAAGGAATTTTAACAAAAAAATACTTCTTTGTTGCCGATAACTTAGTACATATATAAAACATTATCCCCTCCCCCTTCAACTCATTTATAGAAAATTACTCCCATCCCGATCAACTAGCCTCTTCATTTATAGATATTTCATCTACGTTTCTACAGTGCATTATTAAGATCTTCTTATCAGGATACTTTATTTATCAAAATTCAGTACTTTACTCTTGTTACAACAAAAAATGTTTCAGATAAACTACCCTTTCCCTTAACCGATCTTCACCGAAATCAACATGCCTTCATTTCTTTACAATTCAGGAATGCATGCAAAAAAGTATTTGATTCTTTTTGAATTTACGGCAGTTATCATTCGTCATAGAAAAAATTACCTTTGTTAAAACATAAAATGTAGCAGGTAAACTACCTCTTTCCCTTAACCGATCTTCACCAACACCAACAGGTCTTGAGAACTCTACAATTCAGTGCTGTATGCAAAACATTATATGATTCTATTTGAATTTGCGGCTGATAGCGTTTCCCATAGACAAAAAAAATTACCCTTGATAAAATAAAAAAACGTTGCAGGTAAACTACCCCTTTCCCTTAACCGATCTCCACCAAAAACAATATGTCTTAAGTACTCTAAAAATCAGGGCTGTATGCAAAAAATTATTTGATTCTGTTTGAATTTGCGGCTGTTATCGTTTCCATAGAAAAAAAATGTACAGGCAGATAGACAGACAGACAGACAGATAGACACACAGACACTTTTTGAAAAATGACTTTTTTCATGTTTTGAGTGTAGTACAATCAGAATCTGCAACAATCTCGAACACGATTTTGTTTGCCATCACCATACTTCCATTTTCTTAAGGAACATGGAAGTAAAATTACACTTGATAAAAAACCGTTGCAGGTAAACTACCCCTTTCCCTTAACCGATCTTCACCATAAACAATAGGTCTTGAGTACTCTACAAATCAGGGCTGCATGCAAAAAATTATTTGATTCTGTTTGAATTTGCGGCTGTTATCGTTTGCCATAGAAAATACCCTTGTTAAAACATAAAACGTTACAAGTAAACTATCCCTTTCCCTTAATCGATGTTTACCAAAAACAATAGGTCTTGAGATCTCTACAATTTAGGGCTGTATGCATAAAATCATTTGATTCTGTTTGAATTTGCGGCTGTTATCGTTTGCCATAGAAAATACCCTTGTTAAAACATAAAACGTTGCCGGTAAACTACCCTTTTCCCTTAACCGATCTTCACCAAAAACAGTAGGTCTTGAGAACTCTATAATTCTGGGCTGTATGGAAAAGAGTACTTGATTCTGTTTGAATTTGCGGCTGTTATCGTTTGCCATAGAAAAAAATCTACAGACACACAGACAGATAGACACACACACAGACACATTTCGAAAAATGACTTTTTTTCATGTTTTGAGTGTAGTACAATCAGTATCTGCAATAATCTCAAACACGATTATATTTGCCATCACCATACGTCCATTTCCTTAAGGAACATGGAAGTAAGAAGGAAAGAACAAAGAGTAAAGAATTGAATTTGGCATGTGGCCCTTAGATGGCCGATACGAAAGAAAATATCGGTATGGAGAACCATACATGACTTCCATATTCTAAGATTTATATTTAAAATCATTTTCAGCCAAACAGCCAGGCTGTGTCTTACCTGCCTTTTTATTGCTGTATTAAATGAAAAATATTATATTACATTAAAATGAAAAAATTATAATTTTATTGCCTGGCAACAAAATTATTTTATTTTTAACAATTACCATTGTTTCAAAAAGTTTAAATAAATTTTCAAGTACTTTACTCTTGTTAAAACGTAAAAGGTTGCAGGTAAACTACCCCTTCCCCTTAACCGATCTTCACCAAAATCGAAAGTCATTGAGACCTCTACAATTCAGGGACGTATGCAAAAAATTATTTGATTCTGTTTGAATTTGCGGCTGTTATCGTTTGCCATAGAAAATACGCTTGATAAAAAAACGTTGCAGGTAAACTACCCCTTCCCCTTAACCGATCTTCACCAAAAACAATAGGTCTTGAGTACTCTACAAATCAGGGCTGTATGCAAAACATTATTTGATTCTGTTTGAATTTGCGGCTGTTATCGTTTGCCATAGAAAATAAAACGTAAAAGGTTGCAGGTAAACTACCCCTTCCCCTTAACCGATCTTCACCAAAAACAATAGGTCTTGAGTACTCTACAAATCAGGACTGTATGCAAAACATTATTTGATTCTGTTTGAATTTGCGGCTGTTATCGTTTGCCATATAAAAAAATACCCTTGTTAAAAAAACGTTGCAGGTAAACTACCCCTTTCCCTCAACCGATCTTCACCAAAAACAATAGGTCTTGAGAAATCTACAATTCAGGGCTGTATGCGAAACATTATTTGATTCTGTTTGAATTTGCGGCTGTTATCGTTTGCCAAAAAAAAAAAAAATTTCCCTTGATAAAAAAAACCGTTGCAGGTAAACTACCCCTTCCCCTCAACCGATCTTCACCAAAAACAATAGGTCGCGAGTACTCTACAAATCAGGGCCGTATGCAAAAAATTATTTGATTCTGTTTGTATTTGCGGCAGTTGTCGTTTGCCATAGAAAATACGCATGATAAAAAACGTTGCTGGTAAACTACCCCTTCCCCTCAACCGATCTTCACCAAAAACAATAGGTCTTGAGTACTCTACAAATCAGGGCTGTATGCAGAAAATTATTTGATTCTGTTTGAATTTGCGGCTGTTATCGTTTGCCATAGAAAATACCCTTGTTAAAAAAACGTTGTAGGTAAACTACCCCTTTCCCTTAACCGATCTTCACCAAAAACAAAAGGTATTGAGAACTCTACAATTTAGGGCTGTATGCAAATAATCTTTTCATTCTGTTTGAATTTGCGGCTGTTATCGTTTGCCATAGGAAATACCCTTGTCAAAACATAAAACGTTACAGGTAAACTACCCCTTTCCCTTAACCGATCTTCACCAAAAACAATAGGTCTTGAGAACTCTACAATTCAGGGCTGTATGCGAAACATTATTTGATTCTGTTTGAATTTGCGGCTGTTATCGTTTGCCAAACAAACAAAATTTCCCTTGCTAAAAAAAAACCGTTGCAGGTAAACTACCCCTTTCCCTCAACCGATCTTCACCAAAAACAATAGGTCGCGAGAACTCTGCAAAACCGGGCTGTATGCAAAAAATTATTTGATTCTGTTTGAATTTGCGGCAGTTATCGTTTGCCATAGAAAAAAAATCTATAGACAGATAGACACACAGACACACACAGACAGACACACAGACACTTTTCAGAAAACGACTTTTTTTCATGTTTTGAGTGTAGTAGAATCAGAATCTGCAATAATCTCGAACACGATTTTTTTTGCCATCACCATACTTCCATTCCTTAAGGAATATGGAAGTAAATATCGGTATGGAGAACCATACATGACTTCCATATTCTAAGATTTATATTTAAAATCATTTTCAGCCAAACAGCCAGGCTGTGCCTTACCTGCCTTTTTATTGCTGTATTAAATGAAAAATATTATATTACATTAAAATGAAAAAATTATAATTTTATTGCCTGGCAACAAAATTATTTTATTTTTAACAATTACCATTGTTTCAAAAAGTTTAAATAAATTTTCAAGTACTTTACTCTTGTTAAAACGTATAAGGTTGCAGGTAAACTACCCCTTCCCCTTAACCGATCTTCACCAAAATCGAAAGTCATTGAGACCTCTACAATTCAGGGACGTATGCAAAAAATTATTTGATTCTGTTTGAATTTGCGGCTGTTATCGTTTGCCATAGAAAATACGCTTGATAAAAAAACGTTGCAGGTAAACTACCCCTTCCCCTTAACCGATCTTCACCAAAATCGGAAGTCATTGAGACCTCTACAATTCAGGGACGTATGCAAAAAATTATTTGATTCTGTTTGAATTTGCGGCTGTTATCGTTTGCCATAGAAAATACGCTTGATAAAAAAACGTTGCAGGTAAACTACCCCTTCCCCTTAACCGATCTTCACCAAAAACAACAGGTCTTGAGTACTCTACAAATCAGGACTGTATGCAAAACATTATTTGATTCTGTTTGAATTTGCGGCTGTTATCGTTTGCCATAGAAAATACCCTTGTTAAAAAAACGTTGCAGGTAAACTACCCCTTTCCCTCAACCGATCTTCACCAAAAACAATAGGTCTTGAGAAATCTACAATTCAGGGCTGTATGCGAAACATTATTTGATTCTGTTTGAATTTGCGGCTGTTATCGTTTGCCAAAAAAAAAAAATTTCCCTTGATAAAAAAAACCGTTGCAGGTAAACTACCCCTTCCCCTCAACCGATCTTCACCAAAAACAATAGGTCGCGAGTACTCTACAAATCAGGGCTGTATGCAAAAAATTATTTGATTCTGTTTGAATTTGCGGCAGTTGTCGTTTGCCATAGAAAATACGCATGATAAAAAACGTTGCTGGTAAACTACCCCTTTCCCTTAACCGATCTCCACCAAAAACAATATGTCTTAAGTACTCTAAAAATCAGGGCTGTATGCAAAAAATTATTTGATTCTGTTTGAATTTGCGGCTGTTATCGTTTCCATAGAAAAAAAATGTACAGGCAGATAGACAGACAGACAGACAGATAGACACACAGACACTTTTTGAAAAATGACTTTTTTCATGTTTTGAGTGTAGTACAATCAGAATCTGCAACAATCTCGAACACGATTTTGTTTGCCATCACCATACTTCCATTTTCTTAAGGAACATGGAAGTAAAATTACACTTGATAAAAAACCGTTGCAGGTAAACTACCCCTTTCCCTTAACCGATCTTCACCATAAACAATAGGTCTTGAGTACTCTACAAATCAGGGCTGCATGCAAAAAATTATTTGATTCTGTTTGAATTTGCGGCTGTTATCGTTTGCCATAGAAAATACCCTTGTTAAAACATAAAACGTTACAAGTAAACTATCCCTTTCCCTTAATCGATGTTTACCAAAAACAATAGGTCTTGAGATCTCTACAATTTAGGGCTGTATGCATAAAATCATTTGATTCTGTTTGAATTTGCGGCTGTTATCGTTTGCCATAGAAAATACCCTTGTTAAAACATAAAACGTTGCCGGTAAACTACCCTTTTCCCTTAACCGATCTTCACCAAAAACAGTAGGTCTTGAGAACTCTATAATTCTGGGCTGTATGGAAAAGAGTACTTGATTCTGTTTGAATTTGCGGCTGTTATCGTTTGCCATAGAAAAAAATCTACAGACACACAGACAGATAGACACACACACAGACACATTTCGAAAAAAGACTTTTTTTCATGTTTTGAGTGTAGTACAATCAGTATCTGCAATAATCTCAAACACGATTATATTTGCCATCACCATACGTCCATTTCCTTAAGGAACATGGAAGTAAGAAGGAAAGAACAAAGAGTAAAGAATTGAATTTGGCATGTGGCCCTTAGATGGCCGATACGAAAGAAAATATCGGTATGGAGAACCATACATGACTTCCATATTCTAAGATTTATATTTAAAATCATTTTCAGCCAAACAGCCAGGCTGTGTCTTACCTGCCTTTTTATTGCTGTATTAAATGAAAAATATTATATTACATTAAAATGAAAAAATTATAATTTTATTGCCTGGCAACAAAATTATTTTATTTTTAACAATTACCATTGTTTCAAAAAGTTTAAATAAATTTTCAAGTACTTTACTCTTGTTAAAACGTAAAAGGTTGCAGGTAAACTACCCCTTCCCCTTAACCGATCTTCACCAAAATCGAAAGTCATTGAGACCTCTACAATTCAGGGACGTATGCAAAAAATTATTTGATTCTGTTTGAATTTGCGGCTGTTATCGTTTGCCATAGAAAATACGCTTGATAAAAAAACGTTGCAGGTAAACTACCCCTTCCCCTTAACCGATCTTCACCAAAAACAATAGGTCTTGAGTACTCTACAAATCAGGGCTGTATGCAAAACATTATTTGATTCTGTTTGAATTTGCGGCTGTTATCGTTTGCCATAGAAAATAAAACGTAAAAGGTTGCAGGTAAACTACCCCTTCCCCTTAACCGATCTTCACCAAAAACAATAGGTCTTGAGTACTCTACAAATCAGGACTGTATGCAAAACATTATTTGATTCTGTTTGAATTTGCGGCTGTTATCGTTTGCCATATAAAAAAATACCCTTGTTAAAAAAACGTTGCAGGTAAACTACCCCTTTCCCTCAACCGATCTTCACCAAAAACAATAGGTCTTGAGAAATCTACAATTCAGGGCTGTATGCGAAACATTATTTGATTCTGTTTGAATTTGCGGCTGTTATCGTTTGCCAAAAAAAAAAAAAATTTCCCTTGATAAAAAAAACCGTTGCAGGTAAACTACCCCTTCCCCTCAACCGATCTTCACCAAAAACAATAGGTCGCGAGTACTCTACAAATCAGGGCCGTATGCAAAAAATTATTTGATTCTGTTTGTATTTGCGGCAGTTGTCGTTTGCCATAGAAAATACGCATGATAAAAAACGTTGCTGGTAAACTACCCCTTCCCCTCAACCGATCTTCACCAAAAACAATAGGTCTTGAGTACTCTACAAATCAGGGCTGTATGCAGAAAATTATTTGATTCTGTTTGAATTTGCGGCTGTTATCGTTTGCCATAGAAAATACCCTTGTTAAAAAAACGTTGTAGGTAAACTACCCCTTTCCCTTAACCGATCTTCACCAAAAACAAAAGGTATTGAGAACTCTACAATTTAGGGCTGCATGCAAATAATCTTTTCATTCTGTTTGAATTTGCGGCTGTTATCGTTTGCCATAGGAAATACCCTTGTCAAAACATAAAACGTTACAGGTAAACTACCCCTTTCCCTTAACCGATCTTCACCAAAAACAATAGGTCTTGAGAACTCTACAATTCAGGGCTGTATGCGAAACATTATTTGATTCTGTTTGAATTTGCGGCTGTTATCGTTTGCCAAACAAACAAAATTTCCCTTGCTAAAAAAAAACCGTTGCAGGTAAACTACCCCTTTCCCTCAACCGATCTTCACCAAAAACAATAGGTCGCGAGAACTCTGCAAAACCGGGCTGTATGCAAAAAATTATTTGATTCTGTTTGAATTTGCGGCAGTTATCGTTTGCCATAGAAAAAAAATCTATAGACAGATAGACACACAGACACACAGACAGACACACAGACACTTTTCAGAAAACGACTTTTTTTCATGTTTTGAGTGTAGTAGAATCAGAATCTGCAATAATCTCGAACACGATTTTTTTTGCCATCACCATACTTCCATTCCTTAAGGAATATGGAAGTAAATATCGGTATGGAGAACCATACATGACTTCCATATTCTAAGATTTATATTTAAAATCATTTTCAGCCAAACAGCCAGGCTGTGCCTTACCTGCCTTTTTATTGCTGTATTAAATGAAAAATATTATATTACATTAAAATGAAAAAATTATAATTTTATTGCCTGGCAACAAAATTATTTTATTTTTAACAATTACCATTGTTTCAAAAAGTTTAAATAAATTTTCAAGTACTTTACTCTTGTTAAAACGTATAAGGTTGCAGGTAAACTACCCCTTCCCCTTAACCGATCTTCACCAAAATCGAAAGTCATTGAGACCTCTACAATTCAGGGACGTATGCAAAAAATTATTTGATTCTGTTTGAATTTGCGGCTGTTATCGTTTGCCATAGAAAATACGCTTGATAAAAAAACGTTGCAGGTAAACTACCCCTTCCCCTTAACCGATCTTCACCAAAATCGGAAGTCATTGAGACCTCTACAATTCAGGGACGTATGCAAAAAATTATTTGATTCTGTTTGAATTTGCGGCTGTTATCGTTTGCCATAGAAAATACGCTTGATAAAAAAACGTTGCAGGTAAACTACCCCTTCCCCTTAACCGATCTTCACCAAAAACAATAGGTCTTGAGTACTCTACAAATCAGGACTGTATGCAAAACATTATTTGATTCTGTTTGAATTTGCGGCTGTTATCGTTTGCCATAGAAAATACCCTTGTTAAAAAAACGTTGCAGGTAAACTACCCCTTTCCCTCAACCGATCTTCACCAAAAACAATAGGTCTTGAGAAATCTACAATTCAGGGCTGTATGCGAAACATTATTTGATTCTGTTTGAATTTGCGGCTGTTATCGTTTGCCAAAAAAAAAAAATTTCCCTTGATAAAAAAAACCGTTGCAGGTAAACTACCCCTTCCCCTCAACCGATCTTCACCAAAAACAATAGGTCGCGAGTACTCTACAAATCAGGGCTGTATGCAAAAAATTATTTGATTCTGTTTGAATTTGCGGCAGTTGTCGTTTGCCATAGAAAATACGCATGATAAAAAACGTTGCTGGTAAACTACCCCTTCCCCTCAACCGATCTTCACCAAAAACAATAGGTCTTGAGTACTCTACAAATCAGGGCTGTATGCAGAAAATTATTTGATTCTGTTTGAATTTGCGGCTGTTATCGTTTGCCATAGAAAATACCCTTGTTAAAAAAACGTTGTAGGTAAACTACCCCTTTCCCTTAACCGATCTTCACCAAAAACAAAAGGTATTGAGAACTCTACAATTTAGGGCTGTATGCAAATAATCTTTTGATTCTGTTTGAATTTGCGGCTGTTATCGTTTGCCATAGGAAATACCCTTGTTAAAACATAAAACGTTACAGGTAAACTACCCCTTTCCCTTAACCGATCTTCACCAAAAACAATAGGTCTTGAGAACTCTACAATTCAGGGCTGTATGCGAAACATTATTTGATTCTGTTTGAATTTGCGGCTGTTATCGTTTGCCAAACAAACAAAATTACCCTTGCTAAAAAAAAAACCGTTGCAGGTAAACTACCCCTTTCCCTCAACCGATCTTCACCAAAAACAATAGGTCGCGAGAACTCTGCAAAACCGGACTGTATGCAAAAAATTATTTGATTCTGTATGAATTTGCGGCAGTTATCGTTTGCCATAGAAAAAAATCTACAGACAGACAGACACACAGACAGACAGACACACAGACACACAGACAGACAGACAGACAGACACACAGACACTTTTCGGAAAACGACTTTTTTTCATGTTTTGAGTGTAGTAGAATCAGAATCTGCAATAATCTCGAACACGATTTTTTTTGCCATCACCATACTTCCATTCCTTAAGGAATATGGAAGTAAAAATAATATTAAAAAGTAATTACAAAAATTTTAATAACACAATATCATATAATTCAATTTAAAAAAATTTAATATATACACATTTATCACGTAGGCAATATTCACATTTGTATATGTTTATGGTGTTTATTGTTAAGCATGGCGCTGTTTTACTTCCATATTCCTTAAGGAATGGAAGTATGGTGATGGCAAAAAAAATCGTGTTCGAGATTATTGCAGATTCTGATTCTACTATACTCAAAACATGAAAAAAAGTCGTTTTCCGAAAAGTGTCTGTGTGTCTATCTGTGTGTCTGTGTGTCTGTGTGTCTGTCTGTCTGTAGATTTTTTTTCTATGGCAAACGATAACTGCCGCAAATTCAAACAGAATCAAATAATTTTTTGCATACAGCCCGGTTTTGCAGAGTTCTCGCGACCTATTGTTTTTGGTGAAGATCAGTTGAGGGAAAGGGGTAGTTTACCTGCAACGGTTTTTTTTTAGCAAGGGTAATTTTGTTTGTTTGGCAAACGATAACAGCCGCAAATTCAAACAGAATCAAAAGATTATTTGCATACAGCCCTAAATTGTAGAGTTCTCAAGATCTGTTGTTTTTGGTGAAGATCGGTTAAGGGAAAGGGGTAGTTTACCTGTAACGTTTTATGTTTTAACAAGGGTATTTCCTATGCCAAACGATAACAGTCGCAAATTCAAACAGAATGAAAAGATTATTTGCATACAGCCCTAAATTGTAGAGTTCTCAATACCTTTTGTTTTTGGTGAAGATCGGTTAAGGGAAAGGGGTAGTTTACCTACAACGTTTTTTTAACAAGGGTATTTTCTATGGCAAACGATAACAGCCGCAAATTCAAACAGAATCAAATAATTTTCTGCATACAGCCCTGATTTGTAGAGTACTCAAGACCTGTTGTTTTTGGTGAAGATCGGTTGAGGGGAAGGGGTAGTTTACCAGCAACGTTTTTTATCATGCGTATTTTCTATGGCAAACGACAACTGCCGCAAATTCAAACAGAATCAAATAATTTTTTGCATACGGCTCTGATTTGTAGAGTACTCGCGACCTATTGTTTTTGGTGAAGATCGGTTGAGGGGAAGGGGTAGTTTACCTGCAACGGTTTTTTTTATCAAGGGAAATTTTTTTTTTGGCAAACGATAATAGCCGCAAATTCAAACGGAATCAAATAATGTTTTGCATGCAGCCCTGATTTGTAGAGTACTCAAGACCTATTGTTTTTGGTGAAGATCGGTTAAGGGGAAGGGGTAGTTTAACTGCAACGTTTTTTTATCAAGCGTATTTTCTATGGCAAACGATAACAGCCGCAAATTCAAACAGAATCAAATAATTTTTTGCATACGTCCCTGAATTGTAGAGGTCTCAATGACTTTCGATTTTGGTGAAGATCGGTTAAGGGGAAGGGGTAGTTTACCAGCAACCTTTTACGTTTTAACAAGAGTAAAGTACTTGAAAATTTATTTAAACTTTTTGAAACAATGGTAATTGTTAAAAATAAAATAATTTTGTTGCCAGGCAATAAAATTATAATTTTTTCATTATAATGTAATATAATATTTTTCATTTAATACAGCAATAAAAAGGCAGGTAAAACACAGCCTGGCTGTTTGGCTGAAAATGATTTTAAATATAAATCTTAGAATATGGAAGTCATGTATGGTTCTCCATACCGATATTTTACTTCCATGTTCCTTAAGGAAATGGAAGTATGGTGATGGCAAAAAAAATCGGGTTCGAGATTATTGCAGATTCTGATTGTACTACACTCAAAACATGAAAAAAGTCGTTTTTCGAAAAGTATCTGTGTGTGTGTCTGTGTCTATCTGTGTGTCTGTCTGTCTGTGTCTATCTGTAGATTTTTTTCTATGGCAAACGATAACAGCCGCAAATTCAAACAGAATCAAATAATTTTTTGCATACAGGCCTCATTTGTAGAGTACTCACACCTATTGTTTTTGGTGAAGATCGGTTGAGGGAAAGGGGTAGTTTACCTGCAACGGTTTTTTTTTATCAAGGGTAATTTTTACTTCCATGTTCCTCAAGGAAATGGAAGTATGGTGATGGCAAAAAAAATCGTGTTCGAGATTATTGCAGATTCTGATTGTACTACACTCAAAACATGAAAAAAAGTAATTTTTTCGAAAAGTGTCTGTGTGTCTGCCTGTCTGTCTGTCTGTCTGTGTCTATCTGTAGATATTTTTTTTATGGCAAACGATAACAGCCGCAAATTCAAACAGAATCAACTACTCTTCTGCACACATCCCAGAATTGTAGAGTTCTCAAGACCTTTTGTTTTTGGTGAAGATCGGTTAAGGGAAAGGGGTAGTTTACCTGCAACGTTTTATGTTTTAAAAGGGTATTTTCTATGGCAAACGGTAAGAGCCGCAATTCAAACAGAATCAAATACGTTTTTGCATACAGCCCTGATTTCTTGAGTACTAAAGACCTATTGTTTTTGGTGACGATCGTTTAAGGGAAAGGGGTAGTTTACCTGCTACGTTTTTTGTTTTATCAAGGGTATTTTGTATGGCAAACGATAACAGCCTCAAATTCACACAAAATCATATAATATTTTGCATATAACCCTAAATTGGAGAGTTCTCAAGACCTGTCGTTTTTGGTGAAAATCGGTTAAGGTAAAGGGGTAGTTTACCAGCAACGGTTTTTTATCAAGGGTAATTTTACTTCCATATTCCTTAAGGAATGGAAGTATGGTGATGGCAAAAAAATATCGGTATGGAGAACCATACATGACTTCCATATTCTAAGATTTATATTTAAAATCATTTTCAGCCAAACAGCCAGGCTGTGTCTTACCTGCCTTTTTATTGCTGTATTAAATGAAAAATATTATATTACATTAAAATGAAAAAATTATAATTTTATTGCCTGGCAACAAAATTATTTTATTTTTAACAATTACCATTGTTTCAAAAAGTTTAAATAAATTTTCAAGTACTTTACTCTTGTTAAAACGTAAAAGGTTGCAGGTAAACTACCCCTTCCCCTTAACCGATCTTCACCAAAATCGAAAGTCATTGAGACCTCGACAATTCATGGACGTATGCAAACAATTATTTGATTCTGTTTGAATTTGCGGCTGTTATCGTTTGCCATAGAAAATACGCTTGATAAAAAAACGTTGCAGGTAAACTACCCCTTCCCCTTAACCGATCTTCACCAAAAACAATAGGTCTTGAGTACTCTACAAATCAGGGCTGTATGCAAAACATTATTTGATTCTGTTTGAATTTGCGGCTGTTATCGTTTGCCATAGAAAATACCCTTGTTAAAAAAACGTTGCCGGTAAACTACCCCTTTCCCTCAACCGATCTTCACCAAAAACAATAGGTCGCGAGTACTCTGCAAATCAGGGCTGCATGCAAAAAATTATTTGATTCTATTTGAATTTGCGGCAGTTATCGTTTACCATAGAAAAAAAATCTACAGACAGACACACAGACACACAGACACACAGACACTTTTCGGAAAACGACTTTTTTTCATGTTTTGAGTGTAGTAGAATCAGAATCTGCAATAATCTCGAACACGATTTTTTTTGCCATCACCATACTTCCATTCCTTAAGGAATATGGAAGTAAAATCGTGTTCGAGATTATTGCAGATTCTGATTCTACTACACTCAAAACATGAAAAAAAGTCGTTTTCCGACAAGTGTCTGTGTGTCTGTCTGTCTGTCTGTCTGTCTGTCTGTCTATCTGTCTGTCTGTCTGTCTGTCTGTCTGTAGATTTTTTTTCTATGGCAAACGATAACTGCCGCAAATTCAAACAGAATCAAATAATTTTTTGCATGCAGCCCTGATTTGCAGAGTACTCGCGACCTATTGTTTTTGGTGAAGATCGGTTAAGGGAAAGGGGTAGTTTACCTGCAACGGTTTTTTTTTAGCAAGGGTAATTTTGTTTGTTTGGCAAACGATAACAGCCGCAAATTCAAACGGAATCAAAAGATTATTTGCATACTGCCCTAAATTGTAGAGTTCTCAAGACCTATTGTTTTTGGTGAAGTTCGGTTGAGGGAAAAAGGTAGTTTACCTGCAACGTTTTTTTTAATAAGGGTATTTTCTATGGCAGACGATAACAGCCGCAAATTCAAACAGAATAAAATAATGTTTTGCATACAGCCCTGATTTGTAGAGTACTCAAGACGTATTGTTTTTGGTGAAGATCGGTTAAGGGAAAGGGGTAGTTTACCTGTAACGTTTTATGTTTTAACAAGGGTATTTCCTATGGCAAACGATAACAGCCGCAAATTCAAACCTAATCAAAAGATTATTTGCATACAGCCCTAAATTGTAGAGTTCTCAAGACCTATTGTTTTTGGTGAAGATCGGTTGAGGGAAAGGGGTAGTTTACCTGCAACGTTTTTTTAACAAGGGTATTTTATATGGCAAACGATAACAGCCGCAAATTCAAACAGAATCAAATAATGTTTTGCATACAGCCCTGATTTGTGGAGTACTCAAGACCTATTGTTTATGGTGAAGATCGGTTAAGGGAAAGGGGTAGTTTACCTGCAACGTTTTTTTATCAAGCGTATTTTCTATGGCAAACGATAACAGCCGCAAATTCAAACAGAATCAAATAATTGTTTGCATACGTCCATGAATTGTCGAGGTCTCAATGACTTTCGATTTTGGTGAAGATCGGTTAAGGGGAAGGGGTAGTTTACCTGCAACCTTTTACGTTTTAACAAGAGTAAAGTACTTGAAAATTTATTTAAACTTTTTGAAACAATGGTAATTGTTAAAAATAAAATAATTTTGTTGCCAGGCAATAAAATTATAATATTTTCATTTTAATGTAATATAATATTTTTCATTTAATACAGCAATAAAATGGCAGGTAAGACACAGCCTGGCTGTTTGGCTGAAAATGATTTTAAATATAAATCTTAGAATATGGAAGTCATGTATGGTTCTCCATACCGATATTTTACTTCCATATTCCTTAAGGAATGGAAGTATGGTGAGGGCAAAAAAAAATCGTGTTCGAGATTATTGCAGATTCTGATTCTACTACACTCAAAACATGAAAAAAAGTTGTTTTTCGAAAAGTGTCTGTGTGTGTGTCTGTCTGTCTATCTGTGTGTCTGTCTGTGTGTCTGTCTGTCTGTGTGTGTCTGTAGATTTTTTTTCTATGGCAAACGATAACTGCCGCAAATTCAAACAGAATCAAATAATTTTTTGCATGCAGCCCTGATTTGCAGAGTACTCGCGACCTATGGTTTTTGGTGAAGATCGGTTAAGGGAAAGGGGTAGTTTACCTGCAACAGTTTTTTTTTAGCAAGGGTAATTTTGTTTGTTTGGCAAACGATAACAGCCGCAAATTCAAACAGAATCAAATAATTTTTCGCATACAGCCCTGAGTTGTAGAGTTCTCAAGATCTGTTGTTTTTGGTGAAGTTCGGTTGAGGGAAAGGGGTAGTTTACCTGCAACGTTTTTTTAACAAGGGTATTTTTTATGGCAAACGATAACAGCCGCAAATTCAAACAGAATCAAATAATGTTTTGCATACTGCCCTGATTTGTAGAGTACTCAGGACCTATTGTTTTTGGTGAAGATCGGTTAAGGGAAAGGGGTAGTTTACCTGTAACGTTTTATGTTTTAACAAGGGTATTTCCTATGGCAAACGATAACAGCCGCAAATTCAAACAGAATCAAAAGATTATTTGCATACAGCCCTAAATTGTAGAGTTCTCAAGACCTATTGTTTTTGGTGAAGATCGGTTGAGGGAAAGGGGTAGTTTACCTGCAACGTTTTTTTAACAAGGGTATTTTCTATGGCAAACGATAACAGCCGCAAATTCAAACAGAATCAAATAATGTTTTGCATACAGCCCTGATTTTACTTCCATATTCCTTAAGGAATGGAAGTATGGTGATGGCAAAAAAAATCGTGTTCGAGATTATTGCAGATTCTGATAGTACTACACTCAAAACATGAAAAAAAGTCGTTTTCCGAAAAGTGTCTGTGTGTGTGTGTGTGTGTCTGTAGATTTTTTACTTCCATATTCCTTAAGGAATGGAAGTATGGTGATGGCAAAAAAAATCGTGTTCGAGATTATTGCAGATTCTGATTCTACTACACTCAAAACATGAAAAAAAGTCGTTTTCCGAAAAGTGTCTGTGTGTCTATCTGTCTGTGTGTCTGTGTGTCTGTGTGTCTGTCTGTCTGTAGATTTTTTTTCTATGGCAAACGATAACTGCCGCAAATTCAAACAGAATCAAATAATTTTTTGCATACAGCTCGGTTTTGCAGAGTTCTCGCGACCTATTGTTTTTGGTGAAGATCGGTTGAGGGAAAGGGGTAGTTTACCTGCAACGGTTTTTTTTTTAGCAAGGGAAATTTTGTTTGTTTGGCAAACGATAACAGCCGCAAATTCAAACAGAATCAAATAATGTTTCGCATACAGCCCTGAATTGTAGAGTTCTCAAGACCTATTGTTTTTGGTGAAGATCGGTTAAGGGAAAGGGGTAGTTTACCTGTAACGTTTTATGTTTTAACAAGGGTATTTCCTATGGCAAACGATAACAGCCGCAAATTCAAACAGAATGAAAAGATTATTTGCATACAGCCCTAAATTGTAGAGTTCTCAATACCTTTTGTTTTTGGTGAAGATCGGTTATGGGAAAGGGGTAGTTTACCTACAACGTTTTTTTAACAAGGGTATTTTCTATGGCAAACGATAACAGCCGCAAATTCAAACAGAATCAAATAATTTTCTGCATACAGCCCTGATTTGTAGAGTACTAAAGACCTATTGTTTTTGGTGAAGATCGGTTGAGGGGAAGGGGTAGTTTACCAGCAACGTTTTTTATCATGCGTATTTTCTATGGCAAACGACAACTGCCGCAAATTCAAACAGAATCAAATAATTTTTTGCATACAGCCCTGATTTGTAGAGTACTCGCGACCTATTGTTTGTGGTGAAGATCGGTTGAGGGGAAGGGGTAGTTTACCTGCAACGGGTTTTTTTATCAAGGGAAATTTTTTTTTTTTTTGGCAAACGATAACACCCGCAAATTCAAACAGAATCAAATAATGTTTCGCATACAGCCCTGAATTGTAGATTTCTCAAGACCTATTGTTTTTGGTGAAGATCGGTTGAGGGAAAGGGGTAGTTTACCTGCAACGTTTTTTTAACAAGGGTATTTTATATGGCAAACGATAACAGCCGCAAATTCGAACAGAATCAAATAATGTTTTGCATACAGTCCTGATTTGTAGAGTACTCAAGACCTTTTGTTTTTGGTGAAGATCGGTTAAGGCGAAGTGGTAGTTTACCTGCAACCTTTTACGTTTTATTTTCTATGGCAAACGATAACAGCCGCAAATTCAAACAGAATCAAATAATGTTTTGCATACAGCCCTGATTTGTAGAGTACTCAAGACCTATTGTTTTTGGTGAAGATCGGTTAAGGGGAAGGGGTAGTTTACCTGCAACGTTTTTTTATCAAGCGTATTTTCTATGGGAAACGATAACAGCCGCGAATTCAAACAGAATCAAATAATTTTTTGCATACGTCCCTGAATTGTAGAGGTCTCAATGACTTTCGATTTTGGTGAAGATCGGTTAAGGGGAAGGGGTAGTTTACCTGCAACCTTTTACGTTTTAACAAGAGTAAAGTACTTGAAAATTTATTTAAACTTTTTGAAACAATGGTAATTGTTAAAAATAAAATAATTTTGTTGCCAGGCAATAAAATTATAATTTTTTCATTTTAATGTAATATAATATTTTTCATTTAATACAGCAATAAAAAGGCAGGTAAGACACAGCCTGGCTGTTTGGCTGAAAATGATTTTAAATATAAATCTTAGAATATGGAAGTCATGTATGGTTCTCCATACCGATATTTTTCTATGGCAAACGATAACTGCCGAAAATTCAAACAGAATCAAATAATTTTTTGCATACAGCCCTGATTTGTAGAGGACTCGCGACCTATTGTGTTTGGTGATGATCGGTTGAGGGAAAGGGGTAGTTTACCTGCAACGGTTTTTTTTTATCAAGGGAAATTTTTTTTTTTGGCAAACGATAACAGCCGCAAATTCAAACAGAATCAAACAATGTTTCGCATACAGCCCTGAATTGTAGAGTTCTCAAGACCTATTGTTTTTGGTGAAGATCGTTCAAGGGAAAGGGGTAGTTTACCTGTAACGTTTTATGTTTTAACAAGGGTATTTCCTATGGCAAACGATAACAGCCGCAAATTCAAACAGAATCAAAAGATTATTTGCATACAGCCCTAAATTGTAGAGTTCTCAAGACCTATTGTTTTTGGTGAAGATCGGTTAAGGGAAAGGGGTAGTTTACCTACAACGTTTTTTTAACAAAGGTATTTTCTATGGCAAACGATAACAGCCGCAAATTCAAACAGAATCAAATAATTTTCTGCATACAGCCCTGATTTTTAGAGTACTCAAGACCTGTTGTTTTTGGTGAAGATCGGTTGAGGGGAAGGGGTAGTTTACCTGCAACGTTTTTATCAAGCGTATTTTCTATGGCAAACGATAACTGCCGCAAATTCAAACAGAATCAAATAATTTTTTGCATACGTCAGTGAATTGTAGAGGACTCAAGGCCTTTAGATTTTGGTGAAGATCAGTTAAGGGGAAGGGGTAGTTTACCTGCAACCTTTTACGTTTTAACAAGAGTAAAGTACTTGAAAATTCATTTAAACTTTTTCAAACAATGGTAATTGTTGAAAATAAAATAATTTTGTTGCCAGGCAATCTGAAAAGATTATACGATAGTTTATGAAATGGTTAATAATACGTCAGTGGAAGGTGTAATGAGAAATTAGCAGAAATGGAAACCTGGGGAATGTTAACTGTTCTGTAGATACAATTTTGTCAGAATGTTTGGAAATGATCAAAAACATTGAAGAAAAAGTAAGCATATTAAGAAACATATGTAAGTACTTATTATAAAAAAATAATGTTTGTTTTTTGATAAAGTCATTTTGATTATAAAATATAAATATTTACAACAAGAAAAGAATTTTCAGTTTTCAAAATGTAAATACATTTTTATAAAACAATGGGTTCTTCATTGAGGTGGGGACCATGTCACTCACTCCATCTCAAGCCTCCTCTCCCATTTTGCAGAAAAAGAGGACCCTGTCAAGGCTGATACTTTGACGACAGTGACAGGGCTTTCCACCAAATTCAGCAGAGTGACAGGTAGGCCCAACTCTGATTGGCTACTCAGATTTCCCCAGCGTTAGTAGGTTCTATGAAAATATTTTATTTCAAAAATGATTTTAAATATAAATCTTAGATATGTTTTATAAATCTCATGTTTTAAGTTTTAACATGGGTAATTTTTTATATGACGAACCATAACTGCCGTAAATTCAAACAGAATCAAATAATTTTTTACATATGTGCCTGAGCTATAGAGAACTCAATGTCTGTTGATTTTGGTGAAGATCGGTTACGGGGAAAGGGCAGTTTACCTGAAACATTTTTTGTTGTAACATGAGTAAAGTACTTAATTTTGATAAAGTATCCTGATAAGATCTTAATAATCCACTGTAGAAACGTAGATGAAATATCTATAAATGAAGAGGCTAGTTGAACGGGCTGGGGGTAATTTTCTATAAATCAAAATTATAGTTGAAGGGGGAGGGGATAATATTTTTTATATGTGTACTACGTTATTGGCAAGAAAGAAGTATTTTTTTGTTAAAATTCCTTCCCTGGCTGTTTGGCTGAAAATGATTTTAAATATAAATCTTAGAATATGGAAGTCATGTATGGTTCTCCATACCGATATTTTACTTCCATGTTCCTTAAGGAAATGGAAGTATGGTGATGGCAAAAAAAATCGTGTTCGAGATTATTGCAGAATATGATTGTACTACACTTAAAACATGAAAAAAAGTCATTTTTCGAAAAGTGTCTGTGTGTCTGTAGATTTTTTTCTATGGCAAACGTTAACAGCCGCAAATTCGAACAGAATCAAATAATTTTTTGCATACAGCCCTGAGTTATAGAGTACTCGCGACCTTTTGTTTTTGGTGAAGATCGGTTGAGGGAAAGGGGTAGTTTACCGGCAACGGTTTTTTTTTATCAAGGCTAATTTTGTTTGTTTGGCAAACGATAACAGCCGCAAATTCAAACAGAATCAAATAATGTTTCGCATACAGTGCTGAATTGTAGAGTTCTCACGATCTGTTGATTTTGGTAAAGATCGGTTAAGGGAAAGGGGTGGTTTACCTGCAACGTTTTATGTTTTAACAAGGGTATTTTATATGGCAAACGATAGCAGCCGCAAATTCAAACACAAGCAAATTATTATTTGCATACAGCCCTAAATTGTAGAGTTCTCAAGACCTATTGATTTTGGTGAAGACCGGATAAGGGAAAGGGGTAGTTTACCTGCTACGTTTTATGTTTTAAATGGGTATTTCCTATGGCAAACGATAAGAGTCGAAAATTCAAACAGAATCAAATGATTACTTGCATACAACCCTGAATTGTGGAGTTCTCAAGACCTATTGATTTTGGTGAAGATCGGTTAAGGGAAAGGGGTAGTTTACCACAAACGTTTTATGTTTTAACAAGGATATTTTCTATGGCAAACGATAACAGCCGCAAATTCAAACAGAATCAACTACTCTTTTGCAGCCCTGAATTGTAGAGGTCTTAAGATCTATTGATTTTGGTGAAGATCGGTTAAGGGAAAGGGGTAGTTTTCCTGCAACGTTTTATGTTTTAACAAGGGTATTTTCTATGGCAAACGATAACAGCCGCAAATTCAAACAAAATAAACTACTCTTTTGCATACGTCCCTGAATTGTAGAGTTCTTAAGATCTATTGGTTTTGGTGAAGATCGGTTAAGGGAAAGGGGTAGTTTACCTGCAACGTTTTATGTTCTAACAAGGGTATTTTCTATGGCAAACTATAACAACCACAAATTCAAACAGAATCAAATGATTATTTGCATACAGCCCTAAATTGTGGAGTTCTCAAGACTTATTGATTTTGGTGAAGATCGGTGAAGGGAAAGGGGTAGTTTACCTGCAACATTTTATGTTTAACAATGGTAATTTTTTCTATGACGAACTATAACTGCCGCACATTCAAACAGAATCAAATATTGTTTTACATACGTTCATCAATTGTGAAAGACTGAAGGCCTGTTGATTTTGGTGAAGATGTGTTAAGGGTAAGGGGTAGTTTACCAGCAACTTTTTTCGTTTTACCAAGGGTATTTTCTATGGTAAACGATAACAGCCGCAAATTCAAATAGAAACAAATAATTTTTTCATACAGCCCTGAATTGTAGAGTTCTCAAGACCTATTGTTTTTGGTGAAGATCGGTTAAGGGAAAGAGGTCGTTTACCGGCGACATTTTACGTTTTAACAAGGGTAATTTTACTTATATTTTTATGACGAACTATAACTGCCGCACATTCAAGCAGAATCAAATAATCTTTTGCATGCATCCCTGAATTGTAGAGGACTTTAGGCCTATTGATTTTGGTGACGATCGGGTAAGAGAAAGGTGTAGTTTACCTGCAATGTTTTATGATAAGTACTGGTAAATGTAATAGGCCAACTGAAGCCTACAACTAAACATTGTATTTTTGTCAATTTAAGATGTTTATTATGTTAAGCATTGTTATAATAGAACTTTATACGTATCCTAGTTAATGTAAATAACAATCATTCAATTAGTAATTAGTTATAAGACATAAGTTGATCAAAATATTGTATCGACTAATCGATTTGCATGACGAACGATAACTGCCGCACATTCAAGCAGAATCAAATAATGTTTTGCATGCGTCCCTGAATTGTAGAGGAATTTAGGCCTATTGATTTTGGTGAAGATCGGGTAAGAGAAAGGTGTAGTTTACCTGCAACGTTTTATGATAAGTACTGGTAAATGTAACTTAGGATGTGATAAGCCAACTGAAGCCTAGAACTAAACATTGTATTTTTGTCAATTTAAGATGTTTATTATGTTAAGTATTGTTATAAAAGAACTTTATACGTATCCTAGTTTACTTCCATATTCCTTAAGGAAATGGAAGTATGGTGATGGCAAAAAAAATCGTGTTCGAGATTATTGCAGATTCTTATTGTACTACACTCAAAACATGAAAAAAGTCGTTTTCCGAAAAGTGTCTGTGTGTGTGTCTGTCTGTCTGTGTGTAGATTTTTTTTCTATGGCAAACGATAACTGCCGCAAATTCAAACAGAATCAAATAATTTTTTGCATACGGCCCTGATTTGTAGAGTACTCACGACCTATTGTTTTTGGTGAAGATCGGTTGAGGGAAAGGGGTAGTTTACTTGAAACGGTTTTTTTTTATCAAGGGAAATTATTTTTTTTGGCAAACGATAACAGCCGTAAAATCAAACAGAATCAAATAATGTTTCGCATACAGCCCTGAATAGTAGAGTTCTCAAGACCTATTATTTTTGGTGAAGATCGGTTAAGAGAAAGGGGTAGTTTACCTGTAACGTTTTATGTTTTAACAAGGGTATTTCCTATGGCAAACGATAACAGCCGCAAATTCAAACACAATCAAAAGATTATTTGCATACAGCCCTAAATTGCAGAGTTCTCAAGACCTATTGTTTTTGGTGAAGATCGGTTAAGGGAAAGGGGTAGTTTACCGGCAGCGTTTTTTTATCAAGGGTATTTTCTATGGCAAACGATAACAGCCGCAAATTCATACAGAATCAAATAATGTTTTGCATACAGCCGTGGTTTATAGAGTACTCAGGACCTATAGTTTTTGGTGAAGATCGGTTGAGGGGAAGGGGTAGTTTACTTGCAACGTTTTTTATCAAGCGTATTTTTTATGGCAAACGGTAACTGCCGCAATTTCAAACAGAATCAAATAATTTTTTGCATACTTCACTGAATTGTAGAGGACTCAAGGCCTTTTGATTTTGGTGAAGATCGGTTAAGGGGAAGGGGTAGTTTACCGGCAACCTTTTACTTTTTAACAAGAGTAAAGTACTTGAAAATTCATTTAAACTTTTTCAAACAATGGTAATTGTTAAAAATAAAATAATTTTGTTGCCAGGCAATAAAATTATAATTTTTTCATTTTAATGTAAATCTGTACATAGTATAAAGTAAAGTCGGTCCGTTTTCTCTCTGTGTTTGAAATCGCTAATCTCAGGAAGTACTGAACGGATTTTATTCAAGTTTTCGCCAATAGATAGAGTGTCTATCGAGGAACATTTATGTGTATAATTAATACATATATGTTGTACATTAGCTTAGCTATCACGGTTTATGTCAAGTAAGTGGTATAGTTTACATCTTATATATAAAAATGAATGTTTCTTTGTTTGTCCCGTATGCGTTCCTATACCATTCATCCGATTGCGATGAAACTTCGGTGAGTTGTTGTGCGCACGTCCGCGAAGGTTTCTTCCCATCTCCTAATAAACCACTGTACCGATTTCAACCAAACTTGGCACAAATATTTGACGCAACGGGAGAACCAACATAGGATAGGTGTTTTTTCGATGGGGTCCTTTTGGGGGTTCTTTGGGGTCTTCCACATCGCCTCCTAAACCACTGGACCGATTTCAACCAACCTTGGCACAAATATTTTACGCAAAGGGAGAACCAACATAGGACAAGTGTTTTTTTCGATACGATCCTTTGGGGACTTCCACGTCTCCACCTAAACCATTGGACCGATTTTAACCAAACTTGGCACAAATATTTTACGCAACGGGAGAACCAACATAGGACAGGTGTTCTTTTCGATACGATCCTCTGGGGGGTCCTTTGCGGTCTTAAAAAACTATTAGATCTGGTTACTATGGCAACCCAATAGAATAGATTCTGTTCTAAATATATTATCGCATTAAATTGAAGACCACGCGAACGAATTTGAGGGGAACAGCTATTTATTTTTAAGAAGCCTACTTTAATTAAACTTTATTAATTAAACTAACATTTTCATTACGTACAACGTGAAACTCCGTAGCGAAGCACGGGTATTCTGCTAGTCATGTATAAGAGAAAATATATCGTGCGTGGCAGGCAAGCATATCTCAGTTATATACTGTTTACGTTTCCATTTTATTATTATCACTACAGCAATAAAAGGCAGGGAACACACACACACACACACACACACACACACACACACACACACACACACACACACACACACAAAATTCGCGTTATTTCTGGCCTCACTCATGTTTATTTTCTTACATTTGCACGCTTTTTAAATGGAAAGTGCCGAAACCCACACCAACATAACGCGTGCAAGCCGAAAAAGGTAGCGATTTGCTTCCTGTGGATCGCTGGGCAGTGTAACTGCACGTGTTTGCAGAGGAACGATTCATAGACAGACTTTTCGTCTTTAGGGAATGAACCCTCTGCAAGATGCTGAGGGTCCATGAGTGACTTCGGAGCGCTCCTTTTTTTCCGCGTGTTTGTTCTGTGAAACGTACACTGTAGATTCGCAGATTTATTCTAAGCAACGCTCAATAGGAAATGTTGAAAATTTTTGACCACGGTGAACCCTCATACACACTAAACCTGCTCTGATGTTTTAATTACGGACATCATAATATTAAAACTTTGGAAACTTGAGCACTACTTAATGGAGATCAATCATTAACTTCTACAAGCCATTAATTTTATGCATATTTTTTATATATATGTGTACAACGTTATCGGCAACAAAGAAGTAGTTTTTGTTAAAATTCCTTCCCGGGATATTTGGCCGTAGTCCAATGTTTTCTACAAAACCAGACGTTTCGGCAATGCCATTATGGCAGACGATAAGAGCTGCAAATTCAAACAGAATCAAATACGTTTTTGCATACAGCACTGTTTTGTTGAGTACTAAAGACCTATTGTTTTTGGTGAAGATCGGTTAATGGAAAGGGGTAGTTTACCTGCCGCGTTTTTTGTTTTATCAAGGGTATTTTCTATGGCAAACGATAACAGCCGAAAATTCAAGCAGAATCATACGATACTTTGCATACAGCCCTGAATTGTAGAGTTCTCAAGATCTGTTGGTTTTTTTGAAGATCGGTTAAGGGAATAGGGTAGTTTACCTGCAACATTTTATGTTTTAACAAGGGTAATTTTTATATGACGAACGATAACTGCCGTAAATTAAAACAGAATCAACTACTCTTCTGCATACCTTTTTGAATTATACAGAACTCAAGGTCTGTTGACTTTGTTGAAGATCGGGTAAGGGAAAGGGGTAGTTTACCAGCAACGTTGTATGTTTTAACAAGGGTAATTTTTTCTATGACGAACGATAACTGCCGTAAATTTCTTAGAGAGAATCAAATATTGTTTTGCATACAGCCCTGAATCGTAGAGTTCTCAAGACCTATTGTTTTTGGTGAAGATCGGTTAATGGAATAGGGTAGTTTACCAGCAACGTTTTATGTTTCATCAAGGGTGTTTTCTATGGCAAACGATAATAGCCGCAAATTCAAACAGAATCAAATAATTGTTTGCATACAGCCCTGAATTGTAGAGTACTCAAGACCTATTGTTTTTGGTGAAGATCGGTTAAGGAAAAGGGGTAGTTTACCAGCAACGTTTTTTTATCAGGGGTAATTTTTTCCTGTGGCAAACGATAACAGCCGCAAATTCAAACAGAATCAAATAATATTTTGCATACAGCCCGAAATTGTAGAGTTCTCAAGACCAGTTGATTTTGGTGAAGATCGGTTAAGGGAAAGGGGTAGTTTACCGGCAACGTTTTATGTTTTAACAACGGTATTTTCTATGGCAAACGATAACAGCCGCAAATTCAAACATAATCAAATAGTTTTTTGCATACTAACCTGAATTGTAGAGTTCCCAAGACGTATTGTTTTTGGTGAAGATCGATTAAGGGAAAGGGGTAGTTTACCTGAAACATTTTATGATTTAACAAGAGTAAAGTACTTAATTTTTATAAATAAAGTATCCTGATAAGAAGCTCATAATAATCCACTGTAGAAACGTAGATGAAATATCTATAAATGAAGAGGTTAAGTGAACAAGGTGGGGGCAATTTTCTATTATTAAAATTTATAGTTGAAGGTGGAGGGGAGAATTTTCTATATGTGTACTACGTTATTGGCAACAAAGAAGTAGATTGTTGTTAAAATTGCTTCCCGGGCTGTTTAGCCGTAGTCCAATGTTTTCTGCAAAACCAGACTTTTCGGCAGTGGCATCGATTGCCATCATCAGTGAAAATCGAGTGCGAAAACGTGAGGTGGTATACGTTAGTGACCACAGTATTGTGGTTAATGATGAAGCTATAAGTAGAAAGACGTAGTTTCTATGGAAATATTTCATTTCGAATATGATTTTAAATATAAATCTTAGAACATGGAAGTCATGTGTGGTTCTCCATACCGATATTTTATATGGTACCCGATATTAGCCGTAAATTTAAAAAACAGAATCAAATAATGTTTCGCATACAGCCCTGGATTGTAGAGTTCTCAAGACATGTTGGTTTTGGTGAAGATCGGTTAAGGGAATAGGGTAGTTTACCTACAACATTTTATGTTTTAACAAGGGTAATTTTTTTATGACGAACGATAACTGCCGTACATTAAAACAGAATCAACTACTCTTCTGCATACCTTTTTGAATTATACAGAACTCAAGGTTTGTTGATTTTGTTGAAGATCGGTTAAGGGAAAGGGGTAGTTTACCTGCAACGTTTTATGTTTTAACAAGGATATTTTCTATGGCAAACGATAACAGCCGCAAATTCAAACAGAATCAAAAAATTATTTGCATATAGCCCTAAATTGTAGAGTTCTCAAGACTTATTGTTTTTGGTGAAGATCGGTTAAGGGGAAGGGGTAGTTTACTTGCAACGTTTTTTTATCAATGGTAATTTTCTATGGCAAACGATAACAGCCGCAAATTCACACAGAATCAAAAGATTATTTGCATACGTACCTGAATTGTAGAGAACTCAAGGCCTTTTGATTTTGGTGAAGATCGGTTAAGGGGAAGGGGTAGTTTACCTGCACCCTTTTACGTTTTAACAACAGTAAAGTACTTGAAAATTCATTTAAACTTTTTCAAACAATGCTGATTGTTAAAAATAAAATAATTTTGTTGCCAGGCAATAAAATTATAATTTTTTCATTTTAGTGTAAATCATGTATGAGTGAAAATATATCGTTCGTGGAAGGCAAGCATATCTCAATTATGTAATGTTCCGTTTCCATTTTATTATTATGATTACGGCAATAAAAAGGCAGGGAACACACACACACACACACACACACACACACACACACACACACACACACACACACACACACACACACACACACACACACACACACACACACACACACACACACACACACACACACACACACAAAATTCGCGTTATTTCTGGCCTCACTCATGTTTATTTTCTTACATTTGCACGCTTTTTAAATGGAAAGTGCCGAAACCCACACCAACATAACGCGTGCAAGCCGAAAAAGTGTCCAGCGTGGATAGCGATTTGCTTCCTGTGGATCGCTGCGCAGTGTAACTGCACGTGTTTACAGAGGAACGATTCATAGACAGACTTTTCGTCTTTAGGGAATGAACCCTCTGGAAGATGCTGAGGGTCCGTGAGTGACTTCCGAGCGCTCCTTCTTTTCCGCGTGTTTGTTCTGTTAAAAGTACACTGTAGATTCACAGCTTTACTATAAGCAACGCTCAATAGGAAATGTTGAAAATTTTTGTCCACGGTGTACCCTCATACACACTAAACCTGCTCTGATGTTTTAATTACGGACATCATAATATTAAAACTTTGGAAACTTGAGCACTACTTAATGGAGATCAAACATTAACTTATACAAGTGTTATATAATTTTATGCATATTTTTAATATACATGTGTACTACGTTATCAGCAACAAAGAAATAGTTTTTGTTAAAATTCCTTCCCGGGATGTTTGGCCGTAGTCCAATGTTTTCTACAAAACCAGACGTTTCGGCAATGCCATCGACTTCCATCATCAGTGAAAATCGAGTGCGATAACGTGAGGTGGTATACGTTAGTGACCACAGTACTGTGGTTAAGGCTGAAGCAGTAAGTAGAAAGAAGTAGTTTCTATGGTAATATTTCATTTCGAAAATGATTTTAAATATAAATCTTAGAACATGGAAGTCATGTATGATTCTCCATACCGATATTTTTTTTTTTTTTTTGCAAACGATAACAGCCGCAAATTCAAACAGAATCAAATAATGTTTCGCATACAGCTCTGAATTGTAGAGTTCTCAAGGCTTATTGTTTTTGGTGAAGATCGGTTAGGGGGAAGGGGTAGTTTACCTGCTACGTTTTATGTTTAAACTAGGGTATTTTCTATGGCAAACGATAACAGCCGCAAATTCAAACAGAATAAAAAGATTATTTGCATACCGCCCTGATTTGTAGAGTACTTAAGACCTGTTGTTTTCGGAGATGATCGGTTAAGGGAAAGGGGTAGTTTACCTGCTACATTTTATGTTTTAACTAGGGTATTTTCTATGGCAAACGATAACAGCCGCAAATTCAAACAGAATCAAATAATTTTTGCATACCGCCCTGATTTGTAGAGTACTTAAGACCTGTTGTTTTCGGAGAAGATCGGTTAAGGGAAAGGGGTAGTTTACCTGCAGCATTTTTTATCAAGGGTAATTTTTTTTGGCAAACGATAACAGCCACAAATTCAAACAGAACCAAATAATGTTTTGCATACAGCCCTGAATTGTAGAGTTCTCAAGAACTTTTGGTTTTGGTGAAGATCGGTTAAGGGAATAGGGTAGTTTACCTGTAACATTTTATGTTTTAACAAGGGTAATTTATTCTATGACGAACGGTAACTGCCGCATATTCAAACAGAATCAAATAATTATTTGCATACATCCCTGAATTGTAGTGGTCTCAAGGCCTTTTGATTTTGGTTAAGATCAGTTAAGGGGAAGGGGTAGTTTACCTGCAACCTTTTACGTTTTAAAAACAGTAAAGTACTTGAAAATTTATTTAAACTTTTTCAAACAATGGTAATTGTTAAAAATAAAATAATTTTGTTGCCAGGCAATAAAATTATAATTTTTTCATTTTAATGTAAATCATGTATGAGAGAAAATATACCGTTCGTGGCAGGCAAGCATATCTCAATTATGTAATGTTTACGTTTCCATTTTATTATTAGGATTCCTGCAATAAAAAGGCAGGGAACACACCGACGCACACACACACACACACACACACACACACACACACACACACACACAAAATTCGCGTTATTTCTGGCCTCACTCATGTTTATTTTCTTACATTTGCACGCTTTTTAAATGGAAAGTGCCGAAACCCACACCAACATAACGCGTGCAAGCCGAAAAAGGTAGCGATTTGCTTCCTGTGGATCGCTGGGCAGTGTAACTGCACGTGTTTACAAAGGAACGATTCATAGACAGACTTTTCGTCTTTAGGGAATGAACCCTCTGCAAGATGCTGAGGGTCCATGAGTGACTTCGGAGCGCTCCTTCTTTTCCGCGTGTTTGTTCTGTGAAACGTACAATGTAGATTCGCAGCTTTACTCTAAGCAACGCTCAATAGGAAATGTTGAAAATTTTTGTCCACGGTGTACCCTCATACACACTAAACCTGCTCTGATGTTTTAATTACGGACATCATAATATTAAAACTTTGGAAACTTGAGCATTACTTACTTAATGGAGATCAAACATTAACTTATACAAGCCATTAATTTTATGCATATTTTTTATATATATGTGTACAACGTTATCGGCAACAAAGAAGTATAGTTTTTGTTAAAATTCCTTCCCGGGATATTTGGCCGTAGTCCAATGTTTTCTACAAAACCAGACGTTTCGGCAATGCCATCAACTTCCATCATCAGTGAAAATCGAGTGCGATAACGTGAGGTGGTATACGTTAGTGACCACAGTACTGTGGTTAAGGCTGAAGCAGTAAGTAGAAAGAAGTAGTTTCTATGTAATATTTCATTTCGAAAATGATTTTAAATATAAATCTTAGAACATGGAAGTTATGTATGGTTCTCCATACCGATTTTTTAATTGCATATTACATTTTTGTCAATAAAAAATGTTGATCTATTTTATGAAGGGGCATTGAAGCTGCTGGCCACACAAATTAAATGAGTTTCAGTTGAATCATCGGAAGCTGACAGAAAATGCAATACAGGCAAATAATTTTTCATGTTGTGAAAGGGACCCCAAGCATGTTGTTAACAACCATTGACAAGCCCTGGAGTGTTTAATTAATCCCCAACAGGTTTGTGCTGTGAGGATAATATAACCCCAAATCTGGCAAACCATTTTCTATCTTTGCAATCAGACCATCATGAGTGAATGTCATGTGTTTCGCAAGTACCGTAGTTCTTGTTATCAAGACTTCTGATGAGGCTGGACTAGACACACATATACATAAGCACACACAGTCGGTCAGGAGGACTATTATGGACACACAAATCAGGTTAGAGTGATCTACAGCATGAGGTAATAATGAACTAAATTATTTAAATAAAACACACACACACACACACACACAGTGTAATGAAACAGAGAAAATAATAAAGAACCTGTAAAAAGTATAAGTGTGTGAATAGATTGTAAAAATTATAAATTAATATTTTGCTAAAATTACTTTCTTAGTCAAGAATTTAAAGTAAGAAATTAGATATACAAAGTTAATTGAGATGCTCAGCATTTAATTTCTTTTGTGCAAATTGTTGCTATTAGAATTATGTTCTTTACAAAACATTTATTATCTAAATTTTTAAACTTTTAAATTATTAGTTAAATTGTAAATTGTTAATTTCAGAATTCCTTGATGTCTGTCAAACACCTGAATTACAATAAATTTTATTTTTATTGTACACCATATCAATATGAGGTTTATAATAAGTGAACATTATTTAAATTATGATTATTACATTCTGTGATTATAATACACTTACAAGAAGGGGCATACATTTTTAAAAATTTTCAGATTTTCTTTTTAATTAAAATGCAATTTTAATGTTTAAAATTACTCTTAATTATTTCATCTCACGATACTTCTTCTCTTCTCTACAAATTTAATCATTATATGTGACATAGTGTTTGAATGTAACTCAAATAAGCTCAAATCCCAGGGCCCGGTTAGGTATACAAATGTATTAGAATACATTCAACTCATGGAAACACACACACATTAAACATTGTGTGTGTGTGTGTGTGTGTGTGTGTGTGTGCGTGTGCGCATGTGTGTGTGTGTGTGTGTGTGTGTGTGTGTGTGTGTGTGTGTGTGTGTGTGTGTGTGTGTGCATCCTAAGTGGATAAGTGGAATCAAAGCCATTTAACTTTTTTAACTTTTGATGTACCGTATTTTAATTCATGTGTGAGTCATTAAACCACACACACACACACACACACACACACACACACACACACACACACACACACACACACACACACAC
This sequence comes from Magicicada septendecula, assembly GCA_034769895.1. NCBI lineage: Eukaryota > Metazoa > Arthropoda > Insecta > Hemiptera > Cicadidae > Magicicada > Magicicada septendecula. The sequence goes on along the minus strand of CM068367.1, from coordinate 986,818,444 downwards.
ACACACACACACACACACTTTATAAATAACATATATATTAAAATTTTAATAATGCCATTACTTACTTCTGAGTATAAGCAGTATATACCTGCAACATTTCATTGTAAGTGATACTGCCTTACAGGAATGAACAACAATCTGAATTGAATACACTCCACAAGTAAATGTTGCAGTAAATCAACAGAAGCCATAATTAAGCATACATAGTTTCACAGTCCTGTAGTCACTATTCCTCCAAACTTCTAAATTAGTAATATACAATTGATTGCTAACTCTGTTACAATGAAATGTATTATGTATTCATACATTTTTCATTATTTTTCTACAATGCCTTCACACATATTTCACATTATATTAAGAACAATAATTGTGTGTGTGTGTGTGTGTGTGTTTTATCAAAATATTCCTTATGTATTCAAAAATTGGATATCTGTTGTTCTCTGGACACAAATGCCACAAAAATTGATTTATAAAAATGTGAAAGTTAAAAATAATGAATAGTTAAGTAAAAATGGCATAACCAAACAGTAAACCAGTCATTGTTTACAAAGTCAGTTGTTCTTAAAGGCCATTATCATGAAAACAACAAATAAGATGTTTATTAGAACGTACAAAACTTGTACTTTCACTGTAAAAGTTTGAGCAATTATGTTGGCAGGCCTGTAAAAAAAATAACTTTCTCTAACTCCCAGTACTGAATTTGCATCTCATACTGACAAATTATTGCACTATGTGTGCATATAGTCGTTAGCCATCTATCATGTGAAACTGAGTTATTGAAAACATGATCAAGATTATGACTAAAAATAGCAAATTTAATTTCAAATTAGCATGTTGGGCGGTTTAGTGTATGACTAAAAGATCTTTAATTGTTTTACATTGTATAGGCTAAAAGGAAGTGTCAAAATATTCAATCCTGCAAATGTCAAGCACAGTTGCAAATCTTTAATTAAACCATACAAATTACAAAAGAAACAAGCAGAATTTTGCAAAATTAAAACTCGTCTATTTTTAAATGATTGTTTAAAATTTTCTTTTTTGTTTAGTCTGTAGTTTCATTTTCTTTGTCTATTATGTTTACTATGTTTCTGCAGTAAGTTTATAAAATTAAAATTATTCAACATTTTTTAATAAATAAATTGGAATGTCCTATGGATATGAAGATTTTAATAACTTAGGCCTAATTCATATCTGACTACTATTACAGATTTAGTAATATAAAAAGTGTTTACGTTTATTATAACTGTAATTATGTTGTAATTTTAGCAGGATTTGTATAACCCTAAAAATTTTAAATTAAATATTAAGCAGTTTAACATACTGCACTGACTAAAACCAACACTGTGTGAAACTGAACACAACAAACACTCCTAACTAACTGGTGAAATGTGGAATGGTGAAAGTATTGTTCCTTCACAAGCTGCATGTTTCTGTTACAGATTTTATAGCTCTGATAATATTGATTTTCTGTTAGAGAAACTGATAATAAACTGTACATTGAGCGATGATGTTAGCACCAACCAGTTGATTGAAGTAATAAAGTACTGTATAATGTTTTATAGAAACTAACTATAGCCTACTTAAACGCATACACGAGTCATAAACGCAGCTTGCTACTTCAATTCCTATGCTGTTGTTCAAGTTTGCCGTGAATGTCGATTTTAAATATCACTGAGCAAAATTTTTTATGTTACTTTGTGCATCGCAATACAAAGTTTTAATTTCCACACAGGGATTATAGTCAAATGTAGGGCTACTGGATATAAAACCTAAATTATTTCATAAATTTAATTATTATTTGAGATAATATTGTTACAACTATCAACTATTTCCTCCATTATGTCTCCATATTTTCCTCATCCCTGACAGAAGCGACAGCATAAATGTACTACAATAGCATAAAACATCGACATATAAAAATTACTTGTAAGCTCTGTGACAGAGATTATAGGCCTATTATGGCTTATGTTTTTGACAACACCTAAGGTAAAAACTAGCTGAGTTATTGAGATTTGACTTGTAGTATCTTAACTATCTCACTCACATTTAAATATCCTATACCGTGTGTTTTCCGCGAACCATTAAAACCCAGAGAATTAAAACTAAAATCAAATTAAGAGTAGGCCTATTGGCATATACACTTATGTGAAAGTACTTTTAATTTGGTTTCTTGCTCAAGTTTGTACGATTAAAACTGAATTACAGTGGCTTAGGACTTAGGACCATTGTCCTTGCAAAGGGGAAACCTTTGCATACCCCACTAAAAAGTCGATATAGGCCTATAATGCAACCTTTCAAGTAACTTATAAAAATTGAGGCTAACGAAAAGGTAGGTAGTCTATAACGTTTTCGTGAGATATTTTTATCCCTTTTAAATACTGTATTTAGATTTTTATAATACAGGTATGCAAATGTTTTCAAAAGCGAATAAACAGTCTTTAATTTTGTGTTGTTTGTATCTCTTAAGCAAGCATTTGTAAACAAAGTGCTTCTAAAAAAAGCGAGAACTACTCTACTGTATAGACACAAGAACTATTTCAGGTTAATAGTTGCAATATAGTTCGTTTTTATTATATCTCTATTAAGTCGGTTAATTGTTATTATAATACAGGTATTATTTATTCTGTGTAAAAACAGAAACAGCTGAACGAGAAAAGTGAATGATGAATTTAAGAAAAGTTGAAGTATCTAACTAATAGGGGAGAATTATAGTTTTAGAATTTAAAGTTTCCTTATTTTTATGTAGGCATTTCACATAAAACTTTAACATATGGCTGGCTGTACTACATTACAGCAGCAAATCCGGCTTTAAAAATGTTACAAAGCGAAGGAATAATTTTTAAGTTTTACACATAAAATATCTAGTTGTATTCGTATTATCTTCTGTATCAGTATGTACTACAGTATTTCTGTAAAGAACAAAACAGATTACGGGCGTTTTTATTTGCACAGAAAATCTTGTACTTAATTCATATTCATAACTCCGAATTTTTGTGCATAAACAACCCAAGACTGGTCTTTAGAATGGCTGTTTACTTAATACGTCCAACAACTTTCAGAGGCGTATTACGGGCGGGGGGGGGGAACGGGATCGGACCCTCCCCCAGAGGGTCAAAAGTTTACGAGGAATGTTGTTATTGTCTTCATTTTTAAGTTGTTTTATTAACTTACCTGTTTACGCTAATACAGTAGGTCTACAAACAAGTTTCCTACACAGCATTTGCGTTAGTCTTAATTTATTCTATCTTTTGTATGATAGAATCCCCCCCGACACATTTCCAGATACGCTACTGACTACTTTCAATGAAATCACATATTTTCATTCTGGAGTCAGCTTTCTAGAAAACGGTTACCTATAGGTGATTATCGCTTAACAAAACTCATGATTTGTGATTCGTTGGAGAGTGGTTCCCGGGCTACTGATAAGCAAGATAACGTTTCACACCATTCTCATGTCGCGTTTACCCATTAGCTTCCCATAAAAGAAACTCTTATTTTAAAAGTTGAAGTTATTTCGAATTAGTGAGCACAGTGTATGAAATTATTCGTGCTTTCAATGCGAACGTTAAGTAATAGATTATAAACAGGAATTTTTTAATGTAATATGGGAATGGTCTACGAAAATCGCTTTGCTAGTTACGGGCGAAATATTTAAACAAAGACTATTCAACTCTCAGGGGAGAGACGGTTGTACAAATAGAAATTTTAATTACAGTACTGTAACTGATCTTGATAACCTTCTGTATTGTAGGTATGCAGACATCTGTACGTTTACAATGAAATAAATATTTTTAAATAGTATCCGTATTATATAATTGTCGTCAAATTTTATTTATAAAATTAGAACATTTTTAGTACTTCATAAAGTATCTACGCGCGCTGACGAGGTTTTAAACTGTAATATTAAAGATACTTACAATTACTTAATTAATATATAACTTTGTAATAGAAAATAGAAACGCTACAGTTACTATTTTGAAATTGAAGTTCGATTTATTACAGTAAATGCTAACTTATCCCAATTCGAAAAATTCAATTTTGTTTTATCCAAGTTTTACTGTAGTAGTAGTAGTAGTAGTAGTAGTAGTAGTAGTAGTAGTAGTAGTAGTAGTAGTAGTAGTAGCAGCAGCAGCAGCAGTGATGGTATCGCGCGCGCGCGCGCACACACACACACACACAAACATTTCGTGAGTGCACATGGTGTTTACCATTATCATAATTCTATGTTTATGTTGAGGGTATAATGTTTTCTCCTTACCGTTTTCCATTGTTTCAGACCGGCCCTAGTCAGGTTACTGCCCCACTGTACGCTAGTGAACTGTGTTGTTCATTCACATGGCTTCACGTGTAGTCCACCTTCTTGTATTACACTTTTCTGTGTGTGTGTGTGTGTGTGTGTGTGTGTGTGTGTTTGCGTAGTCGTAGTTGTTTGTCCACGTCGGGTTGTTCATCTCGTCTCCCTTACTCCCTCATTGTTGAATAAGGTGTAAGTAACATGTAAGCCTATAGGCCTATAAATGCGGCAAAACTGATTCAAAGTTCAATGTACACGAATTCATTTTAAAACTTGTTAATTCGAAGTAAACCCAGCTCCAAGTTAACATAGTTCATAATTTTATTGTAATTATTCTAAACATAATTGCAATTATATCAGACCTTAACCCTGATCTGATAAACTACAAGCTAATGAATATTGTTGTGTTTCTTATGAGAAAGGCAGAACAAACGTTATTGTTTATCCACAGCAACAAAACAGTGGGCTGATAACTCTTCTGCAAAAACGGATGTCATTGCTTATAGCAACATAAGTAGGGCCTAGATAATAGGCCTATCACATGAAGCGTAAGGCGCCCTTCTGATAAATTTGAGACGTTTTGGGAGAAAACTAATTTGTTTAACATAGTTTGCTTTTACGATGTTTCGCTTACTAATATTATAGTACTTTATAGTTTCGCTCAGTACTTTATAGTAATTTAATTATTACTTATAATAGTAGATAAAAATGAAGTAATACGTGTACATAACCAAATAAGTGATGTTAAATTTTATTTGGGTAAGACGTTTTTAAAACAAAGAAAGGCGCTATTGTAGAAAATGTAAATATTAATATTGTAAGAAATGTTTCTAACCGTTGTCACTACACGTAGGCTATAGTAAAATATACAGATGTTTCACAAAATACAGGCGTCTGGACAACTTTGTCTCAGCAAAATTTTATGCAGCATCTCCGAAGACAATCCTTATTGCTTGTGAAATTCCCGTATTGCTCTGCGGAACCGCTCTTATTTATATTATATTTATATATATTATATTATATATTTATATTATTAGTCAAGAATTTCAGTTTTATAACACACACACACCCGCGCGCGCGCATTATGTTTTATATAAGTATAGACGTACATGCGTGCACGCGCGCGTGCATGTAATAAATGTAGTCTTTCTTTATTCATCTATATAAATAAAAATGTAAATGTTCGTTTGTTCAAAATCTTAAATCTCCGAAAGTTCTTCACCGATTGCTTTGAAATTTTGACACAACGTTGCATTCGAATACGCGCATGTTTTTATATACCTATTATATAGATATCATACCTGTGACAGGTAAAAACATGCTTTTTTTGAAAAAGAGCGCCATCTGTTGGACGTAACAGCAACACACGCAATACTCATGCTTTTTTGAAAAACAGCGCCATCTGTTGGACGTAACAGCAACACACGCAATACTAAACATTGCTCATGCCGGACAGCGTGCTTCTTGACAGCACGTTTAATTATTTCGTGTGACATTGCGTTGGAATTGAGCTGTGTCGTTTACCATAGCGTTCATTTCGTGAGTAGGAGTAGGCTATAGTTTATTTTTTCTTTTTTCTTTGTTTTTCATTTCGTTTTTTTAACTGTTTTTCTTATTTTTCAGTGCAATTGGCGGTGGAATTGAGCTGTGTCGATTGATTTTCATTTGAATTCAAATTATATCGTGAAATTGACTCTTCGGAGTGATTTGTTCGAGCGGATTGAAATATTTCGTTTCTCATTGCGTTGGAATTGAGCTGTGTCGATTGATCTGCGTTTGAATTGAAATATTTCTTTAGTATTTTTTATTTTTTTTTTGTTTTTTCTTTGTTTTTTAGTTCGTGTTTTTTTCTTTTTTTAATGTTTTGCAATTTTATATGTTTTTGTTATAACTTTCTTTCTTCTTTTTCAGTGCAATCGATCTGCTTTAGTTCGTCAAAATAATGCCTCGCAGAAGATCAAACTTAGGTCGTCGTACTCGCGGAGCGGAAGCAGTGCGACGAGTAATTGCAAACCAAACTGAGGAAGAACGGGCATCAGCGAACGAGCGAAACAGAGATAGAATGGCTCAAATACGTGCCGAGGAAGCAGCAGAGCGACGTGCAGCCAGACGTGAGGATGCACGGTTGCGAGCACGGCGATCGCGTTCTGCAGCTTCAGATCTGCTTCGTTCTCAACAGAATGAACGCGACAGGCTGAGAGTGGCTGAAAGACGTCAACGAGAAACAGCAGATTAGCGTCAAACACGACTCCGTGCTCAGCAATCACGCGATTACAATCGCCTTGCATTCCGGTACAAACCAGCTGATGATTATAGTTTGAGCCGGCATGTTCTCATCGGCACTATGACTGAAGTGTGTCCTCATTGCAAGGCTCTGAAATTTAATGGAGAAACGAAGGGAATGTGTTGCGCCGCCGGAAAAATTAAAATGCCTCAGCTTGGAGAACCGCCAGAGCCATTAAAAACTTTGCTTGCCGGATATACCGCCGAATCAAAGCACTTCCTATCTAACATCAGGAAATACAACTCATGCTTCCAAATGACGTCGTTCGGCGCAGAAATCGTAACAGCTCGATTCATGCCAACTTCAAAGTGAAAGGACAAATTTATCATAAAGCCGGCTCCCTGCTTCCGTTCCCAGATGGTCAACATAAATTCCTACAAATGTATTTCATCGGTGATGGTAATGATGAATTGAATGCACGCTGCGGAATTTCTACCGGCATAAAAAGGTCCATCGTTCCCCAACTGCAAGAGCTTCTTCACGAAAAAAACAATTTATTGCGTTTGTTCAAAACAGCAATTGACATGATGCCATCTGATACACACAAGATTGTTATTCATGCTGACAAAACGCCTGCTGGAGAACATGTGCGAAGATTCAATGCTCCAACTATAGACGAAGTGGCAATTGTTATAGTCGGAGATCAATTCCAACCTAGAGATATTGTTCTTCATCGGAGAAACGATCAATTGACAAAAATTGCAGAAACTCATCGATGCTACGATGCCCTGCAATATCCAATCATTTTTTTGGGATGGTGCCGATGGATATCACTTCAACGTTAAGATGATAAATCCAGTCAGTGGCGAAGAAACAAATAAGAATTGCAGCGCAATGAACTATTATTCATACAGATTAATGATTCGAGAGAATGAAGACAATCACATTTTGAAATGCCGTCAATTGTTTCACCAATACATCGTAGATATATGCAAAAATGTATGCAAAATTCGAAACAGAACGTTTGATATTCATCCGTTTGAATCAGACCAAGCTTCGCTCTGAAGAATACGTTCATTTGCGAGATGCAGTTGTAAATGACGGTAATACAACTAACGTTGGAAGACTAACGATTTTGCCATCTTCATATACAGGCAGTCCACGTCATATGCATAAGTACGCTCAAGATGCAATTGCGTATGTTCGTCACTACGGGCGTCCAGACCTATTCATTACATTCACATGCAATCCAGCTTGGGACGATATACAACAGCTCTTACTTCCTGGGCAATCGCCGGTGGATAGGCATGACATCACAGCACGTGTTTTCAGACAGAAGCTGAAATCGCTGATGGATTTCATGGTAAAACATGAAGTGTTTGGGTCTGTGCGCTGCTGGATGTACTCAGCAGTGGAATGGCAAAAGAGATGATTGCCACACGCACATATACTAATCTGGCTCTATAACAAAATCACTTCAAACGAAATCGACGATGTAATATGTGCTGAAATACCCGATGCCGACGTTGATAAGGATTTGCATGAAGTTGTGACGAAAAATATGATACATGGACCTTGCGGTACACTGAATCCAAATTCACCATGCATGATAGACGGAAAATGCTCTAAGCGATATCCTCGAGCATTAGTATCCAACACAGTTACAGGAAACGATGGATATCCTTTATACAGAAGAAGATCAGCAGAAGATGGCGGTAAATTAGCAACCATACAAATGCGAAACGGTGACATCGAAGTAGACAACCGGTGGGTGGTTCCATATTCGCTTTTGCTATCAAAAACATACAAAGCGCACATAAACGTGGAATACTGTAACTCCGTTAAATCGGTCAAATACATTTGTAAGTACGTGAATAAAGGCAGCGACATGGCAGTTTTTGGCGTGCAACCAGAAAGAAGTGATAGGAATGCGGTCATACATATCGATGAAATCGCACAGTATCAGGCTGGAAGATACATAAGCAGCAATGAAGCTGTAAGGCGAATTCTTTCATTTCCCATACATGAATGAAGTCCAGCTGTTGTTCACTTAGCAGTACGTCTAGAAAATGGACAACGCGTTTATTTCACAGCTGCAAATGTGCAACAAATAGCCCTGAATCCACCGGCTACAACGTTAACTGCTTTCTTCACGTTATGTCAAAATGACGCGTTTGCGAAAACACTGCTTTATTCGGAAGTGCCTACGTATTACACATGGAATGCGAGTAGAAAATCATTTGAACGACGCAAACGAGGCGAGCGAGTTGACGGACAACCTGGCATATTCAAAGAAACTACGATAGGCAGACTGTACACCGTGCATCCCAATCAAGATGAATGCTTCTTTCTTCGCATGCTGTTGGTAAATGTGCCCGGTCCAACGTCTTTCCAGCAATTGAGAATTGTCAACGGCGTTACACATGCCACCTTCCGCAGTGCATGTCAAGCTCTGAATTTATTGGACCGACACTGGGATGTATGCATTAATGACGCGTGCAACACGTCACATCCAAATCAAATTCGTGCATTGTTTGCAATCATATTGACCGCCTGCTCTCCTTCATCTCTAACAGAGTTATGGGAGAAATATAAATCGCACATGGCTGAAGATATTTTCCGTCGAATACGCGAGGAAATTTCAAATATGAACATGGATTTCACAGCAGAAATCTACAACGAAGCGTTGATAATGATTGAAGATTTGTGCTTAGAAATCGCGAACAAAGTGGCCTCCAGGTGGTCTAGTGGCTAACGCGGGCGATTGATGCGCTCGTGGTCCCGGGTTCAATTCCCGGTGGAGGCTCCATACGGCGTGCACTCAGCGTCGTGAGGCAAACTGAGTAGGCGCTGAGATAACAGCGCCGCCTCCTGGCCGTGAATACCTCAACTAGCGGCTGGTGGCGCGTAGTACTAGCCATACACCGTCACACTAACACAAAAGCCGCGCGGTACGCTTTGGTCCTTAACGGACTGTGGAGCGGAGGTTTATTCATTTTATTTAATCGCGAACAAAGTTCTCAATCAATTGGGAATGCCATCACCGAATCAATCTGCTGCTGCTTCGTTCGATGTAGAATTGCGTCGTGAACAAAATTACAACACGGGTGATCTTTTGTCGTATGTGCAATCAAACATTCCTAAGCTAACGGTTGAGCAAAAAGGCATTTACGATCAAATAATGCAAACTGTCAATAACGGGGTTGGAGAAATCTTCTTCTTAGATGCGCCAGGAGGAACTGGTAAAACGTTCCTAATTAGATTGATTCTGGCAGCAATTCGATCCCAAAATGACATAGCCTTAGCTCTTGCGTCGTCCGGAATAGCTGCGACATTGCTACCAGGTGGAAGAACTGCTCATTCCGCTTTGAAATTGCCATTGGACATGCAATTCATTGAAACTCCCACGTGCAACATTTCCAAAGCATCCGGCATGGGAAAAGTATTGCAGAAATGCAAACTTATTGTTTGGGATGAATGCACAATGGCACACAAAAAAAATCGCTCGAGGCTCTTGATCGATCATTGCAAGATTTGCGTGGAAACATCAGACCATTTGGGAACGCATTAATATTGCTTGCAGGAGATTTCAGGCAAACATTACCTGTAATTCCTCGATCTACACCAGCGGACGAAATAAATGCTTGCCTGAAATACTCTACTTTGTGACGACACGTAAAGACGTTGAAATTAATTACAAATATGCGTGTCCAGCTGCAAAACGATCGATCAGCTGAGATATTCTCACATCAATTGCTTGAAATTGGGAACGGAAAGGTGCCGGTTGATCTGACCTCAGGACGAATTTCATTGCCTCATAACTTCTGCAATTTAGTAACGTCAAAAGAAGAATTGGTTGAAAAAGTATTTCCCAATATTCAAACCAATTATAAGAATCACGATTCGCTGAGTGAACGAGCTATTCTTGCCGCCAAGAACAAAGACGTCTACGAACTTAACAATATTATTCAGTCTAACATTCAAAGCGAGGCAGTCACATACAAGTCCGTCGACACTGTTGTGGAAGCAGATGAAGCGGTTAATTATCCAACAGTATTTTTGAATTCACTCGATCTGCCAGGGATGCCACCGCACGTACTGCAATTGAAAATCGGCGTGCCAATTATCATGTTGCGAAATATCAACCAGCCAAAGCTTTGCAACGGCACGCGGCTTGCAGTAAAAAAATTAATGAGCAACGTCGTAGAAGCAACAATCTTGACAGGACCTTTCAAAGGTGAAGATGTCCTCATTCCTCGCATTCCTATGATTCCAACGGATATGCCATTTCAATTTAAGAGATTGCAATTCCCAATTCGATTGGCGTTTGCAATCACGATAAACAAAGCTCAGGGCCAATCTTTAGAATTGTGCGGTTTTGATCTAGACACGGATTGCTTCTCACATGGACAATTATATGTTGCGTGTTCTAGAGTCGGCAAACAAGACAATCTCTATATCTGCACAGATAATGGAACAACAACAAATATTGTATACCCACAAGCATTGTGAAATTAAACATATTAGAAAGGTGTGCTTTCTCTTTTCTTTCTTTTCCATTTAACCAGACTGAGCCACAGCAACGCGTGGCCGGGTACAGCTAGTTGTTTAATATATGATTACGGAATAGCATATTTACGTCTGTACTAGATTCCTGAGAAGTTATAACTCTTGTAAAAAAAGGACATTGTCGTGACGTGAGTCAAGACAACAATGTTTGTATGCTTACAAATGTAACGGCTGGTCATGTTAACAATGTAATAAAAACCATAACAGTATACTAACCGACGACGTTTTAAATTAACTTCTAATATTCGGTTATACATTCAGTCTTCTTCAGTAGGCCTACAGTATTATGTTCAGTGCTACTTACATGAAGACAAAGGAAAAATGTAAATAATCATACAAATAATCCAATGTAAATACACATAATAAAAACAATAACCACTTTAAAAACCTTAATAAAATTATGAAATAAATTTAGGCAGTAAAAGAAAATATGTTCTATTTAAAATAATATAAATGATGTAAAATTCCTTACCTTTAATTGGCGGGCATGTATTATATTATATTTTTTTAGCCATATTGAACAGTTAACCTTCTTAAACATCGTAAAAGATGATTATTCTTAAATAAACGTTCTTGGATTAACTCTGTTACTATCATTATCTGATTCTTCTTCACTATTGTCACCAAGATTTACACATTCGTCCGTTGCAGCCCAGCGAAAGTTATTTTTCCCATAATCCTCTTTCTATTTTAATTAGATATCTACACTTCGGTATCTAATCATCTTTGAAAATGTTCGAAGAATTTAAATTTAATCGCATTTTTATTCGGTACACAACCTTTTAATGATAGCCCAAAAATTGAAATCATTTGTCGAAGTTCAGAGGGGTTAGATCTGGTGGAAAGGAGACGAGCACAAAATAATACTCCCATGCTCGTACTACAACATGACAAAGTCTTTTGTCTTTTAACTTTATTAAATTTACAAGTCGGATTTCTGCATTATGTCTTAAAATGAGAATTTTTAAAATTCAATATTTCTCGAATTAGAAGGAAGTTTTCTTTTGTTTTTATAATAGGAAGCCTTGTTCCGTGATAGTCCACCGAGGAGCAATTATTCGCATTTCCTGAGATCGGCGTGATTGATTTTGTCATTACACTCTCCTGTTGATAACCTGAACTTCTTGCATTGAATTAACTCCGCTACTAAAACCGCTTTCTCTCCCAGGATGTACATTAATTAATTGATAACTTTTCGTCAATTTCTTCTTCGCTCTTCTGTATATAGTGGGACATTACAATTTATATATTATGTATATGAAGAGTGCTCAACGTAACTATCGAATAATCTACCAGCTAAGTCGTGGGATTTCTGTGTTCGTTACGTTAAGTCCCTTTTGTTACACAATAAATTTTATGTGAGAAGAGAGAAGAAAGATTTTGTGGTGTGGAATAAGTGTTAATAAAACATTGATTTATAAAAAAAATTCTTTAAAAATTAAAAAGAAACACAATGGCTGCTTTATCTCTGTTAGCAGGAGTTCGATCGATGTTAGCACTGGTTATAAAACGATAATCAATAAATATCAAACGTCACTCAGTAAAAATTTTAATATTATTTTTTACATCATGATTATACCATATAATATTTGTTTTGGTATTATCATCTGCATTTTATTTACTTTGTTTTGTAATTATATATTGCGTCTTGGAAAATCCTCTTTGATCTTATCTTTAAAGTTATGACAATTGTTTTTGTTTTCATGTGACGTGTATTTCTAAACATTCGTCCAGGTTTAATTTTTTTTTCACACAAGCATTGCCAAGTGTGACGAATGTTTTTGCTTTGTTGTGTGTTTACGTAATTCCTTTGAAATAGCACTGTAATTCTGGTTAAATGTAACCACTGCAATAGCTACACGTATATATATATATATATATATATATATATGAGCCTCCAGGTGGTCTAGTGGATAACGCGGGCGATTGATGCGCTCGTGGTCCCGGGTTCAATTCCCGGCGGAGGTTCCGTACGGCGTGCACTCAGCGTCGTGAGGCAAACTGAGTAGGCGCTGAGATAACAGCGCCGCCTCCTGGCTGAGAACACCGCAACTAGCGGGCTGGTGGCGTGTAGTACTAGCCATACACCGTCACACTAACACAAAAGCCGCGCGGTACGCCTTGGTCCTTAACGGACTGTTGAGCGGAGGTTTATTATTTATTATTATTATTATTATTATTATATATATATATATATATATATATTGTAACGGTACATAACCCGGTCCCAATAAAGTAACTCATGAGAATAAAAGTCAGAAATGGATAAACTAAAGCTCGCTCAAAATTTAATTATATCACTCAACATAATAAACAATTCGAGTGGTATATAGTGCAAAGTGAGTTCTAGTGTACCCATTGAGGTGAAAAACCAAAGTGAAAGTAATGTATTACCAAACTGTGCTGTATGTTTTGGATAGGATAAAACTATGGAAGTAGGATGTAATAGTACTGACTGATTTTTGTAATTTTATTTATTTATTGTAATTTATAGTGTATGGACCACTTGTTATACAGAAGTTAATGTTATGTTTTTTAAAAATATTTGTGTTGTAATATAGAATAACCCAGGGTTAGTTTTAAAAGACTTAAAAATTTAATTACCAAAAGATAATAAAAATTAAAATAATCCTATGAAGGAAATGGCAACAGGAAGTAGTGCCGGGTATGAATACTATTCGAGACTAAATAAATAATATATAAATTTATTTAAGGATAATAAAATGATAAAATACTTATATACAATGTCATAAAAAAATTAACCAAAACATATTATGTAAATTAAATTAGTAAAGAAACCGGAATGGAAAGGAATTATTTTTACATAAATAAAATATAAATTTATAATAATTACAAACTGCCTGCATAATAAAAATACTATGTGTTACTAAGAGTGATGGAAAATAACAAGTATTGTGAATAAGATATAAAAATTTTGAACTAAACCGGAGAGTTGAAGAAACGATACGACAAAAATTATAAAAAAAATAACCTTTTTTGGACGTTGGAGGAGGTGAAATTCACGCAAGATTAATAAACAGAGTGACTACTATCTAATTATACCTGAGTAATCCAAATTAAATGGTGATATACATTAAAAAACAGTGGATGAAAACATTCTGAGGATCCAACATAGTTCGGCCTAGTTCCCATAGACAATTGGAAAATACTCCAAACGAAAAGGAAATAATAACGCAAGACGGACCTCATCACAGAAAAGCTGCAATCCAGTAAGAACCATTCGGAGCGAGGTAATATAAACATTTTTTCGTAATAATTCCAGAAGAAAACTCATTTTTAACGGTGAAATAGAACAAAAAATAATCATTTGATCATATGTTTTTTCAATGTAAACAAATATACACTGCTCTCTTACGGCAATTCCGGGAACTACGTACTACATGAAAAATAAACAATTATTTATTAATTTTTCGATATTTGTAAAGCGTAGCAATTATTCATTTCTGACACTCTCATAACACAAAGAACTCACCCTGAACCCTGGGGAATTACTAAGAATTATGTAATAATTGATGTTTTTTATTATAGCGTAATATTGGGTAAATAACAACATATATGTTTTGCTCCTTAGACAGATCTATGTTTACTCGGTAAAGTCGAGATGATGTTTTTTTTTTAAATACGATTAATTGTGATACCTATATTTTGATGGCAGGAGACAAAAGTCAATAATAAATAAAGCAATATTATTGAAAATTAATATTGAATAATAAAGTGTTATAATTTATTGTAGTGGGTAGTTATAAAAAATTTCAGCACAACAAACAGAAGAAATCATCTCAACTGAGTGGAGATAATGATACTTACTCTCTCTTCTGCATAAGGTTGAACAACTTCCCTCCTTTACCACAAATCACACGCTCTCGATTTCTCTTCAGATTGAGTAAAACAAAATAAACAAAATCCTTTATTTTACCCTTTTGAAAAACAACGTCAGTTATTATAATTCAGAAGTGACGCATACTGCGTGAGGCATATAATAACACCTCACGAAAAAAGCGGTACGTTACAGATTTGGCGAACCCAACATTTGGGGCTTGACTAAAGGTGTACGTTTCGCAAGAACCTCACAAAAGCGGTACGTTACAAATTTGGCGAACCCAACAGTGGGGTTTGACTCAGACTGACGTTTCGCTTAATAACACCTCAAAGCAGAACGTTACAAATTTGGGCGCTCAACGTAAAAGGGCGGTAATTAGAAAAGAATTTTGATATTTAATAAAAAAGATATATCAAAAAATCTAATTATCGTTGGCAGTTATGAGAAAACAAGAAATGCCTAATACCCGAGGCAAATCGAAGAAGAGGGCAGAAGAAAAGGAGATTGAAGAAGGTGGACAGGAACAAGAAATAGAATTAGTTACGGACAGTGAAATGGACCAACAGACAGGTGATACAGAAGAAACCGAAGTAGTTATGGACCCGGAAAAGGAAATAGTGGAAGAGGATGCCCAAGGGGATCAACCAGACAAAGCGGTAGCCAGAGAAGAACCTAATTGGCAAGACATGATGAAATTTATGGCAGAACAATTTAAGGAACAGAATAAACAAACTAATGAACAATTTAGAAAACAGGAGGAAACTTCAAAGCAAACCAATAACAAAATAGATGAAAATTTTAGAAAACAGGAGGAAGCCTTGAAACAAACCAATGAGGAAAATAAGGAGAATTTTAAGAAACAGGAGGAAGCCTTGAAACAAGCCAATGAGGAAAATAAGGAGAATTTTAAGAAACAGGAGGAAAACTTAAAACAAACCATGAATGAACAATACCATGAACTGAAGGAAGCGGTTGAAGGGCAAAGAGAAGAGATGAATGCAAAATTTGAAGAGAATAATGAGAATTTAAAACAAATTGAGGGTAAGATGGAGAATTTCAACAAGGAATTAAGAGAAAGTCTAGAAGGTAAAATTGAACTGGTCAATAATACGTTAAGCCAAAGAGTAGATGAATATAAGGAAGAGGCAGAGAAGAAATTAATGGAAACTAACCAAAGATTAGATAAAACTGAAGAGAAAATGGAACTAATTAAAACAGGAATCGATGCCCGGATGGAAAAGGAAGAACAAGATAATCAAGTTCGTGTAATGGCTATACGACAAGAAAACAATGACCAGTTAGATAGTTTCAAAAGCAGTCTAAACTGTAAATTTTCAGAGTTTCATAAAACAGTAGAGAATGTAAAAAGTCAGTGTGATAGCCAAGCAGTGAAATTAGATAGTTTGCAACGAACACAAACCAATTTTCAAGGTGATGTAGATAGAGTAAGTGCGAGATCTGCATGCAGCAGTCATCATGTGTATCCAGACAGTAAGGAAAGTGTAAACTTTCGGGATTATCGCAGAAACCCACTTGAATTTTTAGGGAGAGTAGACGAAATTTTGAACAGATCAAAGGAGAATCGATGGAATATGATAAAAGGTCTATTAGACGAATCGTTCAAAAATATCAATGATAATTGGTGGACAGCAATTAGGAACGAGGTGTGTGATTATGAGGGTTTCAAAACTATGTTCAAACTTAAGTACTGGTCAGAATCAGTACAAAACATTATTAGGGATGATATCTGTCATGGTAGGTATGACCGTACTGTGGGACAAACACCTACTGCTTACTTTTTGGGGAAGGTGTAAACAAAGTATCTAGACCCGAAGATACCTGAAGAGTGTCTAGTGACCAAAATGGCGTATCATTTTGAAGAGAAGATCATAAGTGCACGCTTGAGTGGACAAATAAAAACTATTGGAGGCATCGAAACGCTACTAGAAAATTATGAACAGGAATCTTATTATAGAAGAAGTAGATGGAGGTCAGGGAATACCGAGGAACGAAGGAATGAACCACCAAGAGAGAATCGGCCCCGAGTTAATTATGTACGTGCTAATAACAATTATTTCAATAATAGGTATCGCGGAAGATGGTCTAATAATAATCAACAGAATTACAGACATGATTATTATCATCGAGACGAAGGTCCACAAAGGAGTATGAACATCGATCAACCTAGATCCAGAGAGAGGGATGAAGAAAGGATACCGATAAACAATATTCAACATAATGAAAATGTTGAAGCAACCAATAGTAATGATGTGAATAGGGGAAACGGGTACCAGCAGTGAGAAGATGTGATTGCCCGTCACTGCTAGAAACAACAGGGCACAGAATTTACCATACACCCAATTATAATACTAATTTGAATAAACCAATAACCATTATCAGAAATAATTTTCTAAAAAATATACAGTCCGAGTTAATGGAAGAAAGAGTAATCAAAGAGTCATCACCAAACAATGACATAGTCTATATACAAATAAAATTAAATGGAGTGTCAGCAGAGGCCATGATTGATACAGGAGCCAATATTTCAATTATTGATCAATTAGAATTAGATCGTATTACTGAGTTAACTACTGAGAGAATACCTACTTTACCAATTAACAATTTAACAATTGTTGGTGCTACCGGGAAACAAAATAAAACAATAAAAAAACAAGTGTCTTTGAATGTTACCAATAATGGAATAGAAATACCTATGGGATTTTTAGTAGCTAAAGGGCTACCGTTTAGGGTGTTAATAGGGTGTGATATGCTACGGCGACACACTGCAGTTATAAATCTGGCCAGGGGTATAGTAACCTTGAGCGCAGAAAATGGTGAGTTAACGGCTGAGATAATTGGTAGCCAAAGTGCCCCTCAGTGTCCGAGCTCATTTTTTGTTAGGGAGAATAATAGATTAACCCTAGGTAATAATATAGAAGTAACAGAATCAAAGATTTGGAAAGAGAAGATAGAAGAAATAATGGAGTTTCAGAATAGGCAGGCACCGGAAATAATTAGTATAGAACAGAAACAACAACTTATAAAAATTTATAATAAATATAAACCAGTATTCTCAGAATCACCAGGCAAAGCTAAAAACTTCTTGTGTGAACTAAAATTTAAAGAAAATGTAAATTTTAATAAACGATCATACCCTATTGCTCAAGCTTTGAAAGAGGCAGCAAGGAAAGAAATTCAAAGAATGATATTAGAAGACATAATTGAAAGAAGTAATTCTCCATATACCAGCCCATTGGTAGCTATACCGAAGAAAGATGGTCAAGTTAGACTATGTCTCGATGCTCGGGAGTTGAATAAAATGCTCATTAACGATCGCACGTCTCCAGGTGAGATTGAGGAGATAATGAAAAGATTCTTTGGATGCAAGTACATGAGTACTTGGGATGCAGTCTGTGGATACTGGCAAATAGAATTGCACCCTAACAGCAGACAATATGTTGCTTTCATATTCAAAGGACGAAATTATCATTTTAAGCGTTTGCCTTTTGGATTGGTAAATTCTGTGGCTGTGTTCATTCAATGCATGGACCAAATTTTGGGTAAGGAAGTTTTAGATTTTACTACCATATATGTGGATGAGATACTAATTACGTCTTGTACTTGGGAGGAGCATTGTAACCGAGTGGAAACAGTGTTAGATAAACTTTTGCAACATAATATAACTTTAAAACTGGATAAATCTGGTTCATTTTATCTGCTACTGGAATTAAACCATCTCCTGAAAAAGTAAAGGCTATTCAAGATTTTCCCAAACCCAGAAACTTGAAACAATTACAATCCTTTTTGGGGATATGCAACTATTATAGAAAATTTCAACAGAGTTATTCAGAAATAACAGCTAAATTTCAATATTTACTTTCAAAGAAAAACAAGTGGAAATGGGAAGAAAGTGAAGATAATAATTTCCAGATAGTAAAAAATAAATTTCTTGACTGCATCATGTTACATCACCCAAATTTTAATAAACGTTTTTTCATAAATTGTGATGCTAGTAACATTAGCCTTGGGAGTGAGCTATATCAGGAAGATGAAGAAGGAAATCATGGAGTTATCAGTTTTGCAAGCAGAGTACTGAGCAGTTGTGAGAGAAATTATACAGTAACTGAAAAAGAACTGCTGAGTGTTGTGTTCTCATGTATAAAATTTCGAACATTTATTTTGGGATACCCAGTGACTATCAGAACTGATCACAGATCAATTTCGTTTTTAAAGAATTGTAAACTTAATCACGGCAGACTTACTAGATGGGCATTAATACTTCAAGAATATAATTTAGACTGGGAATATATTCCAGGTAAAAAGAATGTAATAGCAGACCGATTATCCCGGATTAACCTTGAAAAAGGAACTTGTGAAATAGAACCAGAAAGCATTGGAAAAATATATTACATAATTAATATGGCAAAGGAGTTACAAGATATAATTAATAAAATAAAAGTCGATCAACAAAGTGACACTAAATTAACAAAAATTAAGGAAAGAATATTACAACATGACCCTATAATAATGAAATTTTTTTGTATTCATGAAGAGATCCTTTTTATTCGTCCTACCATTAAGGATCATGTCTGGAAGATGTATGTACCAGCAGCAACAGAAGTAGCATTGATTCAGGATTATCATGAAAGGTATGGCCATATGGGATCACTCAAAGTTATTAAAGCTTTATCTGAACATTGTTACGTGAAAGCTATAAATAAAAGAGTAAGAGAGATAGTAAAAACCTGTAACATTTGTCAGCTTGTAAAAGTAAATAATGAGAAGAAAACAGGCACCATGATTACTATAACATCTAATAAAAAACTTGAAAAGATTTTTTTGGATATCTGCGGACCTTTTCCCAGAAGTGGAGGAAGACATAAATATAAATATATCATCATATTATTTGATCATTATACGAAATACACAAAACTCTACGCTATTAGTAGAGCTACAACGAAGAAAATTCTAGAAGTAATTATAAAAAAATACTTACCTGAGGTGGGAAAACCGGAAATGATTATAACTGATCATGGAACGCAATTTCGGGGGAAAAGGTGGAAAGAAGAATTGAGAAATTGGCAAATAAGAACGTACAAGACATCCGTGTACCACCCTAGTAGCAATCCTGCTGAGCGTGTATTAAGGGAAGTTGGCAGAATTCTACGCACCTACTGTCATCAAGAACATAAAAACTGGAGTCAGTATATTGAACCAGCCGAGACTTTTCTTAATTGGTCATACCATGACACTATCGGTACTAGCCCTTATCAAATAATGTTTGATAAACCACCACCAAGAGAAATTATGTCATTGATAAATTTCCCTCCAGGAGAGAGAGTAGAATTCGACCAAGTGGAAATGCATAACAGAGTGTTGCATAAAGTGGAACTTCAACAAAAAAGGTATCAGGGAAAAAGGAGAAGATTGGATACATACCAGTTGGGAGATAAAGTACTAATAAAAAAATAGACAACTACCCAGTTCTATAGAGGGTATTGCTCGGAAGCTATTGCTACTTTATACTGGCCCTTACCTCATAACCCAGGTGAAGGGGAATAATACTTACGAAATTAAAACAATTACCAATAATAAAATAAAGGGAGTGTATAATCAGTTGGAAATGAAACACTATTATGAAAACAAAGTCAAGACCATTAGAAGACTTGAACCAATCAAAAATTTATTTCTATCAACAAGTTGAACTAAAATAAATTTGTTCTAGTGGGGGGGCTTTATGTAACGGTACATAACCCGGTCCCAATAAAGTAACTCATGAGAATAAAAGTCAGAAATGGGTAAACTAAAGCTCGCTCAAAATTTAATTATATCACTCAACATAATAAACAATTCGAGTGGTATATAGTGCAAAGTGAGTTCTAGTGTACCCATTGAGGTGAAAAACCAAAGTGAAAGTAATGTATTACCAAACTGTGCTGTATGTTTTGGATAGGATAAAACTATGGAAGTAGGATGTAATAGTACTGACTGATTTTTGTAATTTTATTTATTTATTGTAATTTATAGTGTATGGACCACTTGTTATACAGAAGTTAATGTTATGTTTTTTAAAAATATTTGTGTTGTAATATAGAATAACCCAGGGTTAGTTTTAAAAGACTTAAAAATTTAATTACCAAAAGATAATAAAAATTAAAATAATCCTATGAAGGAAATGGCAACAGGAAGTAGTGCCGGGTATGAATACTATTCGAGACTAAATAAATAATATATAAATTTATTTAAGGATAATAAAATGATAAAATACTTATATACAATGTCATAAAAAAATTAACCAAAACATATTATGTAAATTAAATTAGTAAAGAAACCGGAATGGAAAGGAATTATTTTTACATAAATAAAATATAAATTTATAATAATTACAAACTGCCTGCATAATAAAAATACTATGTGTTACT
The DNA here is from genome assembly GCA_034769895.1 of Magicicada septendecula. Classification (NCBI taxonomy): domain Eukaryota; kingdom Metazoa; phylum Arthropoda; class Insecta; order Hemiptera; family Cicadidae; genus Magicicada; species Magicicada septendecula. The sequence goes on along the minus strand of CM068367.1, from coordinate 986,797,094 downwards.
AAGAGTGATGGAAAATAACAAGTATTGTGAATAAGATATAAAAATTTTGAACTAAACCGGAGAGTTGAAGAAACGATACGACAAAAATTATAAAAAAAAATAACCTTTTTTGGACGTTGGAGGAGGTGAAATTCACGCAAGATTAATAAACAGAGTGACTACTATCTAATTATACCTGAGTAATCCAAATTAAATGGTGATATACATTAAAAAACAGTGGATGAAAACATTCTGAGGATCCAACATAGTTCGGCCTAGTTCCCGTAGACAATTGGAAAATACTCCAAACGAAAAGGAAATAATAACGCAAGACGGACCTCATCACAGAAAAGCTGCAATCCAGTAAGAACCATTCGGAGCGAGGTAATATAAACATTTTTTCGTAATAATTCCAGAAGAAAACTCATTTTTAACGGTGAAATAGAACAAAAAATAATCATTTGATCATATGTTTTTTCAATGTAAACAAATATACACTGCTCTCTTACGGCAATTCCGGGAACTACGTACTACATGAAAAATAAACAATTATTTATTAATTTTTCGATATTTGTAAAGCGTAGCAATTATTCATTTCTGACACTCTCATAACACAAAGAACTCACCCTGAACCCTGGGGAATTACTAAGAATTATGTAATAATTGATGTTTTTTATTATAGCGTAATATTGGGTAAATAACAACATATATGTTTTGCTCCTTAGACAGATCTATGTTTACTCGGTAAAGTCGAGATGATGTTTTTTTTTTAAATACGATTAATTGTGATACCTATATTTTGATGGCAGGAGACAAAAGTCAATAATAAATAAAGCAATATTATTGAAAATTAATATTGAATAATAAAGTGTTATAATTTATTGTAGTGGGTAGTTATAAAAAATTTCAGCACAACAAACAGAAGAAATCATCTCAACTGAGTGGAGATAATGATACTTACTCTCTCTTCTGCATAAGGTTGAACAACTTCCCTCCTTTACCACAAATCACACGCTCTCGATTTCTCTTCAGATTGAGTAAAACAAAATAAACAAAATCCTTTATTTTACCCTTTTGAAAAACAACGTCAGTTATTATAATTCAGAAGTGACGTATACTGCGTGAGGCATATAATAACACCTCACGAAAAAAGCGGTACGTTACAGATTTGGCGAACCCAACATTTGGGGCTTGACTAAAGGTATACGTTTCGCAAGACCCTCACAAAAGCGGTACGTTACAAATTTGGCGAACCCAACAGTGGGGTTTGACTCAGACTGACGTTTCGCTTAATAACACCTCAAAGCAGAACGTTACAATATATAATACCCTTAAAATTTTTGTAAAATCCGGAAAATTGAAACCAACAGCTCTCTTCCTCAACTAAATAATATTTACACATAGGACAACATTTTTCCTATTTCCTTACAGTTTTTGTTTAGTATGTTTGATTATAAAAGAAACGTAATATCTCGGTTATTTTTTATCCGAATTCTGTACACGAGGCACGATTAAATTACGAATAAAATACCTAATTTTTAATTAATTATATTTAATGATTTTTGGGAAATTTAGAAATTATAAATTTAAATCAGCCACCATTTCGAAACTTTTGAGATAATACTTTGGTTTGTTTCATAAGAAATGGTAAACGTATTGTGTACGCCAAATTTCAACTCCAAATCTCATTTCCTTTCGCAATAATTAGTTATTTTTTTGCCAAAGACATGTAGACGCGAAAAGAAGCATTTTTCGATATTTTTATTGGTCATTTTTCCTTCTGTTTAATGGTTACAGTTTAGTAGTTTAATGAGACATTCAAGATTCTTCCCATATAATTATTTATACAATTTATAAGCCTTGTTTTAACAGATGCAACGGTCTTACGTTAAGTGATTATAGAATTTCATTAAAATTTTTATTAGCTCTGGTGGAAGATTAATCTCCGTGTAGTTATTTCCTGCATGCATATGAACCTACATACATATATAGGTTTGTAATGATCTGTGGCGTTTTTCGATTTCCCGAGCTCTTCTGATCGCTGATTCAGTAGACTCTTCATTAAGACCTTCCCCTTCAATTCCTTACTAATACTTTCTTGTCCTGCCTGATCTTCCTCTGTCTTGTGGTTACGACTTGCTAACACTAAGAACACAGTTGTCCTGTGTTCAGTTGTTCGACTGGGAGGTGGCCAATATGTTTGTTTGTTCCTCCGTAACTACAAACTTACAACATCCATTTTGAACTCAACCGATTCTTATCATCGTCATGAACATCATAGGTCATAGTTTCTTAATAACACACACACACCGTGACGGATGCCAACACTGATTTTATCTAACATCAGTGTTGGCAATCATACTATTTATGAATGTCCTTTCTCCTACAGCAATATTCGAGGTTCAATTTTAAAAGTACGATCTTTCGTATAATCCGATTTTGTATTTGTTGCATACTCACTATCAGTAATAGTTGATTATTACTAACGTTTTCTATAAATAGGTATACACCTGAAAGCTTTGTTTTATCTCATTTGAAAAAAAATGTTAAAAATATTCAACATAAGCCAGACATAAGAACCGGACTGATTAATTTTTATTACCTTCGAATAAGTTGTATTATGTTTACATAGTGGAAATTAAAACATAAATATAAATACTTAAATATTTAATGACCGTCTAAACATACTTTACGTTTTACTAGCATTCGTATAACTACGTCCATTCTGTTAGTTACTCGAAGTTATCAGTATTTACTGGTGTCTGTTATATAGGCTTATATGCTTGCATGGTAAAATGCGTACTTACATTCTGTATTCATTAATTTAAATATTCACAACAATTATGATTATTACAATTTTGTTACTCGGTGTCAACATTAAAAGAAAGTGTTTATTTCAAGTTAAATCGTCGATTTGAACGGACACTATCTTGACGTGCGTAATTCTATTCGTGCAGACTGTATAATACAATATATAATATTCCTCCATACAATACTTAAATTTAAAAGTTTTGTTAATTATGATTGTTAAAATTAAGACAGAGGTAGTTCTTCCGCCCTCTCTTCCCCTCTTTTACTTACACACACGCGCTCACGGGAGAGCGTTCTTCATATTTGCCGTGAAAGACGATCAGACGATAAAGATCTGGAAAAAAGACATCTCTTGGCGATTCTGATCTTCGACGCATCTTCCCTTTTGGCCAAGTTGTAGAGAAGGCACTGGCTTTGAAGTTGTAGAGAAGACAACGGAATCAGTAACCTGAGGTTTTTTGTTTCCGAGTTGACTGTCTCTGAAGCATTCCTGGCAATAGAATTGTCTGTACGACCTGAAGGAATGTTATAAGAACCTGGAATTCTTACTCTCGATACAGGTAGGTTTCCTCTCACTCTTGCACAGAAGTTCTACAGTGTTATCGACAGTAATTCGACGCTGCCTGAAATTGCTCTTCCTTCTTCAAGTAAACCGAGGGAAGCGTGTCTCACATCATATCGCCTATATCAATTTACATGCGCGCGCACTCACATACTACTCTGATACTTTAATTTGTCAATCATAATAACCACAAATATAACGTTATTAATGAGACGTAAGCAATAACTTCTTTGTGGAGGATAAACGGTGCGATATTTATATTATAGTTATGTTAGTTATAGTTAAGTTACTGTATCAACTGAACATTCTGTCGCAGGGTTTGTATCTCCAAACCATCTGAGGCAGCACTCCATTATGTTGTTCACTAATGTCACTTTCTCTATGAGTTTCTAATTCACCGGTAAATACTAATAATTGATTCCCATGTCTTTGTTCAAATTTATTCAGCTATTCGAGGAAGAAAATTATGTAATTTGTGCTTTTCTTGAATGACATGCCCATTTAGGTAGGTGTATTTCGAGATAGATGTAGCTGTCAACCAAAATGTTTTCCGAGTCTTGTAGTTCCTGCATTTTCCTCCGACTACCTGGCGTCGCAGGTGTCGTTTCTGGTTAAGAGTAGCATGTTCACTGTTGTTTCGTAGGATTTAAAACTTACTCGATACGTAAACCACTATTCGTTTAATACTCATTGCTATTCTAAATTTTATTGCTTACGATCTCAGGGTTTTAATTGGTAATAATTTATATATTAGCAGTTATGCAATCAAATGTTATGAGACTCTAGTATTCAATATTTGCTCGGAAGGTGTTGAAAACTACTTCTAGTGATTAATTTCATAGGATTTTATCTTCAAATAACAAACAAGACGTGTTTATTTGTCTACCATTAAATTTATTACGTTTAACGATTACTGTCATTAGTATCATATTTCTATTCTTCGTAACATATGATTATCAATCATTATTTTAGTACGTGATTTCTATCAATAAACAATTATAAAGCTAATCTCTCAATATCTCAGTATCTCTTAATATCTCAAGGTTCTTTTGTGTGTTATAAAATATGGATTAATTCTTACATCTAATTACTTATTTCATTACGACATATTATTTTAAATGGATTCATTTAAACATGAAATGTACTTAATTCTCTTTATATTCTAACAGTTTGACTTCAAAATTTATACGTAAGTTTTGAATGAGGACATTCCATCTTATGAAATTCTCTACGTGAATTCTTTTAGAGTGACAGACAGGTGATTTCGTAAAATAAAATTAATACATAAATTTGTTACTGTTGGTATGACATATCCATTCTACGGCGCGTTGTCATGATGTGATCTCCTTTTTGGTTCCTTAAATCAGCATATGGAGATGTAGATGCTCCGTCGACTGCGTTGAACACAGGATCATTTGCGTGAATAACAATGTGACTCTTTCTTGTAGTATTTGGCACGTATACACTTCCACTATTTCACTCCTTCTATTGATAACCGGTAATTCCCAATTTTAAATTTAGTGTAATTATTGTTTACTATTTACTTCGTTTACGTTCACTAATATCTCGTAACGACTTATTCCGTTTCAACAGCTATATCGTTCGTGATACATGATAAGATTCGGTCTTTTGTTTTGACGAGTTATTAACTAATAAACTCCAGTTCTCACTTCACAGATTGTTATTCATGATAATCTTACGTGATTTTAAGTAAAGCTCTCCGAACTTTTAACCTCGAATTTCCGTAACACTTAATCTCGACTCCACGAAGTTTAAGTTAGACTTCGTCTCGAATCGACTCTAGACTCTCGAAAACTTTCATACTTTCGTAAAATTAACAAAGTCTCTTTTAAAATAATACGCTACGAACTCCACCTCCGACTCTCTCGAAAATTTTGTAAAAAACTCCCCTGATCGCGTCTCAGTTGCTTGTATATATTCAACGCGGGTATTTCCCCACTAGTTTTCTGATTTTCAATCTGCCCTTTTCTAATTGGTCCTTTTCTCCCTACACTTAGTAAATTCTGTTCCTAAGAACCACCTACTTCCAAAAGGTTGTTTCTGATAGGACCCTCTGTTCCCACCTATTTCTTATCCTGGGTTCATCCACCTTTTGCCATCGGTATGTCCGATTCCCATGATCGTAAATCTCTCTGTCGTTTCTTCAAGCCTTTAACAAAGACAATCCTTAACAATTACTCTGCCAACAGCTGCTCTGCTCAAATAGTGCATTACCCTTGTAGTAACCTTTCTCGCACAATACTATTACCAACTCTCTCCGGGGTTTTTGTATGCATCTTAGCAAAGCATCTTACAGCTGCTCCTCTATTTCGTTCATTTACCTCTGTCGTGTGGCCTTCTTGGTATCTTAGCATTGTCTTCCCCTATGGCCTTTTGTGTTGCCTTTAGTAAGAGCATCCCTTCGTTGTTTCTGTCGTACAGCTGTTAAGTTAGCGTTCACTCACCTCTTTTGTCCAAGCGTAAGATTGCTCAGTTAATGAGTTTAGTCACCTCGGGTGTCGTCTCCTCGGACAATAAGCGTCATTCTTTCTGGAGTTTTTGTATTTACTTTAGTAAGACTATCCTTAGTTTTCTCCAAGCGTACATCTGCTACTCTAGATTTATGGTGCGTCCATAATACATGTAGGTCGACGTTGAAGACAATTACACTCCTTTGTACACACATCCTCTCTAAGTGTCTCTTCATACATCACTGTCATGTCGATCGTTGACACGTAGCCCTTTCTTCAAAAAAAAATTTCGTTTTTATTTTAGCGTTATATCATTATAACGACATTCACCTCACGTCATCACATCGTGTTACAACTATATTCCAGCAAGTATAACTGGAGGCTAACCAGCAAAATTTTAATACCATAAGTGAGCAATGAACGTCTTTGCAGGACGTCTGATAGGTCAATACTCTTCAGGTAGGTAATTCTAGTAAGGAATAAACATTGCCATAATAACTTAATTCTACGTATATCAAACACGTATGAAAAGTGTATATTAATTGAAAACGAAAGTATTATTTGGCCACAAATAAACAGAATAAATATAAGGCTTTATATACGAAATCTGCAGGACCTGACAAAAGGCGCGTTATTACACGAGATCGTAACACGTGAGCGTTCCAGCCTAATAAATATTAATGTATAGTAATATATTACAATTTGTATATATTTATCAAAACTTAAGAAACTTTTTTTTAATAGTATAATTGAGACAAAGGGTAGTATAATTATTTTACTTATTTTAAGTTACGAAAATATTACACATGATTTACATAATACATGCTTAAATAAGTTTTTTAAAGAAATTTGCTTTCCAAAATCGTATATTTTTTCGAGTTTTACATCATACGGCTTTCATAATAGAGCGAATGGCTGTGGGCACAGAATTAATAGGGCTTCAACTTTTTAGGATCACGTTTTTTTTATTTTATTTTTTTATTTCCTTCACTTTATACACAATCTATCCTTAAGGATAACAAGTATGTTGTGAAACGATCGATTGCATCTAACATGCAGAAAAAGATTTCAGTAAACCAATTCCCCATAATTTCCGATAACAACGTACACAAACAGTCACACTAACTCTGAACACTAATAAAAACAATAATCTGTTCGGAAGATCGGAGGCCTTAAAGTGATTGAGTCTCTAAATTTCATCTGAACCCTCCTTTAGATTACCCGCTATTATCCATCCTCCTTGTTTGAACGGATACTGATTTGAATGCTATGTTTGAGACTATATGGAGATCTTGCGACCTCTTCGTAACCGTTAGCACCCATAAGTCAAAATGCAGAATTTTGTTTGAAACATATCAAGGAGCGCTGACTAAGACACAGAGCATTTTATTTTGGAAAAGTAGAATTTGCAAGTTTGAATTATTGGTAGGTACCCCGCAGCATATGTCGTAAGATGGCGAGTTTTAAGTGGAACTTTTAAGTTTCCAAGCGACTGTGCATCCAACGAATTTGAAATAGTAGTAACAGTGTTACATGATCAACGCTCTCGAGTATTTCTTGAGTCGGTATTTCTCATGCGAAGTGCTGCGGGTTTAAGGAATCGGATATATGTTTTAAAAGACGAAGTGGACTGTATAAATTTTGAGTTAACTAGCGTTTATTGATAAATTATATAATAAAGCGTTCATTGACAATTACTCAATAAAGCGCATGGCCCATGCAATTACGTATGGCGTACATTGCCAAGATAAATAACGATTGAAGATTGAAAGTTATATAAAGAAGTTAAGCAAATAATCAAATTTCACATCGCCGCGGATAGCAAATAGAAAAGAGTACTGAGCGAATGAAGGCTGAGGGTTAACTAACAACTCTGTCGTAGCTCGCAGTTAGCGAACTGCACTTTAAGCGGGTAACGTAATTGCATGGGCTGATTGCGCACGGGTATAATGAACAAATACAAAGATTTAACATACTGCCCGCCCAAAATCGGGCGATTTTGAAATAGGTTACAGTATGAAAAGTTGCTTGAAAAAATGCAAGTATACATTAACAAGTTACGAACCTGAAATGTATGATAATACATAGTATAATGAATATTGGCGCATCGATAGATAGCATATCAGATAGCATAAATACAATATTGATCAATACTCATCGAATAATATATAATAATAAAATACAAATGCTAGAACGTCTGATGACACATAATAATAATGACAATATACCCAAATTCAATAACAATGGTACATGGCAATGAATAACACATAGTAAGTAGCATTACACAATAACTAATAGAAATCCAAAGAATTCAGTAATAATAGCATGACAATAAGTGCATAATAAGCAATATTACATAATAATACAATGGCAATATATACAAAAAATTCATGATAATAATAGCACAATAGAAATATACCCAAAAAATTCATGATAATGATAACACTGCACCAAACAGTACACAATAACTGACATCACACTGACAAAAAAAAACACTTAAAATATTTACTAATGCACATATAAATAGCGTACATTAACCTGGTATAAATATAAATATAAATGTATAAATAAGTACATTTAACATTGTACTTACAGTAGTACGTAGAGCATGTGCTCATCGGGAAATGTCCCGGGTATGAAGCACTGAAAAACAAATTAGTCTGTTGCCACGGGAAGTGGGCACAGTTTGTGGATAGGCCTACGTAGGATGCCGTTTGTGGTGCGGACATCCGCTACGCGTACTAATGAATCCTGACCTACATAGATTTGGGTGACAATACCACGTTTCCACTGCAGGGGTGGGGTATTGTCTTCTAAAATGAGGACGAGTTGTCCTGGCGACAAATTTTTTGAATGTTTGTGCCATTTATTTCGTTGTTGCAACTGATGCAAATAATCTCTTGACCATTTCTTCCATATAGAGTGGGTGAATCTCTGCAGAAGCTGCCACCTCCCCAAGCGACCCATTTTTATATCCGAATAGTCGGGATCCGGGAGTGAAGAACCAACTAAGAAATGTGCTGGAGTCAAAGGCTCGGGATCTCCAGAGTCATTTGAAATGGCGAACAAGGGACGTGAATTCAGACATGACTCTATTTGAGTCAAAACAGTGTAATGCTCTTCAAAGTTGAGAAGCGTCCTGGCAATAACGCGCCGTAAATGAAATTTAACGCTTTTGACTCCGCTCTCCCATAGACCACCGAAATGAGGTGTTGACGGAGGTATGAAAGACCACTTGACTCCCTGTGAACTGGCGAAGTCCTGAGTGGCTTGTTGAAATTCGTCTTGTTGAAAACGTTTGCATAAATCGTGTAATATAGTGCCGGCACGACGGAAATTTGTACCGTTGTCAGAAAATGTTTGTGCAGGGTTGCCCCTGCGAGCTATGAAGCGTTTTAAAGCAGCTATAAAGGCGTCTGAAGTCAAATCTGATACCAATTCAAGGTGAACTGCCTTAGTGGCCATGCAAATGAAGAGTGAAATGTAAGCCTTTGTGAATGATTTGGACCGCTGCCCGCCCTGACGTAGAAATATGGGACCGGTATAGTCGACGGCACATTGTGAAAATGGTTTAGAAGGAGTGACTCTGGAAGACGGTAATTGTCCTAAAAGTTGGCTTGAGCCAATTGCGCGAAATCGAAAACAAGTGATGCATTTGTGTATTACGGAGCGTATGTATGATTGGTCATTGATGATCCAGTATCTTTGACGTAGAGAGCACTGCGTTAATTGTACTTCGGCATGGAGTAGTCGAATATGCTCGTTTTCTATAATTAGTGAGATGAGACTGCGGGTGAAGAATGATCTGGTGTTTACTATTATAGTTTAGCTGAGAATGTTGAAGGCGTCCGCCCACGCGTAATATCCCCGTGTTGTCTATAAAGGGATTAAGCGAAAAAGTTTTACTAGTCTTAGGTACAGGGCGTTGTGCCTGAAGTTCTTTAATCTCGATTTTGAAATGCGATAGCTGGGATTGACGTATAAAAATCAACAGTGTGCTGTGTAGCACCTGTGAAGTTAAAAAAGAAGTGTTTCTGTTAGCGACGGGAGGCTTAGCGTTCCGAATGAATCGTAGGCAGTAAGCAAACACACGAATAAGTCTTGAAAGCGAGGAATAATTTTCAATGTAATTAGGAGTGGATGAAGTAGTAACCAGAGCGAGTTGACCTTGTTTACGTTTTTCTTTATCCAGATCTGGATGAGTGCAGGAAGAGTTTGGATTCGAAAGGACTGGTGGGCCATGATGATGGCTCCTTTGACAACCAGTATGGGCCATGCCACCATTGCGGGTGGTGGTGCAAAGAACGGGGTAAACAACCGCGGGATAGAATGTCCGCGGGATTGTCATGCGAAGCAACATGATACCAGGTGCCCTTTGCAATGAGCTGCTGTATCTCCGCGACGCGGTTGGCAACAAATACCCTCCATCTGGACGACTGTTGGTGAATCCAGTGTAAGGCAATCGTAGAGTCAGAATAAAAATACAACTCGCTGAAATTGTAGGTCACAGCGTTGACAACCTTATAAACCAACTGAGCCAATAATAGACAGGCGCAAAGTTCAAGTCGAGGTAAAGATATCTGCTTTAAAGGGGCGACTCTAGATTTGGAACACAATAAATGAGATGATATACTGCGGTCAGAATATACTGTACGCACATAAATACAGCATGCGTAACCCTTTACTGAAGCGTCGGCAAACCCATGTAATTAAAATGAAATGATTGGAAAATTACATGAATCATTTATAGCTCTTGGGATCTTAAAATGAGTGTCTGAAATTAATTGAGCGTAAAGCTCTGCCCATTGAATTGATAATGAGTCAGACAGCGGGTCGTCCCAATTGGTACCCGATGACCATAGCGTTTGCATAAAGTGCTTACACCAAAATGTAATAGGGCCAATGAGCCCTAATGGGTCGTAAATTCCAGCGATTACGGATAATACCCTTCTTTTATTAAACACATCGATTTTAAGATCTCTTTGGCAATTGTATATGAAGTTGTCAGCCTGAACGTCCCACTGAATACCTAAAGTGCGGACGGTTTGGTCTTTGTTTAAGTCCAGGGATGAGGTGGTATGTGAAGATATGATATTCCGGTCATTAGAAGACCACTTATGCAGAGTGAAGCCGTACCGGCTTAATAAACCAGAAATGTCAGAGTTTAATCGGGCTAAGACGTGTGAGCTATCAGAACCGGTGATGAGATCGTCGACGTAAAAATCGTTTGCAATGACAGAGCAGGCTATGGGGTGTTGAATACTATTTTCCTGTGAGATTTGTTTTAAACATCTAGTGGCCAAAAATGAAGCGCTTGCAGTCCCATATGTGACTGTTCTCAAAGCATAGTGTTTAAGTTCCTTGTGGGGAGCGTCACGCCAGACAATTCTTTGCAAGTTAGAATCCCTTGGGGACACCAAGATTGGGCGATACATTGTCTCGATGTCGGCAATGAGTGTGTATCGGTGCGTTCTAAATCTGGACATGATGGAGAAAAGATCCTGCTGGACCGTAGGACCAACCATGAGTGTGTCGTTTAAAGATAAATCAATTGATGTTTTGGCTGAGCCGTCGAAAACAACGCGAAGTTTGGTGGTTGTGCTAGTGGACTTGACAGCATGGTGTGGTAAGTAAAAAATATTCGACTCTTTGATTGATTAATCATATGAATTGAGTGGAGACATATGACCCAGGTTTAAATATTCCTGCATGAAGTTACTATAGTCTTTGTACAAAGACGGGTTTTACCTGAATTTGAGTTCGAGTGTCTGAAATCTGCGAACTGCTCCGGGGAGTGAATCACCGAGATGCCCCGTCTTACGGGGTAGTGACACACCAAACCTACCACTAGTGTTTCGAAAGGTGTTTGTGAGGAAATGATTTTCACACTCCGCGTCCTCAGCTGAGGGAGTACGGAAAGAAACGTCCTCCAACTGCCAGAAGTTCCTCAACTGTGACGAGATGGCATTATTTTCGTCACGAGTCATAAACGACGAAACCGGTTTTGTCATGTCTACGTTAAAGGGTAAATTTCCGGCGAGGATAAAACCTAGTTTTGTTTCCTGTATTATCGGAAAGTGCGGACTGCGAATGAATTTAGTCGGCTCAATCAATTGCAAAAAATACTGTGCCCCGAGTAATATGTCGATCTGTAACGAAAAATTAAGTTGCGGGTCAGCTAAAAATATGTTTTTGGAATGTTTAATGATGACATATTAAAGGATTCTGTAGGGAGGTTATTTGTAATTCTAGGCGCACCCTTGTACTGAAATTGGCTTGGCATAGAGAATCATTTATGCCCCTGATAGGCAGTTCGGACTTGTTTAATTTTAAGCCCATGCGGCGTGCGAAGCCCATGGTACAAAAGTTTGCTTGTGAACCTGAATCCAACAGGATTCTTACCGGGTGTTTGTTACCGGCACGATCGGTTTTGGTACATACGGCGGTAGACAATAAAGTTGATTTGTTGGTTTGTAGTTTTAGGGAACACTGATTATTGTTCCTGCTCGAAAAATTATTTGTTGAAGAGTGAATCATGGTGTGGTGCCTTTTCGAACATCTCTGCACGAAAATTTGGAAGGGCAACGCGAGGTTTCATGGCCCGAGCGTGTGCAATTTAGGCAGAGCTTGTGATTTATTAAAACGTCTTTCCGTTGACTCGGATGTAAAGCCAAGAATTGTGGGCATTCGGACAGTTTATGATTGCCGCGATACAGCTGGCAAAATCTATTGCTTGTCTGAGTATGTACTAGTGACCCAGTGAACTCCACTTGAGTCTGCAGACTGACAGCGTGAAGCCACTCGGGCAACTTCGGCTACCTTCGTTCTCATCTATGCCCGCCTATATTCTGTTGTCAGATGTGAGTTTGGTAAACGTTTGGTTAAAGTTTGTGTATTTATTTTAGCACAATAATTTTATTAAGTTCACGGCTTTAAATACGTAAAGGCAAGAGTAAATTTTTCGTGTATTCAAGTGTCTGTGTGCTTGTCTAACCTACCTATACATGACCTGTAAGCATTTCGATGTTTCATTTTAAAGTTTTCTCATTTTATTTTTAGTGTAACAGTTTTTATTAGGTACACGCGCTGTAAGTGTTCGATGTGAAGTTCGTGTAACATTTCAAAGGAGTCTTGTCAATTTAAGGGGGGGGAACCGTATATGTTAAAATGCCATTTTCTCAGCATCTATTTTGTGCTACAGACTTGAAATTTGTACAGGTTAATCATCACACTTTCAGATTGTTATGGCACTAGAATAATACATTTATAAATTTACAAAACTTATAATTTTCTAAATTTTTTATATTTTTTAAATAAAAACCTTTTTTATTTCGGTCAGTTTTTAAAACATTTTTATAATTCTAGTAGACCAATGTTATTAGTAGAATAACTGTACAAATTTTAACTACCTATGTTATAAAGGTAACTTAATTATATAATTATCGAAGATAAATAATAAACACAATTGAGAATAAATTCATATCATACCATTTCTTACATACCATTTATTACCCTGAATTGTACATTTTGTTTCAGCGTTTATCACTCCAGAAACAAAAATAATTGATTAAATTGACTCCAGATAAATACGAAACCAACCTGCGAAGTTAGTGCACAGGTAAAGAGGAGTTTTACCGCAACTGATTACAGCAATATATATCAAAACCAACATTGTGAGTACAAAAAACTGAACTTAAAAACCGGCAAAACAGTATAAAATAAGTTTTCTTAATAAACGTATATTTCATATACTAATGCGACGATGTAGTCAAAAGGTTCATATTTATCTGGGGAGCCAGTGAAATTGTGTTTGTTTCTGGAGGAAACAAAGGTTAAAACAAAAACTACAATTCAGGGTAATAAATGGAGTACAAGGATATGGTTAAATTAATTATATATTATGTTTTAATATTTAACTGTGACCACAATCAATATTCATTTTAATATTCAATTCATCCGCTATGCACACAGGAAAACCCCGATTTTGATAAAAATACGTGGATTTCATTATACACGTAAGTGTGGAGTGTGGGTTGACGAGAGAGTAGACAATAGCGGCGGACGAACAGTAACGAAGTTGCCCGAGTGGCTTCACGCTGTCAGTCTGCAGACTCAAGTGTGAACTCCGTGCGTCTAGCCGGTTTGCGATAAGAAGTTTTATCGCTAACTTGCCTTCCGTATGATGAACTAGTCGGCGCGCTAACATTTTGCAACAACTGGCGCCTAATATTTAAGAATTTAATGAAGTTATTGTAATTCGGAAGCTGTTCGTCAGTTAAACTTTCCTTCCATAATCTAGATGTGCGATCGTCAAGTTTTTGGGCGAGAAAATGCACAAAAATAATTTCGAATGTGTTCACTGGTAAATTTAATGAATTCAGAGCATTTATGTTAGCGGTAAGATCATCTATAAATTTGGAAATGCTAACCATAGAGTCCTGCTGCATGTGATTC